>CM060849.1:23060742-23744854 GCA_030737835.1 Acorus gramineus
AAAAGAACAGTCGAGGACTAGAGCTAAAGCCATACTTGTCATTCTTCTGTAATCCATTTCGAAGAGAACCATTAACCATGTATTCTGTTACAGTTGCCACAGATCCCCCAGGACCATCCAAGACAACACCATAGAAAGCCACAACATTAGGATGGTGCAGGTCAGCAAGATTACAAGCCTCGTTCCAGAAGTCGGCTCGCTGGTGGTACACATAAACACTAGTATGAAAAGAAAATACCAAAAAGAAAATGCATGACAAATGAAAACTGTTGCAATTAGAAGGTACTGACAAGTCGTTCTTGCTCTGATTTTTTCCCCGCAAAACATCTGTCATTGATTCTTTTTATTGCGACATCTGATCCCCTCCATTTTCCATGATATACTGTCCCAAAGGTGCCTGAACCCAGTTCCCGCAATTCCTCAAGATCACTGTTCTTTATTATCTGACAAATTTACATGAAAGTCAATAAGCAAATGTAAATTGTACTGCAAGTGGAAGCGTTTTGTAATAACACATAGCTTTCCAACCTGTAACCGACTGATGTCCTCAGTAATCTGTAATCCATGAGTAGCCTTGTCCAGTAGTTTGGGTTTGTTCTCCTAAAATAATGAAATACAGTTAAACAACAGAACACTAAGAATACAGAGGAACTGGAAAAAGAAGACACGCCAATCACCTCGATTTTATTATCAAGTGGTGCAACCGTCCTCTGTGCCATCACTTCAGCCACATTCACCTCTTTCTCTTGATTAAAATCAGAGGTGGGCTCTTTCACTGGACAGGCACACATGACAGGAACAGGAGGCACACATGGTTGTAAAACTGAAGCTGCCACGCCTTCAGCTACAGCTTGCAACGCTTGCTTGATTTGCTCCTCTAAACAGCCATCAACATTGGAAGTACAATAACAAATCAAAATCAAACCAAGATATATATATATATATATAGATACACACACGTATGTAAGCAAGCAATTATATAAAAAAAAAGAATCAAACATACCTTCAGCTGCCTGAACGGCCTCTGAACGTGGGTCCACAGTCATTAAATTTGAAGGCAGGTGATGGCCTCCCCCTTCAAAGAGCACCTTCGCACCTAACTCGCAGTTATTACCCAAATGATTCTCTGGAGTCAACGATTCTGTAGAATAGACCACATTTACAGGCTTTGTACTGTGAAAATTTGTAGTTGGTAACATCTTCCAAGTCTCTGCATCACTGAGAAGCATCAAACCAGATGAAGCAGGTTCTTGAATATTTACCAAAGGCCCACTGACAATGGCACTAAGTGCCAATGAAGATGGCACATTTGCACTTTCAGGAACGACCGAGTCATTAAGAACATTTCTTGAGTAGAATTGAGAAGCATCATTCTTCCTTTCACCAATGAGTACCTTGTTGGAAGTTTTATGAGCTGAATTGGCACATGACACCACAGGCTTTCCATATAGCACCTCCTCTGGCATTCGAGGCTCGAAATGCTGATACGCCATTTGAGATGATTCCCCAGGGGGAAGATGGTGCAGGCATCCCACCTGTGAAAAATGCGCAGGATGCAAAATTGCAGGATTGACAAAAGTGTCATCTTGCCTTCTTATCTCTGGGATATCACCTCTACCAGCTACTTTCACAGCGAGTGATGCATAAGAAGGTTCGGTCACACGGATGCCTGTTTCAACCATCTTAGACCGGCTCTCTGGCTTCAAATCAACATTGGGTCTAACATTCAGTATCTCTGGAGGATTGACATGAAGCGTTTCAACCATCACAGGCAGGCTCTCTGGCTTTAAATCAATATTGGGTCTAACATTAAGCATCTCCAGATGAGTAACATGAAGCATTTCAACCATCTTAGGCAGGCTCTCTGGCTTCAAATCAATATTGGGTCTAACATTCAACGTCCCGGGAGGATTGACATGAAGTGTTCCCATCACACTATTGACAGGCCTAGAATGTTGTTGTGAGAAGCTCAAAGGTGACACATTTTCTCTCGGGATAAACGCAGGATGCTTATCAATAAATTCAGTCACAGGATCTCGAATCACAGGCTCAGTAACCAGAGTTCCATTACTCAGTGGGGGAACATCAGCAACATTTATCGGGTTCATCTGATACATAGAGGATGATAGTGGAGGCTGGTGAAGAGCGTGCTCATGGCGATTCTGAGGAAGGTTGGCCGTTGTCAAGTACATTCCATATGAAGCCTGCACATCAAGTGGCATGGCCATAAGAGTCGGCTGATTGGAGGAGACAGAGAACGCAGGAGCCCCCAATTGATGAACACCTCCCACTCCCTGAAAACCATGCTTCACCGGGTCCGCGCCCACCGGGTGCTCCTCCTTCCGTTCAATCACCACCTCTGACAACAACGGTTCAGGCACCACTCCACATTGCGCCAGCCAAGACCGCAGTGCCTCACCAGACTGAACGCTATGGAACAAAGGTTCAGAGGCGGCCGTCACACCGCTCCCAACCTGCTCGTGGATCACTGTATCGGAATGGGCGTGAGGAATAGCCTTCTGACACATGTAACAGTCTTCCAACCGCACCAACTTCTCTGCCACCACCGGCACGGGCCCCTGGTGCCACTGCCATCCAACCGGGTAGAACGGAGGGAGCTGCCCCTGAGGCCCGCCATTCTGCTTCCCCCCATGTGCCACCACTGGCACATAGGGATCCCCTGGTGGTGCCACAACATTGACAGACTCCCCGATACCCAGCGACGGAGGGAACAGCCCCGGCGCCACCTCTCCCTCAACGGGCGCCGCCGCAGATGAGTTCATCTCCAGAAACCCATCAAATGCATCCCCAACACTGACCGGGCCATCGGAATTCAGCGTGGATAATCCGCTCCCGACACTGTCCTTCCTCCGGAGTTCAAAAGCCCCATTTACGGCTTCCACGTACCGCTGGCCGACGTCCCCACCATCGTCCGGAATCAGAGGCTCGGGCGGATCTGATTGGGGCGGGAAGAGGAAGACGCGGAGCTTGGACTCGGCGGGGAGCTTCTCGTACTCCTCCATCATGTTCTCGAGATCCTCGGCGCCCGACACCGACACGAGCGCGTCGAGGTCCTCATCCGGGAGCTGGTACTTGATCGCCACCGCCTGTCGGTGCCCCCCGCCGCCGCCGCCGTAGACGTCTGTCGTCTTCCGTACGATCTCTCGGAACGAGACGTCGCGGCGGACGGAGACAATGCGCGTCTGTCCGCCGACGTATCGGAGGGCGCCGTCGCTCGGCCGGGGGAGGATCTTCCCGCCGAAGCTGCAGAGGAGCTTGACCTTCTTCGACGATGACGGCGAAGCCGGCTGACCGGAGGAGGCGGCCGGATGGAAGGGGAGGCGGGAGCGGGGGCTCTGGCTCGCGGGTTCGACGGCGGGGACGAGGAATTCGATGGTCCGGGCGGGCGGAGGGGCCGACGTGCGATTGAGGTTTAGTGGACGGAGGTCTTTGGGGAGGGAGGTCTGATCGACGGCCATGGATGGTGAAGCTAGGGTTAGGGTTTTTGCCGCCCTAACCGAGAGTTTTCTCTTTTTTATTTTATTTGAAAAATCTTTGTTTCTAAAGTTGGGGATATTATTAGTATTTTGAAATAAAGGCTTAGGGGCTAAGGAAGGTGGCACGTCACACGTGAAGAGAGACCATGCAGAGGTGGTGATAATCTGTGAATGAATGAACGAATGAATTCAAAACCTGTTTTTTTGTGCTTCTGATGTTTTTATTTTATTATTGAAAATTTTTATTTTTTTAAGGAGGGGATGGCAATAAAAGATGAAAGAGTTGTGTGTTTTTTTTTTTTTTTTAATTTTTAAAAGGAAAAAAAAATTAAAAGAGAGGAAAGGTTGGATGTTGTTGCGTACAGAGAGAGAGATACTGTTTGAAATGATGGCGAATTAGTTGGAAGCGAATATTGGGGGCCCTTATTTGATGTAAATTAGTTAATATTTTGTTATGGTTAGTACTTTTTTCTATTTTTTTTATTTGAAAATAAGTTGGTTAGAAAGTTGGTTATGATTTGTTAGTTAGATTAGAGATGCATTCATAACAAAAAAAATTAGGTCTATGGAGGGGAAAGATATTAAATTTTATTATTTTATTTTATAAGTTGCAAAAGGGCTTTTTGAGTCTTTTGACTTTTTTTATTTTCGTTTTTGTTTAATAACGTGGTTTTAGTTTTGTTCTATATTTCTTTCAGGTGTTAGGGTTTTTTTTTTCTAAGTTTTTTATATTTTTAATCCATGTTTGGTTAGAGAATAAGTTCGAAATAAATTAGAATTAATTGAAATAACATCATTATAGATGTTTGGATAACTGGAATAAATGAGAATTTGAATGTCAGAATTAACTAGTATAAAGTAGTATATGGATTCCATCTACCCATTATAATTAAGTTATTCCAGGTTATTCAAACCAAGAGAATATGTGGGCCCACTGTCAAATCAACTGTTATCACCTTTTATAAATCAATTGTGATCATTGTTTTATCTTTTATAAATCTTTATCCATACTTTATTCATATTTTATCCAAACAACAAAAACTTTATTATTACGTTTCCCAATGGAAATAATTTAAAACACAACCAAACACAAAATTATTTTATCCTTATTTATACTAGAATAGTCATAAATCTCATAATAATTTAATTCTTGAACCAAACATGGGCTTAGGGTGTTACATCAAGATTATATGTAATTTTTTAAAATTAATTGAATTTTGGATCAACTCATGTTTTAACGAGGGTGATGTTAATGAAAGGCATTTACTTCATATACCTCACATGTTAACAAGTTATGTTTGGGAAGAGTATGCAGGGAAAAAAAAAAGGGAAGCTTTTCAGGTAGAGTATATTTTTGTTAAATATCTAAAAATTAATTTTTCTATTATTAAATTTTATGTTTTCTTTCTTTATAAGATGTGATGGTTGGAGCTCTTATTTATCTCTTAAAAAGCTGAAAAGGTTGGGATTGTTTGCAAATTAGTTTAAGGGTTCGTTTGAAAACACGTATGAAAAATAAGATTCTGAATAATGTGGTTTAAATAGACTTGATTCCTTGAAAACAGATGTTTTTCATTTTTTAAAAATCAATTTTTTTATACTAAAAGTTGAAAGTAATCTTTTAATTAAGTTAGCTTTTTAAAATGCGTTTGGTAACATTTTTTAGCTTTCTGCCTAATTAAAAACGGAATCGCTTTAAAAAAACGGAACCAAATGGAGCCTTAAGATCCATTAGGAAGAGCGATGGGAGGAGCTTCTCATATGCTAGCAAAAATTACTTTGATGGGAGAGGAGAAGCCTTGGGAACACTAAAAACGACAATGTCGTTTGGATATTTAGTAATATTTATTTTATGTTTTTGAGGAAATGGTAGTATGTTTATAACTAATCATAAAGAGAGTTACATATGTCTGAATTTAGAAGAAAAGTGAGGGAAAGGAGGATACAAGGGATTAGAAATCTAGATGTAGTGATATTTTTTCAATATCTTCACTATGGATCCAAATAGTCTTGCCCACACTTGACGTGATAGAAAGGAACGCCCCCCATACATAGGACCAGAAGCAAAAATGGGTATACAACCCCTATGGGCTAGGTATCGGGGGTTTTATTAACCCACTGTTTCCTCTAAGTCCTTGTTAGCTCATGTTTATATAGTAGTTTATCGTGTGGTTGGGACTATCGCCCAGTATTGAGCCTTTATTGTACCAAACATTGTCTCACTTCCACGCACTACCAGACATTATTTTAACTCATTAGAATTTATTTAAGTTAAAACTGTTTTAAAAAGTCATTACTTAGAGCTTTTATTTAAGTAGCGACATAAACTATTTTTAAAAAATTAACTACTTTAGCAAAAATAAGGAATAAAGACTACTCTATCTTGAAATTTTTTTTTGTTTTAGGTGGGATGACAAGTGAAAGTAGCCTTAAAAAGAATTAATATACCACGCAATATGAAAATATGTATGCTGGACATATCTAGAGCGCGCCATGTGTAGCCCACATGAATTCATACAATGAGCTCCTTGCAAGAGGCGGACGTATGAGTTGGCTAGGCCGGGCTGTAGCCCGGCATGGATTTTGTATTTTTTTTATTACTTGGTTATATATATTATAATATTTATATTTTATATTATATAAATTACATTTTATACATAAAATACATTCCTAACAAACTAGATATCAACTTAACAAATTAATAACAAATCAAATAGTATCATAACAAACTGAATCTCAACTTAACAAACCAAATCGACTCTGGCCTGTTTGGAAATGGGTCTTAACAGCTTTTGGATTTGCAAGAAGTCGCTTTTCTCAAACCAAACCTGTTTCCAAACAAAAAAAAAGGGGCCAAAAGCTTCAAACATATTTTTGTGAAAAAGTGTTTAAAACCTAAGTTTTTCAAAAGCTGTGAATAGACGGCTTCTTGCAAAATCATATTTAAACCCAGCTTTTACCTAAAATCAGTTTTGCAATCGTACAACCAAACACAGCCTCAATCTTATTATAAATTTTAACAATTCTAAATTTTAAAATTCAAATATTATCTTCAGAATTAATTTAATGTCAATTGAACAATAAAGAAACATTTATATCCATAAAAGAACTCTTCTTATTTTTCTAGCAACTTTTCCTATTTTTATGACAACATATTTGGTTATTTCAATTATAAAATTTATTAATATACCATATAGGATTTATTTATATCTCATTTTTATTCTTACAAAATCAAAGTACTCAACTTTAATTATCTTTTATTTTTTTTCTTTTCTTTACATGTATATGTCTTTTGAATATCACATTATTTGATATATAAATAATTACATTAAATATAAGGACAACAAATTTCCATATAAATATTTAATATTGACTATCAAATATTTGAACAAAAAAAACTTTCATTTTAAATACGAAGGATTCCTTCATCGCCCACCCGTAAGAGCCCTCATCAAAATATGCTTTTGAGACTCATTGGACGAATAAAGTTATGCATTTTACGAGTTTTGTTGGGCCGTTCAACTTGAATTTCTATTTTTCTATACATTGGATGATGAAATGTATCAAAAGTTGCTTTGGGGATTCATTGAACAAATGAAGTCTTCCATGTGGATTGTGGACATCATGTGCATGTTATTTTTGTACAGGTATCCGTATACCCCAGTCAACCCGGACCCGACCCGGGTCCACCGGGTCCGAACCTTGGTCCTCACTTGGCCAGGTTCGTCAGGTCTCATCCAGGACCCGGGTCCGATGAACCCAAGCCAGGGTCAGGTCCGGGTCCACCTCGACCACGCCCGGACTTGACCCATTGACAGACCTACTACCAAAACTTCAAAATGGAGTTATGGTTGAAAATGCTCTAAGAAAATATCAATTATATTATTCAATATAGGATAATGTTTGGGAGAGTTCTATGAGCAACCCCGTGTATTTTGATTTTTCATATATTTTTTATGTAACTATAATTTTAATTTGCATAAAAAAAAATGAAATACATCGCCTAACAAATTATGCATAAGTCCCATTTTGAAACATGTATGAGAATTAGCTTTTCTCAAAAGTTGGGCTTAAAAATGGATTTGCAAGAAGCTATCTCTTCACAAATTTTGAAAAAACTAGCTTTCATATATATTTTTAATAAAAATATGTCTAAAACTTTTAATTAAACTATAACTTTTATTTCTGTTTAAAAAACGAGTTTGAAGAAATTAGTTTTCTAAAAACTTAAAAGCTTTCTAAACCTGTTTTTAAATATATCTCAGGCCTAAAAAAAATGAGAAAATGATACGAAAATTATATGGCACAAGTAACGAGGGAATGTAAACAACGACTTTGCATAACAGTCACATTTAAATCTAATACCAAACAGATCCAAACCCACGACACCCCAACCAAATCCTACCCCACACAGCAGTCACAAAAAAAAGTGAGCACCGACTGTTACACGCAGCCCGCCGGTTTTCGTTAAACAATTTTTATATTTATTAAAAATAAAACTATTTAATTTATTATAAAATTATATATATTTTTCATGCAACACATGCCTCATTGAAACAGATTTACTGGTTAAAAGAATTCATTTAGGCCCTCTTAAATTAATTAAGTAGAGCATTGAGGTACACTCATCCGTTGAGGTAGACAAGATGTCCAATTTTTCTTTTTTTTTTAAAAAAAATTTACACTCATCGGTACAGTAGATACTACTATACAAATTGTACATTGAGATACACTAATTATTTTTTTTTTAAAATAAAAAAATTAAAACACCATACTCTATAATAGAACTCATATGGACGCAATGATGTAGTCACAAAATAGACCGAGTGTATCATCGCTCTCGTAACGATATTCTAAGAGAATTGTTGTACTTAACCCGTTTGTAGTCCATGTACTATAATAAAATAATATATACTGTGCTATTATAGTTTATAATGTTCTATAATAGTGTATGGAATAAAAAAAATTATTTACAAGAAAAAAAATATATTATTGTATCTCAATATATACTTTATTTCATATAATAGAATATATTTCAATAAAAAAATGTATAATTTTTTTTTAAAAAAAAACATGATATAGGCTTTTAGTTGTAAATGAGTTTGCACAGGAAAATATTATAATTCGTATAATAAGATACATTTTAATAAAAGAGTGTATAATTTTTTTTTAAAAAAAAACATGATTTAGACTGCGGTTGTAAATGAGTTTGCACAAAAAAAACTGGACATATTTATATTCTTTATTCCAAAAACATTAATCACAGCCCTAACAAACTGTGGGTCGCCCAAGGCACAGCTCTCAGAACTACCACCCACACACAGACATCCACGCTGTAACCCATCATTCACATTCACAGCCTGTCTTATACCCCACTCTGTACCAAACACCAACACCAAAACCAAATTGGATCCAAAACACTCCGGACCTAATGCGCGACTCTGATTCGGTCAGTCCTATTTGTATTGAATTATACAGTTACACAATCAACTGTTCAGTAAATATTTTACTCTTTTACTGAATTCAATAAGCTATTGGATAAAACATGTATTTCTAAGTATCATTAATATCTAATGGAAGAGTAACATATACATAACAATTGACTATACAATTTGATTCATAGACTGTGTATAATTCAATTAAAGTATTGTGCAGTCCGATACTCACAGAATTGACCAGAGTCAATCCTTACTCGATACGGATTCTTAAAGTGTGCATATATGTATAATATACACATATAGTTTCCAGTAAAATAAACCCAATTTGAACGTCATAAAAGAAATAATGGAATATATAAATCATGCCGTGATTTCCCACTAATCAATCCACTATCCCTCGTTCCACTCCTCCCAATCTAGATAACCATTGATGCAGACCCCACAAACAACCAAAACCTCACTTTCTTCCAGCGGTGGAAGAAAGTGAGGTTTTTTAATATATCGTTTCCACCAAAACAAATCATCAACTGCTTACGTAAGCCTGTATTAGATATTTTTTTTAATATAATCGTTTTCAATGGTGCCTAATCTTGACTGGGCCGGACCCACCTTAACCACATATCGTGATTACCCATAATCATAACAATCAGCGTTCAATTATCGCAGAAATCGAAACAAATCACTCGCAACATTTGCTTTTCCCAAGATCTCAAACAAATAAATCACAATAATAATAAAAAAAAGAATTCGCAGTTATGATATGATACAGATATATGAAACAGAGGCACGACCAAAAAAAACCCTAATTAATTGCACGCGATCTCCCTCGGCTGCGCCGCCGTCGCCGCCACAGGCGGCGGCGGTGGAGAGGCCGGGAGGCGAGATGAGAAGTTACGGTACCGGAACTCGTCGGCGGCGAGCTCGTCGTCGTCGTCGTCGCCCTCGTCGAAGTTGAGGGCGTAACTGAGCGGATCGTACCTGAAATCCCCTCCGCCGGTCCTCCCGACAGCGGTCGACCGGCCCCTGCCGATCCGGGAGATGAGGTTCCGGCACTTGTCTCTCAGCTCCGGGAGCTCCTGCGCCCGGGACCGGATCCACGCGGAGGAGCTCCGGATGAGTCTCGGCCGATCATCGCCGCCGCCGCCGTCCGCCGGGGGCGAGTCCGGGCCGCCGCGCCTAGAAGAGGAGCTGCGGAAGCAGCAGCCGAAGCAGGAGGAGCGGAGCTTGTGCTTGAAGGAGGAGTCTCTGCCGCGGTACATATTGAGATCGAGATCGTCTTCCATTGACGGATGATCTTCAATTTGATTGAATTAGGTTTTGATTTTTGGGGGCTATGGGAAGGGATTGATGAAAGGAGGGGTGGGTATATATATTGGGGGGAGGGGCAAAAGAGGGAATTTAAAGGGACGCGCCTTGCGGGGTGCCGCGTGCGATGCGAAAAGGCGGTTTTCTTCGAAGGGGAGACCTCGCGTTTCAGGATACGGAGGGGTGTTTTGGTCATTTTATTGGAACCTGCGAGAGTTCGCTTTAGTTCCCGTGATTGTTTGTGTCTGGTGTTTTGTAGGTTTACGATAAGAGGTGTTCGTGGATTCGGATGACGTGACTTGGAAGTGCTTCAACAGTTCTTGAGTCCGTGGAAGGATTTGTTAACTGGATTTTTGTAAAACAGTGCAAGCACAATCGTCAATCATACGTGCCTTGGTGTGGAAAACAAAAATATCCGTGTAAAATCAATAATGATTTAATATTTAAATATCTATACATGGATGAATGGAATTTCTTTTGAAAAATATTCTAATTTAAGATATATATTATAAGATTATATATGTTTGTACTATCTACTATTCAAAATTAGTTATCAATCATATATTAAGTATGATATTAAATGTTTATACAGATATTACATTATATTATTTTCTTATGATCTTTGCAAGATATCAAAAACCTTAAAAAAATATATAAACCTCAAAATCTTATTTGTAATTAATATTTCACATGATCACTCGAATTGGTGTCCATATTTAAATATTACAATAATATGAAAGATGATATTTGTGTTTATTTTAATAAACAAATATTCATGATTTAGGATATTTAGGCATCCAATATTTGATCCAATCTCATTTCCCGAGAGGTATGTGTTTTTTTTTTCAATATAAATTGGGTATAATATATAATTTATTGGAATATATTTCATTATACGGAGTATGCACTTTTAAAAATCAAAGGCACTAATAACTGCATAAGAGAATTATCTTATCAGTATTCATGCAGAAAAAAAAAACAAACGACATCAAGTAGTGCACAATAATTTTTATCAATATGATAGATTTCAACTAAAAATTAATTCGATATATTGAGACTCCGTTTGGATATGAGTTTAAGTAGAATTTACGTTTGAAAAGTTAAAAATTCTCAAATTCGGATCTAAAAATATTTTCATCATTTAGCTTTTTAAACTATTATATTTCTTTTTTAAGCCAAAAAATCATGTGGTTGAAAAACTAATAAAATAACATTTTTTAAAAACTGAGTTTGAAACACAAGATTGTAAGAATATTAGCGTTTCAATCTCATATCCAAAGGCAGCCTAAATCTCATGAATACCTCTTTCAATGAATTATATTATCACCATTATTAGTCCTACTTGCAATTTATCATGTATACACACTGAGAAGGGGCAACCTCTTTGCCTTCAGAAAGCTTTATTTAATTTTGTTAACAAATCAAATATAGTTGAGATTTATGTGTATTTAATTTTAGATTATATATATGGGTCATAAAGAGCATCCATGTTGCTCTTTAATTTAGAAAAGAAATGAAAATGTGTTATCTTTCTTTCTTTCTTTTTTTTTCCAGAGGAATGTGACATTGAAAGATGAACATATAGCAATACCAATGAATTGAATTCCCCGTTGGGACTGATACATGAAATGTTACATATCAATCACATATTGGATATTCACAGAGCTCAAAAGGATCTATGCATCTAGCTCTAACTAAATCTCATCATTAACGAAATGTACATAGCATGTGTGTTTTTCCCTCCACATTTTTATATACCTCTATCTCAAGTTTTAATTTTCTAACTCTTAACGAAAAAAAATCAAAATGTAGCTTTAAAATAGAAGAGCATAGAAAAGAGTCCGATCTGAGTGCATTTATATTCATTCATACTTATTTCTAAGGAAAAGAAGTACCTAAAGAAAAGAAATGGAATACTATTCTATAAAAATGAATAACGCTTTGTTTTCAAGTAATTGATTGAATAACTGTCATGTGATCACAGTCTCCCGTGTTTTCAAAACATTGTTATATTATAATTTTAACGAATATGGACATAAAGAGGACATGCCAAGTCAATGTAAAGACTGTAAGTAAATCTTTTCACTTTTCCTGAACTATTTGAAAACAGTATAAACCGTCGATACAGAAACATGGCTCACGAGCAAAGCCATGCAAGTGTTTGGTGGGGCGGGCTTTCTTTTTATTATTCTATTATATTTGATCGGATACCAACAAATTAAAATGTATTACATTAGGCAATTCTTCTTTGGCTAAATTTGTGTCCACCAAAATTGTTTGACTTGAAATAAAATAAAGTGAGGATCGACAGAAACATCACAACTACATGAACTAAAAGGGCCATCGACCATCACGTGAACATTCTTATCTTCAATGTTCAAAAGTTTTCAACACTGATTATGATATTTTATTACATCTTGTATTATTTTATTCTGCCTAGCTAGGAATTGAACCTTAATTATGAATCAATCTGTATCGTAGAAACGAAAATAGTCCTCCGCCATTTCTTCTTGTTCACTTTTCTGTTCAATTCCTTCGTTCTATCTTTCCTTTTCTAATTATTTGTTAGTTGTTTTTCTTTATTTTACATTCATTTGTTTTTTTGAAAAATAGGTAGAGATTTACTACACAATTTCATTGCATGCACTCATTTGTTGATACTGATACGTGGAACCGAATTATATAATTCATAAATTTAATTATATCATTTATGAATTATTACTTCTTCAAAAAAATATCTCACATTTCGTGATGAATCAATTGAGTGTATTGACCTCTTTATAGTGACATAATTTTAAAATAAATGACATTTTTTAATTACAATTTAAACTCATATTTGCACAATCTAACCTTTTACACAATAAGCGTTGTCATGACAGGGTTGATTGGTTTTTTTTTAATTGATGCCTCCCTTTGATTTTCTTAGATTTTTTTTTTTTATAAAAGATGTGTGATTTATAAATCATGCCACCATAAAAAAAAAATATTAAAAAAAGAAGAGACATGACATATGTATATCCTTCTTCATATAAAAAAAACAAAATACAAAAATCCAGTCGATGAGGGTAGGTATAAAAGTGAAAAAGAAAAAACTAGAGTACTTATTTTCAAAATTTGGCCACATATTTAATTGTCCAGGGTATCCCCACAAGGAAAATATCAGGAACCACACCACACCCTGTCTTTCTGTTCTGGATCATGCTCTTTCAACGTGTACAAAACGTGTATATCCACTCATATATATAAATGAACACCATATCCAACACATGGAACATCAACACAGTAAACAAGAAAAAAAATTAAAAGGGCTCACTTTAACTTTAAATGAACACCCTTTTACAAGTAGTGAATGCACTAAAACCTGACTCATCCGACGAAAGGCTGTATCCTCTCCTCTCTAAACGAAAGATGTGAATTTTATTCAGTATTCTCGGATAAGAATAAGAATAGTAGTCTACCCGTTTTGACCAACAGCATAGGATTCCTTTATTATTATTTTTTTTTGTAATAATAAAATAATATATATAATTTGTGCTGGTGGTGCCTGGGAAGGACTGGGGAATGGCTGTCAACCAGATGTCATGTACGGCATCTTATATGATGATGGTCTCTGAGAAAGCACAAGTTTTACAGCCAATCAACTATCCACGCATCCAAAGACTCTCAAAAGCTGACCTGCCTGGGGTGCGACCACTGGTGACACGTCGTATTCTGTGTGTCCAACCAGCAACCGGCACTGCAATTTTTTAGAAAGAGTTCTATCGTAGAGTCCGGTTATTTTTGTTTGAGGGTCCGTTTGAAAACATAGATTGAAAATAATTTTTAGAATAAATCTATTTTTTAAGATGATTTTAGACTTTGATTTTTTTAGGATGTTTTTTTTAATTCAAGAATCAATATTTGAAAGAAGTTTAATGTTTGGCAGAGAAAGTTGCTTTTCAATTCAAAAAATCGATTTCGACCAAAAAAGCGTTGTTTTTGAGCTTTTTAAAACACAGATTTCGAGTGAAAAATTAAAAAGAATTCAGCTTCCGATTTTGCAAAAACTGTCCCGTTTGACTGCACGATTTTAGCTTTTCAGCTTTTCAAAAAGCAAAAGCATGTCTAATCGCACAACCAAACGGGGCCTGAGTTTGATCAGGATTATCAGAAAATCATGACAATGCTATAAACCCTCTCTTAAACGGAAGCAAGAGATTTTGTCTCTGGAAGTTACTTGATATTATCTAATAAGAGAATGACACATATATCTAATAATTAAATTCTAACATATGAATCGAACTGCACAATCTATGAATCGAATTACACGGTCTATAAATCAAATTACACAGTCAACTATTGGATACATGCATTGTTGAGAAAAAATGTGTAGCAAAGAATACATGATTTAACATGATAAACTCTTTCAAGATGAAAGGAAAAAAACCATTAACCGATCGAACTCTAAAAACTTTCACTACAGAAAATGCATGAGATTGTAACACTATAGAAAATAGGATTATATTATATATCTCTCTAGAACACTAGAGGAAATATTCTCAAAAGAACAACACTCTTAAAAGAACACCTCACTCACAACTCTTTTGTATAGTGGAAATACAAGGATGAATTTTATCTCTCTTGGATTATTTTCCACTCCATCTTCCTTCTTTATATAGAGAGGATATGTCACTTGGTATTCCCATCAACTTATTGGAACACTTCTTCCTATGCATTGAGAAGAGTAAGGAGCAGCCCTTTCATCTCCTAAGACATAAGAGATAACACTAATTAAGTTCATACATGGTTCAAAAATGAACCATATATTCTGAATATTAGCACATGTTCAAGTGAGTACAATTACCAATGCCACTTCCTCATGGAATGGACCCCATTCTCAACATGTATAATCTTTATTTTTATGAAAAATATTACGTTCAGTCCTGTTCGATAGCATAAATTTTGATATTTTTAAAATATATATGTTAATAATTTTTTTAATAGAAGATGTATATACTCATATGAGTATGAATTGAACACATATATTTTATATTTTTTAAAATAAAATATATATTGAGATAAAAAAATATATAATATTTAAGATAATTTCATGTATTATGTTAGACTGGTAGTCACGTGGCTTGTAAATAACGTTACAAAACAGAATGTCTGTATCATGCAAAACAGACTATATATGTATAGCTATTTATCTATTTATATATTGTTCTATGGTCTGTTTATGTTGTTCTATCGACCGGTCCTGTTGCTTTTGAAGGTCGTTTAAGGATAATGTCAGGTACAGTCTCATTTTCAACCTCAATTTCAGTATACATATGTTTTTAATTTTTTACAAATAGTATATTTTATCTAATGAGATATATATTTTTATAAAAAATGATGCATATATTTCAATGAATTGCATGGATGTATTTATTAAAAATGTAAAAAAAAATTTGAAACATAACATGAACATATGCTCCGTTAATTTTCTATCAACGCATAGAGGTTAGAATTGAGGATGAAAATGGATATATGTGTAATAGCACCCTTAAACAATGGAATTGGGTAATGCTTCATCAGCTCATTGTTTCTCTTTCTGGTGGGCCTTTATTTCTGTATGCTTCTTGTTGTCCAATGTGAATTGGGTTGTTGTTTATGAAAACTATTAAACCACTTTTGATTCAAGAATAGCAATTAATCAAAAAAACTTTAAAATGGGTGTTTGAAATATTGGAATAAATGAGAATCTGTATGTCAGAATTAACTAGTATAAAGTGATATATGGATTCCAGTCAACCACTGAAATTAAGTTATTTCAGGTTATTTAATACAAAAGAATATGTGGTCCCATTGTCAAATAAAACGTCACAACCTCTTATAAATCAACTATTATCATTTTTTCATATTTTATAAGTCCTTATTTATACCTTATTCAAATTTTATTCAAACAACAAAAACATTATTATTAAGTTTCTCAACAAGAATAATTCAAAACACAATCAAACAAAAAATCATTTTATCCTTATTTATACTAGAATAGTCATGAACCTTAAAATAACTTAATTCTCTATCAAAATGGGGGCTAGGTATTAAACTTTATTTGGATAACTATTCTCACAGTAGAAAATTATTATAATGTTGATAACTATACCAATGGAAGGGTAGTTGTTCCAAACTCCTCAAGAAACAATTAATGATGTGCAGAAATCTAAAAATAAAGGAATACAAGCACGATATACAGAATAAAAAAGAGATATTGGCGAATTTATTTTTCAAGAGCTCTATTACACAAACTTTTTTTTTCAGTCTCAATTATTTCAATCCTATATACATGCATTAAAAAAATTTCACATACATTTTTTATAAATGGCAACGTGCATACTGAAGTATGCATGTACATATGTTTTATTAAAAAAATTAAGACATGAATGGACTTGAACTGGGGTTACAAAAGGAACTCCATGTGACATTTTCCAATTTTCAATTTTACTTCTTCACATTACAAATAGTTCATGGATGATATATAGACACACACACAGCACTGCTTTCCTTTTATTATGAGTATGCTTAACGAAGAATATCCATCAAAATATCACATGTTCGACCCAAAGGGAGAAATGTAGATTCCTTTCGTCAGTGTAAATCCGTGGCTCACAGTGTGGATAATCTGCGGCTCACGGTGCATCCACATATATATATTCATAATTTGAAGACCAACATAACATAATCATAACTAGCGATGCATTTGGTTGCGGGTTTTTAAAACTAATTCTGCAGGAATTTGGATTTTAAAACTAATTATACAAGAAGCTCAAACCCCCTAGCTTTTGAAAATCGCAGCTTTTGGATAATATTGGTCTAAAATCTGTCTATAGAAAACTACTATAGTAAAACTGTTTGGTGGCACGATTACAGAAGAAACTTCCTACAAACGCAGAAACTGTCCAATCATGCAATAATTAAGGGTGCGTCTGGTTGCATGATTGCAAAACTGATTACGCGGGAATATGAATTTTAAAACTGATTTTGCAGGAAGTTCATCCCCCCAAGCTTTTGAAAATCACAGTTTTAGACAATATACGATAAAATTATTTGGTTGCACGATTGCAGAAGTAACTTCTTAACGTAAGAAGCTGTTTTTTTAAAAGTTGCATTTGCAATCGTGCAACCAAACGCTGCCTATAACTATCAAAATAATCTTAGGATGATCTTCCTAAAAAGTTAAACAAAATTACAACCATAGTAGCTGGGTTAATAATATGAGGGATCTCCACATTTTTTATGAAAAAATAATACACTCAACCCTTGTGTGGCAGTATTGTGTGACACTGTTGACTGTCTCTAGTACTCACCGTTTTTCCTTCTCTTTTAAATTTTACATTCGTTCATTGAAATGTATACTGTTAAACAAAGTGATATATGTATGGAGATATATTAGTGTATTTTTTTTTAATAAAATATATTTTTTAATTTCAAACAGTGTGATAGACGGTTGGGAGATCACTTTTGAACGGTAGATGAGACTGTAAAACAAACTGAATGTATAACACTCTTTTGGATGGCCTTCCTAGAAAGTTGAACAAAAATTCTACTATGTATGCTAGCAAATCTAGTTCATTATGGAACATAGGATCTTCACTCCCTCCGCACAATTATGGATGGCAACTTACAAATACTACTAAATTTTGCTTATTATATTCTGTTGTTGACCATAATATTCTCATTAACACAACAAGTTAATAAACACTCTAATAATATTACGTGATACAACCACAACCAAACAGACCATTCAAGCACCCTTTCCCAACAGCACTTGAAGAAACCTGCAAAAAAAAGCGAATTCTCGATTCGCAAAACCTCATAAAAACAACCAAAACAACAGACCTCATTCAAGTATAGACCACACCAGTCCATTTACTTGAAAGTTCTTAAAAAAAAAACAGCACTACTAGTAGTACTAGTTTCTAGTCCTTCATCGAATCTTCGCCTCCACTGATGGCGGCCAAACTACTATAACTCCTCCCAATCTTACAGTGCTCCCCCTTCTGGGACGAGCTCTTTTTCAGTATATCAGACATTGCTCTTGCAAGTGACTTACTGGGGTTCAACCTAGTAGTCTTGTTATACCTCATGCAGACCTCCATGTGTGCACTCACAGCCTCCCCAACTATGATGTGGTGACTGTGTCCAAGCCTCTGTGACTCCTCCTTCACAGCCTCCGAGCATAGGCCACAGACCCACCGCCCGCAGTACCGGTCCCTCACTCGCCTTATGTAGGCCTGGGTGCAGTCCTCAGAGAGGCCACAGCACTCGCATTGTATCGCTCGGATGTCATTCGAGGACGAAGAGTGGACCGGGAGCCTTAGATCCATGTATTTTGTGATCCCGCCTTCGGACGAGACGTCGGAGACCGCTCTCTGGAAGAAGTCCAGGGAGAGCCTCCTAGTGGTGGACCTGGTGGTGGTGGTGGCTGTTTTTTGAGACATTGTTGGTGTAGTAGGTTCAATCTGGACGGGTAGGGTGAAAAATGGACTCAAAACACCTGAGAATTCAATGAAATTTTGTGTGTTTGAGGTTGCCCAGTTGAGATTACATGAACTTGATTTGGTAAGATGACTAGGTTGGTGTTGTGGGATTGTTTTTATGTATATATAGAATCAAAATCTAGGTTGTTTGTTAAGGTGGTCACGAGAGGAGGTACGGTCTCCACGTATTTTAGAACACAACAGTGGTGGTTGAGAGTCACTGGCCTTTCCTATAGGAGTGACAGCCACTCAAAGTTTTGGTTCTCACTTTTTTAGTCAATATTAATGAAGTGATACATGAAGTCACAAAAAGGTGGAGAGTGTGTGCTAAGTCATGTAATGCTTGCCTTAACTTTTTTTGTCTCTTTTTTTTTAGTAAATGTGGGGATGGATAACAACAGTGTCATGGGTGATCCCTTGTAAAGATGAAAAGTTGGTAAGGGGTGGCTCCTATCAAACTTTTATTTTTGTGATACGAGCTCCTTGTTATCTATAAAACTGAATGTGGTCCTTGCAAAAAAAAAAAAAGAAGAGGTGTTTGTTAGGTATGTCGTTGAGATTATGTCTCAAATCTAGTGTGCACACACCGTGATAAAATAATATTGGAGTGAGATTATATTGCTTATTATTACGTTTGTTTAGAATATATCTCTTAATATGTTATAAATTTTTATAAATAAAATTTGTTGCAACATTTATTCACCATAAGAAAGTATTGGGAAGCTTGCTTGAATATCTCTCTATTAAAATACATAAAAGACTGTTTGACAAAGCATAGATATCCATATAGAAATTTGATCAGGGTAACTTAAAAGAGGGAGTCTCTGTACCTTTGATGTATTTAATGGATATTTAGGTTTTGTTCCTCAGATGTAGATTTGGGCCAAACCAAATTACCCAGTAAGTTTGTGTTTCTCCTGTAGTATTATATCATTGATTAGATTTTTTTATTTATTTAAAGAAAGATAAATGCTTGCTACCCGATTTCATTACTGAATTCATATTACAAATTTTGAAATAAGGGGATAAGAACCCTACAAGCAAACAAACGAACCTAGGCCACAGAAGTCGCTCAAACCCTGATTAAATGAGTCATCTAAACCAGTGGGACATCTGTGTTTCCGCCACTCACCCCGCGGTGATCAAATTCTCATCTCGGAAGCGGACATCTACTGCCTTCGCGATGTATCGTCCCCAATCTCTCATGCAAGCTTAAAACATTTTCCACTCTCACATGTTCTCTTGATACATCCTCGCTCCTATGAAAACAGTCGTGTTCCTCGTTCTCTATATAGTCCATGCTCCTGCAGGTACGATTGTCTACGAGATCACCGCGGCCAGACTGATGTCCCCTGCTTTCTTCATTGATTAAAAGTTATTTGCAAGCTTACTCAACAAATCGTGTGGATGTGAAAACAAAGCTTCATTTTTCACTCACTCAATGCAGAAGACAAAGAGCTGTTGTATGACAATGGCTCAACTGTTCCAACCATTGCAAAGTTATGGATGTTCCAATCAAAGCATCAATTTTTTTCCTTCACTCATTATCCAATCTACAAAATCATAAATGTTGAGAGAATTCTGATCTAGTTGTTATTTGTTTCAGTAAGTGCATTATTTCAAATTTAGACATTATGTTCTTTTTTAAATTTATGTTGAATTGATCAATTGAATAAAAAAGGACAATCATATGCTATTTGTTTTGAAGTTGCAGGTATATGGAGATTGTGCAAGCACAACATTAAACTTCTACCATCTAGATGATTTATCTTTCTCTTTTTTTTTTTCTTTTTTTTTTTTCTTTTGTTGATGTTGCAACTTGCAAGAACATAATTGTTTAATATATAGTAAACTTAGTAATGCAATGTGCTTGTGTAACTTTGGTTAAACTATTTAAGCATTTTGAACAATTAACTTTTGAATTTCTATATATGGGTTGGTTTGTTGCATGATTTCTTTTGGGTGGTGTTGTAACTTGTAAGACTTTAAAAATTAGATTATGTATTGGTGTTAATTTATTTTTAAATCTTTTTAGTGTTTAGGTTAATATATGTTTTGAAAAGATGTTCTTCTCTCGGGTCAGGGTCCGATAGGTCTAGTCTAGATTCCCAAGGACTCATCAGGTCTTGGGTTGGACCCAGGCGGATTCTGTCACGGGTTGGATCGAGTCGACCATGACCCAGTCTGAAACCGACCTGTTGACAAACCTAGTTAAGCATCAAGATCTTGGCCTCGCATCAAGTATGCATCTTGTAAATCTTGATCTTAAAAAAAGCCACAAAACCCATATTTGGACATAATTTTTGACCCGGTTCTTATCATTTGTAATAGCCACATTATTAATACAATATATGGAATCACCTAAATCAATATATACTCAACAATATCAGCATATACCCTATCATAAAATCATAAAAAATATATCTATTACTTATTAAAAGGATATGTAACCCAATATTTTCATTTCCCTTTTTATTCTTAATTAATTGTTTAATTACTAATAGTAACAGATTTATTTAAAATTTAATTTTTTAAATTATTCAATGATACAATCTAATCTAATAGGATTATGAATTTTTTTAATTATCTATTACTTATACTTATACTTATTAAAAGGATTTTGACCCAACATATTCATTTCCATTTTTATTCTTCCATACATTTAGTAATTACTTATATACTATTTATTCAAATTTAAGATTTCAAATTAGGTTTAGATAATCTTAAATATATTTTAAGATTTTAATATCAGATTAATTAAATCATATCTAATATTACAATTTTAATAATTCAAAATTAAGATATTCATTAAATCTATTATATATTTATCCGGATCCTATTCCGTGGGGATTGAGTGACTTTTAATAATTAATTATGATAATTTTGAATTGGATTCAATTAATCAAACAAAGTAACCGATAGAATGCATTTATTTAAAAAACCCAAAATACATTCAATCAAAGGGTGCGGTTATTACCACCCATTAGATACACACCTCACTCTTTAAAATATTTACTTTTAATATTTAGAAGAACACCAACACCACCCCATCCTTTCCCACACCAGAAAAACTTCACCCATCCTACCCTTCCCCACCCCCAAAATATGTTGTTAATCAAAACCCCACCCTGAGCTAAGTCTGTCAATTATCCGAAAAATAAAAAATATCCAATATTCAAAGATTTGGAATGCGAATATGGATATCAGTCTATCCGATCTGAAAAATATCCGTATCCGATATATATTATAAAAAAATATATATTTGTATTATATATTGCACTATCTCGTATGATTAATCACAATGATAATATATTATAATACTATTAAATTTTTAATGTATGATATCTGAAAGAGATAATAAGCCTTAAAATCTTAATTTTAATTTTGATATCTTTCTAAAATATCACTTGATTATCCAAATTAATGTTAATATTCAAACATGTCAATTATCTAAAAAATATCTGTATCCGGTCCGTATCCGAAGGGATCCGAATCTGAAAATTAATATCCGTATCCGAATCTGAAAGTTAGGATATGGATAATGGCATATCCGATCCATATCCGTCCGATTGATAGACTTACCCTGAGCACTCAATGTATGTATTGGACCTACTGTCTTGGTTCTGTGTGGGTCGACACTACTAATGTAGATAAAATTTAGGGTTAAAGACATTTAAGTCCCTACAAACATGGAAAAACCCATATAAATCCCTATTAAAATTGGGACAGACGTACGAGTCCCTGAAAACTCAGAAAAACCCAATTATCATCCCTGAGTTAAATTTTCATCTAAATTTAACGGAATATTCCTAAAATATTCCATCACATATAATTGTGTAGACATTGAAGTCCTTATAAATAGTCATAAAGATAAATTAGTCCCTGCAAAAGATAAAATTACCCCTAAAAGACTTTTACATTAAATTGTGTATACATTATAGTCCCTATAAATAATCATAAAGACAAATTAGTCTTTGCAAAAGATAAAATTGTCTTTAAAAGACTTTTACATGTAATTGAATAGACATTACAGTTCTTATAAACAATCGTAAAGACAAATTGGTTCT
Source organism: Acorus gramineus (assembly GCA_030737835.1). Lineage (NCBI taxonomy): Eukaryota > Viridiplantae > Streptophyta > Magnoliopsida > Acorales > Acoraceae > Acorus > Acorus gramineus. Next base: position 23,083,554 of record CM060849.1, read on the forward strand.
TCTAAAAGACAAAAATACCCTTGAAGTATTTTTACATTTAATTGCGCAGGCATTGTAATTTAAAAATTAAATACCCTCTAAAAGACTGCAATTTCTACACAATTAAATGTAAAAATTCTTCAGGGGCATTTTTGTCTTTTACATGTATCAATTTGTTTTTACGATTATTTATAAGGACTGTAATGTCTATCCAATTAAATGTAAAAATCTTTCAGGGGCAATTTTATTTTTTGCAAGGACTAATTTGTCTTTATCATTGTTTATAGGGACTGCAATGTGTACACAATTTAATGTAAAAGTCTTTCAGGGGCAATTTTATCTTTTGCAGGGACTAATTTGTCTTTATGACTGTTTATAAGGACTTGAATATCTACACAATTATATGTGACAGAATATTCTGGGAATATTCCATTAAGTTTGGATGGAAATTAACTCAGGGATGATAATTGGGTTTTTCTTAGTTTTCAGGGACTCGTACGTCTGTCCCAATTTTAGTAGGGATTTATATGGGTTTTCCCATGTTTGTAGGGACTTAGATGTCTTTAACCCTAAAATTTAATATTATCAACATTATTATTGTCGATGTATGTATTGGACCTATTGTCTTGGTTCTGTGTGAATCGACACTAATACTGTCGATAAAATTTAATATTGTCAACATTACTATTATCGATGTATATATTAAACCTATTGTTTAGGTTTTACTTTATCCGACACTACTAATGTCAACATAGGTTGCTATTGGCTGCACTACTAATGGCAATGAATTTACTCAAACCTATTGTCTTGGTTTTGCTTGCGTGGACACTACGAACGTCGGCAGAAATTATTTTGTTGACAATAGTAGGGTCGAATCCAAGCAGAACCCAAACTATTAGCTCATTCAGCCCCAGGCCACTGACTGCTCAAAGCCTCTCATTCAACCAATACATTCCAAACTCATTTTTGAGAAATTTATATGGTTTCAAATAAGCATTACATTGACCAACATTCAACAAGATTCAAAAATATGGCACACTAAATGAATCCTCAGCCAAGGGAATCACTCACAACCTGGTAACATTTAAAATTCATACTCAGTATTTTTTAAGTTCAAGTCTGATAGCCATCATATGAAAAACAAGTACATACAACATTTGCATAAGTTGTAGGAAGAAAAAAAGTTTAAGACACTTCCAGCAACAGTCATTACCCTAGGTTGTCGAGTGGCTTTTTTTTTTAAATCACCAATTCATTTTTTGACACCAAAGATGTGGGAGGCGGTTACACAACAGTGCTTAATGAGAAAGTGTTTATTTGGAAGCAAATATTTCAAAATCTAAATAAATGTAGTACTATCTTTGTAGCTTTTATCTTTTTAAAAAGTTAAATAGAGAATCAATCTGAAAATGACACATTTTGAGACTACTCAATAGGGCCTAATTTTTGCGAACCAAGTAGCAAAACTGATATTTGAGTTATGCAAAATATGGTTAGAAGACTGAACATCTAATAAAATGCACAAAAGATGGGGAAACAGGCAGCATTTCCATTACATAAGAACACGTCTTTAAAAAATTTGCTGGCAGTAGATCAGATAATCACCCAAGCTTTGCATATAGCACATACAGAATTGATCTTGATATCCGTGTGAACAATGCATTATAATATTGCGCATTTACAAGCTTAAACCATCATAAACTAATCTTACAGAAAGTAGCACCAGACAGCTACTTAGCTTTCAATAACAACAATCAGAAACAGACAGACACGCAGCCTAATTTTTAGTTAAAACATGCAGTTTAATTTACAGATTAAAACAGTCATCCTTTACTTCAGAAGAACTGCTTATTTACAGGGAGCTATGCCGGGCATAAGTCAGTCAAGTAGATCGTAAAGGATGACTGAAATTCTGAAAGATAAAACTAAACATAATCCCCACACCTAGTTACATATTTTTATATTTTGAATAACATAAAGGACGTTAATATTTCAGAAGCACTGTGTTGCCCCTATTTTATATACAGTTCATAAAGTGGGGATGTTATGAATTCGAATTTGAGCCTTCAGCAACACCAGCACAAACGTCCCCACGGCAGAGTGGGCAAACCCTGTAGCATAACAGCCCAAGTGAGAATTAAATGCACAGAAGCATGAATAAACCATGGTGCGAGGATAAGAGTGGGCACCTATGTATTTCCTTGAGCCATTTATCAACACATGACATGTGATATTCATGGCGGCATGGAAGGACTCTTATCTTGTCACCTTCTTCGTACTCAGCCAGACAGATGTAGCACCTGACCATATCATCAATGCTAAGCTGAAAATATGACGGGTTTCTCTACCAAGTGGTTCTCAAAAATGACGAAATTTAGGTATAGATTTTGTGGAGATACTATCGAATCAGGGAAAACTCCAAAAAGTATGCATATGAGTAATCTGCTAAAAGTACGTGATGGAAATAGAGGTAAAAAACACTTTTTTGGGAGGGAGGGGGTGTTGGTTAGAACTGACTTATCCCCCCCCCCCCTTCCAAAAAAAAAACTTACCCTCCCCAGTTTTTAACATGTTACATGAATTCAATTTTTAGCAAAAATTACGTTTCTCTTTTACGAAATACACAAAAGGGGTTTTCAGGTCTGTTTCTTTGGGTAATCCGTAAGCATCTGCACTATGTGAAAATCTACATTACTATGGATCATGACATTCCATAACATGCCTGCTATAACAATTGGTGTCTGCATAATCAAGAAGAGATAGCTGGGTTACTAATCTGAAAAGCTAGTCAAGAAGACAAGAAGACGCCCAAAGGCATCATCTCTTCTGAAGAACAGATAGATACCCTTGGATGATAGAAGCAATTCAGTATATCCAGAAGAAAGGCACCCGAATCAAGATCTATAACATTGGCCACAACTAGCATGAATTTCAAAAGAATTTAAAAAAAAAATGATATGAAGGGAATCTAAGCAACAATTCAATTTCCTATGCAATGAGAATTTCAGTGTTACCCAGCTGCATTTTAAAGAAATCCACACAAGACATACATTGATCCAGTAGCAGTCATGTAGAACCAATTTGTCTCTTTAGAATTTTTTTCATGTACCATTTGAATTGTATTTATCTGCATTATTACTATCAAGATATTTGGTTGAAGGGGTCAGAAAAACAACTTGGATGGTGATAATAATAAGAAAAGACACATTGGTCGTCCATATTTCAGAGGACAGACCCTTAATAGAGTTGAACACCAAAAAAGGAGTCACGTAGCCAACCCCAATTTTTTCGGTTAAAGGCTTCGTTATAGTTGTTGTGGTCTCATCATCAGAATATTTATAACTCCAATCTTCAAGAGAAAAAAGAATTGATGAATAGAAAAGGAAAGCAAACAATTCCACAACTAAAGATTATCCAGAAATCAGGGATCATATTTGCTAAATCACTGTGAGTAAAATTAAATAAGGTGCATCAAGAAGCTTACTGCTCCACGTCACCACTTTCAGCCACATCAGATTTACAGTGACTTTTTAGGGGGAATGTGTTCACCACATATTCTGGTGCCGGGCATGATACCATAGAAAGTGGAAGTGAAACTGGTTGACGATGGATTTCATCCAAAACCTGCAAAGTGAATATTTGCAGCAACGATTTATGAAGAAACTGAGAGCAAATTGAAAATCAAGAACTAGAAAATAAGCCAAATCAGTTGAGATATGAAAAGCAATTTAAACAGTAGATATATCACTAAAGAAACAAAGAATAAATATATAAGAGAATCACGAACTTGAGTATACTTAATTTAATGCCACAGTTTGATAAAGCTACGGGAATGGACACAGGATTCTCACATTTGGAGCAGCTATGGGAAGCTAGAAAAAGGTTGAAAAGTAAAGGGGATTGGAGATCAAAGCGAAAGTTTTGCAGATCTGGATTCCCACATTGTGCTGGACAATTTGGTTGTGTAGAAATGAGGCAAATCCTCATGGGCATGACTCCATATTTTGATAACATTTGGGAGACATGACTCACCAGAGACCGGGCTAGACACTGCTCCAGGCGTCTACTGTGATCTTTGAGAGGGAGAGTCCTATGAAGCACGGACACGGACACGGGACACAGTGACACGGCGACACAGACACGGCGACATGGCAATTTTTGAAAAAATAGGACACGGGTACGGCGAGGACACAACAACAAATAAATTAATATAATAAATAAATATGTATCATTATTTTATATAAACAAACACATTTCATTTAATTCACTATTTATAACCAATTGTATAAACTAATAAATCATTGTTTTTATAAATCATTGTTTTAAATAATAAACCACTGTTTTTATAAATCACTGTTTTAAACCAATAACCCACTGTTTTTATAAATCACAGTTTTAAACTATAAATCACTGTTTTAAACTAATAAATCATTATTTTTTTTAACCTTAAGAAAGAGATTTTGTTTAAATGAGTTGTTCTAAGATGTTTTAAATGGGTTGAATACTTGTGGGCTGGGCTGAAACTGGCTGGGCCGTGTCCCAGGTGTGTCCTGGGCCGTGTCCCAGCCGCGTCCAAGACAAAATGAAGGCAGACACGGCTGGAGCCGTGTCCGACACGTGTTCGACATGGGCACGGGGCTTCCGGGGAAGTGTTCGTGCTTTGTAGGGAGAGTCTATCCATTGGCGTGTAGTATTGTAATCTGAGCATGGGTGTGTATAATAGTAGATTCCTCATCAACTTCTGTGTAGGGTTGTCCACTTTGTTTTGTTTCTTTATCTTATTTTGTTTTTTCTTCTTGAAATGTACCCCAACTCTTTAATAATGTTTGGCGGTGGATTTTATACCAGTTCCTCTAAGAAAAAGAGGGGGGGTTGGGGAAGAAACGCCACAGTGATGCAGGACCATACTAAATGAATGAAGAGATCATAGATGATGTTTCAATAGGATATGAGATATATTAATTAAGCTAACATCACCCTAAACCTTCAAGATCTTAGCAAATAATTAGTTAAGCACGGGCCTATTGCATATTCATAGTGTTAAATCATTTTCTAAGCCTAAATGGGAGGGAGCGTGTGATGGATAGAACCTCGCAGGATAGATCTAGGGTTAGCCAAAATTCAATTTAGAGATTGTTCCACTTGATCACATATATTTACTCAAATAGGGATACTCACAGAGGGTATGGTCAAGTGGGAAGTAATCAGGGTTGCGGTGCATCTGCGGACAGCAAATATGGGCTGTTGGAGATCCAGGGCAGCAGCAGCAAGGGCAGTTGGAGGTCCAGGTAGCAGCAGCAGGGGTCGTTGGAGGTCCAGGCAGCAGCAGCAAGGGCTATTGGAGGTGTCCTCAGCAGCAAGAGGGGAGGGGGTTGGATCTTCAGCAGTTAGGGTTTGTGATGATGATGATTAGGGTTAGGGTTTATGTGATTTGGAAGGGAAAAGAAAAAAAGAAGAGGAAAGAAATTAGGGTTTCACACCCTAATAGAAATCCCATCGCAGGATATGAAACTTTTCATTCATTTTCAATTTCTCTCTCCATAGAGATTACAACTTTATTGAATAAGAAAGTGATTTAATCTAGGCTATTGATGATTATAAAGATCTATAGTTTAGATTGAATCCTACAATAACTTAAATTAAATAACAAACAAATTAAGTGATTTAATCTAGGCCATTGATCATCTTAAAATCAACGGTCTAGATAAAATATTACAATTTTTATTCAAAATAAAATAAAAAAAACCCTAACTAATCTCTATCCACAGATGAATGAGATTAGATCTCTTGCCCTTCCTTCTTTGGTAAACTTTAAAGTCCACCGTCGGGATCAATGTCCCCATCACACAGTCACCAATATTCTATCCCCTCGGTGCTTACTGTAATTGTGATTTACTCTAGCTAGGATGTAGCATGCAAGAAAATAAAGGACAAATTCAGGGTCACCAAGCCAAGAGAAAAAAAAAATTGACATGTTCAAAAGTGTCAATTTCTTCATTGAAGTGAAACATAGGCATATTAGGAGGGACCTTGTATCTGCACTACAACATTGGAATTTGACATACAAGTTACAACCATGAAGCCTATGTTTTTCTAGAATAACTCTGCAGCTTGCAGGAGTACAACCCATATAAATCAGTTGTTTGTTACTAAGATATCCAAGTTCACAATGAGTATTCTTCCAGCACCAATGTGGTCATTACATTGACCATAGGGGATATGCAATATATATTACTGACAAGATAACATATTATACATGGCATCGTACCATCTTAATTGAGTACAGAAGTCTCCTTGTATGTATAGCTAGCTACTTTGAGCAAGAATTTATTTGATGATAAAACTGTACCTCAAATAAGGCCTCGGCCAGCATAACTATACGAGAAATACTTGCCCGGGCACCAGACTCTTCTGCCATCAATATTGTTTCACATGAACATGTCCCATCTGGGTGAAGCCCTGATGCACAGAAAGCACTTGGCCTGCTACTTCCGTGAAGGCCTCCACGAAGACTTTCCCACATCTGCACATTTAATATTTTACAGCAACGGAAATCAGCCAAAGGTAGATGCAGATGTTATTGATATCGAATATGGATGATCCTTTTCTTGAAAATAAAAGAAATAACATCAGGATAATTAGTATCATTAAAGGAACAGATTTATACATATGTTTAACTATATGATTAGAAAATCATATTAAAGTGATAAAAAGGAGTTTCACTAATCATATCTAACAAATAGGGGATCGGCATCAGTTGATGACTCTCAAAGAGTCTCCCCCACCCCAACAAATAAAAAAATCACAATTCCACTATTCTGCCTTTCTATTAAGTGCCATCTTGCCCCTTTTTAACTGTCCCAAATCTCCTATACAATATCCTACAAACACAGATATTGCCCTTTCTTTTGACCTATCATAAAGGCAGTCCAGGCATTTCTTTTTGCCTTTCTTTTTATTTAAATTTACTTTTGAAACATGCAAAAGACTACATACTACAGTTGACATGTGTATCAGTCTACAGTAAAAAGACTCAAAGTCTCAAACCCTAGGGTTTTGTTACTGCAGCAAAAACCACTAAATTACTAGTGCATTACTAGGAAAATGAGTAGAAAGGAATAGGCTCCAGTATATTAAAAGCCTAACTCAAGAACTTGCTCTTGTTTTCAACTAAATTATTACCAAGTTTCTTCCAATGTATTTTCTCTAATCTTATGCTTCCTAGTTGCCACAGATAATCATCCTCATTTCAACTACATAACCACTTTACCTGTTGTTTCTTGACTGCCAACATTATGATCCACACACCCAAAGGGAAAAATAACAGAAACTAAACTTCTCCACAACCGAGGCAACCGGAGTCGATCTATAAATGGCTAACTATCAATACATTCAGACCCTGCATTCGATAGTTCATTTCAGATTAGTTGTTGGTACAAATGAATATAATTTATAACTATAATATTAAGGAGAATATCCAATGAGGATAGTGTATCAAACATTGTGCATCCTAATGGGAACCTTCTGCTGTATACAAAAAAAGGCGAATGACAAGAGCTTTGTTCTATGTCAAGGTATGCAACCGATCTGATGAGGACCTGGCCAAAAAGGGCAAGGCCTTGGAAATTTGTAAATGGAATCTGCGATTCATAGTTTTCTTGTAATGTTGCCAAATTAAGCATTAACTAACACATGCAATGCAAAAAAATTATGCAACGTTTCACCTCAGATCTCCTATGCCATCTTCGTTCATTGAAACGATGTCTTCTTCTACTAACATCTCGAGAATTATTTCTGGACTCACTGTTGAAGATATCATCATCATCATCAATGTCAAGGAACCATCTGTCATAATATTCCAAATCATCACCATCTTCTGTCGAGGAAACTATCGCAGGCGAGTCAATGTATCTCCTGTAACTGCGTCTAGAGAAAGAATCCCAAAACAATCTCCTGCCATTCCTTCTTGCCTCACGGCTACTAATATCACCAGAGCTACTAGATAGTATGTTGGATGAGATACTAACTACATCAACATGAAGCACACTTCCTGCTCTTATACGTTCTCTTTGTACGGGAGGCGTGAGGAATCCAGGCGGGGCAGGCTCTTGATTGAGTTCATCTGCCAATGATGGCAGAGTTGCTGCAATATCTGCAACAATGGCTTCAGGATCCATGTGATTTTCATGATTGTTGGAGGAGGATGCTATTTCATCTATGCAAAAATATCCCATCTCCTCTTGGGATGTATGTCCTGACCATAACCTCTCCATACTAGTAGGTAAATCAGACACATTTGTATCTTCTATCATAGCTGGACAATTCTCAGCATCAATGGAGGATGATGTAGGTGTTCTTGCTAGATTGGTGCTTCTCTCCTGGATAGGCTCACTTAGGCTAGTACCAGCATCTGACTGACAAGGCACCAACTCCTTATTTTTTGATAGACATTTCCCAGCACTAGTTGTTTCAGCTCTTCTTGGACCATACTCCATGGGTATTTCATCAGCAGTGCTATCACTGCTCTGTCTCGATGTTCCTACTCCACTTGTACAGCTATAAGAATCATTATCTGTATGGGTGAAAGTTGACGAATATTCTACTTCAGTTGAATTATTATCCACCTGTAGACGAAAATAAAAGATATTATGACAAGTTGAACTAATCATTAGGTCTATATTACGCCCTACAAAAGAAAAATTAGAACCTATAGAGCTGAAGAAAAACCAATGCAATTTAGAAGAAATTTCACCAAATTGTCACATATAATATTCCTGCATTGCTTGACCAAATCGAATGACTCATGATTTTCTTTCGTTCTTTTTTTTTTTTTTTTAGAAAGAGCACATTTCTCAATTATATTAACCGGAAAATGGTAGATGGAATACAAAGTATGCTTAAAGCAAATAAGAAAAGAAAAGAAAAGAAAAGAAAGAGAGAGAGAGAAACAGAGACAGAGAAAGAAGAAGGGAGGAATAGACGGGACCATAAGAAGCATCTCCAATTCTCCACCCCTTCCTTTGGACAAACATCTGGCCCAGACGAACCTGAATAAAACCACTCCTCACTCAACTACAAACGATCCCTCCCTTTCAATAACAATTCTCTCATTCACAAAGACGTGAAGAGCCCAATTTGTAATAAAACGGGCCACCGAATGCCAAGTGTTCTCCATATAACACTCAGATAATCAGCTCGGTTGAAAAACCCGTCATTCTTTGTGAACCAAAGGAAGATCCTCTATGAATTCAATGTATAAATATGACCAAATTGGAGCTCATAGCATTGCACCATCTTGGACTTGCATCGCATGCATTTCGAGAATCTCAACTTTGGCTTGGAAAGAAGTACGTTTGACTCGTTATATTTATCCAATAAAAAATAAGAAAAATTAGGGATTTGTAATGCAAAAATCATCCACACATCCCAACCACAACCCGTCTGATTCCACATCAAATACGACGACATCATAGAAATCGTCGTCGCGTCGAATTAGGGTTAGAGAATACACGGATCTAAGGAAACATAAACAGAAATGAAACAGACAGCGAACGGAACGTACCGAGAGAGGAGGAGCTTGAGAGGAGGCGCCACCGCAGATCAAGGAGGCGAGACCGAGGGGCCTCTTGGAGAGGTCGAACCTCCTCGTTGGACGACGGGGCGATCGGGAGCTCATGCGACTGCCCCCCGAACCCATCTTCTTCGACAAGGAGAGATTTGGAGTGACTGATAATGGATGATCGACGACGGATGAGCGAGATGGAAGAGACGATACAGTGAGAGGTCATTGTCTCGTCGGTTTCTTCAGAGGCGGAGATAAATTGGATTTCCGAAACGCGTTTCCCGAAGCGTTGGAAACGAAGGGGCCGCAGGAAGTATACGATTTATTATTATTATTTTGATTATAATGATAATAACGATGGATGGGACACTTGTGCAAAAAATGAAAAAAAACGATGGAATCTGGATCAAAGTAAAGAGAAGGCTGTGAAAATAAAAAAATTCATTTTGATCCATTTACATGGTGTTTGTACGTGTCGTAAAAAAATATTGGGTGAATTATTCAATAACCCTTGGATTAACTATTCCATTTTTTACCTGTTTTTGAACTTTTTTTATTTTTTATTTTTTACCTCTACATTGCTGTCTTATTTTTTTTTTATCCCTCACTAATGTCGCATCATACTTTACTATCTAAACTACCCTTCCCTCCGATTCTTTTTCCAATCTCCCTTATATTAATTCATCTTTCCCCAAAACCGGCTAAATCTAAATTACATTTCCCTCCATTTCTTCTCACAATCTCCCCTAAAATGATATCTCCCTCTCAAAACCCACTAAAACAGCAAAAAATGGTTTCTCTTCCCCCAACCCTTCTCTCTCCCTGGCAAAAAAATGGTCGTCGCCATTTGCTCCAATACCGTTTACCTGAAATACTCGTCGACGATGCAGTCGAGGGTGCGAAAGACGAGAGGGCTGTGGACGAGATACTTGAGAAAGCCCTCTTTGCTTGGTTACCACATGTCGGCAACAGCGTTTGATGGTGGTGGTGGAGAAGAGTTGGGGTTGGAGCTTCAATAAGGTTCTATTGTCTAAATCTCAACACAAGTCATGGAGAAGGGGAAACTGATATCTTTTGGAGGTATTAGAATTTTCAATGTCCAAATAAAATTAGGAGACATTCTTTCGAACATAGTTTAGCTCTCTTCGATCTTATATATACATCTTTGTTTTCTTGGTTTGATATAGTTTTTTTTCCTACTATATATGCCTTTATAAAGCAAATGTTTTTATAATTGTTTATCAAGATTATGTAATTAGTCATTTACATGTATGTAAATTGATATTATATTTATGTAATTGGTTATTATATTTCTGTAACATTGTGTCTTTAGTTTAATTTCATAGATGATATAATATTTCTGTTTTGTAAATGACAGTTTATGTCATGGGCATTACATTAGTAATTCTGTTATAATTGTTATATAAACGATAGTTTATGTTGTAATTGAACATTACATTGATAGTTTTTATGTTGTAGTTGTTACATTAGTATACATTATGTGATGTTGTAGTTTTTGTTGCATTGTTGATATGTGAATGATTCTTATAAATCATTGATTACATTCTGTAATTGCTTATAAAGTTTATGTAATTGGTCATTTACATATCTGTAAATGGTCATTACATTTCTGTAAAATTGTATCTCCTCAGTTTAATTTCATTATTAGTTTTTGTTATTGGTTATGTAATGTTGTAATTTCTGTAATTGCTAAAGTACTTCTACGGAAACATTAATGTTGTTGCATCGTTAATGTAACTTGGACAACGGATTCTTCATTATGAAGTACATTGAATGTCAAGTTCGAAAGCTTTTAAGTGGATTCGATTTCACTCAAGAAGGCATGTAGAGGATCAGGGGGAAACAACAACTGATTTCATTAGAATAGAAAGGCAATATTGTAATTCAACCAGTTGATGTATCTATTTTAATGACATTTGTAATATATATATATATATATATATATATATATATATATATATATATATATATATAACAATTTTGTGTACGTTGAATGCATTTATAGATAATAATGACAGTACTTACCGTTCATGAATATATTATAATGACACTGGAAATGTATCTATAATCATTTTGTATTTAACCATCTTTGTGCACATTTAAAGTTCTATGTAGATAATTATTAAATATCTATAACTATATGTATAATTTTTGTATGTTCACATTATATTTCTGTATTTCTGTAACTCTGTCCATAAGGGATACTTCAGGTATTATGAGAAGTCAAGGGTAAAAAAAAATGGGACAACACTACAGGGGTAAAAAAAAAAAAAAAAGTCCAGGGGCATAAAAAAATAGAGTTATTGGTGCAGGGGTATTTGAGAAATTCACCCAAAAATATTTCATCACTTTTTCTTAAATTCTCACATATAATAAAGGAAATTTTTTTTCACTTTTCCTAGTAAGGTAAAAAGGCACGTCTATCCCTACTAAGCATTTCTCTTAACCCACCAATAAAAAAAAAAAACCGGTGTTTTCTTTGTTCACACCGATTCGACCAGTTCGACCAAACTTGGTTGTCACTTTAAGTTTTAGGCGACCTAACTTGGTCGCCATTTTAGGTTTCGGACAACTAAACTTGGTCGACCAGGGTTTGTGATAAAGTTTATAATTTTTTTTTCTTAGAAACCTAATCTCATGACGTGTATTCTCCTAGGATCCTTTATGCCACTCCAAGTCTGAGTTGTAATGTAAGAAGTCAGGGGTAAAAAAAAATGGGACAACACTACAGGGGTAAAAATAAAAATAAAAAAGTTCAGGGGCATAAAAAAAAATAGAGTTATTGGTCCAGGGGTATTTGAGCAATTCATTATTATTAAGAATAAATCATTATTATTAAATGTAGAACATAAGAACAATTTTTTTTACACAAGTGACGAAAAAAATTTCAAAAGCCAAATATAAATGTGTTTGGATCAACTGGTATATTTTTTTTGTTTTCAAACAAAGAATCTGCTTAACTACGAATTTAAACGAAGCTTAAAAATGATATATATTTGTCTAATAAGATATTTTTTTATAAAAATTTAAATTAATTGAAAGTATACCTACGTACATTTTTTCAGTCCCTTAGATGTTGTTTGGATAAAAGAATAAATGTAGAATATGATGGATAAACTCAAAAATTTATTTGTTTACAAAGAATAGGTAAATATAATTATGGATCCTGTTCGACCAATTGCTGCCCAAAGCCTGAAATGGCAAGTAAGTTCGGTCGCTCAAAACCTGAAATGGCGACCAAGTCCGGTCGTCTAAAACCTAAAATGGCGACCAAGTTCGGTCGACCTGGATTGATGGGATCAGCCAAACATCGGTTTTTTTTTGTTTTAGTGGTGGGTTAAGGAAAATGCTTGGTGGGGATAGACGCCCCCAAGGCAAAATAGAGGAGGGAAAGTGAAGGAAATTTTTTCCTCTCTCCTTGTTTGACACAAACATTAAATTTTTGGGTTAAAGACGTTTGAGTCTCTATAAACATCTATAAACCCATATAAGTCATTGTAAACTTAGGGCAGGACAATTACATCCCTAGAAATACAGAAAATGTCTAATACATCTCGATTGTAAATTCATTTTTTAAGCTATCATGGTTAAAATTAACCAGGGGTGTGATTTTATTATTATACCCTCCACAATGCACGACATAGTGATTAACATAAGTTTCTTAACTTGTATAATCACCTCATCAAAATGTAAAATAAAAAATCTGAGTAATATCTATAGTATAATAAATACAATACATAAATAAAATCATCTTCATAATTACAATTGTTTGAAATAGAAGCAAAAAATAATAATAATGAAGTCATATGCAACAATAAAGTCAAATCCGTAAAAGAAAAAAAGTGAAAATGAGTTTGATCAAGGGCAAGATGATCATTTAAAAGGATATATATGTTTTTTTTTCTATTTTTCAGTGATTTATATGAGTGTTTAATTTCACACAAATGGAATATTATGAGAAAATATCGTTAAATTGGATAAAAGTTAACACATGAACTAAATTGACATACCATAACAGTTTAAAGGTCTTGTATGTTCGACTCCAAGTTTGCAATGACTTATATGGGTTTGTGGATGTTTACAGGGACTCAAATGTCTTTAACCCTAAATTTTTTAATGATCAAAGGAAAAAAAATTTCACTTCCCATCACCCTTTGGCAAAAATGCACCCTTTGTACCACCCATCAGCTCCTCACCCCACCTCATATTAAAAAAAAAAAATTGGGTTATTTAGTTTCCACCCCTCCTAAAATAATTAAATTATTAAAAACCCCCTCCATAACACAATATTTTTATAAAACCAATTAAAATGTTATCTGGCTTTGTAAAAAATCCAGTAGTCAACAAATTAAGAATGTTAGATGAATATTCATTCTCAGTATATATTGACTATTTTACCCTCTCCATCAATGAAAAAGATCTTTGAGGTCAATGTGGTGGAATATTGTATTTTGAGACTACTGGTTTCTTTTTCTTTTTTTACTGAATGAAGCATTCTTATTGAAACTCTATTTATGCTAAAAATGAATCTCCAGCATGATTTCAAGAAATTGAAGAAGGGTATTTAAAATAAATTTTATTTAGGAGAGTAAAATAGTCAATATACATATGTTGAAATGAAATATTCCTATAACAATCTTAGTTCGTTGACCATTGATTTTTTACAAAGCCTGGTACATTTTAAATGGGTTTAAAAATAATATTGTGTTTTAGATGGGCTTTTTTTAATACTTTACATGTTTTTGGAGGGATAGAAATTAAATAACCCAATTTTTTTTGTGTATTTAAAAGACATCAATCCCACCCCTTTACAACCTAACCTACCCCAAAAACCTCATCTTCTTCCCCGGGAACACCACCGGCGATCCTTTTCAACACCGGGTTAACGGCGGTCGAGGAGGTCGTGCCCATCAACGATCTTCAGCTCCCGAACAATACCCACAAAAACCCACCACCCAAATCTCTCCTTCAACAAATCCCCCCTTTAATCCCTCTTCAACCCATCACAACCCATCCTGTCCCCCCAAACCCCCTGTCAATCTCACGTGAAATCCCTCTTCACGAGCATTGTTGAAGAGATTGGTGAGGTCAGATATCTAGGCGGTGGTAGCGGCAACTTCTACATGCACATTGCCAGGAAGACTGTCCTCGACAAGATCAGCCTCGACGACTCCATCGCCATCAATAGGGTCTAATTTCGACCATGTAGTCGGAGGGGGAGAGTGATAAAGGGAAAACAGGAGGGGTGAGTTGCACTGTGTAATTTTTTCATATGTGGTGGGTGGGATAGCGGTTTATAAAATATGCTTAGGGGTGGGTTAGCTAATTGGGTGGGATTGCAGTAAAACTTGAACAAGCTCTCTAATGAAGATTATGATTTTGTCCAACGAAAGATTACATTTCCACACCGATGATTATAAAAAAATAACTAATTTTAAAAAATAGCGCAAATATAGAACTGACCTAATTATCAGTGAAAGATTTCTGTTATAAAAATGTTATAAAGAAACAATGTTAAAAACTTAAATACTTCCTGTTTGTATATAGATAGATTTATTATATACCATTAATTCTATTTTTTTAAATTATAATAAAAATAAAATAACAAATTTTTAATTGAGAGAATTTAATGAATATGAATTTTATATTTTAAAATTTTAAAATATATTATGATTAACGTAAAATCTTATTTAATATCTTAGATTTTAAATAAATAGATATAAATAATTATTAAATTACTGCATGATTTTATTTAGCAGCTTAGCAAGTAAAAAAAAAAACTTAGCAAGTAATAAATAACATTTTGACGAAATTTCATCAATATCCCACCAATCTCGGGAAAAAAAATTCGAAAAAAAACATAAGTTATTATATATAGAGAGAGAGACCGAGAGACCTCTTATAAAAGGGGAGACCCATCGAGAACCCACAAAAAGAAAAAAACGATGAATCCACCACCCAATGAAACAAAGGTCCGATGGGATTCGCTACCAGTGGAAATCTGGCATTCGATCATCCAGCGATTCGACGTGGACGACTTCGAACCCATCTCCCTCACTTGCAAGCTCTTCCTCTCCATCACCGACCGATTGCGGACCACCCTCACCATCTCCAACAACGCCGTCGCCGTTGGCGTCCTCCGCCGCTGCCGCAACGTCAAACGCATCAACGTTCATCCCCGCTTCCGAGGCGACCTAGTCGCCCTCGTCCACGACATCTCCACATCCGGATTGCCGATCGAAACCCTAGATCTCTCCAATCAGAAGCTTTTCCCTTCGCAGGGCGTCCGAAAGGTGCGGAAGACGTTGGGGAAGACCCTCAAAACCCTAATATGCCAGAGCATCCATTCATTGACGGATGAGGATCTCGTCGTGATTTCCGAGGCGTTCCCCGTCCTCGAAGAGCTCAACATCAGCACGGTTGGACAACGGCATAGTGAGGGCCATACCAATGTTTTGGGGATCAAGGCGCTGGCTTCGAACCTCACACGCCTCCGCAGGATCAATGTTTCGGGGATCCAGGCGATATCGGACGCCTCTCTCTCCGCCCTCTTGTCCAACTGTGCGTACCTCACCGAGGTCCATGTAATTGACTGCAAGAAGATAAGTGCGAACGGCATCACCTCTATCATCGCCCAAAGACCATCGCTTGTCTCGCTATCGATATGTACGAGACCGTTGCCTGTCTTTACGGATGCGAGAGCTTTGCAGCGCCTCCACATCTGTCATTCATTTCTGTCGGACAATGATCTACTCTCGATTGCCAAGTCGGGTCTCCCGTTGAGAGAGTTCCGAGTTCCCTACTGCCATGGCTTCTCCTTAACGGGCCTTGGCCCGCTCCTACAGGCACATCACTCCCTCACGCACCTCAATCTCAAGAGATGTGATTTCCTCACGGATGAATCGATGGCTCTCTTAGCGCAAAATCTCCGTGAAGTGACCAGCATTAATCTTTCTTGCTCTCAGCTGACGGAACTCACCTTCATGTGCCTCGTTAACTGTTGCCCGCTCCTTGTGGACGTCCATATGTTTAATACTAATCTGGGCACGTGCAGAGATCTCTGTTTCAGTTCCATGAAGCGCAGCCCAATCCGCTCTCTGAATGTCTCATGCAACATAAACTTGAATGATGAGACACTTATACAAATTAGCTCCGTATGCCCAGAATTGCAGACGGTGGATTTGAGCGAATCAAAGGGCGTAAGTGAAAGAGGTCTCATACAGCTTGGGTTGAATTGCTCCCATATCCGCTCTCTGGATGTGAGTGATTGCGGGAAGGTGACGGGCCTTGGTAATGTCGGATTCCGGGAATTGTTGACACTCTGGGCCTCGAACTCTGGGATCGGAGATGAAGGTCTGGCAATGGCCGTGCAGGGATGTGGACGAAGACTCCAAGTGGTGGACTTGAAGTACACGAAAGTGACGGAGTATGGGGTGATCGTGATGGTGGCGGGTTATCCGCGGTTGAAGGAGATCGAAGTTTGTGGAGAAGAACTAAAGAGGGTTTTAGAACGTGAAGGTTGGAGGCAGAAGCATAAACATAGCAGTTTTATTCGATTCGGTAAGAAGCCCAGGTACCAAGACGATAAAAATTCGAATTTTATGTTGGGTATGAAGGCGGCAAGACAATTAGGATTAGATTTACAAATTATGAAGAGGACTTTGGATTATGAATCATGCACAGATGTGTTAGAATGATGACCTTGCAAAACCTTTTTTTGTTTAATTCAATGTTCTTTTAGTATTTTATATTATATGAAGTAGATAGTCCATGACTAAATTAACATTCTGGTAGTTTGCAAAGAAGTATGAACACTTTTTTTTGGTGTCTATCTAATCTGTTATTTGTTATATACTTATATAGATTTTTGTTCCAACTATATCTAGTTTGTTATTTGTTTTTTTTTTTTTTTTGGTAAGTAATTCTATTCACTATTCCAATATGCAATTTAAGGTGGTAATTCAAATAGACTCACCATGTGAGTGTATTTATAGGATGAGGAATTGGAACTGCATTTACAACATGAGTACATTCACAAGCCACTAATAAAGCTGTAGAGCCTTCTTTAAGTGGTTCTATGCCACCTGAGTTTTATACAAATCTAGACATGCACTTTGCATTTCCTTTAAAGTAGCACTATAAGAAAAAGCACTTTTTGTGATGATTTTTTTGCGACGGCTCAAAAAAACCGTCGCAAATGCTTGTAATTTTGGCGGCATATTTTCATGGTCGCAAATACTTTTCAGCTTTTGCGGCGACTGAGTTGAGCCGCTGTTAAAAAAATATATTTGCGGCAGGCGGGTAGATCATGCCGTCGCAAATATTACATTAGTTGCGACGGGAAACCAGCCGTCGCAAATACAAAAATTCAATCCAACTGTTCATTTTTAAAGTTGTGATTCAGAACCGTCTGATCTGCCTGTATATATATATGTATTAAAAAAAACATAACAAACCCAAAAATTCGACATATTTAAAAATATGATAAAACATAATTGCTGTGATAAATATGTAAAGTTACTAAATAGTTTAATGGTACAAAAATAAATAGATTATTTTTAATAGTATAAATATAAATAACATGTTTTTGACAGGTATACATGCAAAAACTTGTTATTATTTACATTATGAATAAGATTATAGTGATGTTATTTTGGTTATATATTTTTTCTAGCTAAAAGTTAATTCTAGTTAAATTTAATTTTAGTTAAAAGGTAATAAGGTGACATACTTTTTTTATTGATAAAATTTATAATAATATAAAAATAAATATGTTATTTATAATAGTATAAAAATAATAAATAACGTATTTTTTAATAACATACATAAAAAAAAAATCCTAACTTGTTATAACATTTTGGGTTTTTTTGCATATTAAAATCCTATGTTTTATGTTTTATGATATATAAAGTAAATTTCACCAATATCCCCCCGTGAAGTCAGTTGCAATATGATCCCACCAATATCGGGAAAAAAAAATTAACAAAAAAATAAGATACATCATGGGGAGAGAGAGAGAAGAACCTAATATAATAAAGGGAAAAATCCATGTAACCCCCCTGTAAACTGATTGAAATACATATAACCCCCTAAATTTTCTTAAAATCCATATAATCCCCTTAAAACACTTTAGTAAATCCAAATAACCCCCTAAAAAAAAATTTAAGTTTACAGATTATGAATATTTTGTGAATATTATATTTGATTAACCTTGATAAAAAACACAGTATATCAAAAAAATCTATAATGCGTTAAAAATGCAAAAAATCTTCTATAAATAATAATTTTACCCTTTCGAATATAATTCTATAATATATTCAGAGGAGGTAAAATCGTCATTTTTCATATAATTTTTTTGATTTTTTAATCTATTATAGTAGTTTTTTTTAGTATATCGTGTTTTCAGTCAGGTTTAATTAAATAAAATGTGTGTAAAATATTCATCATTGATTAACAAAAAAAATTATTTAAAAAGTTATTTAGATTTATTGAGTGTTTTCAATTGATTATATAGATTTTAAGAGAAATCATAGAATTATATGGATTTCGTTTAGATTTGAGGGGTTGTATAGATTTTTCCCTATGATAAAAGAGGATCCTTCACGTTTTATTTTTTTCCACCCATCGAGAACCCACAGAATCAACGATGAATCCACCCAATGAAACAAACGTCCGATGGGATTCGTTACCGGAGGTACTTTGGGATTACATCCTCCTTCGAATCGACGCGGACGACTTCGAACCCATCTCCCTCACTTGCAAGCTCTTCTTCTCCATCACCGACCGATTGCGGACCACCCTCACCATCTCCAACAGCGCCGTCGCCGTTGGCGTCCTCCGCCGCTGCCGTAACATCAAACGTATCAACGTGCATCCCCGCTTCCAAGGCGACCTCGTCTCCCTCATCCACGACATCTCCACATCCGGATTGCCGATCGAAACCCTAGATCTGTCCAAGCAGATGCTTTTCCCTTCGCAGGGCCTCCTAAAGGTGCGGAAGACACTGGGGACGACCCTCAAAACACTAATCTGCCAGAGTATCCGTTCTTTCACGGATGAGGATCTCGTCGTGATTTCCGAGTCATTCCCCGCCCTCGAAGAGCTCGACATCAGCACGTTTCGGTATGTCGAACGGGATTATGATTTCAGTTCCTTTCGTGTTGGACATATCACGGATGCGGGCATCAAGGCGCTGGCTTCGAACCTCGCACGCCTCCGCAAGATCAATGTTTCGGGGTTCCACATGATATCGGACGCCTCTCTCTCCGCCCTCCTGTCCAACTGCGTGGACCTCTCCGAGGTCGAAATTCTTAACTGCAGTATGATAAGTAATAACGGTATCGCCGCTGTGGCCCAAAGACCATCGCTTGTCTCGCTATCGATATGTACGAGACAGTTGCCTGTCTTTACGGATGCGAGAGCTTTGCAGCGCCTCCACATCTATCATTCAATTCTGTCGGACAATGATCTACTCTCGATTGCCAAGTTGAGTCTCCCGTTGAGAGAGTTCCGAGTTCCCTACTGTAGCGGCTTCTCCTTAACGGGCCTTGGCCCGCTCCTACAGGCACATCCTTCCCTCACGCACCTAGATCTCAGAGGATGCGAGTTCCTCACGGACGAATCGATGGTTCTCTTAGCGCAAAACCTCTGTAAATTGACCCAGATTGTTCTCTCTGACTCCCCGCTGACGGAATTCACCGTCATGTGCCTTGTTAAGTGTTGCCCGCTCCTTGTGGAGCTTCAGATGATTAATACTGATTTGGGCACGTGCAAAGATCTCTGTTTCAGATTCATGAAGAGCAGCCCAATCCGCTCCTTGAATGTCACATGCAACAAAAACTTCAATGATGAGACACTTATACAAATTAGCTCTGTATGCCCAGAACTGCGGACTGTGGATTTGAGCCATTCATGGGGTGTAAGCGAAAGAGGTCTCATACAGCTTGGGTTGAATTGCCCTCATATCCGCGCGCTGGATGTGAGTTATTGCGGGAAGGTGACGGGCCTTGGTCTCGTGGGATTCCGGGAATTGGTGACACTCCGAGCCATGAATTCCGGGATCGGAGATGAAGGTCTAGCGATGGCCGTGCAGGGATGTGGAGGAAGACTCCGAGCGGTGAACCTGGAGTTCACGAAAGTGACGGAGTATGGGGTGATCGTGATGGTGACGGGATATCCACGGTTGAAGGAGATCAAAGTTTGTGGAGAACTAAATAGGGTATTGGAATGTGAGGGTTGGAGGCAGAGGCAGAAATACAGCAGTTTTATTCGATGCGGTGAGAAGCCCCGGTACCAGGATGATAAAAATACGAATTTTATGTTGGGTATGAAGGTGGCAAGACAATTAGGATTAGATTTACAAATTATGAAGAGGACTTTGGATTATACCCATGCACAAATGTGTTAGAATGATGTCCTTGCAAAACCTTTTTTTGTTTTATTGAATTAATGTTCTTTTAGTATTTTATTATGAAGTAGATAACCCAGGATTAAATTAACATTCTGATATTTGTGTGTGTGTGTGTGTCTATCTAATCTGTTATTATTATTATTATTATTATTATTAGTATTATATTTTTTTTTTTTGAAATGAACGACCTTTATTTTTCTATTCAAAGTAGGGACAAAAGCCTAATTGGGAAGTACAAGGCAAAAGAAAAGAAAAAAAAGGAGCTTTAGTAGAAGATAAATCTACAAAGGAGCCTCCCACCCAAATCGACTACTACTGAATCAATAAACGACTCCCCAAGTAATCTGTTATTTGTTATATACATTTTTGTTCCTAGTATATATAGCTTGTTATTTTTTTTTTGGTAAGTAATTGTATTCACTATTCCAATATGCAATTTAAGGTTGTAATTCAAATAGACTCTCTATGTGAGTGTATTTATAGGATGAGGAATTGGAGCTGCATTTACAACATGAGTACATTAACAAAAAGTCACTAACAATGCTGGAGAGCCTTTTTTTCAGTGATTCTATGCCACCTGAGTTTTACACAAATCTGCATCACCTTCAAGGTAGTGATCCAACATTCCCTAGAATTGGAGTGGAAGATCAAAGGATTGATGAAAAATTGAAACCTGCGTCTAGAAAAAGAATCCCAAAACAACCACCTGCCATTCCTTCTCGCCTCACGACTACTAATATCAACAGAGCTACTCTACTAACTACATCAACATGAAGCACACTTCCTGCTCTTCTACATTCTCTTTGTACGCCAGGCGTGAGGAATCCAGGCGAGGCAGGCTCTCGATTGAGTTCATCTGCCAATGATGGCAGAGTTGCTGAAATATCTGCAACAATGGCTTCAGGATCCATGCGACTTTCATGATTGCTGGTGGAGGATGCTATTTCATCTATGCAAAAATCTCAACTTTGGCTTGGAAAGAAATATGTTTGACTCGTTTCAATTGCAAATATTCAATAAATTAGGGATTTGTAATGCAAAAAACTCCCCGGTCCCCTTTTTTGGCACGCACTTCCGAAACCATCCACACATGCCAACCATAACGCGTATAATTTCACAGCAAAGACGACAACATCATAGAAATCGTCGAATCAAATTAGGGTTTGAGAATACACGGATCTAAGGAAACATAAACAGATATGAAAAGGAAAGAAATAACGGATACCGAGAGAGGAGGAGCTTCAGAGGAGGAGGTATCGGTAATATAATAAACAAATTGCATGACAAATTAAATTATTTTTTACAGGAACGAAAATTATTCATTAAAAAAAATTTCAAGTTCAATAATTGGTTTGTCTCATGTTAAAAGGAAAACGGAAAGATACAACAATGTAAAATATAAAAGATCAGATTATTAAAAAAAATATCTTCTATTTTTAAGGTGGCAAACTAAACTTTGATTAAGTTGGTAAGCATAAGGGTGCAACTTAATTCGATTAAACAAAATCTGAATCAATTAAAACTGATTTTTTTCAAGTTTGGGCCAGAAGTTTTATGATTTGGTTTGGGTATAGATTGAAAAATTAATAAATCGATCTATATTGGTTTGAATTTGATTTTACTTAAAAAAAAAAATGAATTAACTGAATCGAATTAAATTAAATTTAAATACATGATTATTCATAATCAATATTCATTGAGATTGTTCTTTTTATATTACAAACTTTATTATTGTTATACCATTAATATTCATAAAAAAAATATATACTAATTTATACAATCAATAATAGCATTTTGATATTTATGTCAATTTGTAAAACCAAACCCCCAAAAAACTTTAACCAACTCATCAATTTTTAATAGTTTGGTTCGGTTTGGTTTAATTTGGGTCAATCAAACAAAAATCAGTTTGATTCATTTTTGCTTTGGTTTAAGTTTGGCTCGGTTTTTGAGTTACATGTGAATATAATTTGGTTTAATTTGGATATGTAAAAAACTGAACCACATCGACAAAATTGCACCCCTAACGACAATTGAGTTTTAACTTCTACGTATATTAGAAATTAGTTTTCTTTTAGCTTACAAATTCTAATAACCAAATATAAGTCAGATTAGTGGGTTGGGTCGGATTTTAAATATAAAATTCAAACCCAACTCATGTTAGGGTGGGTTGGGGCATGTTTTAAAATTATGGAATCTAAATCCACTCCAAGGTGGATTGGGTTGGGTTACCAATAAAACCCTCCACATTGCCATCCCTTTAGAGGCCATAGGATGTGTGTGATAATAAATTGAAAAAAATTTCTAAATTAATTTAGTCCTTGTAAATTTAAAAAATCATCATAGGTCCCTATGTTATTAGAAAATTCCTGTTTCAGTCTCTATTGTCAACCTAACTGATCAGGTACATGATTAACTCTAATTACACATTAAAATTTACCAAAAAAAAATAAAAATTACTAAAAGTTATTAAAAAGATCATTCCATTTAACATATAATTCTATTTTTTATATTATAATAAAAATAAAATAACATATTTTATAGAATTTAATTGAGAACATTAAGTGAATATCTTTAATTTTGAATTTCATATTTTGATATCTTTACATATTTATATGATTGATCGAAATCTTGTTTACAATATTAAATTTTGAATAAATCGACATCAATAATTATTAAATTTATTATGATAAAAAAATTGAATAACTTTAATAAGCAAGTAATAAATAACACAATACAATCCCATCAATCTCGGGAAAAAATTGAGACAAAAAATTAAGTTATTATATACAGAGAGAGAGAGAGAGAGAGAGAGAGAAAGAGAGGAGCCTCTTATAAAAGAGGAGGGCTTCACGTTTTATTTTCTCCACCCATCGAGAACACACAATAAAATAACGATGAATCCATCCAATGAAACCGAGGTCCGATGGGATTCATTACCAGTGGATCTCTGGCATTCAATCCTCAAGCGAATCGGCGTGGACGACTTCGAATCCACCTCCCTCGCTTGCAAGCTCTTCCTCTCCATCACCTACTGGTGCCGGACCACCCTCACCATCTCCAACAACACCGTCCCCTTCGGCCTCCTCCGCCGCTGCCGCAACATCAAACGCATCAACGTTCACCCCCGCTTCCAAGGCGACCTCGTCTCCCTCGTCCACGACATCTCCGGATTGCCGATCGAAACCCTAGATCTCTCCAAGCAGAAGCTTTTCCCTTCGCAGGGCGTCCGAAAGGTGCGGAAGACGTTGGGGAAGACCCTCAAAACCCTAATATGCCAGAGCATCCATTCATTGACGGATGAGGATCTCGTCGTGATTTCCGAGGCGTTCCCCGCCCTCGAAGAACTCGACATCAGCACGTTTCGGTATGTCGAACGGGATAATGATTTCATTTCCCTTGATGAGAACAATATCACGGATGCGGGCGTCAAGGCTCTGGCTTTGAACCTTCCACGCCTCCGCAAGATCAATGTTTCGGGGATCCAGACGATATCGGACGCCTCTCTCTCCGCCCTCTTGTCCAACTGTGCGTACCTCACCGAGGTCCATGTAATTGACTGCAAGAAGATAAGTGCGAACGGCATCACCTCCGTCATTGCCCAAAGACCGTCGCTTTTCTCGCTTTCGATGAGTCGTAGACAGTTGCCCATCTTCACGGATGCGAGAGCTTTGCAGCGCCTCCATATCTGTCATTCGTTTCTGTCGGACGATGATCTACTCTCGATTGCCATGTCGAATCTCCCGTTGAGAGGGTTCAGCATTCCCTTCTGTAGCGGCTTCTCTTTAACGGGCCTTGCCTCGGTCCTACAGGCACACCCCTTCCTCACGCACCTCAATCTTAAAGGATGTGATTTCCTCACGGACGAATCGATGGCTCTCTTAGCGCAAAGCCTATGTGATGTGACCAACATTGATCTTTCTTGCTGTCGTCTGACGGAAATCACCTTCATGTGCCTTGTTCAGTGTTGCCCGCTCTTAATGGAGCTCCAGATGAAGAAGACTGATCTTGGCACGTGCAGAGATCTCTGCTTCAGTTCCATGAAGAGCAGCCCAATTCACTCCCTGAATGTCTCAGGCAACACATACTTGAATGATGAGACAATTACACAAATTAGTTCTGTATGCCCAGAACTGCGGACGGTGGATTTGAGCGAATCAAAGGGCGTGAGCGAAAGAGGTCTCATACAGCTTGGGTTGAATTGCCCCCATATCTGCTCGCTGGATGTGAGTAATTGCGGGAAGGTGACGGGCCTGGGTGACGTGGGATTCCGGGAATTGGTGACACTACGGGCCTCGAAGTCTGGGATCGGAGATGAAGGTCTGGCAATGGCCGTGCGTGGATGTGGAGGAAGACTCCAAGTGGTGAACCTGCAGTTCACGAAAGTGACGGAGTATGGGGTGATTGTGATGGTGACGGGATATCCACGGTTGAAGGAGATCAAAGTTTGGGGAGAAGAACTAAAGAGGGTATTAGAACGTGAAGGTTGGAGGCAGAGTCATAAATACAGCAGTTTTTTTCGATTTGGTAAGACGCCCAGGTACCAAGACAAATAAAAATATGAATTTTATGTTGGGTATGAAGGCGGCAAGACAACTAGGATTAGATTTACAAATTATGAAGAGGACTTTGGATTATGACCCATGCACAGATGTGCTAGAATGATGTCCTTGCAAAACCTTTTTTGGTTTAATTGAATGTTCTTTTAGTATTTTATTATGAAGTAGATAGTCCAGGACTAAATTAACATTCTGGTAGTTTGCAAAGAAATATGAATACTTTTTTTTTTGTCTATCTAATCTGTTATTTGTTATTTGTTTTTTTTTTTTTTGGTAAGTGATTGTATTCACTATTGCAATATGCAATTTAAGGTGGTAATTCAAATAGACTCACTATGTGAGTGTATTTATAGGATGAGGAGTTGGAACTGCATTTACAACAACATGTACATTCACAAAAGGCCACTAATAATGCTGGAGAGCCTTCTTTACAGTGGTTCTATCCCACCTGAGTTTTACACAAATCTTGACATGCACCTTGCATCTTCTTTAAGGTAGTGATACAACGTCTTCTTTAAGGTAGTGATACAACGTTTCCTAGAATTGAAGTGGAAGATCAAAAGATTGATAAAAAGTTGAGACCTGCATCAGTTTTATAGCTTACAAGGAAATCTGCTGGTTCTTTGGTTTACGTAACAATGTGCTTGATCTTCTAGTCTTGAAACTTGTCTAACCAGATTTTACATTCCCCATTGCCCATCTATGATCTAACCCCTAACTTCGAGTCAATCACAGCCTTTAGGGATATCTAAATGTAGAATAATTAGGAATCCCAACCCCTCCAATACGTGAATAGGCTTGTCAGTTTTTCAAATTGCATAAGCATGAAGGAACTCCCTTTTGTGGGTTTTGGGGCACTCCAAATTAGAATAGGATTGCAACATGTAGCTTTTGTTCACCAGTCCAGTTGTAGGAATGAATTGGATATATATTTATAATTATAGGTGATTAAACTGCATAGAACTTTAGATGCTTTTTTTTTATTCTTTGGTTATAAATTGAACTTCTGATTTGGTCCGTGGTGATATGAAGAAAATGAGTTTGACAAAATGAATATTGGTCATATATGTAGCTACTATTTATTGTGAGTTAAATTTGCTGGCTAAATGCTAATCATAATGTTACAATCATTTAGTATAAACTTGTCTTGAAAAAAAAAAAATTACCCTCAATTATAATATGTTCAACTACTTGGATACTTCTAATCTACACTTACAACTCCAAAAATAATTCCATGGAGGGTTCTTGTTGGGCAAAAAAAAAGAAGAAAAAAGGCAGAATAACATAAATAACAAAATCTAACTAAATCTATAACAAAAACTCAAAATCCATTCCATTCATAAATACAGACTCAAAAAAACTTGTCAAAACCCACATCGCAACAACCACAAATTAATCCACATGTAAAATTGAAGATTTTAAGGACTGATTTAGCAAGGGGATAAGTGGTGGGATAAATGATAATTATGGAGATAAGTGAGTGGGAGGACATTTTATCCTTGTTTGGTATAAATAATAATCATGATAAACTGCAGACAATTATCCCAATTTTAAAATGAAAATGGAGATATTTTGTTCCACTTAAAGGCTTGGTAGGCCATAGCCGGTAAACCCAGTATAAGTTCAGGTCGTCGCACATCGCACGGTTTGGCTCCGCCAGATACGAGTTTTAAAGAGATTATCTCAGTTTTTTATCTCAATTTTAACAAATCTAAACACAAACAAAATTAATGAACTTTTTATCCCTTAAATTAGAAAACTTGTCTTTAAAAACCTTAACCCTTTATCAAACCAATCCCAAAGAGACTCAACATCCATTCATCCATAAAGACTCATGAAAAAACCCAAAAAAGTAACTAAATAAAGAGCAAAATAGTATTGGGAAGAGAAACAATTCAACAACCAGAAACTATTAGTGTGAAATAAGACATCAGCACTTGTGAATTGGTTTGGAGGAAAATACAAAACCCACCTTTCAAGACCAAATGAACAACCGCAGATGGAGAAAAATGAAGAAACAGAAGTTCACAGTATGTGATTTTGATCGTTCTGCATTGTGGCGAAGATGACGGGGTTGTTTATGAGAGGCACAAATTGGCGCAGGCGTGGGTGTTCAAAAATTGGCGCAGGCGTGGGTGGATTTTTTTTTCTGGGTGTGGACACCTGACGATTCACAAAGGATGCGTCTATCCCCACCAAACGTTTTTCTAACCCCACCAATAATAAAAAAAAAAAAACTGATGTTTGACTGTTCTCACCAATCCAGGTTGACCGAACTTGCTCATCATTTCAGATTTTGAGCGATTGGACTTGGTCGCCATTTCAGGTTTTGGGCGACCGTAATTGGTCGCAATTTCAAGATTTGGGCTACTGTAATTGGTCGAACAAAGTTCAGAACTATATCTACCTATTCTTTGTAAACAAATAAATTTTTGGGTTTATCCATCATATTTTATGTTTATTCTTTTATCCAAAGAGCAGTTAAGGGACTCAAAAAAATATAAGTAAGTATACTTTCAATTAAGTCAATTTTTTATAGAAAAATATCTTATTAGACAAATATATATCATTTTTAAGCTTCGTTTGAATTTGTAGTTAAGAGGATTCTTCGTTTGAAAACCAAAAAAACCTATCAGTTGATCCAAACATATTTTATATTTGGCTTTTGAAAATTTGTCCGTCACTTATGTAAAAAAAAATTGTTCTTATATTCTACATTTAAGAATAATGATTGATTCTCTATACATTACAACTCAGACTTGGAGTGGTATGAAAGATTTAAGGAAGATATACGTCATGGGATTATGTTTCTAAGAAAAAAAATTATAAACTTTATTACAAATCCTGTTCAATCATGTTCGGTCGCCTAAAACCTGAAATAACGACCAAATCCGGTTGCCCAAAACCTGAAATGGCGACCAAGTTCGGTCGTCTAAAACTTAAAGTGACGACCAAATTTGATTGACCTGGCCGGATTAATGGAAAAAGATAAAACACCGTTTTTTTTTTTTGATTGGTGGGTAAGAAAAACGCTTGGTGGGAATAGTTGAGTCCATTCACAAATTTACAACCCTAAAAAATTTAAAAACCCCTCTAATACATATTTTAAAACACAAAGATAGAAGGATATTAACTCTCTCTGTTGACACCATAAATCAAATTTAAAATTGTTATTGAGAACCAGGGACAATCTGACTAACAAAAAAAAAAAAAAAAATTTAAAATGAATTTAAGTTAGAAACAATATAGGATAGATTAAACATCATTTAATTTAATCTCTCTCTGTTGATAACACAAAAGACAAAAAGAAATGCCACTGAGAACCAAGGTCAATCGGACAAAAAATAGTATTCATCATTTATTTTGGTATGAGGAGGTGTGAATGGATTCTAATGAAATTGAATAGTTGGGAGAGGAAAAATGATCTAATGGCTGAGTCAATGGATTATTGTGGGATTTAATTACAGAATTTAATTGAGAACATTAACACCCTGTTTGGATACTGCCATAAACATGGAATAGCTAAAAATAGGAGAGGATAAGCCCTTTTGATGTTTGGATGAGGGGAATAACATGGAATCTGGATGCTAGAATAACCTAGTATTAAATGGCATAATAATTCTAGCCCCCTTGGAATTAGCTATTTCAAGCTATTTTATGACTCTATATCATGTCATGACAAGAAGGTATTCCTCGAATAAGACTTTTTGAGCAGGATCCTCGAAAGGGATTCCTTAACTACATAGTTGAGTTGTTCTTCTCAACTGATCCGTATTCGATCATATTCTAGGTCAAATTGTACTACTCGTTTATTCAACCGACAAGAACATGTGGCACCCTCAGGAAGAGCGTAAGATTTTCCCTTTACAGCGATGATGGTGGTGGACCCGATGGTGGTGGTGGTTCTTGATTGTGCTGGTGGTGATTCCAATGATGGTGGTAGTGGTTGTGGTTTTCAAAGGGGGTAATGAATTCACATATTATCTATAATTTATTCAAATTCAACCAAACAACAAAAGTTCATTATTATGTTTTTTAACAAGATTAATAAAAAAAACACAATCAAATAGAAAATCATTTATTTTACTAGTATAATTAGTTATTTCTTGAAATAGTCATCAACTCTATAATAACTTATATCTCTCTATCAAAACAATACTTTTTTTTTTTTTAAGAATGGTGCTCAGCAGAATTTAATTCCTTGAGGTGGGAGATGCTTACCGACCTAAATAAAAAAAAAATTAAAAGAGCATTGTGAAAGTCCAAACTAGGCCTGTTAACGGGTCAAGTCCAGACTCGGACCCAACTCGATTTGGACCCGATTACATGCGTAATATACCTTACCCGATTTGGACCTGACCCAAGTGGTCGGGTGGACCCGAACAAACAAATGGGTTGGGCCCGGATCCACCCGCCCCGACCTGTTGGACCCGAGACCCGATTGTTTTATTAATACATGCTCATATATTACAAGACTATTAATATTAGTTGACCCATAATTTTATTTCTTACTTAACTTATTTTTGCATTCACAAGTTCATAAATCATAACAAGCCCATAAATCATAAATCATAATCATAACATTTTTATCATTGTGTTGATGTTGCAATTTCCAAGAACTTGATTGTTTAATATGTAGTAAACTTAATAATGTATTGTCGTTGGTTTGTTTTGGACAATTAACTTATTAGCTTTTGAATTTGTATAATTAATTAGTTTGTTGCATGATTTATGTTTATTGTTTAGGTTAATATGTTAGTGTTTATTGTTTTGAATGTTGTTTAAGTTAATATTGTTTTGAATGTTTGTATAATTAGTTATGTTTATTGTTTAGGTTAATATGTTGTTTATATTAGTGATTATTGTTTTGGATGTTGTTTAGTAATTCATTTATTTCTTTTAAATTGTATAAAATTATTTTCAAACATAATCTCCTTAATAATAATACTTTATTATAAAAATTTTCAAACAGAATGATAAGGTAAATAAATTCATGAGTTCTCATTTTTTTTTTATTACCGACCATCAGGGTCGGGTCGGACCCTGGTTCGACTCGGGTCCGACGAGTCTGGGTTCTAGGTTGGGTCCGGGTCCTACCACAAGTCGGGTCTGGATCCATCCTGATCTGGCCCGGACTCGACTCATTGACAGACCTAGTCCAAACCACACCTCGATGAATGTTTTTAATTTTAAATTTTATATTTTGATATCTTTAAATATATTTACAATTGGCCTCAATCTTGTTTAGAATCTTAAATATTAAATAAATAAATAAACATGAAATTTTTTTAAATTAATTAATTAAAGATAAAAAGGTGGACAACTTTAATATTAAGTAATAAATTACATTTATTAGATGGAATTTCACCAAAAACCTACCAATCTCGGAAAAAAAATAATCGCAACAAAAAATTAAGATATATATATATATATCAAGAGAGAGGAACCCTATTATCAAAAAAGAGGGTTTCACGTTTTATTTTTTCCACCCATCGAGAACCCATAGAAATAACAATGAATTCACCCGACGAAATAAAGGTCCAATGGGATTCGCTACCAGTGGAAATCTGGCATTCGATCATCCAGCGATTCGACGTGGACGACTTCGAACCCATCTCCCTCACTTGCAAGCTCTTCCTCTCCATCACCGACCGATTGCGGACCACCCTCACCATCTCCAACAACGCCGTCGCCGTTGGCGTCCTCCGCCGCTGCCGCAACATCAACCGCATCAACGTTCATCGCCGCTTCCGAGGCGACCTCGTCTCCCTCATCCACGACATCTCCGCATCCGGATTGCCGATCGAAACCCTAGATCTCTCCGATCAGAATCTTTTCCCTTCGCAGGGCCTCCTAAAGATGCGGAAGACGTTGGGGAAGACCCTCAAAACCCTAATCTGCTATGGGATTCCTTCGTTGAACAATGAGGATCTCGTCGTGATTTCCGAGGCATTCCCCGCCCTCGAAGAGCTCGACATCAGCAAGGTTGGGTTTGTTGAACCGCATTATGATTTCGGTTCCTTTCGTGAGAAAGGTATCACGGATGCGGGCATCAAGGCACTGGCTTCGAACCTCGCACGCCTCCGCAAGATCAATGTTTCAGGGTTCCACCTGATATCGGACGCCTCTCTCTTCTCCCTCTTGTCCAACTGTGCGTCCCTCTCCGAGGTCCTCGTTCTTAACTGCAACAAGATAAGTGCGAACGGGATCGCTTCCGTCATCGCCCAAAGACCGTCGCTTGTCTCGCTAGCGATGTGTACGAGATGGTTGCCTGTCTTTACGGATGCGAGAGCTTTGCAGCGCCTGCACATCTGTCATTCAATACTGTCGGACAATGATCTACTCTTGATTGCCAACTCGAGTCTCCCGTTGAGAGAGTTCTGTGTTCCCTTCTGCAGTGGATTCTCCTTAAGGGGCCTTGCCCCGCTCCTACAGGCACATCCCTCCCTCACGCACCTCAATCTCATTAGTTGTGGGTTCCTCACGGATGAATCGATGGCTTCCTTAGCGCAAAACCTCCGTGAAGTGACCAGCATTGATCTTTCTAGCTCTCGGCTGACGGAATTCACCTTCATGTGCCTTGTTAAGTGTTGCCCGCTCCTTGTGGAGCTCAATATGAGTGATACTGATCTGGGCACGCACAGAGATCTCCGTTTCTGTTCCATGAAGAGCAGCACAATCCGTTCCCTGAATGTCTCATGCAACAAAAATTTCAATGATGAGACACTTATACAAATTAGCTCTGTATGCCCAGAACTGCGGAAGATGGATTTGAGCAATTCAATGGATGTATGTGAAAGAGGTCTGATACAGCTTGGGTTGAATTGCCCCCATATCCGCTCGCTGAATGTGAGTTATTGCCGGAAGGTGACGGGCCTTGGTGATGTGGGTTTCCGGGAATTGGTGACACTCTGGGCCTCGTACTCTGGGATCGGAGATGAGGGTCTGGCGATGGCCGTGCAGGGATGTGGAGGAAGACTCCAAGTGGTGGACCTGAGGAACACGAAAGTGACGGAGTATGGGGTGATCGTGATGGTGACTGGATATCCACGGTTGAAGGAGATCATAGTTTGTGGAGAAGAACTAAAGAAGGTATTAGAACGTGAAGGGTGGAGGCAGAGGCATAATCACAGCGGTTTTATTCGATTCGGTAAGAAGGCCAAGTATGAAAACGATAAAAATACTAATTTTATGTTGGGTATGAAGGTGGCAAGACAATTAGGATTAGATTTACAAATTAGGAGGACATTGGATTTTGAACCATGCACAGATGTGTCAGAATGATGTCCTTGCAAAACCTTTAGTTTTTTTTATCATGAAGTAGATATTCCAGGACTAAATTAACATTCTGGTAGTTGGCAAAGAATATGAAAACCTTTTTTTGTGTCTATCTAATCTGTTATTTGTTATATAGATTTTTGTTCCAAGTATATCTAGTTTGTTATTTGTTTTTTTGCTAAGTAATTGTATTCACTATTCAATATGCAATTGAAGGTAGTAATTCAAATGGACTCACTATGTGAGTGTATTTATAGGATGAGGAATTGGAACTGCATTTACAACATGAGTACATTCACAGGCCACTAATAACACTGGAGAGCCTTCTTTACAGTGGTTCTATGCCACCCGAGTTTTTTTTGCATTTCCTTTAAGGTAGTGATCCAATGTTTCCTAGAATTGGACTGGAAGATCCGTTTCCTAGAATTGGACTGGAAGATCAAGAGATTGATAAAAACTTGAGACCTGCATCACTTTTTATCGCTTACTAGGAAATCGGCTGGTTCTTTGGTACTAGGAAATGTGCTTGAGCTTCTAGTCTTGAAACTTGTCTAACAATTACCCGATTATGCATTCCCCACTGCCCATCTATCCCCTAAGTCCCTAACTTTGACTCAATCTCAGCCTTTAGGTATTGAATACTTATGGTGATATCTAAATGTAGACTAGTTAGGAATCCCAACCCCTCCAATAGGTGAATAGGCTTGTCGGCTTTTGAAATTGCATAAGCATGAAGGAACTCTCCTTCATGGTTTTTGAGAACTCCAAATCCTGATCAATTAGAATAGGATTGAACATGTACCTTTTTTTTTGGTACTGGGGCAAAGAAAGTGTCGTTCCAGGGTGGGATTATCTCCATTGAGGAGTAATCTGATGTAAATTCGGAAGGGTCAGGTAGATTTCTCCTCTATTTCTAACCTTCTTTTATGTATTTTCATTGGGCATTCCCTTAATACAAAATAGGCCGAATGCCTACCATTTACATAAAAAAAAAAGCATGTACCTTTTTTTTAACCAGTTCAGTTGTAGAAATGAATATGATAGATATATATTCAGAATTATAGAGCAGCTGCAACTTCGGTGATAAAACTTCATAGTTCATAGAACTTTAGATGCTTTTTTTTATTCTTTGGTTCCAAATTGAACTTCCGATTTGGTCTGTGGGGATATGAAGAAAATGAGTTTGACAAATGAATAATGGTTATATATGTAGTTACTATTATTGTGAGTTAAATTTGCTGGCTAAGAGCAACTCCAACCACATTTCATATCTCTAAATTTGGAGGGTGGTGTGCTCCAATCACACTCCATATCAACCCTCCATATTTAGAGGCTTGGGTTGGAGATGCTTTAAATATAATGTTACAATTATGTGTTACCATCTCTTCAAAAAAAAAAAAACCCATCTATTATAATATGTTCAACTACTTAGATACTTGTAAATTGTTTTGATGTGCATGCATTCCTTTGTATTTACACTTCAACCTTAGTCTCACTCCTGTAGTACCATAAATCTAGGCCATGGTTGTCTAGTGAGGTTCGACAATCAATGCATCTTGTGCTAATTCTCCCATGTACAAGAAAATTAGTAAGCAGGGATTTAAATCTGAGATGACCATTATTTGTTTGTTTCACAATTTATAGATGATCAATTGAGGTGTGCTATATGACAAGCATGTTCATCTACTGGAGGGGTTGGATGCCAACCATTTCTCATATAACTACTAAATTCATCACATTCACAGTCATAAAGTGCTCAGAGCTTTTCCAAATGTTCAGAAAATTTCGGTTGGATGCCTCCCATACCTATCAGTTGTATGAACTTCTCTTCATGCATTGTTGTCCTGGAGCCATTTGAATCAAATTTAATCCATCCAGGTTTAGCTGCCAGAAGTCAGCAGACTTTTTTTAATTTCTTGTATGGGGTTCAAAGTACATTCAGTATTTCTTTTTGCCCCTCCCTTGACTTTTCCTTGCAATTGGTGTCTTGGACCACTGCGATGACATCATCAAGTATTGATTTCAACACTGCAGTTGTTTATGAACTTTTTTGTTGAAAGATTCAGAGGTTTATTTCCCTCCAATGAACCACATTGCAGTAGTAAAACAGGCTTTAGCCAATACAACAATCTGACCACCCATTAACATGATATACCCCTACAAGCCACTCAGCTTCTGCTTTTATGGTTCATTTTTGTTTTCTGATGTTACCTGTTTCAGTAGGATGACCCTGGAATGATCATTCCTTTGGCCTAAAGAGAAGTTATTGTAGGTAATCTGTATAATACTGCTTCTCCAGCACAAAGGGACTTATAACACTAGACTTATAACACTATGTCCCTTCTCTGCCTACTTACCTTGGTTATTGGAGATAAATCTACCAATAATAATTTCTGAAAAGTGCCAGTGTTGGGAGAATTTGTGAATCATTTCTTATGCCAGTATTGGCATCTGTGGTAATGTGATGGAGTAAGTACCTTTTTTGTAATTATCCACAGCTTCAGTCACATCTTCCAAGTCCAAGAGGCATGTTATGGCCCTGAGTATAACAACATTTTTGACGTAGAATCTTTCTTTTACCTTTTCTGAAAGCCCTAAAAGAGGGCGGGTTATGTATTGAAAACAGCAAAAGTACTTTGTACAAATTAGGGGTTCAACTTGGACAGATGAACATGACATTGAGCGAGTTTTGGATTAGAGTTTTAGCATATGGATTTATTCCAAACCTGAACCTAATCAGTTAATTTGGGTAGAGTTTGAGTTGCAAATTTGGAAAACTGAACCCGAAGTACGTAGTAATTAATTTTTTAAATTTATTATGAGATAAAATTGATTCGTTTAATTTAATTTTATTTAGAATATATCAGTTCTATAGTTTCTTATCTCTGTCTTTAAATAAAAATGTTCCTTAATTTCGTCTTTTTTATTTCTTGCGGAGCATTAAAATAACATATTTTAGAAATTAATTTCAAACTCAACCTGAGTCCAACCTTAACCAATTCCGACGGGTTGGATTTGGGTTAACCTTCTTGGGGTTGAGGACGGGTTGAGTTGGGTTTAAATGCTTCCTTCATCTTTGGGTTGGGTTTGGATTGAGCTCCAATTTGACCCAATCTGCACGAGTTGCACCCCTAATACAAACTAGGCATATGGATTGAAAGCATGTTATCCAGTGGCCTCTTCTATATAGATTTGGATACTATATGTATGTGCATAGCAATTAGAGGTGTAATTCGGTTGGTTTGGTTCAATTTTTTAGAAACCTAAATTGAACTAAACTATATTTATATGTGACCTGAAAACTGAACCAAACCAATTTTTGTTTGGTTAACCTGAACTAAACCGAACGGTTAAAGATAATCATATATATAACAGTTTTTTTTTCTTCCCGTCAATTTAAGTTGATTAGAATTTTTTGGGGGTCAATTTAC
Source organism: Acorus gramineus (assembly GCA_030737835.1). Taxonomy (NCBI): domain Eukaryota; kingdom Viridiplantae; phylum Streptophyta; class Magnoliopsida; order Acorales; family Acoraceae; genus Acorus; species Acorus gramineus. Next base: position 23,119,794 of record CM060849.1, read on the forward strand.
AACTTTACATAAATATCAAATTAATTATTCATTGCCCTCCCACCCATGCATGAATTACTCATTATTCTGGAAAAAAACAACCTACAAAGATCTCATATAACTTTTAAAAATAAATACATAAATCTAAGAGACAAACATGATCTATTTCATTTCAAATACAAAATTACAATAACATTTAATTTTTTGTTAAAAAATAGATTAGAAATAAAATTCAATCACATTTGATATCTAAAAATTAGATTAGAAACAGGTTAAAAATATATATTTTTTTTAAGATCCTAAGATTGGTAGATTTAAAGATAAGATTAATAATAACAGTTTGAATAGATGAAAGGAGACATGATTTGAACGGTAAAAAAACAAAATCTTTGACGACCTGTGTAAGTTTGGAACGAAGAAAAGATAGAAAAAACGTGACTATTAAAGAGGTAGAAAAAGTCAAAAAAAAAAAAAAAATTGGCTGTCAATGAACCTAAAAGAAAACGTCAAGTCTGTCGTCAAAATAAAAACGTGGGACCTCCAATAGCCACAATAGTTTTTTTCAACCGTCCAATGCAAAAAAAAAAAAACGTTACACTCTCAGATAATAAGTCAAGTGAGATCATAATAAAAAAAGGTCAAGCAGAGGATCCAGATCTTGACCTCTACATGTTTCTCCCAATCTCTCCACTTCTTCCATGCCATGAAAGAAGCTTTTATACGATGTCGATTTCTCCATATCTTATGTTAAAAAAAACTTTAGACTATTGTAACTATTTTGATCAACAAGTTGATATAGTCTACAGTTTCTTCAAAAAGAACAAAAATAATAATGGGAAAGATATTAGACAAGATCTCGAAGGTCTATCAATCAGCTTATAAAACTCGATCTCTCACGTAATGGAGGATCAACCAAAGAAACTACGTCGTCCTTTGATTCTTCCATTTCAATGATATCATTCTCAAAGACATTCAACAGAGGGGATGCCTATCAGCCTGCTGGACTGATAATTCCTCCCTCGACTCATATGTAAAGTTCTATGTATCCTATTGGTATGCATATTTATCTCCATTTTGACATAGCAATACAATTTTTAATAAAAAAATAATAAACCAACTCGTTAAGCTAGATAGATTGATAACAAAGACAACCAGAATAGAGGGTTAGTTTGAATATCTCATACCTTACAATTAACTCACTCAGCAAGAATTTCTCTGAAACAACTGAGCTACTCCAAAATCTTCACCTTAGCTTCTGTCCTCTCAAGAACCACTCGCTTTGGAACAGAAGAAGCTCACTTTGATAGGCTATCGAATTTACATTACATCAGACGCGGTTCGGTTCCTTTTTTATAGTCCCAAGTGAAGGACTTATTATCTAACGAAATTAGATTAAAGGTCCACCGATCAAGCAAACCCAATTAAAAAAAGAAAAGAAACGTGAGGACTTATTATTATTAGTTAGTGGTTACATACGCGTCCGATTTTTAGTTTCTGGATATCTTGTGCTTATCTTATATGATTGGAACCAATCATTAGAAACATGATTTTAACGTATTAAACCGTTACAGAGCTTTTAAAATAACAACCAGTTTATGATTGTTTACAATAATTGTTTTGTTTATTTTTTAAAACATAAAAATCCAAAACCAAAACCAAAAGTTGAAAATCTGAAAATATCCGTTTGGAACTAATATGCTTTTAAAACTCATTTTTAAAAGCTCGTTTTATATATATAAAAAAAATATATGTTTGACAAATTAATGATCCAAAAGAACTTGTTTTATTTAAATTTGGATTATTGTCTTAATTTTAAATTTTGAATCTCATCATATTTAAATTTGATTGTTATTTTATTTTAAAATTTTAAAATTTATGGATATTAAGATTTAAGATTTATGGCTGGTTAAGTCCAACGGTCCCGTGGTTGATACCTCCATCTACCACTCAACTACGTCCCTATTGCACTTCATCCTGCTTATCTTCCTTTCTATGTCATTTATCTTCTAATTTGCATGTTTATTTTCATTACCTCTATATCCTCCCATCCCTAACATGTAATCTCACTTTCATTAATTGAATGTGATAATAACAAGTGTCTATCTTTTTCAGAAGAAAAAAAGAAGAAGATTTTTATGGATCGATAGATTCACCATAAATTTCTTATTATTCATACAATATTCATCAAATCTACATAAATTTTAAAATTAATTTAGATTTAAGATAAAGTTTAAAAATGCAAGTTGAGATAAGATTTAGAATTTTAAATTCAGGTGTGATTTAAAATTTAATCTTATAACACAACCTTTCAAAATTTAAAATTTAAATGTGAAATTTAAAAATATGAAAAAATTATCTGTATAGTAGACTTGATTACAATTCATTGTACGTCTAGTATGAGGGGCGTCTGCTCAAACTGACCACTGGGTCAATTTGACAATTAAAACTGGCGAGAGTCAACTTAGAATTTTAAAAGAAAAATAATGGGGACAAAACTAAAAATTGCCCAAAAGAATTCGTAGACTGATCAATCTGTCTTTTAAATCAATAATAATTCATTAAATCATTACTACAGAAAATGTACCAACAAAAGTCCGAAATATGGGTGAAAAATCCCCACCATATAACCATATAATCCACTCCGAGATGCTCGTTTAGTTGTGATTCAAGATGATATTTACAATCCGATGTTAATACGGCCAATGTACAATTTTTTTTTTTAAGTAAAGAGACCGTTTGGATGTGCATTTAACAATATTTTTTAAAATATGAGTTCGAAATACAAGATTTTACGATCTCAGCATTTTATCAGCACACCCAAACTCAATCCAAGAATCGTAGTTTCTATAGGTTTTAAATATCAAATACATTGCGAAAATCTCTGAAACTATAGCGTTTATGGAAAACAATTTGGATCTACATTAAGCATTTGAACTAAATCCAAATGGTATCTAGCTAATAGTTAATACACGCTCTCATCTACCTTTCCACACACCCAAAACTTAATTCCTCATTTGTTAATGGCATTAAGTTTAACTCAGGAGGTTATTTATATTTACATAGGTGTATTTAAGGGGTTATATGAACTTACAAAAAATTCAGAGGGTTATATAGATTTCAAGCAGTTTACAGGGAGATATTTGAATTTGTCCCTTATAACACATAGAAACTCTAAGTTGTCCAATCAGTGGATGTCATATAGATGATTCAAAGGAATTAAAGTGTGTAACATTGATTTTTTCTAAAAAAATATCACAAATAATGACATTTTTATAGAGTTATTCATTCACATTTAAATAATTTTACTAAATCTATATCCATTGAAATCCACAAAAACCCTAATTCAAAAAAAAAAAAAACATTTCAAAAAATTACACAAATTTGTTTAAATTCAAATTAGATACAACAAGTAAACCATCTCCATTAATGTGAGACCCTAAAAAGTTCAAAAATAAAGACTCCTTAAACAATTTCGTTGATTCAAATTAGTTACCATAAATAATGAAAAGTAGTCTATCATCCAAACTAAACAAAACGATAATAAACAATTAATACATGTAGGCTATTTTTTTTGAAAAAACCTTCTTGATTTTGACAAGATCGATCATCACATTTTTTTTTTTTTTTTGACAAGGTCACTTATTATTTATTACAAAAACTCAATACATCTTTTTTTTTTGGAATAACTGAAATTGCAAATAATAAAGAGATTACACAATTGAACTTTCCAGGTTAGGTTAGGGTTTCCATGACAAACAGAGGAGGGAAATCAAATCCAAGTTTGAATGCATCCCTCTGCCTAACATGGAATCCCTCCCACAACACATACAATGAAAACAACAAAATCCATCTATAAACAACCTAGTGTCTGCTGGCTTTGGGAGGCCTCCCCCGACCGCGTTTGGGTGCCGTCGCTTTTGGCTTCTTAGGCCTCCCTGGACCGCGCTTCGGTTCGGGCTCATCACCATCCACAGTAGGTGGTGCTTCTGTCTCTGTTGGCTTGCTAGGCTTCCTCGGACCATTTGTTTGTTTCAGAGGTCTCCCACGTCTCTTATGTTGCACTTCTTCTATCTGAACAGCAGGACTAGTTGGAGAGCACTTTGTCATGTTTTCTTCTACTTCTTCTTCTTCCATGATATGAATGGTTTCTTGGTGTTGTTGAGGTAGCCCATCCAAGTATTCGAAATCGAATGGAATGTCATATGGAAGACCCATATCGACATCATCTCTCAAACTGATATCAAGATGTTCTAGGGCGGCGCCATTGAAGATGTCATTTTTATTATTATCCCTGACAGTTGGGGGAGAGGGTTGGAGTTGCAATTGTCTGTCTAAGCCGTTGATCAAGTCTTGCATGGTGGTAGGGTTCACTTGGGGTTGCAGTAGTTGTATGTCCAAGAATGCATGGTCATATGGGATGTCATATGGGGGGCCTTTACAGGTGTCTCCTAATCTCTCCACTTCTTCCATGCCATGAAAGAAGTTTTTATACGATGTCGAAGTCTCCATATCTGATGTTAAAGGAACAAACACATGAATAATAAAAGAAAAACACATATAAACACAATATAAATAAAAGATAGATATTTTAAAGCTTTCTCTTCATCTAGAGGTACGTACCCTAAAAGGACCAAATGGATGAATCCCAAGAAAAGAAAAACAAGAAATTAAGATAAAAATAATAAATAGAATTAGTGTCGCTCCTATGCAAGATTCATTGATCAACCTCGCTCACACCTTATGATTGGAGTAGATAGATGTATAAAGAGAGAGATGGAAAGATATTGGAAATAAATAAAAAAAAACCTCAAACTAGGGCTTATTTGGATTATTCGGATGATAATATGATAACCAAATTGATATAATCTCCCTCAAAAAAGGCCAGGGCTTTTAAGAAACACACATGAATTAAAGAAGAAGAAGAATATATTATCAAAATAATAAAGAAAACATCTAGACACCAGTCTGAGACATATAAACTCAATAACAACAACAACAACAACAACAACAACAACAGATTATAAAAGCTCTTTTCATCTAAATTAGCCAACCCTCAAAGAACTTAACGGACAATTCCCAGTATAAGAAAACAAATATACAAATAAGATTGAAAATCTATCAATCAACTCATGCTCTCTCACAAAATGGATCCTAGAGCTTATGAGTTGATTGATAGATTTTCAATCTTGAGCCTGGGTTTTGTTTTTAATAAATATCTATCTATTCTCTAATTCGGACATGTTCTTTTGATTCTCAATTGAATGAAGATGTCCTCATTTTTCTTGAAAAGAATAATAGAGGATCCATGGAATTCAAGAAAACATCTCGTTCTTATATGTATCTGGATAGCTAATTAAATTCCTTTGTGGTAACTGTGGGGATGCCTGATAATTCTTCCCTCAACTCATATGTCAAGTTTTACATTTTTTTTCCAATTTTAATAAAATAATACAAATTTTATTATTTTTTTATTATTATTTTTTACTTATGGAAAAATATCAAAATAAAAAAATGGTTCAAGATCATGCATCTTCGAAACTTGTGAGACCCCATTAAAGCTGAGGATGTGTTTGCATGTGCAGTTAAAATGTGTTTAGATCCCCATTTGGGAAGAATCTTTTGTTTCCAAACATGAAATCCATCCAAAACAGATCCAAAGGCCTAATAAAATAACTCATCGAGCTACCTAGATAGATTGATAACCAAGACAGAACCAAAAGAGGGGGTCTGAATCTCCTACCTTATGATGATTAAGAACCTCTCTGAAACAACTGAGCTACTCCAAATCTTCACCTTCTGTCCTCTCAAGATTCAAGAACCACTGTAAACTCCAATCTCTCACCTCTCTTTGGAACAGAAGAAGCTCACTTTGATGGGCGATCGAATTTAAATTACATCAGGCGCGGTTCAGTTCCTTTAATTAGATTAAAGGTCCACCGATCAAGTGAACCCAAATAATAATAGTAAAAAAGACACGTAGGGCATATTTAGTGAGTAGTTACACACGCGTCCGATTTTTAAGTTCAGGATTTTAACACATTAAACGGTTTAGAGTTAGCATTTAAACTAACAGACAGTTTATATATGATTGATTACATTTTGTTCATATTTAAAACATAAAAATTAAAATCCAAAACCAAAAATTAAAAATCTGAAGATATCCGTTTGGAACTGATATGCTTTTGAAACTGATTTTTAAAAGTTGGTTATAAACTGATTGGTGGAACCGCGAGTCGACGACGGATGGCTCCGTGACTGTGCGCGCGGAGGTCATTTGGCAGGCTAAAATACCGTTGAAGGTGAAGTGCTTCACCTGGTTTCGACCGCTGGACCGACTCGTCACCAAGGTGTTCAGGGCACGCTGGAGACCGATGGAGGCGGTCAACTTCCCGTCCTGCGGGGGAGAGGCCGAGACAACCGAACACATGTTCTGTCTCTGCATGCCCAATTGCATCAAGGCTCTGGGCAAGGCTCGCCCACGCATCGGGGAAACCGCTGCAAGTTCGATCGATGGCGAGGAGTTGTGGGAGGCTGCACGGCGCATGCATAAACGAAGTGACTGAAGCAAATCTGGCAGGGTTTTGCTCTCGGTTATCCCGGCAGATGCATGGGCAATCTGAAGGGCACGGAACGACGTTGTGTTTAAGGGTGCAAGGTTCTATTTTGAAAACATGTGGGAGAGAGATGACGACACAGTGTATCCGGGATTGGGGCACGGGTATGTCCGAGGTTTCCAGCATCCAAGTCGGCAAAAATGCGCTCCTCATCTCCTAGTAGAACTCTTTTTTATTTAGCCTTGCATGTGGTTCTACGCAGGGGGTGTTGGGGGCCGGGACACCTTGGGTGTGGGTGATATCTCTATTTTGATGTTTTTGTCTTAACTATGTTTTATTCTTCTGTTCTCATCTCCTTCAATCATGTCGTGGATCTTCGATGCAATGAAATATAACTACAATTTTTTAAAAAAAATTGGTTATAAAAAACAAAACAAAATTTGTTTGCCCTTTTTTCACGGGCCTAAGATTATTTGGTTTACAGGAAGGCCTAGCATGGAAAAAAAGAAAATGATGATAGTTGTTACAGTCAAGTATTTTTTACTATTCTAAATATAGTCTCTAATTATCTTGTTAGAGTTTAAACTCATATAATTTTTATAACGAGGTATATATTTCGTTAGAAAATTTACATTTTTTTTATATAAATGATATCATTCAATTCTTTAGATTATTTAACACATTTTTTATAAAAATATATACATCATTTTTCATTAGATAATGTTTAAAAAAATGAGAATGTAGGGACGGTATTTATGACCGTAAAAAGAGTTGATTGTAACATTTTCTTAAATTGATATGTCCAACCTTGTGTAGCCCTCCTCCCCACGTCCATAGCCTCACCACTTTTTTTAGAAAAAATATATACTCTTCCATCAAAGTACATACAATTATAAAAAATAAAATATACATTGAGTTATTCAAGTGTATTTTTTTTTGAAAAATATTTTTTTTAAAAAAAATTTATACTATGTAATAATACAGTTTACAATGTGAGTGCAGCATTGCACTGTTGCAGACTTGGAGTGTATAGGTAGCTGTGAAATGGGTTCTGGGTTGTAAAAGTTGCTATAAATGTACCCAAGTGTATGAGCGCTCTTGTAAAAAATTCAGACCCAAACAAAACCATTTTTTGTTTTTATATTTTCAAAACCAGAAACCATTCTTTGAAGTTTTTTTTTCTTTAATCTCCAGGAATTCTTAGTGACATGCATACATGTTGTAATTTTCTCTTTTATCTTTTCTTGCTTTTTTTTAAGGTCCGTTCTTGAATTTTGTAATCTCCAAGAAATATAATTTTGTTGAGACCTTTTTTTCTTGTGCACTTGTTTTTGTTTCTAGTATATGCTATAATTATTATATGAACCCAAAGGCCTCTTAGAGAAATTGAAAAAAGGAATGGTTCCAAACAAGTGATCCCTAACAGAGAACAAGAAAATTTGCAGCTATTGGATCTTATATCACTGCAACATTTGTTTTGAATATGGTGAGATTAGACAAAGAAAGATGCGCTGTTATATCGTACAAAGGCCTCTTACGCGTCTGCGAAAAACAGGTATTGAAATAGTGTCATTGCATCAGAAATGCTTGTTACAGCAAAACCATGATTCAAGAAACTAATAAAAACTTCTCCAGACACCACTATGCGATCATCGTCTGATTGGGTTCCTCGTGCGTGTGTTAGCTTGTCAGAAGTTTGCCCATCAATTGTTGTGCCAAGAGATCAATTTTTCAGGTCAAGAACACATCCACCTATTCACCCCAATTGGGAATGTTGGCGGTAGCTTCATTCACCATTTTAACAAGAGTGACCTGTAAATGGTTCAAAATGCGTCAAATGTCGAGGAACAGACTGTTTTGTGACCACAAGTGAAAAAGGAAATCTGCAATCTAGAAATATAGTTACATGAGCTACAGCAAGATGTGCAGGGCTGGGCAATGTTAAGCACAACAATATGGAAAATTGATGTAGTTCTTTTAAAGATGTGGTTTCATTTTTCTTTGATTATTTGACGGAAGGCATACTGGAGGATATAGCACAGAAAGGTATAATTGCGGTAAGATAATATGAGATTAATTTGAAAATTTTCAAACAGAACAAAAAATAAAAAACAAAATTTTTATTAGTATGAATCCAACAGAACAATTGAAACATGCATGACAACATAAATGGATTGTTTTCAACCACCAACTTCCTGGAATTGAGAATTGTATACCCCATTTGGGGTGTGGAACAGGGGAAGAAGAAGCCCTGATGAAGGTGGAATACCAAAAACAGTGCATCGTGTGAATAGAACCCAATAGTCATGTCTGGATAAGGTAGCATAAGCTCCAATTGTAGGAGACTGAAATAGTCTATCTCTTATACGTCCTAATTTATAAATATAGATGAGAGTAATGATGACAGTATAAGAAAAGTGTAACCACATGGAAACTAGGTTGATTCTATCCCATGATACAAAACTATCCCAAATAAGGCTATGCACCCCCAGACAGGGGGATAGTGTTTATGCTCTTCAGTTTATGTGTGAAAATGCACCTACATATTGTCCTAAGCTTATGAGGTGAACTAAAGACTATCAAAAATTTCTCTCTCCTCTTTGGGAATTGTCAGCATCCAAATAACACCATCAAGCCGAGGTTGACATTTGATAATGTAGATCAAGGCATCCCGGCGACAGCATAGGTTGATAATATGGGAACTACAGATCTAAGGCCACACTACATTGATCAATGAAATACAGGTATCGAACAGTGCAATTTAGAGAACTGATGGGTGCAACTAAACTTAGGTAAAGAATTCTGGGTTATGATCTAAGTATCTGATAAAATAGCACATGTATTGAATTCCATGGATTAAATGAAGAAATGAGTGGAATATGAGCACTTAGGTCTGATATGACTATATGAGAATAGTTGAGGGCAATAATCTGCAGAACACATTCATCAGTCATCAGTGTATTATGCTCCTGATCTTGCAAGTTGCATTGATCATACTCAACTTACACCAAGACTAGAATGCAAGTACCTCAAAAAAAGCTCCATATCTTTTAAACTTAATACAAAGATGAAATAAAAGTTTTTGATGCATTGGAACAAGACCAGTCAATGAGTGTTCTGAGATTGATGATGCTAATTACAGTTTGCCTGATTCCTCATGCATGGATTTATGTAAAAAAACATGAGAGCTCTCACTATATGTGCAATCTCATACTGATACAATTCAATTGCAACTAATTATGCACAAAAATCTGATTTTAGTACTTTACAATCACCCCTTAAGATGTGTGGTTCATGCCCAATATAGAGCATTTAGAACAGACAGAAACAATACCACTAAACATGCTGTTATCTATACAAGACAGCTGTATCCACACATGCATTGAGAAATGTATGGAGATAACACCACAATTTTAGCAAACAAAACTAAGGCACCAAATGAACTACAGTGCTAATGCAATTGCAAGTGAACTTCAAGCCAGACAACTGAAGCCCAACCATCTCCACTATGGCAAAGGCCATTTAATGAAAACTAGTCTGAGTTGTCATTCAACACTATGACCCTAGGGAGATGATCATGTACCTGATCAAGGACTGGGCATTTATAGCGCGGGTACGAGAAGAGTCTCACTCAGAAGGGTTTTGTTACTTATTGAGGAATAAAAAGTTGGTTTTTGTTGTTACAAGAGATATGATTAGGGAGGGGAGTAGATGTCTCTTTTATTTTCTCCTTTCTAATGGGTGTTTTTTTGTGTTCATATCTTGTGTAACCTTTCCTATTTTGGGCATTCCCTTTCTTTGAATAAAATTAAGGCTAAATGTCTGCAGTCTTGATTTCAAAAAAAAAAAAAAAAACAGCCCTAGGGACCTCATAACATGTATAGAACAACTAGAAAAATGAATTCTATAGAATGCATCCTTTTGTTGTGCTGGGAATAATGGTATTGCAGAAAGGTGAAATAGAAACAAACATTATCATTGCATAATTTGAGTTTTAAAACCATACCACACTCTCTGGGACACCAGCTGGAGGCATTGGAAGGTTTCTAGGAGGTGGTGTATCTGAATATGATCTTTTGTCAAATCTCCATTCCCCAATCTTTCCATAGGTTGATTTCCCCTGGAAAGCATAAGATAATGAAACCACATTAGGAAATATGCAATATTTATACAAGAAAGTACGTTGGCCAAGGAAGTTTGGCTACCTACAGAGTTCATATATTATCATACCTGCATATCGTAATCACATCCATATGTATAATGGATGATGAACTTCTTGCCAACCTCCAGATCCCATGGAGGCTGAAAGCACAAAAGAAACTCAAGCATTAATTAAGACCGCACTGGAAAGAAAATAACGTTGCATTGAAATATACCTGAATCATGAAGTCCTTATATAAGATGTTTCCTACACCATGGAGAGCTGATGCAACAGCATAGCCATACCTGCAAATGGATGTAAAAAAAATAAATGTTATAAGCAAAGGCAGTAATGTAGATTAGGTAAATTTATAGTCTTAACCTTTTTCCTTAACACAACTCATGAAACTAAATTTCACTACAACTGGCATGATAAAACTAGAAAAATTAAGATCTGGCATTTTAAGCACCAGAAACACAGTACAGAAAAACATTGGAGGGATGGGAGAGATGTCAATATAAACTGAAACCTTACATTTCAAGCACCCAGCCAAATGCTTTATCCGCTTCAGGATCCTTCTTCATTGCTAAAGAGACATTCATCCATGTAGGGGCGATCTTCTTAAGATTATCCTATTTTCATAAGATAGGAATGCTAAGCATAAGTCAGAAAGGGAATCGCTCAAATAACAGACTTTTACATGGATCACCTTCTCTATGATGACAGGAGAATTCCCTATGGGATCAATATCAGTAATCGCGCCCTTCTCTACTGGGAAGAATTTCCGAAGTACAGTCTCGTACTTTTGGGGCTCAATGTAAAAGAAAGGGAATGCAGCTGAAAGGCCATCTTTTGATAGGTTTGGAATCGGCTTGACAATTATATGATCCGGTTCAGCCATCAAGATATATCTGTAAGAAAATAATAATAAAACATCCACAAAAAATAAGGCAAAATTAACAATCAGAAATAGAATAGCTGATCCCTCATCGCATCTAAACTAAGAAAACATGCACTTCTTACTCTTCTGGGATGTTTGCCTTCTCAAGCCATTGAACGAAAGCATAAGGCCTATTGAGCACGATAAACCCCTGAGATTGCAAAACAACACCTGATTAAAGGAAAGAAAACTCTAACAATACAAACCCAAACCAACATCATAGCAAATACCAAAATACGGGATGAGATACAGTAAAGTATGGATCCCATCAAGTTTCATCAATTTATAATGAGTGACTGATATGGGTCACCTCATGTTTAGTTGTGGCAGTTCTGGCCATGGGTTGATCCTACATTGGAAGTTAACGGGATCCTATCTCCCAAAATACAATGAGATGGGGATATGGTACAGTTGTACTAACTCACAATTAAAATAATCGAATTCCACAATGAAAATGGTGTCAACACAGGCTGCAATTTTTCATGAATCCTCCATCATCCCGGCCAAAAAAGCAATTCTGTTACATGTATTCCTTTTTTTCCCATTCTGGGTTTTGCATCTGTCTCATGATCTTGCAACACTTCATGTAATTCCACAAAAACATCAACTAACACTCTAAAAATAATGAAACTAATCAATATCCAATTCTTCTCACAATTCAGATTTTATAGCAGAAACCCAATATAAATCTCTAACAAACATTCCCAAAAAAGCCTATCTTTTCCTTGAAATTAACATATTTTTTTTCCAAAACCCACATTGAATCAGAGGAAGACAAATTCAACCCATTAAAACAGAGCTCAAAGGGTACCTGATCCATCCCGGCGGGGAGCGGATCGGCGACGAAAGTGGGTATCTCCTCCATGTGTTTGTCAGGCTTCCCCGAGTGGAGGATCCTAGTGAAACCCCCCATGTCGGACCCCGGCAAGTCCTTGAACCTCTTGAACCAGTAGTACATGACCCTGGTCTGCCAGGTACTATAGACGGAGTCGGTCGCCGTCACCGCCGTGTGGAAGAGCCTCGCCTTCCCGGAATTGGAGTCCGACGGTCGGGGATCGTTGGGCATTTGGATGACGGGGTCAAGGCGGAGGTGGGATGGGCCGGGGAACTCGGTCCGGAGGGGGGCATTGGAGGAGATGAGGACGTTGTAGGTGATGAGAGCGACGGAGAGGGTTATGAAGAGGGTGTAGAATAAGCTCTCGCACCCCATCTTCCTCTCTCTCTCTCTCTCTCTCTCTCTCTCTCTGTGGTTCTCCTTATGAAGAGAGGAAGAGAAAGTCTTCTCTTTGTTCCGGTTTTTGGTGATTTATGTAACTGGGGTTTTTGTTTGTTATAATTTAATATTTTGGTTTGGTTCGTGTTTGGTGGTGGAGTTGGTATTACAGCTTTTTTGTCAACTAGGTTGTCTGTTTGAATAAGCAAAACCTGGGTCTGTTCTGATGGGATAAAATCAGGGCTCAGTTGTTTTATAGTAAATTATTAGATACTTACCACTTTCACTTTCAAAACAATATGTTAAGATTCAGTAGTTTTCCTCCTAAAAATCATACATCCTCTTTGGCTAGGGACTAGAATTAGATGGTATGCCTTTTCTTTTGGATGCAATTACAGTAACTTTGTGTGCAGTTTTTTCTCAAATAAAAAATAAAATAAAATATTTTATTAGATAAAATATATAAAAAATTTTACATTTAATGTGTACCATTTAATAAATTATTTATTTTATTTTTCATGAAAAATACATATTTTTTAACATAAAATATGTATGTATTTGAAAAGAAAATTGAAGAACGTAATAACTGCATGTGGATTGTTCCTAACTTGATCTCGTTGTTAATTGAAAACATTACTCAGGCTATTATTACTTTTTGTGGTTGGCATTGTTTTTTACTCATTGTATTATTTAGTAGAGTACATGGATTTTTTTATTATTATTATTGATAAGATTTTTTTTTCCTTAATTAAATTTTTCTCTATCAACAGAACAGACGACAAGACTTGAATCCAAATCCCGAGAAAGTACCTCTATCATTCTATCAAGTAGAGTGCATGGATTGTTTAGTGTGCACCGTGATTGGAGAATGAAAATGATAGTTAAATTCAGAATAAATCTATTTTTCATCTTGCAATCTTAGACTAATTCTAGACTATTCTTTGTCAACCAAAACTTTTTTTTTTTTTTTTAAGAATAAATCAAATCAAAGACAATATAATAACAAATGGATACATGTGAGATATGGTACGGGGGGAAAGGCAGCTCTATTATTTTATTTTTAAAAAATTTGTGACAATTTCTATTTCATGACTCAAAATAACAAATGTGTTTGAAGCCATGTTGAGATAACTAGAGGTACATAACACATGAAAATCATCCAAAACATAGAAGTCCATCAATTGCTTATACACTCTACTAATGAAGTATAATAGTGAAATATATATTGCATTAAGACAGTATACACTTTACTATTATATTGTATGAAAAAAGTAATTTGTTTTTTTTTCAAAAAAAAAAAATGTACCAGTTTATCTAAGTATATACTTTTATAATAATTTTAATACACTTTTATAATAATTATATACATTTATTAAGTGGGTCTGTATACACTATTAAAAAAATAATTGGGGTTGCTACAAATGGAACCAGATGCATTATTTTCGTAGAATCAGTCTCTTGGAACCACAAGTAGCAAGATTAGGACCGTGACTTTGGGAAGGGGGGGACCATAATGAGCTGCATAGGGAAACCGCGGTCCAATAGGTGGACCGGCCCAAATTGAAGGTAAGCCTATAAATTAGTAGACGGATACAAATGAAATACATTAATATTCATACCTATAATTTTTTGATATATGACATATTTAAATATTAACATTAATTTGGATGATCAAGTGATATTTTAGTGAGATATAAAAATTAAAATTGAGATTTTAAATATTATTTTCTTTTTCAGATATCATATACATTGACAATTTAATAGTATTATAATACATTATTATTATGATTAATCATACAAAATAATAATATGGACAATACATAATACGAATATATATATATATATATGTGTCAAATACAAATATTTTTGAATTTGATAGACTGATATTCATATTCGCATCCTAAATATTCAAATCTTCTTTAAAATCACAAAAAATGTTAGGTCTTGCATGCATGGGTTTATACGATTCTTTTTAAAAACATGGGGATGTATGGTAATTTTTTTATTTTACAAGGGTTTTTTTATGATTTTAAGGGGATTCTACGTTATGCAAAGAAAAAAAAAAAAAGGAATTTGTTTAATAATAACGTAATGGGACAGAAAAATAATAGACGGGTGTACCCGTTCCCATAATAAAACATTAAAACAGAGGTAGAACGATGTTTGAGAACACTCGGCTTCGTCCGTTGGTCACGTACGACGGGCCCCACCGGTCCAGTTGAAACCGGGTGACAGATTAGCCCTTCAAAGCTACCGCTACCGATTTTAGAACTCAACATCTCGTTTAGATCTTCTTTCCCAATTAGATCTTTCATTTGTAGATCTACCCAAAAACACGCAGCAAATTGAGACCTTTTAATAATAATAACAGAACCCCCCAAAAATACAATAATGGAAACCCTGACCCTAATTTCCTCATCCTCCACCACCACCACATCCACCCCCTCCCCTCCAAACCCCAGCCACCGGATCTTCCTCCGCCACCAGATCTCCGTCCTCATCCTCACCTTCTCCGCCTACGCCGCCTTCCACGCCTCCCGCAAACCCCCCAGCATCGTCAAGAGCGTCCTCGGCCCCGAACCCCAATCCGCCACCGGAAACCCCCACTCCGGCTGGGCCCCCTTCGACGGCCCCCGCGGGCCCCACCGCCTCGGCGAGCTCGACCTCGCCTTCCTCTCGGCTTACTCCCTCGGCATGTACTTCGCCGGACACGCCGGCGACCGGATCGACCTCCGCGTCCTCCTCTCCTTCGGCATGCTCGCGAGCGGAGTCACGACTGTGATCTTCGGATTGGGGTTCTGGTTCGGGGTCCACCGGTTGGGGTTCTTCTTGGCCGTCCAGATCGTGAGTGGACTGGTTCAGTCGATCGGGTGGCCGTGCGTGGTGTCTGTGGTCGGGAATTGGTTCGGGAAGTCAAAGAGGGGGCTCATAATGGGGGTCTGGAACTCGCACATGTCGGTCGGGAACATTTTGGGGTCGGTGATGGCGTCGTCGGTGTTGGAGTTCGGGTGGGGATGGTCGTTCGTGTTGCCGGGGGTGCTGATTATGGTTGTCGGGGTTTTGGTGTTTTGGTTTCTGGTGCCGAGCCCGGGCGATGCGGGGTTTGAGTCGCCTAAGATGGAGGTTGAGATGAATTTGGATATAGTGGAAGAGGAGGTGGGGAAAGACGGGGAAGATGACGATGAGGGGCTGCTTCAGAATGGGGTGACGGGTTTTGACCCGGTGGCTATCGGGTTTTTCGAGGCTTGGAGATTGCCTGGTGTCGCTCCTTTCGCGTTCTGCCTCTTCTTCTCGAAGCTTGTCGCCTACACATTTCTGTATTGGTTGCCATTTTACATTAGGCACAGTGGTAAGCATTTTTTTTTTTTTTTACATGAAGAGTAATTTGGGGTTGATGTTATATGCACAGCAGGGAATACTGAGTTATTCTATGTGTTTGAATTAGAAAGATTGGATTTTTGTGATGAATGTGACATCACGAATGGAGAATAGAAGAAGAAATGCAGTAATACTTATATAATGTACACCACCTCCATGGAATTCTCAAACAATAATAAAAGCATGAGATCCATGCTTTAGGAAATCTACCAATAAAGATGATATTACAAGATAGAAGAACTTCTTCTCTAAATAAATGTTATCGTCAATTCAAATTCTATCTCATCCTACTTGCATGCCCGTGTATTTATAGGCACAGGTATAGAACAAGCATCCACCTCTATGCATGCATGCATTAAATATAATAATCACTTTTCATATACATAAAGGAATAAATAGCACACATCTCTAAGAGACGATTACAAAACACAACAGTGTAATTACTAGAGCACATATGTATAAGAGACTATTATAAAACACAAATCTCTGAGAGGCACCACAGAAGATAATGAATAATTTGGGCATGAAGAATCACTATCGGTGTCAAATGTGGAAGAGAAGGAACTACATGATTGGTTATTGCTTGCGCTAGTGAATTTTATATTGTCCAGTAGAAAAATATTAGTGTATTCTCACTGTCATGCTTTTTGTTATGATTGAAGCTGTTGCTGGCAAGCATTTGTCCCATAAGGCTGCGGGGATTCTGTCAACAGTATTTGATGTTGGAGGAGTATTTGGTGGTATCTCAGCTGGATTTTTATCGGATAAGATTGAAGCACGGGCGGTGACCTCAATCTTGTTTCTTTCCTTCTCAATTCCAGCGTTAATTTTGTATCGTGTGTATGGGAGTGTTTCCATGCCGGTTAATATAGGGTTGATGTTTCTGTCTGGGTATTTTGTGAATGGTCCATATTCACTTATAACAAGTGCTGTTGCAGCCGATCTTGGCACACAAAACATGATTAAGGGGAACTCAAAAGCTCTTGCTACTGTGACAGCCATTATTGATGGAACCGGTTCCATTGGGGCAGCGGTTGGACCTCTTTTGACAGGATATATATCTACTAGGGGATGGAACAACGTATTTCTGATGCTTATCGTCTCTACCTCTTTTGCGGGATTGTTTTTGATACACCTTGCAAAAGCCGAGATCAGAAATAAATGGAATGAGACTAAGTAATAATTTGAGGCACTGTCTTGTAACGTGGCATTTTTGTTGTAGAAATGAAGTCCATCTTGCTTCCACTGGACAGTGGTGAGTCTTTTTTTCTTTAAATTAGATTTTTTTTTTTTTGATACATTCTTTTGATGTATTTTTTGAGTTACATTGTTGTAACAAATACATGATTGATGAACATTGTAATGCATGATACTGTCAAATTATACTGTAATGATCTTGTTATGAAACAGTGATATTTACCATTGCCATCTAATAACAAGGAATGCTTTATAATGGGATTTTCAACAATTTTTATTTATCACTGTTGATTATGACTCACTAGTATATCTGGTTACTTGAATAGTTATATACACTCCCAGGTTTGACTTGTGCTTTTTTGGCTGATGTTTTACTAACGTGAGTACAATTTTGGTCCAAGACATTATGATCTGTTTTCAGGGATGGATTTGGAACATTATGAGGAAGCAGTTGAGCAGCATGTTATAATGCATTAGAATCACCTCAGTTTCTAAGCTCAAGATAACAATTAGAAAATACATGAGGATGAAGGTATTGCTCTTCTCAGCTTTCTCAAGTTGAAATATGTCAGTTATGCTTTGCAAGGACTACAAATGGCCTGCTAAACTCTACATCTCAAGGTAAGGAGTTTAAATTTCAACGAAACCTGAATACAAAATTGCTTAATTATGTTTGTTATGCTCATCATTTCCTTGAGACCCTTAATTGAATAATCAGGTGGTCCTTAAATAAACTTTGGAGTTATGCTCGTCTTTTTTTTAAGACCATTAATAATTGCGTGCTTCTCATGTACATATTTCATATCGACAACTATATATCCTAGCTATCTTAGGAATATTGTTGGATGCAATGGGTGGAGTTAGACATATTAGTTGATTAGATCTCTCCTTTCTGGTGTTCGGAATATCGGTGTTCTGAATTTCTTCTAGGTGTGAACTTCATCTTCGATGGAGAACTATACTGCTCCGTTCAGAGAAACATAGCCACAGCAAGAATTAATATGCTCCACATGACATGTGGAACCAGACATGTCCTTAATCTTTCAAATGCTTGAATTTCCCCATATTATGGGGCTTAACAATTTCTATCTTTGTTGTGTGAAGTAAGTACATATATTTTTTAGTGTTGTTTGAAGTGAATATCTCTGGTTTTAAATCATTTACTTTCTCATTTCTCATTCCCCATACCATTGTATGAAAGCATACTATGTGAACACTCAGTTTCTCTGGGGCTAGATTACTGTGACTTTACCTAACCTTGAAAAACCAGAGAACAAAAGGTTATTTGAAGCTGATATTCATAGGCATAGATATATCATCATGTAGAAAGTTTCTAAAGGTTATTTGATGCTGATATTCATAGGTATAGATATATCATCATGTAGAAAACTTCTATTGTTGCCAAGTATCTAGCCATATCTCAATTCTTTATTGTCCCTTTAGCCCTAGTTTTCAGCCAAATAGATGTATGCATTCATTTCGAAGATACGTCAATCCATGTATCTTTCAAATGAAAGGATATCTTCTGTTACATTTTGGAAACATTAAATGAACTAAAAGTAGGGCTGGATGGAATATTATTGGCCATCTAATTGAAACATGCAAAAACAAAAGTATCCGGAATGGGAGGGTAACTTGTGATATTCGTTGGTTTATACTTCACTTCTTTATATACTGTGTTGCTACTCTATATATACTTCACTGATTTAGCCCCCAGTTCAAGAGTAGGGCTCGGAATAAGTGAGAATTAGTCGGAATAGCTTCAAAATAGGTGTTTGAAAGGTTGAATTAAATGAGAATATGTATGTCAGAATGTCATAATTAATCGGTATAAAGTGGTATATAAATATCAGTCAACCCTTGGAATTAAGTTATTTTATGTTGTTCAATTTAAAAGAATATTTAGGTTTACTGTTAAATCAACTATCATAATTTTTTATAAATTAACTGTCTTATAAATTAAATATTAAATAAGTTGTTATCACCTCTTATAAATTTATTGTTAAATCAATTGTCATCATTTTTTCATATTTTATCAATCTTTATTTACACTTTATTATCATTTTATTCAAATTTCGTTTCTCAACAAAAAAATAATATAAAACACAGTTAAATAAAAAATCAATTTATCTCATTCTTTATCCAAATGGGGCTTGGTATATGAGCACGGGAGGTTCTTGTGGTTTTCACCTTTTATTTACTATCTAAATAAAATGTCAATCGGAAAGCTTATGAAACGTGGATCATAACCATGTAGAACTATGAAAATTTCGAAATCTCACAAGAAGAAGATCAAATGCACCAAGACTTATAATAATAAAACAAAACAAAATGTCATGGAAAAATCGCAGTCGTTACATTTGCTGGAGCGGATCAAATTAAAGATATAATTATTTTTGTTATAAAATATTAAATTAAAAATATCAATATTTTTTAAGTTGTCATAAAAGAGATCAATAAATTCACCAAATACTGAACATCAATATTAAAACAATAACAAAGTATGACTTCTGAAATTATTAAAAAAAAATTCCAAGTATAAATTTGGATGATTTAAAATATTTAATGACTATTTTTATCGCAAGGACAGTGCAGGAGATCAAATGCCATTTTTTCACTTATAAAAACATGTTATAGTGTTTGGTAGCGGAAGTGTAAAATTGATTTTTTTGTGTAAAAATTAGATTTAAAACGGACTCTCTCAATTTTCTTCTATAACAGTTCTTTAATACTCTTTATTTAAAATTTACCTGTTATAAGCTATAGTTATAAAACTGTTTAATTGTTTAATTATGAAATTAATTTTTTTTAAACATAAAAACTGTACAATCATATTATCAGACGCTCATTTAGAATCTACTCATGTTAGTACTCTGTTAAAATTCTGTGAACTCACCAACCGCCGTCGTCTTCCTCAAAACCCTGTGAAAACACCTTCGAAACCCCAAATTCGAATATGCGAATCCAAATCTCCACCCTCCGCCGCCTCCTCCACACCTCCTCTGCCCCCACCCCAAACCCCCTCCCCCTCCTCGACCCAGTCTCCGTCTCCAACACCATCTCCTCCTACTCCAACGACCCATCCCGCGCCATCGACTTCTTCCACTACGTCGAGCGCGTCCACGCCTTCTCCCACGACACCCGCACCTTCAACGCCGCCATCGACGTCCTCGCCAAGTTCTTCGACTTCGACCGCGCCTGGTCCCTCATCGCGCGCATGCCCTCCCCCTCCACCGACACCTTCCGCATCCTCTTCAACCGCTACGCCTCTGCCCGCCTCCCCTCCGACGCCATCCACGCCTACGAACGCGCCGCCTCGGAATTCGGGCTCAAAAGGGAACCCCTCTTCACCTCCCTCGTCGATGCGCTCTGCGAGCACAAGCACGTGATCGAGGCCGAGGAGCTCTGCTTCAAAAGGGGGGACTTTCCGGTGACCACCAAGTCCCACAACATGATCCTCCGCGGGTACGCCAAGTTGGGGTGGTGGCACAAATGCAGGGAATTCTGGGTGGATTTTGAGAAAGGTGGAATCTTGCGCGACCTTCACTCGTATTCGATTTACATGGACATTGTTATCAAGTCGGGGAAGCCTTACATGGCGGTGAAGCTGTTCGAAGAAATGATTGAGAGAGGGGTTCGCCCGGATGTAGTGGCATACAACACGGTCATACAGGCGGTCGGTGTGGTGGACGGTCCCGATCGCTCGATACGGCTCTTTCGGGAGATGGTCGACAATGGGTATCGCCCGAATGTGGCGACATACAATACAATTCTTAAGTTGTTGTGTCGGGCGGGGAGGTTCGATGAAGCTTATGGATTTCTTGAGGGGATGAGGAAGGATGGAGTGGAGCCAAATGTGATTACTTACCATAGTTTCTTTAAGTATCTTATGAAGCCGAAGGAGGTGATGGGGTTGTTTGATAGGATGGTTAAGAGTGGGTGCCAGCCGAGGATGGATACTTATGTAATGCTGCTTAGGAAGTTTGGGAAGTTGGGGTTTCTGAGACTGGTTATGGATGTTTGGAAGGCAATGGAGGAGAATGGGTGTAGCCCGGATAAGTTCGCTTACGATTGTTTGATCGATGCGCTTGTGAAGAAGGGGATGTTGGACATGGCGCGGAGGTATGATGAGGAGATGGTGGCGAAGGGGCTCTCTGAGAGGCCGAGGAAGGAGCTTGGGACTTCGATTCTTGGAGGGGAGTGTTGTTATGAAGATCATGGTGTGTTTTGATGAATGGAGGTTGGAGTTCTTGTTGTTGCTAGTGAATTTGTGAAGGCATCAGAAGGATAAGATGATGGAGTCTTTGCTTGGGTTGGGAGAGGTTTTGAATGGATATGGCTGGAAATTGTGATGAGGGACGACTTGTAAAGACCTGGTTGCATGTACTTGATGCAGTGGATGTGAAAGTCATTGCATTTTTGATGATACGATGGCAGAGAAATCGATGAAAACTAGGATGTAAGAAGCTTTTGGTATGAGAACACCAATGGTAATCATGGTGAAACCACTACAAAAAGGGAGCGGATCATGGGACGCCGTCTTTCTTTTATTTCGACACATGACCTTTGGGAGACAACAAAACGAATGAAAAAGAAAGACGATAAAAGCACGACATGCACCATTCTCCTTTCCATCATCCCCGCATGCGCTTGGGCCATTTGGAGAGCAAGAAATGAAACAATCTGCAGGGGCTCGATGTTCTATTTTAAAAACTTGAGGGAGATGACTCGTCAGTCGGTCGTAAAGTGGGGAACATGTTTAGGGGGGGCTAGTCGAATCACTCTGGAGGAAGGACGTCTCCAAATCACGGGCTAGTGCTTAGTGCCTAAGGGTGAAAAGGGTGGTATGTAGAAACCTTTTCTACATCACCTTTGTCGGGCCATGCACAAACCCACTGCTGCTTCTAGAAAATATGCGTTCTATTTTTATGTTTTCTTTTCTATTTCTTCTCACCACCATTCAGACTAAATCTGTTTTGAAATCATTGAAATGGATACATGTCTATAGTTCATCCAAAAAAAAAAAAAGAAGGGAGAATGCCATGAACATCCTCTCTTTTTTTTCTTTTTCTTTTTTTAACAATGCTAATAATATTGTAAGTTTTTACCAACTACCTCCCTACTGGTTGGTAGAAGTATCCTAATAGATTAGTAATGGTGTTCGCTTTTCATTGAAGAGTTTTGGATTCGAGTTTTATCACCACTGACGTGAAAGATTTAATTAGAAAAAAAAATAAAAAGCAATAAATTGTTGAGATACCAAAATAAAAATGTCAGTTTTTGTTTCCATGATCTGCTCGCTCATTTACTGTTCTATTTGGGAATATCATATGTACATTGGATGGAATTTGGCATTGCTTCTCATGTATAGAAGAATTTTCCTGTGCACAACTCCCTCTCTCTCTCTCCCTCTCTCTCTCTTTCCATTTTTTCTTTCACCATGCAATCCAACCCCACATTTTTTAATGGGGTCCGCCACCAATAAAGGATCCACAAAACACGAAATATTAATGCAATCCAACCCCTCTTGTGGATCTAAATCCAATAAAGGATCCACAAAACATAAAATATGCTTCGACCACCCATCCATGTCAAGCGTTGGAAACTACAAATCTAATACTCAGCCCCGTTTGATTCGAAAATAGGGTCTAAAATATATGAAAATGAGTAGAAATAACTTCAAAATGAATGTTTCAAATACATGAGATAAATAAAAATCTATATTTCAATTCTTTATTAACTAATATAAAATAACATATGAATTCCAGTCAACCCCTCATTAAATTATTTTAAATTATTCAATCCAAAAAAATAAGAGTTTATTGTCAAATCAACTGTCATTACCTTTTTATAAATCATTATCATTTTTTACATTTTATAAATCTTTATTCACACCTTATTTACATGTTATCCAAACAAAAATTTTATTATTACACTTTCCAACAAGAATAATTCAAAACACATCTAAAAAAAAAAATTATTTTATCTCTGTTTATACTAAAATAGTCATAAACCTCGTAACTTAATTTTCTATTCAAACGGGGCTTAGAGTTCTACACAAAATTCTTACACTGCATAAAAGTAAGTCATCGAGCTACCACATTTGAGTAGAATCAAATTGATAGAGATCACACCAATCTGATTGCAATTTGTATCCGATGAACATGGTCCAACACGGATATCTGAAATACTAAAAAAACAGTCAAAAAGACCACAAAACTCGACGGGCCAAACACATAAATAACAGCATTTCCTCAAAAAGCATTAATAATCTAGCTCAAGCTGCTGTGAATCCCTTCTTTCCACCACCACCAGTCGATCCAGCTGGGATGACCTTCAGCACGTTGAACCTCACCGTCTTTGACAGTGGCCTGCGCATGACATAAGATATAACGTCTGGTTTATGTTTTCCTAGATGCAGTGAAAAAGAATCGTGATTGATAAAGATTGTCACCTGCACTGGCCAATGATGACATGATCACCTTCCTTCACACGGAAGCATGGTGATACGTGTGCAGGGATATTGGAGTGCCTCTTCTCATACCTGCATCATACGACATGAAATGATAAAAATCATGATACAAGTAGTGGTAGATTAAATACGGGATTGATTTTTCACATGCCTTTGGTACTTCTTAACATAGTGAAGGTAGTTCCTCCTGACTATGATGGTTCTGTTCATCTTAGCACTGTGGCAAGTCCCTGCCAAAATACGGCCCCTAATGGAGACTGTTCCAGTGAATGGGCATTTCTTGTCGATATATGTTCCTGCAAGTAGAGTCAACATATTAAATGAAATGCATGTAAACTTACTTTAGGAGTTCCCATAATCAGTTGGATGCACCTACTTCCATACATGTCTGAAACAACAATTTATATGCCCATCCACTCTTTTACATAAATAGCAAGCAAAAAAATTCCATTTCACTAGATAAAAGCAATAATATTTTAATCAGCACTGACAGAATCCCCAACAAGTGGTATAGTACAATAATTCTAGCAACAAACAAAGAGTGAAAGGAATACAGTAGCATAAAAGGAACGAGCGAAACAAATACACAAAAACCCACCGCCAAACAATTACCTCAGCTTGAAGGTACCGAGTTAGATAGAACAATCATAGTTCCCACATCATATAAACACTAAATTTTACATATAAACGTAGGCTGGTCATAACTTCAACCATGTCCAAGGACTTAATAATCATAACACTCAAATGATATCTTCTAAGTCAGATAAATAAACCAATCAACCACAGAACTACTACATGCCAGGTTTGATCTCCAAAAATCTAATTTGCAGAGAACAAATAGTCAGACAACCTTTAACCTTGAGCAACTACACTAGAAAGAATAAAAACAATTCTGAAGAGAACATGAAGAATAAATATCACAGTAGTTAGTGTGCTCTTACATCTTACATGTGTAAGATACATCTTTTACCGAAAAGAAATAGGGATTCCCCCTTGTTAGATTAAATCATATTGAAACCCGTCATAGAATTGAGACGAGAAATGTCTATCAACAAAGACAAAGGGAGGGGGGGGTATTACTAGAATTGAAAGGACCACTCACCCCCTCACTCACACCTCAGCAATAATTACATTACTAGACAAAATGCCCATTTTTTAAATTATTCTAGACACATTAAATATATAGTAATAATGACCCACACTTTGGGCTTTTTTTAATAACCACTATTAAATAAGTAATTATATTAATGACCATTGATCGATTTTAATAACAAAAATGAGCATCTAACTGTCACGTTAGCGATCACGCCAGATGACCATTTTTTAATCTGGACATTGAAAGCTGGATCCTTTAAACCCAGCTTCAGCTTCTATTTTATTTTACTTGTATGTCGAGTCCTTTAGAACCAATCTCTGTTTTTTTTTTAAAGTTGTATCTTCAAAGTTAATTTTAAAAAAGCTGTATGAATCTGGGTCCTTTAGGCCTGGATTCACTGGTGCTTTTGCAAAGAAAAAAAGGCCCGCTAACAGGCTTGAACCAAGCCGGGTCAGGCAAAGGATCTGGTTTGCCCAACCTGGCCCAGAAAAAAAACCTTAAGACCCAGCTCTAGTTAAAAAAAAATATCATGGTAAGTGTCGCGTTTTATACCCCAACCCAAGACCTCACCTCTCTCCTCTCTTTTCACACAAAAAATCCACCTTCACCCTTCCTCAAACCCACCCCCAAATCACCCTAAATCAGCACCAATTCAACCCATTCCAAGTACCCAGCCCCTCCCTTCCTCTCTTTCTCTCTATCTAATTCCTTTACTTTATTTCATCTTTTTCACCAAGGGCCATGAAGCCAGGTCCTTTGACCCAGATTCATGGTCCTTTTTTAAAAATTTAATAAAGGATCTGGCATTTACCTGCCAAAACTTTAAAAAAATGGTCATCCAATGTGAATGTCGACATGACGGTCAGATGACCATTTTTGTTATTAGAAAATGGTCAATGGTCATTATTATAATTTATTATTTCATAATTATGATTTTAAAAAGCCCCAATTTCCAACCATGATGCAGATCTATATAATAATTTATTTCTAAACAATGAAGATTCCAATTTGATAGATGAGCTTTTTTTTTAGCTCGGTGTTTGATAGATGAACTTGACTACACACAAATCCCCTTTTCAGCCAATGTGCAAGACTACTGTACAATGGCTGCTGTCTTCTCAAGAACACATAGTTTCTAATGAGGGAAGAATTGGTGTATTTGCGTGATTACAAAAGGATCTGATTATTCAGTACTCAACAGCAGTGAAGTCTTTCCTCTAAAGAGTCTTAACAGTCCACTTTATGGAAGGGGGAAAAATACATAGTGTCTGCTTGAAGAAGGAAAAAGGATATACAGAACTTTACTATGGACCATAACCAAGACTACACATGCAATATACACAAATGTTATGTAGGCAATAATCAAGGTTTGCCATATCAAGTAACATTACTTGCACCTGTGAAGCAAACATATCGCATCTAGGTTACTTCATAATATCATAACATCCACACTGGTGGGCATCTTTTTTTTTGCAAATGTAACTTTTCCATCAATTATCGGTTGACCCAAGATAAAGAGGATTTTGAAAGAGAGAATGAACAGGCCATGGATGATTCGGATGTGATGTGTGGAGCATGCATGTGAATACCGTATTCCAATTATATGATAGGGGAATAAGCCAAGGAAAAAGAACATAAGAAACATGAAGAAAAACATGGTACACTGTTGATAGTTCATGATCTCCAACTATCATGGGTGTAATCAATACTAACCTGTGTACCAAAGATACTGCTATGATATCTCACATCCACGAGGCCAAACAGGTGTCATAGTCTCATAGAGGCTGACAACATTATTCTTAAGGAAAAAATAAATCCTATAAAAGTGAGCAAATTGACACCCAAGACCCTGGATATATAATCTAGTGAGTCATTCCCACGTATGAGGCATGGTATATACTATATACCATACAACTATAGTATATACCACACCTCAAGTACAGAGTATACCACAGAAGTATAGCATATACCCACCATCTCACATGAGAACTCTACAGGACTTTTTACTTATGAGTCATGAATCATGATTTTCTTCAAAAAAAAAAAAAACTCATCCTTCATATTGTCTTGGTCTCCAAGTTTTATCCTAAGCCCTATGTTATAAGATACAATCACAAGTGTTATTCACATGACTTGTAACATTATTCTACTGACTAATTTATAATCATTTTCTGAGCTCTTCCCAGAACGCATGAGAATTTAAAGACACTGAACCATCACTACTGTTAGTTGGAAAAGCACAAGGCAGTCACAAACATGTATTTATATTCAAGTACACAGAAAACCAGAGCACAAACAAAGAAAACAGGGCTACAAACTGATTGCATCAAGTACAAACTTAATCGATTCACCAAAAACATTTTGAAGGATGATCAAGACACCATACCTTCAATAGCTTCCCTGGGGGTCTTGAATCCCAAACCAACACTCTTCCAGAAGCGATTGCCACCCTTGCCTTGCATCTTCCCCTTCCCTGATTTCTTGGAGCTATCATCATGAAACCAATAACCAATGATCAGAGAAATCATAACCACAAAATGCATAAAACACGGACTTCCCTAAATTTGCAAATGCTCCCTAATAAATAAAAAAAAAACAATGCAGAGTTTTCCTTACCTAGTGAATACCTTCGGCTGCTTCAAGAAGGCTTTCTCCGTCTGCATGAAAAATCAAAACAAACATACAAAACTCTAATAATCACAATATGACACAGAACCACTTACAATAGTTTAGAAGACTGCATATTCAAAACTTATGATATTGAATATAAAAACAATAAAATATTCCTATGATTTCATCAAAACCAAACGATTTGAAGAATCATAAACAGTATATTTTTATAAAAACGAATCAGAGTTGGAAATTCCCACAAATTCTAGGTAACATCACTACATCAGATCCAATTTTTACTCGGTCATTAAGAGAACAAAAAATGTAACAAAAAAAAAAAACAAGGTGTATAAAGAATTTCTGATTCGAGATTTCATGTGTTTCATATTGCAGATCCGGTTTAGTAAAACAATAGAGAGGAAGAGAATCTGAACCTGTTCCGCCATGGTTAGGGTTTCGGGTACGGGGAGAGAGAGAAAGAGAGAGAGGAGTCACGAACGGCGAAAAACCTAACACATGAGCGAAAACCCTAACCCAAGTTTATATATTCTGCATCTAAAATGCCGAGAATACCCTTCATATTCGGTCCACTACAATTGTCCGACACCGAATTCAGCCCATCGGTTAAAAGGAAGCCCAGTTGAGTGTGGATAATGAATCAATTTTCAGTACACATTATTTTTATTTTTTATAAAAAATTATTAGACATTTCTATTGAAAAAAATTAAGTTATAAAAAATAAAATAGACTAAAATAGAATCTTATATAATATAATAACGCAGTATATACTATATCATTATAGTTTATAAGAATGCAAAATAGACTTCGTTGGCCACCATCATTCAATATAATGAGATATGTAAGTTGTTATAAATATTCATTCTATGAATAAAAATGAAAGATGAGAACTTCACTTCAAGCCGAAATCGGGCCACGTCACATTTTTCTATCCATTATCCATATTCACCTTTACACTTAACACATTTTACAGTCTTATTTACAATTTCATATATCTCATTAACCACTTACACTCACTCTAATGGGTACATGCATTATTAGAAATTTTGTACGGAAATGCACATTTTAATTTTAAATATATATGTGTTTGTGTGTTGTATTTTATTAGACAATTATATTTTTGTGGAAGAATTTAAAATATGTTGCCAGATTAATTGTCCATGACATTTAACGACGTATGTATCTCGTATAACAAGATATGTGTACTATAACCCAGAGAACTGAATCCTCATTACAAAATCCATTCATTAGGTTTATTATATCATTCAAAATCTTTTGTTTATAGCAAGCAATTCTCTTGAGTTCCACTCAAACTGTGTAATGCACAGGGAGGTTCAATATTGAATTCTGTGTGAGGAATATTATGGTCTTAACTAAAACCATATGTCACCCTTTTTACACCAAATAAAAGAAAATAAAAAAATAACAACCATGTCACCCTTCTTAGCCACCTTAAACACATCCAAATTTTTGTTGCAACAGATTCAGTTAAAAAAGAATTCCAAAAGGAATCAACCAGAGAACACCATCCAAATAAAGAGGAAATCCATGTGAGACAAAATCACATTAACTACAATATTCATTTGATTAAATTAAAATAATATAATGGACAATGTATGCCAGGTATGTAAATGAAGAAATCATACACAAATGGTAATACAACTAATCAGGAAGTTCCCTATAGTCCCACTCTCAATGGGTTGCAGAAAGACATTAACCAGTAAAGAAGAGTTCAAAACACAATTTACAGGTCTGACTAAAACTGATGTATACTTCAAAGCCGATATGCATAAAAAAGAACTGAAACTCATTCACACCATATAATAACCACTTAGCAATCTTATGCTTGCTTATGTGCAGCAGTGTTCATGTCAAAAAAGATGACCAAGCCTGCATCACTGAAAAGACTGAATGGGTCCACACCTGTCCAGTATCGCAGTTCAATAAATCCGCAAGCTCTAACAAAATATTGATCAATTATTCTGCTCTCTCTGCATTATTTTTAGAGGAAGGTCAGCATGACAATTAGCCTAAGCTGCTTCAATTGAAAGAGAGGAAAATTTAGCTATGCCACTTACCTTTTGCCGTTTGGAATCTTGATCATCACATGCAGGGTGCTGACGAACTCTTGAGGACCGAGTATTAGATGAGTTCCCCTGCTCATCCTAGATATAAAGAGATTTCATAATCAATCTCCATAGAAAAACTTGCATAGTCTCAAATTAAACAAACATTATTATATTCATGAAAAAACAAAATCAAGTTTCCAAGCATAAAAAGCATTTCTTAATTACCTGAGGTGCAGATGAGTTTGGTGTGGTTCCGTCTGTTGTGGTGCTCTGAGAGATGAGTGGCATCAGCTGGCGAACAAGATTCGAAAAAAATACCCCTTGTTCAACATTTTCTCTTGCACCCTCATCTGCTTCAACATTCTGGGCTGCTTGTGTTTGCTCTGTGGACACACCCATGGATGTGTGTCTAATGTTGACATCAGCAATGTCGATTGGCTCCCCAGAAAATATGGTCCTGAGCAACTGATCAAATCTGCTAAGCATCTGAGCTGTAGGTTCACGGACATCTTGTCGCCCATCAGTGGCTTGCGTGTTACTATTATTTGTATGAGGTAGGCCTCCTACAGAAAAAAACATGAAATCATCAATGTCCATTCAAGTGGTTTATGTACCTGTAGATGATTTATATGACCATGCACCTGCCGCCACATTTGCACATTTGGACTAGAAAATATGAGACAAAATAGAGAGATATGGTCAAAATGAATTGTCGTTTCATATAAGGTTATGTTGTTTGATCCTAGAAATGTGGAAAAAAAATGTTATGTACTTTCTTATTTTGTTGCCTTGAATTTATCATTGCTTCTTGAATTTATATCAACATTTCACTCCTAAAATACGCTAATTGCTCTAGGTTTTCCCAACCTCCTCTTTAGGGGGAAAAACCCAATTAAGAGCGCGCACGAGAAATGACTGAGAAGACATTTAGCAATAAGCTTGTGCTTGTTAGGACACTAATATGACAGGTATATTGCACCAATAGGACCTCTCTTTTTTTCCTTCTTTTTTTTTTATGTAGAGGTATGGTGTTCACCACCATAGCCTTTCATTCTAAATAGAGTTAAACTCCATATAAATAGCAGATGAGTGATCTGCAACATTCCAGAATTAAACAAAGAACAAAGAGAAAAAAGAGGAACAAGGCTTCAAACCTTCCCCCACATCCAGCTTACCATTTTTATAACAAACCTTATACCAATATGACTTGTTTACATCAAGAAAGTTAGAATAGAATCCTTAAGTGTGCTATCACTTAAAGTAACCATCATCTTTGATAACCATTTGCAAATGGTTTCATTATTATCATTTTTTTTCATAGCAGTATGCATGAAATAAATAATTATGGATTAATTTGCAGGTAGGAACATTAAAATTCACTACTAACCTTGTTGGTTCTCCGATAATACATTCGCCAGCGGATTTGTGGGGAAAAGATTGTTACCCTGTGAACTGTCATTTGTCAAGGAAGATCCTCCTCTTGATTCTAGATTTTGTTGTAGCACTGCAGACTGAGCAACTGATTGCTGGGTAGCTGGAGGAAAATCAGGGTTGCCTTCAGCGGAAGCTTGAGAGCCTCTGGCATCACTTGAAGCCCCAGGATTTATCTGCTGGAACCTTGCAAGAAGGGGATAAAATAAGCCCACTGTACTGCCAGAGGAACCAGGTGGTGAATGACTTGATCCAGCAGGCACTGATGCAACAACTGTCCTTAATGGCACTACTCGTACACTTGAATCTCCAGTAGAAGACGAATAGCCCGTTAACTCTGAAATAGTTTGATGTAACAGACTTGCACCAGCCATATTTCCTGCAGCATCTGTTTGTCCAGAAGGTTGCAGAGGACCAACCTGCTCACCTCTATTACTGTTGGATATAGAGCCTAACGGGAAAATGTGGAGAAACCAAAAGTTACTATCACTAGCTAAGATTAATCACAACATTTCCACCTAAAATTATTCAGGTTTTAAAAATAAAGGTACCTGTACGAATTCGTATGTCAATGTTCCTTGGAACAAATCCAGAACCGACTGAACCACCAGCCAGACCATGGCCAGGATGTACTGATGCAGTGGGGAGTCGACCTAGGCTTGTGCCAGGCTGAAAAGGAAGAGGCTGCAGCATAGAATTGCTCAATATATATAATCAAGAAATCTGGAAGAGACATTTTGATGAAAGTAAAATAGTAGAACCTGAACCATCATAGGATTGGGGCCAGAAGTAGATATGAAAACTGCTGGTCCAGCATTAACCACTGCTTCCGACTGTGTAGAAAAAGATGTGAAAATTATAAAATATAGCACAAGAATTCATTTTCCAGCATATCAATGATATTAAAACAAAAAAAGAGGATACCCACAGGAGTTTGACCCATGCGCACTGTCATGGTTGTACGGCCCAGCTCAAGGAACAGAGCACCTAAATTCTGCAACAAAACTCCAGATCTCACTGCACGAGTCTGGATATCAGCACGTGCTAGGGGATCTGTCACGCTTGCCTGACCATCCAGTTGGTTTGCAAGTTGCTACAGATATTATAGGAGAAGGGTTACAAAGAGAAAAAGAAAAAGTGAATATGCCTAAGTCAATGAAAGAAATCACGCATTGCTTTGACATTTCATAAGCCTATTAACGTCAGATGTAGCAAGGTGCCAGGCTTCCACATGCAAGTAGCATAGACATACCAAACCACCTCTTGGGAGGTTGGTAGAGGTTCCCCCTCTTCACTGAGGGGTCTTGTGTTCATGTCTTTCTTCAGCTGTTAGAAGAAGATTTAACTGGGTAAAGAACGCTTGCCTACCCCCCCAAAAAAATAGCATAGACATGTTAGGGCATGCCCAAACATCACATTTGAATAGAGTGGACACGATTTAAATGTTGCATACACTTTCAAGGAATTCGAGGAATTGTACTCTTTGGACAATAATAGTAATCTGGAAAGGTGAAGCCAAGACTCCCATTCTTGAAAATGGTGGTTAGCACATAGAAAATCTTTCATGTTGTTACATGGGATAAAAATTCAATAACAAACCACCCACATCCCTTTCAAAGGGGAAACATGATAATAAGTGCACTTAAGAAAGAACATAACAACAAAGCAATTCAATTCTGGAGGCCAAAGGTCCCCCTCTCAAGGTTAAAGCCTTCGCATGGCTGATGTACCAAGATAGGCTTCTCCCAGAGAAATACAGAGCCAAATGAGCGCCTCAAAAAAATATCTGCTGTCAGATGTGTCTGGGAGATGAGGGGAATCCTGAACATCATATGTTAGCTTGCCCGGTCACAAGCACATTTGAGTTCTCCAGAAGGAGACAACAGGCATGGATATCAATTTCTCTTCAATGGAGGGCTTATGGGCAACACACAAGAAAATGGTGAAGAAGGGGGACACAAGCATCAAATCCAAGATCTTGCAATCGTTCATCCCTGCGGTTGTGTGGGCGATATGGATTGCTTACAATCATCTTGTGTTTAGAGGTACGACGGTATGTGATGGTATATGTGGAAAACGTGTGGGAGATGGAAAACTCACCTCATCAAAGATTGGGAAAGTCTTGTGCGGAGGCAATCCGAGTTTTATACACCGGGGGGAAATCATCATAGAATAATAATGTCTATTCTGTTTTGGTTCATGTGTGTATGGTGAATTCCTCCTTTACCATAGCACATTGAACTTGGCATTTGGTCTTCACAGCCAAATGTGTTTCTTCATAGGGAAAAATCCATATAACCCCCTACAAATTGTCCGATATCCACATAACACCATGTATTTCTATGAGTTCCATATAAACCCCTAAACACATGTAAATCCAAATAAATCCCCGAGTTAAAAATCTGTTAACAATATAACCCCCTACAAACTGTCCGATATCCACATAACACCATGTATTTTTATGAATCCCCTATAACCCCCTAAACATAGGTAAATCCAAATAAATCCCTGAGTAAAAACTCTGTTAACAATATAACCCCCTACAAACTGTCTGATATCCACATAACACCATGTATTTTTATGAATTCCATATAACCCCTAAACACAGGTAAATCCAAATAAATCCCCGAGTTAAAAATCTGTTAACAAAATTGAAATATTCTAGAAATATTCTTTTATGTTAACCCAGGTTAAAAAAAATTGCCCAATTAAACCCTGTACTCAATGAAAAAGGTAAATACACCCCTTCAAATGATGATTTTACCCTCCCATCTTCTCCCCCAAATTTCCCATCTCCCCACCACCACACACCCGTGCCCCCTCCTCCACCCATACCACAACCACCACTGCCCCTACTTCCTCCCTGCCAACACCACTCTTCCCCCATTCACACCCACCACCACCACAACCACTCCTTCCCACCACCACCCCTTCTTCATCACCGCACCATCATCCTTTCCTCTGTTACACCAACCACCAGTATTATGAGATTCACAACAATCAATTTCTTTACTGATGTAGAGAGAGAGAGAGAGATGAATGGGTAATGCAAAGGAGAGAGAGAGAGCACTTTCAAGGCTTCAACAGTGGTGAGAGGGGAGAGGAAGGCTTTTCCTGCGGCGGTAAAAAGGTCTTTTGGCATATAGTGTTAAATGGAACTAATTCAATGGTTAGTTTGATTGACATAATGGTCGATCTGGATTTACCTATGTGTTTGCATGGGTTATATGGAATTCAGAAAAACACAATGCATTATGCAGATATCGAGCTCTTGTAGGAGGTTATATGAATTTTTCAAAAACATTATTTATGACATGGCAATATGCCTCCCATTTACATCGAAAAAAGAAAAGAAAAGAAATAACATAACATAAAAGGAAACAGTGCCTAACAAAACAACTGAAAAAGAAACTCAGGAAGAGCCAAAGGACCTAGATCAGATCTCTGAGCACATATTAAAGAACCTAATGCAAGGAATGAATGCAAGAAATAATTGCATGATCATCATAATGATGGTGAGAGGCCCCACATATGTACCACTTGAGAATAGAGCAACCCCCAATATGGTGTAAAGTCCATGTGCAAAAATATTGTATAAGCTTTATACCAAGCTGAGACCGTACTTGGTATAAACAGCGTAAAATCGACTGCTAAAAAAATTGAACTTCTACAGAAATATCTCCCTGGTCATAGAAAGCTTTATCATAACAAACAGAAAATGAGCTACATATGACTTCTTAAGCACTCACCAAGAGGCATTCTCCAGCTTGTGCTATGAGCATCCGTCTCGTGGAGAGAATTACTTCAGCCAAGGACTGTGGTGTTGGCAGGCCCCCTTGTCCAGCACTTGAATGTGAGTGAAGTGCTTCCAAACCATGACCGCCAGAAGCTTCGGCATCAATGTTGTTGCCTTCTCCTAACAGTACCAGTTGCATTAACATTACAGAAAGACATAAAGATTGAGATGGGTATTTCACTATTTTGCATTTTGAAACCATGTTCTAATCTAATGTAAATGAAATAACAGAAAATGATAGAAACCAAGGAAGCAAGAAACCAACCATTGGCACTAAATTCACGCCTCAATTGACTTAAATATTGAGATAAAGTGGCTAAAGAATCAGGAATAACCTGAAAAAAAAATACAAAATCAGGAATCATTCCAATAAATATATATTCCAAAGATAAGTACATCCACCAAAAAAGTAAAGGAAGGTCACAACTTACTATTGGTTGCAATGGTGCTGAGGAAAATCCAGCTGGAGATGTGAAAGAACCCTGAAGGGGGTCAAACTGGGCTCTCTGAGCAGCTGTAGCAGGCTGATGTTGGACTGAATCAGATGTGCCATTGCTGCCAGAATTTCTATCCACTCTTTCCAGAACATGTTCCTGTGAACCATACAGGACATGTATATTTACGACATAATAATTTGATGAAAATGTAATATGCAATTGACTGGGAACAAAATATAAATCACATACTATTATTTAAAGGTTTATCATCATAAGACTTACCCTTTCACTTCCTGTTCCGATGCCAATGATCCCCATTGAACCAAGAAGGGTGGAAAAAATCTTTATCCAAAGAAATAAGGGGGTGATGAGAAATAGACATCATTGCTGAGGAAGAAACATATATGCAGGAAAAGGAAAACTGCAGCTTTTCATGCTCTAGCCTTACCCGATTAAGATCTGCAGGATGTCCCTCAGGCGAATCAGCTACACTGAAAGCCCGAAGCACCACATTAGGAGCCACATGATTTCCTCGATTAGTTGCACCAGCTGAAGCAGGATCAGTGACTGCAATTTGGAACAAGACTATTCAGAATTTGCTAGGTACAGCTAAAATCTTACATCAAAATATCAGTGCAAATCTCCAACAAGGGAAAAATATCCCAAATAAACTGAATGAAAATAAAATATATACGCAGCCATGAACATGAAACCAATAGAAAGAGAAAACTGGATTTCTTCATAAAGAAAAATAAAGAGAAGGGACACAGCTAGAAAGTTTCCCTTGGAAGGGCCAAAGAGGGGAAAAATAAAATTTAAGAAAAAACTACTGGATGAAAACATGGACATCTTTGCAGCAAACTTCATCATTCCATCTGCTACCAAATTCCATCATTTCATCTGCTACCAAATTTCTGCAAAAACCTTTCAAGCTCTCCTAAGTTGGCAAAACCCTTTCAAACTATTGTGGGGGCCATGGCACCTAATGGGCCCCTCCTCCCCTCCACTCATGATCAAGGAAAATATCATTCTTTTTCACCCCATCATCATTCTTTAGTTTCCTGAACAATAAGAGCATGAGACTCCAGAGAATACTCTCTAACACTCTTATCAAATCAACACACCTTGCTAACTCTGAACATACTCATAAGACAACATGCCCTTGTAAACTTAGGAGATGCCTCAGACAAAATAACTACCATGAAATATCAACCGTGAAACCTGTCACATGAATCCCAAATGTATAATTCCTATCTTATGTACCATATCTTCTATTCTTCTATAGACATGTATTCTCAGCATTTGCAGGAATACAATATCAACAATTCAAGTTCTACATTGTATAAAACCAACATAGCAAGATTTAATAAAACTTTGGAAGCCAACATACTTCGGATCATTGTTATAAGAAGAGAATTATATGGACGACACAAGAAAAAAAACAATATTTACTATGACTATTCCAACCCCAAAAAAAGATTCCATTCTATTTCATTTATCTGATCGCCATCCATCCCTGTTTTGCATATGAAAAAAAAAATCCCTATTTACTTGTCTCTAAATCAGCCTTGTCTTGGGAATCTCCACCATTCTTTCCTCATCCTCAGATAACCATTTCACTCTTGATAAGAATGAGTCACTTCCCTCCTCTTCCTAAAACCTGAAGAGAGAGTATTTGCTCTGGAAATGGCACCCTTGATTTCAAGATCAATATTTCATTAAAAAGAGTTTGTTCAATTAGAACCTACCATGTATCTGTAATGGCAATTGTTGAAATGATATGTTAATGACAAAAACAATATGATTTAAAATTCTTTTGATTGCTCCACTCTTTCTAGCACTCACAACTGAAACTGAAAAATGTCTGCTCCAATTCTGCATTTTATAACCCATCTATTTAAAATTGATAATTAAGGAAGAACTGAAGTTTATCAAATTCTTTTCTCCACAAAAATGTATTAGATATTCCAACAGGGAATATCAAGCAATGAAATCATCATATTCATTACTCAAAAATTCAAAACTATACTAAAATATAAAAAAATGGTATTCCAGTCTTGAGCACTTCAAAACAAAAGGGCCACAATTATTTAAAAACAGAAGAAGTTTGACTTAAGCTATTCAAAACAAGGATTCTGGATTACTGGACTTGTTAGTACATGAACTGATACAATAGGCAAAAAACAAGTAACATTATCCACAACAAATCAACTTTTAAAAGTCTAAATTCCATGCCAGCAGAATCAAAGTAATATTGATGTCCATGTGATCTTCTAATGAGCCTTCTAGAAGAAATCTTGGCCATATCAGACGCTGGATCCATTGTGCTTGTCAGAACTGTAGCAAACCACAAGGTGGATGCATGAGCAAAGAAATAGAGGCTGTGCAGTGCATCACGTAGGCTGTTTGGAATTTGTACTACATCCTACAAAATGTTACTGCATTGATTTGCTGATTAGTGCAACTTTTGTTCATTATTAAAAAAAAACCTTGAAGACAGGGCTTCGAAGGAGAAAATAATGAGGAGAGTGTAAATAAAAGAAACACCAGAGCAAAGATCCAAGAGTACAGGAATAACTTAGTAATAAGTTTCAAGTTCCAAGACAGCATGTATGTATTTAATTTATTCTTGAGCAACCCAAAATCGCATGTCACAATGAAATCTGCTGCAACATGATAATTTCACGGTTTCCCTAAAAAAAGTTCTTAAAGAATTATGCATAGTTTGTAAAACAATTCATGCTGAAGGTCACATGAAGCTGGCAATTGTGGACTGAAAAGGACCCTTCCATTATCCCCACAAGGCCACAACCACCTCCAAGGGTAAGTATCTTTAAAAATCATTCAGAAAAATGGAGAATAACAATAGTGACAAAAACATTCATATATCATTAGTGCATTGCATAATATTACCTTTACTGACAAAAATTTCACAATGATGAGATTTAAAAAATATTAATTAGGAAAAGAAACAGGCTTCTTTCAGTACTGTGAATAATAAACAACCAAAGTTACAAGTTTTCCAAAGAATAATAACCTGGATGACTGGAGGTACTCTGAGATCCCAGCCCTAAATTGGGTGAAGTTGATGGTTGAAGTGGCTGCCGAACAACCAAATGCAGAGTGTGGCCATCTTCGACATCTAATTGTTTTTTAATCAAGAAAATACATCTCCCACTGGATTCACCAACAAACCAAGATACGACTATATGTAAGATAGTCATTACTAAGGTGGTAGAAATTAAAATAGACATCCAGTCAAAAGAATTCCCAATGTAATGTGTCTGCTGGCTGGGGTGACCCCTATAGAAGCCAACTTCACCAATTTTATGACCTATGTGTAGCAGTAGCAGAGTGTGCCAGATAGGGGACAAGTGCACTGCATATTCAACCAATGATAGATTGAGAAACAATTTAGGAGGAAAAAAGCATGTAAGATCATTTGTGTTGGTTTCTGTAGTCTTTGCAAACAAGCCAGCAATTTTCTTTACTTTTCTAATCAATTTTTTGATAAAAAAAAAAGATGAAATGCTGTATATACATACATACATATGTGTGTGTGTGTGTGTGTGTGTGTTGTCTTCCATGGAAAGAAGAAAATAAAGAAAATACTCAATCCCCATGGAGATGGAGATAGATCATATAATCCCTGTAGGCATAGCGTAATTCCATTGGAAGAGACCCTTCCCCAATTAGAATTATGGTCAGCGCCCCGACAATGTGTCTAATCCAGCTCCTCATGTTTTCGACAATACTGTCCTTTGTATTCTCTACGTAATGTTGTCCACGTCCTTTTGCCTTTTGTTCACTGTTAGCCATTAACTCCAAAATTCTCATGGGGTATAATCTGGAGAAACTTTCCCTCTCAGTCTCTTTTCATTACCAAAAAAATCCCACTTAATTTACAAAATGACTAGAATAGCAGCTTTTTGAAATTGGCGCTTCCCCGTGCACCTTTGGCATGGGTGGGATTTCAACACCTGACCTCTTTTTTGAAGATGTGCTAACAGTTTTAACTTTTAACCAAAGATCGGTTTGCAAACAAAATTTGTAAAGGACAATATTAGAATTTCTGCAATTGAGGGTGATCGAATTTTAACAAGACTACTACACTTTTAGAAAGAATAGACACGTTGAGCTTGGACTATAAAAAAACTCCTGTTTTAACAAAGAATAAATGCCCTAAAAGGTAGC
The DNA here is from genome assembly GCA_030737835.1 of Acorus gramineus. Taxonomy (NCBI): domain Eukaryota; kingdom Viridiplantae; phylum Streptophyta; class Magnoliopsida; order Acorales; family Acoraceae; genus Acorus; species Acorus gramineus. The sequence goes on from CM060849.1 coordinate 23,159,319, forward strand.
AAAGCCAATCCTGATCATGCTTGACATTCAGTCCATAACACAATCCAGAATGCATTCTGATTCTGATTCAAATAAACTAATTAATGAATAGGTCTCAACGTGCTTAACAGTTGATATTCAATCCAAAACATAATCTCGCACATATTTTCTTATTCGAATAAAATAAATAATTCTCCTTTTCAAATCGATATCAATAAACTAGATTATTGATGTGGGCAGTGTGGCTTTCCCGGAATGTGGCTGTCTTTACAGGACAAACTCCATATGCTGAAAATATTTGGGAGATAGTGATACGTTTCATTCAGGAGTGGGGAAGATTTTGTGAGGGGTGAAGGGATGGTGAGGGTGGTGGTGGGAGGTGAGATGATCTTGTGACCTCTCTCTTTGAAGGGGAGGGGAGAGGAGCGATTCTTAGCTTTTCATGCGTAGAGCTCTCTTCTACCATTGACGCACTAGTTTCGGTTCTCGTCTCCATGAGACCACTTTTGTGCATGGGTCTTAGCTTATCGTTTCTTTCTTTGTCGGTAATTTCTCTTTGGGGTTTGGCCTTTTATAAATTCAAGGGTGATCGCCTACCATTTCCATAAAAAAAAATTTTATTATTTACCTCAGAGGTTCCAAGTTCCAACTGACAGATTATCTTTCGTCTAAAGTGGGTGGTATGACTGGGTATATTACTGCGTATAAAACCATTTCCGGAAGAGAATCATTCCCAATGTGACTTGTGATTTGTAAAGAGATTCAACTTGATTTATATTCTTTACTTAGAAAATAAATAACTTGCTCTACTAATATACACGAATGAAATCGATCCATCCCCTAGTAATCTGTAACTGATCTAAGCAATTAAGCACCCCCCCCCCCCCCCAAATACCCATCCAAAAAAAGCAACAAAAAAATTTACTCTTAGAAAAGACATAATATACTAGCAATCCATTGAACAACAGGAAAACAAAACCCCTACATCTCTCTCCACACCATGGAGAAAACAGGAAACAATGATATTTCCAACATGATTAAGTATAAGAAATACTCAGAAAATGTTTCAAAAATTTTCTCACTAGCTCTAGATGGTATCCATTTAATGCAGCTACTAGATCAAACCAATGGGTTATAATCCATTCATATCAATTAGAGAAGACATCCCTAAAAGGCAGCTCCAGTCATTTGGATACATTTATATAGTTTACCTGTACAGTGTGCGTCAAAATCTGATAGCTAAAATAGGAATTGTAAAGGCTCATAAAAGTTTGTAGTTTTTTGTTTTTTCTAATTAAATGGCAGGCTGATAGCCCTGTATTAAGTCACAGGGCCAAAGCCCAAAACAAGTTTTGTAGTTGAGATAAATAGGATATCATATGCTGATATTTTAAACATTCGGTAGTTGTAATTTCTAGATGTTGAAGTGGTTGATAATTTTACATGTAAAGCTAGTGATTATACATTTGATTTAGTCACCGATCTACTGAGTTGTGCTTAATTATACTTATTCAATAAATGAAAAAAAAACTCTAGAGCATCACACCATACATTGCAGTTCCATATAAAGCATCCTATAGAATACCAAAGCTCTAGTAAAAATATCAAACCTCAACTTGCATCCCATTACAATAACAGGTTTTCTAGAATTCTATAGCGAGCAGTTTTGTATCCAAGCTTAGGCTTACAAAGAGATTGAAAAGGATACGGTACGCAGATAGTAGTTCTTCGTCCTTCAAAACCTTTCCACGACAAATTAGGCGCTGCTGCTCTGATACAACCCCAGTAACCGTAGCTATTTGTTCTTTCAGTGCAGGGACAGGAACCTGCATACATTGCAAAGATGTGAAGATAACATAACTATTAATTAAAAAAAAACAAACGATAAACAAGCGATCAGGAAAAAGAGGAAACTGAAATTAAAGCAAATCAATATTTTTCCTGTTCGATGACATGATAAGCGGAGGCCAAGCATTGAGCACTTACAAATTTGTTCACTCGTAGAGTGTATGTTTGAGAATCCAATGTTTTTATCTTTATCTCAACAGTAGTTTCTGAGTGCTCAGCTTCAATTCCCCCACAGAGGGATATTTCACCAGGACCATTAGAACTCATCCTCTTCGATGCTCAAAATCCTGAAAGAAATCAACAATGAAACTTATGTTTTACAAAAATCGTTTCACTAATTGCATGTTGCAGATAAATATTGGCAATCTACAAAAGAAGATGTATTTCTTTGAGACTCATTAAATGTTCAAAGAAAACAAAAATCATACCTGGCTACATAACATATAAAAACAACATCACAAACACACCGAACAACAAATTGGATTCTGACAGGCATTTTGTCTAGACTTCAACCAACAAAAATTATTTGTCAACCTAACGGAGAACGAGTGACCGACTTGAAATCCAGTGGTGATATCAAATGATACTATATTTCCAAGTACAACTAATAATGTAAACATCACTTTTCCATCACTCAAAATCAACTTCAGACATAACAAAGAAAAGAAAAGAAAGACTGGATACTGAAACTCATACACCCAAAACACTTATTTGCCGATACAAATCAAAAGACACATACCGAACCCACCAATTCACATGCGAAGACTCATTGGATTTTCAAACAAAACCAAAAACATACATTGCTACATAATGTACAAATTCAACATCTCAAACCCACCTAATCACATTGGATTCTGACATGCATCTCCTCTACTTCAATCAACATAATTTCTTTCTCAAACCAACACCGACCCACTTGAAATCCAGTGTTGATATCGACTAATATTACATTTTCAATAACAATTCACAAGAAAAACATCAACTTCACATCGCCCAAATCAACTTTACATATAACAAACAAAAGAAAACAGCCCAAAACACTTATTCGCCGATACAAATCAAAACACACACGGAGAACCCAAGAATTCACACAGCGAAACACGGATACAGAGATCTCTAGATAACAATATACGGGTTCTCGAAATCAAAACCAACATACTAGAGAAACCCAAAGAGAAAAACAGAAAAGAAGGCTTTTCCACCAAAGAAATCTACAGATTCGATCGAAGAAGAGAATCAGAAGAAGAGAAACCCAAAAGGGTTTTGTAATACCTGAATCGCAGAAACCTCGTCGGAGGGAGGGGGGCGGAGGAGGGTTGACGACGGTGGTGCCAGAGACTCTCTCTCTCTCTCTATCTCTCTGTTTATATGGGGTGTTTTTGGAATTATTTTGAAGGGGTGGGTTTTTATGGTATTTACATACAAAAAAGAGGAGATGATGATCACTGGGGATAGATTTTTTTTTTTTTTTTTAATATGAAAAATTAAGATTCGTTTATTACGATGGCAACAAAAGATTTTCTCTCTCGTGGTTTTTTTTTTTTTTTTTTTAATTTCTTTTTGGGTCTTTTCGGATGAGTTATTTGGACCGCGTCTGACTGAGGACATCAGTGGCGGCCGAAGTCGGAGACTCCGCCCACTGATAATTAATCGAGTCGGATTCATATGGTGAGAGTGACTTCTATATGCACCTATTTTACACACTCAAATACATGCACACCCAATCTAAAAAAAAATGATATTCTTTAAACACTTTTAGCCTATGTTTAGTTCAAGAATATAATTATTGTGAGATTTATAATTATTCTAGTATAAATAAGAATAAAATGATTTTGTGTTTGATTGTGTTTTGAATTATTTTCATTTAAAAATGTAATAATAAAGTTTTTATTGTTTTGATAAAATATGAATAAAGTGTGGATAAAGATTTATAAAAGATAAAAAAATAATGACAGTTGTTTTTTATTTATAAGAGGTGATGACAGTTGATTTGATAGTGGACCCACATATTCTTTTAGTTTGAATAACCTGGAATAACTTAATTCTAATGGGTGGATGGAATCCATATACCACTTTATACTAGTTAATTCTGACATACAGATTCTCATTTATTCCAGTTATCCAAACAACTATAATAAAGTTATTCCGACTAATTCCAATTTATACCGGACTTATTCTCTAACCAAACATGGACTTAGGGTCCTTTTGTTAATGGGGTGGGGGCGTCCGTGGTTGCTCAAAGGAAAAGCTGTTTGTGTACGAGGTCACATCCGCCGGTGCCCACCATCGCAACGCTCCCAAATCTCTCAACCACAACGGACACTTAAATAAATGAGTGGCTCTCTTTGAAACCCTCTAATGTGTAAAAAAATCTTCTTTAAATGAATTTTATTGTTAAAGATCCATTTAGATATTAAGTATGTTCCCCAATAAGTAAGCTCACCTAATTTTTTAAGAAAATATTTAAATAAAATTATTTTAATAAGCATGGCCCTTTTTTTAGAGTTTAGGGTTTTGAGGGTTTATGTAAACTTGTGCATAAACAATGAATTTCTCATGTTATTGTTATATTTATATTAACTTTTTAAACTAGAATAAGTTAATTAGGGATATCGGTATTTCTCTATTAGTGGTTTGAGACACCATATATTGACACATTATGTTTTTTGTGACAGTTCGTATGTTGTTATGAATGGTATACTGAACAAGGACTCTCTATTATAGGTTCGACGCATACTTTGTCAACTCTATTTGGGCTATGTCGACGGTTGTTGTGTTGATGGGTACAGCTTAAAAAACCCTGACTTCCTTTTAGAGTGTTGACACTTAGAATGTCGAATTAACTGACAAATACTGACAAACACAATGTCATTACTAGTAGATCATTGAAGATAAGCTACATTGGTCGATAAACACATGGGATGTCACACATACAAAAATCCGTTGACAACTTCAATGTCGATGCTAGTAGCCAACTATTTTTTCACGATTCTAGAATACCATTACACTCCTGTAACACATGTATCTCCAAATAGAAAAATACATATATCTAACTTGCAACATCAAATACAACCCACTAAATCAATAAACCTGTAACACCAAATACAACCTATAACACCTGATTTATGCCTTATAAATCTACATTGTTTAACATATATATATATATTAAGTATAACTATGTTCACAACAGTATAATTACATCCAAACAAACCAAAATACCATACAAAAAGCAAAACTAACTGACATTCCTCATCCATTGGTTCAATTCATTGTCAAACCCTATGTAATAGTAACTGATATCCATTTGAAACACCTGATGCATTCACCATCAAACCCAACATGTAATACACCAAAAGGGAAAAAAAAAGTCAAACTAATGTCATACAAAAAGCAAAACATTTAGTGATGGAGACGATCGGTGGTAAAATCGAGCGATGATGGAGACTTCACAACAAAAGAAACAACCGTCAACAAACTAGGCGGTGAGTGTGTTCGTGGGGAGATCAATGGGTGGGAGAGAGGTTCTGGTGTGACAAAAGGGCATACTCATTGTTTGCATATGAGATTAATATATGAGGGGCTTGTATATTAAGTGATTAAAATGTAAAAGACTTATTTACAAGAAGAGTTCACGTATAATTTAAAGAGACTCAAATAAAGTCATCATAAATAAATAGATCTTGTAAGTTGCAAATATCTATTTGTATTAGGTTGTGTAAGAGGAGAAGGAAGATGAGAGAATGAGAGGATGTAGAGGGTTGGGGTGTGGGGGGGGGGGGGAGGCGGAGGAGGGTGGGGTGGTGCCCGGGGGGGGGGGGTCGTGGTGGAGAGAGAAAGAGAGTGAGGAAGAAAGAGAGGGAGAGAGAAAGAGAGGGGGAGAGAGAAGGAAGAGGAGGGCTCCGCCTTCCTCCGCCACACCCGACGCCTCCTCTTCCTCCTCTCTTCTTTGCTCTGTTCCCCTCTCCCTCCCTCTCCCTTTCCTCCTCTCCTTCTCTTATCTTCTATTTTTTTATTCTTTCATACAAAGATTAATTTATGTTGGGTGTGTATGAGAAAAAAAAGAGTGTAAATAGAGGTACCCGAGAGGACATCTTATTTTGTTTATATGATTATCTCACAACTGTTAAGAACAATGGTTACTATTTTTAGGTATGTGCGATTGCTTGATAAAAAAATGATATTTATTAGTCTAATTGTACAATTTATGCATTTAAATATAAAATTATAAAATTTGTTATGAAATTAGAAATGAAAAAAATATTTTACAATTAAAAAATAATCCTACTTTTCTTTGTAGAATTCAACAAGATTTTGTAGATATGAATATGATATTAAACAATTTAAAAGAGCATATATTTTTTGTTATCTTATTATTTTAATAAAAAATCAATAAAAATAAAAACAACAAAAAAAAATGATGACGCGACATGATCACGATCATTTATTTTATATATATATCTTTAAAAAAATTGGTAACATGAGGAACCTGACATTTTTTGTTTGGAATTTCGGATCCAGAAGTTGCATGGAAGTGTCTCCGCCCATAAAAATTTTGTTTTCTTAACACGGCCCATTTGAGCTTCAATGCCAGAGGCCAGCCCATTGCGACAAATCTAAGAGGAGTAGAGGACGAGCGCTATACACGCAATCCGTTTTACAACTTATTTTGTAACCCATACGTTATGAAAATATAATATATATTGTATCATCATAGTCCATAGGATTTTATTATGAAAGTTGCAAGAAGTTGAATGAAATTAAGTGTATCACTCAAATTTTTTTCATTTTTTTATCATGAAAAAAAACACACTACTGTATCTCAGTATATATTTCATTTTATATAGCAGCATGCACTATAAAGGGTGAGTATATGATTTTTTATATAAAAAATGAGATAAACTACAATTGAGCCTGTAATGGTGCTGCGTGTATCTTTTTCTATAGAGGACCACACCCATGAGCCTGTCAAGTCATTTCAACTAGAAAAATGACATGTTCAACCCCTTGTACAGTCCCATTTGTAGTCCACACCATTTTTTTTTAATTTATGTATTCTTCCATTGAAGTATATCATGTTATATAAAATAAAATATATATTGAGATACAATAACATTTTCTTTTTTTTTTTGAAAAAATAAAAAAAGCTTTTACTCTATATATTATGATAACGTAGTATATATTATGCTATTATATTGTATAAGGTTGTAAAATAGACTAACTGTATCAGCGCTCTTTTAATTATCACAAGCACTCAGAAAAGGAAAATGATACATCTAGCTTTTGGATTTTTCTAATAAAGTACATATTATAATGAAAAGTGAGTATATATCTAGATAAATTATTACATATTTTTTGTATAAAAAAATATTTTTTAAAATTTTTCATAGATTGCATTAATGGAGTATATACGGTACCAGGATAGTATGTACTCCACTAGTGAAGGGTATAGGCGGTGGGGGGAACACCTCTGGACTGTAGACAGGGATGCAAAATGAATTGAGTGTATCAACACCCAATGCACTCACGTCACCCCAGTTATTCTAATGTTACAGAGTTTTTTTCAATCTCATTTTCAGTCTCATATACCTCACGAGCCACGTGCACTCACTGTAACAAGGTGTATTTCACCAGAAACTTTTTACATTTTATATAAATGATTCCATATCATTTATTAGAGTAAATACTTCATATTTTATAAAATTATATATCTCATTAGATGAAATATGCTATTAAAAAAAAAACAATTTGGACATGGTTGCATCTGAGGTGGGAAAAATGGTTGTGTACGATCATTATTGTTACAGTGCAATATACTTTGAATTTTTAAATGTATATACTTGTCTACCGAACATACATTCACAAAAAGGTAAAATATACACTTGAATGAATTAAATAAATTTTTTTATATTTTTTCTAATCAAGTTCATTCTGATTTAACTGATCATTGGATTTATGAAGTGCTTTATATGGTAAAAAATGGTTAATTGTAGTTTCTTTTACTAGGTTGATTAGCCTGTATAGTCTGTAATAACATCTTTAACTTCTAGCCGTATACAATTAACATAATCTATTATGGGAAAAAGTGTATAATGTTGAGATAGAAATTTAGTGGCAAAGTACTTAATCTCAACCACAAGTCTAATGAAGTTGTAATGTTGTTGATGGGCTAATTTTGGTCAAGTTTTATATTATTCCATAGGAAAATGTTATGCTCAATCATTTTTACATTCAAAATTCAGATCATACGTGTTTTCATTTTTTTAAGATAATAAACATCATATAATGAAGTATATGCTTTAAAAAAAATGATACTATTCTATTTCGGGTTGAATGGATCCATTTTTAATAAGTCTAAGAAAACATTTAACGAGATATATATGTTTCACTAGATTTCTAACGATTTATATAGAACTGTATTTTAGACTGTAAAAAATCAGAGTATAACTATAACAACACCCTATCCCAAATTTACAGTACAGGGAGTTGGTCGTGACCATTTGACCCAAACCTGTTGATGGACTAAACCCTCCTGGGCCGTTGAGATTTCATCGATCATTAAATTGTCTATGTAATACATAAATATTGACTCCTTGTGTCTAAATCATTTCAGATCTTACGATTTTTTTTTCCATCAATCGAGACTTTATTTATATAATACATAATATGTAGACTGAGGCACAGGCCCGGCCCGAGTCACATTTGGTATGCGCCGGTGGCCCCTACTCCCAAAAATTAAAGTGGGGAAGGGACGCTGATTTTTTTCAGGGACAATGACCCCAACTGTTAAAAAAAAGGGCGTTCTTACACTTGATTTTTTTACAGTTTAAAAAACAGTCTCATATAACTCGTTCAAAATCTAGTGAAACATATACCTTAATAAACGATGCATATACCTCATTAATAAAATTGATTCATTTAATTCAAAATTGAACGATATACACTTTTTTAGTAAATCATATATATACCTTTTTCGATAGGCGGTGGGCTGAGCTTGGAGCCCTGGACCTTCTTTTACCGGTCCGGCCCGTTGTAGATGTCTACTCGCTCCGGGACAAAATATTCATGGATTATGAAAACGAAAATAAAAACATTAGCCTTCAAATTGATATATTAAAAATGCTTAAGGTGGTTCAAACGTGATTTTTTCAATTTAGCACTCGAAAGTTTACTAATATCCATATCCCTACCCACCAAAAAAAAATATATCCATATCCCTCCTTGTTTCTTTTGAAAATCCATGTAATTCCCTGATTGTTTGGGTTATATTGATATACCCTCCTGTAGTTAACATCATGAAACATTAAGGCTGCAACTTGGGTCAAGTTGAACACAAACCCGATGGGTTGAACCCGATTTTTACATGGGTTGGGTTGACCAAATCGGGTTCGGGTTCGGGTTCGGGTTGACCTCACTCACAACCCGACCCAACCCGAACCCGTAAACTAATAGTTAAAAAAAAATTATGACCGTTCATTCTGTAGCTTCTAATATGCGTAGTCCAAATTTTAGGTAAACCTAGCTAATCTTATGGGTTAAGTCGGATTGATTTATTTAATTTGCACATCATGTTAGAAATTCGGGTTGGGTCAAGTTGGTCCAATTCGGGTTGAAAATCGGGTTGGGGTCGGGTTAGTCCAATTCGGGTTGGGTCGGGTTGGTTTATTTAATTACGGGTTGAGTTCGGCTTAGTCCAATTCGGATCGGGTCGGGTTAGGGTTGAGTAGTTTGGAATTCGGGTTGGGTTCGGATTGGGGTCAACCAGAACCCAACCCACCCAAGTTGCAGCCCTATGAAACATATAACCCCCTATATTTTCTTAACCACTCATGGTTAAATTATTATTAAATTACCCACACATAATTAGCTTAACCACACATGGTTAAATTACTTTTTTACCCGCATCACTTTCACCCACAACTAAAGAAAAAATGCATATAACCCCTTTAAAGTTTATGAATATTCATATTAACCCTTTTTTCTTTCTAAAATCTATATTTCTATATTTTCTCATAGATAAAGATTTAGGCTCTTGATTTAATTTTCTTTCAAATTTTAAGAAATATTCTAGATATATTCTATCAATTCAAAAGTATTGCAAATGCATTTATTCAAATAACTTCATGAGATTAAAAAATAAATCAATATGATTCCTTAAATAACCAAAATGCCCTTCAGAAAAAAATTATCCTACTGTATTTCTTCTTCAATGTGTTAATAAATTGTATATTGTTAAGTTAACAATGCACAAGTTTTTTTTTTACTGGATAACAGTAGAAGGTGATATGAATTAAGTGCATAATTTCAAAGGGTTATATGGATATTCAAATAAATGAGGGGTTTCTATGTATATTTATAATCTTTCAGAGGGTTATATAAATATATTTTTCTGAATAACAAAAGTAATAGAATATTTATTGAATATTCCTTCTAAATTGATGGAAATTTAACTCATGGTTTTTTTTTTATTAACCAGGGAAACTTTAAAAAGGTTATATAGATTTTCATAAAACATATGGAGATATGAATATTAGTGAACTTTAAGGAGGAGGGGGGGGGGGGGGGTTACATGCATTTTTTTTTCTTTTTTCTTTTTTATAAAATTTCTTGACAAAAAAAAAATATCTACTATGAGAGGAAGCTTTCATAGGACACCACGTCTAGGTATCATGACCATGTGATATTATTAGAGCTTTAATGAGCATCACATGTTTTACATGCATTTTTTTTCTTTTTCCTTTTTCATAAAATTTCTTGACAAAAAAAAATATCTACTGTGAGAGGAAGCTCTCACAGGACACCACGTCTAGGTATCATGACCATGTGATATTATTAGAGCTTTAATGAGCATCACATGTTAAGACTTCCTAGTAAATGGGACCCATTACATGCAGGGCCGACCTTGAGATTGGCCAAATCAAAGAGGCCCTCAATATAAGTTTATACAAAAAAATATTTATTGAGTATCAAATTTTCTTTTGGTTCCTAATAGAATGATAAAAATAATAGATTCAATTAAAATAGAAAAAAACCCAAAAGATAACTATGAAGAATAAAAAAGATATGTTTTAAAAAAAAAGAAAAAAAGAAAATGAAAATGTAAAATGAAAAAAACAGAAAATGAAACAATTTTTTAAAAAGAAATACAATCCATCAAAATTTCTTAAATTATGGGATTCATTCTTATCTACTAATAAGTTTAAAAAGAAGAAAGAATAAAAATTTAAAGCAAAAACCGAAATGAAACAAAAATAAAAAATAAAACACTCTTAAAGGAATAAAACCATAAAAATAAAAATATTTTAATGAAAAGACATTTTATTTAAAAAACAAAATAACTAAATCCCTATAAAATAGAAACAAGATAAAAAAAAATTAAAACCGAATAAAAATAAAGACATAGATAGGTTGTTTAAAAAAGAAAATAACAGAACCTGAAAACATTAAAAGGTAAAATTTACATCAATAACATAGGAACTAATAATAAGATTACAATTAAAAAAAGTGTTTTGCGAAAAAATACATTCGAATGTTAATTAAAAAAACTGATTTTTATATTTATTTATTATTTATTTTTGGATTTGGTGGCCTTACTTGGAGTGGCCCCCCTAGACGGTCGCCTACTCGGTCAATCCCCAGGGCTGGGCATGATTACAGGCTATACTGCCTGCCACGGGGTAGATCCAAGTCAAAGACATGAGAGTTGATCCCCCGAATCGTGACCCTCACAACTTGGATAAATAGGTAAATGAGGGCTCCTCTATAACTTCAAATTAGTTACAAATAGTTGTTGATTGCGCCACATGATGACCTGCCATTAGTCTTTGCAACATTGATAAAGCTCACACTCTCATGAGATACAACACATGCTGCAACACTTATAAAGCTCACACTCTCATGAGATACAACACATGCTCCACTTGGTGTCCTGTCATTTGTCTTCTCTAATTTGAGTGTTGGTGTCTTCTCTAATTTGAGTGTTGGTGTCTTCTCTAATTTGGCAAGCACCAGGCCAAATGTTAAAAATTTAATTTCACACAACTCATCTTGCAATGTATTTCACATTTTCCTTCTAAATGTATTTAAGTATAAAAATCAAACTCTTGGAGGCTCTAAACACTGTAAAAATAAGATTATATATATATATATATATATATATATATATATATATATAATTCAGTCCATATTAGTTGCATAAAATGAGATCAAATATAAACATTGAATGTCTCGCCTAATTATTGTTTCACCATGTAAACCATATCTAAATTAATAAAGCCTTAATTTTCTATGCTTGTGCTTTCGTTTATCCACAAGTATATGGGTCAACATTAAGGCTGAGACCAATCACCTTAACCCTAGGGAAGACATGGTATTTGTTATTCCATTAGAATAAGATGAAACAAATATAAAGTAGATTAGTTGAGGATGAAATAAATTTGAATTCAAATCTAACAAAATAAAATTAGAATTTGATTGCAAAACTAGATATTTATCTATTCCATACACTCCATATGAAATGGCAATTTCCAAAAGAAAATAGGAATAGATATTCCAAAATTATTTTATTTTTGTGATGACAATATATTTTTGGGAAAGCGGCTTTAGTTCCTGTAAAATTAAAAAATTACTACAAGCCCCCAAAAAGTATTTATGGTTAATGGATTTAGTTCCTGAGTTAATTTGTCTTCAATTTAAAGAGAATATTCCAAAAACATTCTGTTTACTAAACGAATGGAACTTCAATAAATGACATTCAAATAACCCCCTACAAAATAAGAAAAATCCAATTTAATTATTTTGATGACAAAATTGTCCCTGCCTTTTCCTGAATATTCTCATGCTGTCCTATACTCACTAACGGTAAAAAAAAGGGGGGAAATTTGACATAACTGACTGGAAACTTATGAAAATAAAAAAAAGTCTATATAAAATCGGTAAATCCCCTTAAGTTGATCATAAATTTGATTAGTGTATTACAATAATTTATCAAGTAAATTTTAAAATGGTATTACAGTGATGTATCATGTATGGTTAAATTTAACCACAAATCTGGTTAGTTTCGATTGGTAGGGACTAAAATAAATATTGTCTAATAAAATAAGGACATAAAGGGATAGATTTATTGATATTATAGAGACCTTTTCCGATTTTCATAAGTTTTTAGGCAGCTATATCGATTTTTCAAAAATAAAGGGTGAGAGCATCCTGATAATTTTTAATTTATAGTTAGAGTTAATTATGTACTACCTAGTTAATTAGTTGGAGTGACAGTAGAGACTAAAATGATATTTTTCTAATAACAAAGGGACTTGTAGTGATTTTTCAATTTAATAGGGACTAAAACAGATTTACTAACTTTATAGGCAGTTATATGGATTTTTCTATATTTTTTTCCATATATATTACTATTTCATGTACATGAAACATGTACTTTTATAGAAATACTTTCTTACATAGATAAAAAAAAAAGAGAGTAAAAATCACATTAATTCTCTCTTTAACAAAGTGTATATCTCATTTGATTATTGCATGTAAGATTGTGTTACAGGTTCACTAAACACATGGGATGCCTTAGGGATCCGATGAAAACATGTTACACAATTGAGAAATAACACATCTCACAAAATTGTCCTTTGTAATTGATATTTATGAAAAAAATAACATCAATGCACCTACTACCAAACAAAAATATATTGTACCACCATGTCATCATCTAATTAGATCTTTCCCATGGGGATCCTTTGCGTCCATGCTACAGAGGATCCGATCAATTGTGTATAGCAGCATATGGATCCAATCTTGGGACACATAGTACCAGGATGTTAGAGGAGTACACCATATCTCCAGGAGTCTCACTTTCTGCTTCTGGTGAGCCATGAAATGCTCCTAGTTAGAATTAACTTCACAAGATTTGATATAAAAGCTGGTTAGTATCTTACAATTTTATTTTTTTTTTTGCATATATACCTCTGTTAAATCTTGAAAATCCCATAAGTTGTGCATCCATACTTCTCCGTCACATGATGTTAGTGTTCCGCACCTATCCCTCATTAATTGGTTAACCATGGGATGCGCAATTCCAAAACTACTCTCTTTTAATCATTCTAAAATCCAAATCCCACATGAAACCCTAAAATTTCTCTTTACTTCATCCCTTCTTCAATCCGTCAAAGTCCCTCTTTGAGAAATCCAAATCATAAATAAGTAACCATGAGTTAGGTAAGACATGAAGAGTGGATGATGTTTGAGATAAACTCTATCTTTGTATGAGGGTTTTAGATCTTGAATGGGGTTTGGGCGAAGAAGATTGGGTGGGAGGTTGAAGAAGAAGATGAAATCGGTTTGGGGTTGAGAAATGTGAGAATTTTGTGTGAGAGGTTGAAGAAGAAGATGGAACCATTAATGTTAGTTTGATCTTTTCTGCTCTTTTTAATGGTGCTATAAGTCTTTTGATGAAGAAAATTAACTCCAGCTCATCCATGTTAAAAGTAAAGGTATGGATGTACAACTTATGAATTTTTCAAAGGTATTTTTGAACGGACTATTTTAAACGGGGTATTTTTACAAAATTAAGATTGAACAGGAGTATATATGCAAAAAAATCTTTTTTTTTTTTTTTCTAAATTGAAATGTGAAAATATCTTCACATATCTATTTTAAAAATTTAACAAAATAGATTGTCTCCGAATGAGGGGGTGAGAGGAGTAGAAGACAAAAAAAGAAAAAGAAAAATAAAAAACAACACACACTATAAGGGCCATACACCACATCAGCCATTACAATGCAAGACCCCCTCGGGGCACTCTACCAGGTGGGTATAGTATTGTACATATCTTAAGGTTCTACCAAATATTTATTAATCAAAACTAAATCCCTTGGAAAAGAACAAACAAATATATTAACAGAGATTCAATAAACCCCTACATCCTTTCTCATATGAAAGTGGGACTTAAATATTTTAGTATATTAATTATCAGATAAGCTTATCAACCATGGAGATCACCAAACCTTAAACCTAGTTTTTTTCAACTTATCATCAAATCTTACTGAACAACAAATCCTACAAGCGCATCATTGCCACACTCATACAAGCTATAACCTAATCATTGAATTAGGTCCCCTAACTCGCCAACCGAAGGAGACCAGTGCAAGTGGAATGAAACATGGAGACATAGAAGCCCACAAGCTATAGAGAGAGGAAGACATGATCAAATCATACAATTCATGAGTGGAGTTAGCATTAGTAATCCCAATCTCCACATAATACTCATTTGGCCTTGCTAACACAATACACCTCATAATGTGGACTACCTAGCTATTACATTATATATATATTGCTTCCACAATATTTTTTCTAGAGTGAAATACACAGATACTCTCTCTAATCATCTCAACATTATCAAAAAATAAAATAAAGAAACATAGTATTTCTGATCATCTTGCATTTGGTGATCATGAACTCAATCATGGAAGAAACATAAGAATAATATAATATATATGGTTATGTACACAAAATGGGTCCTTAACCCTAGAAAACTGCAGCATTTCCAGTAATGCTGTCCCTACTTCCTTTTTAATTAACCTTTCTCTTTCCTTATCTTCCTGACCTATATATCTTTAACTGCATGTTTGGTTGCTCCTTTGGCTTTTCAGTTATGGACTGGAGATTTTCTCTTCACTGGATGGTAGTCCATCTCAACTAGGTCTGTGATGTTGGGGTGTCGCTCGTCATCATTGATCTCATGCCCCGTCTCTTTGACATCCATTGTTATGAGTTTTCTAGCATGTCCTGCACCAACATAAGCAGAATTTATTCAAACATGCTTTATAGCTCAAGTTGTTACTTAATTAATTAGAACCACTTAATATATAATTTTTCTATTATTGTTGGAACTCAAATTAACCATCATTAAATATTACTCTTAGCTATCATTTTATCTCGGCTTGTCGATGCAACAATCGATCAAATAGGTTTTACCATAGTCATGAATTTGTTTAGATTTCAGGATTTGAATGAAGAACTGAAAAATCCAAGGAAAAAAAATTAAACCATTGGAGAACCCAAGTGGAATCAAAATATTTGCTTTGTTAGAATACATACATTGTTTGTGGGCTTGTATCTTCTCAAAAATCCCATGTGGAGCAAAATTTGGTTTTTTTTAAACCATTAAAACATGGGATGAGAAGTGGAGAAAAAGAGGAAAAACAAACAAAGATAAAAAGAAAAAAGAGGACCACAGCCCAAATTTTTTTTTTTTGGGACTTAAGATTTTTATTAATGGTGCTTGGGGTTGTGACCCCTAGGACCACAATAATCTTCATAAATCCCGGCTGGTAGCTTGTGGTGAACTTCCTTGGCTTTCCTATGGGACCTCCTCTCCTCCACAGTACCTGATGAACAATGCCCTCCTTTGCATAGAACAACAGCTCCAACTACAGTTCCTCCACTCAAGCTCTTCTCCTCCTGCAATCCAAACAAACAAAAAAAAAATCAGAACCCAAAACATATATACAGTGAAAACAATGACTGTGTGACTAGTACACACACACACACACACACACAACACTCACATGGATTTGCTGTTTGAGTGAAGCTGAGACCTCTCTCTCCAAACGAATGCCTAAAGCAAAACATTAAGAAAAAAAGAAAAACATCAAAACAGTGATCCAAAACCAACATAGATTTATAGTAACATGAGTTTGTTTTTACTTACCATGAACAGTTGCAAGAAGGCATAGCAACAGAAGAACTGTTAACCTTAGAGTCCTCATTTTAGCAGAAGCTTCTGATTTGAGAAAAAAAAAAAGGGAAAAGAAAACAGCAGGAGAGCAGCAGCAGAAAGAACAGTTGAATGCAGGAAGAGAAGTGGGTGAGCTCAAAAGGGTGAATGAAAAGATGGGGGATCTCTTTTTATGTCTGAAGTCTTTTTTCAAGCTTCAAAAAAAATAATATATATAAGCAGACAGAGAACTGAGAATGGTCTGAGACTCTCCCTAACTTCTTCATTAAATATATAATGCTCAGGGGGGCCCTCCTATGGCAGTGAGACAGAGAGAGAGAGAATAATATCATTTAAAGTAAAACAGTGACAAAATATTTTTTTTAATGTAAAGGAGCCTATTTGATTTATATTTTAATGTATGTATACCAAAATGAACCTACCATGACGAGATTGCAAATCTTTGTTTGTCTTCTAAGGACCATGAACATGTAAATACCTGTTAAGCCGCACATGCCCTGCTTCAGTAAAAACCCTAATCAATTTGGTGCTGTTAGGCAGTCGGTTAAATTTTTTGAGTTTACTATACTATAATATCAGTATTGGAATACCCATATAAACTAATTTTATTTTTACTTGGTTTTTGACATAATACATTCATCTTGTTTTTTAACCATTAAGCTATGAGTCTAAATCTCAATACACACACTCTAGCACATATGCTACATCATCGATCTAATTATGTTCAGTATACTATATTATGCAAAATATAAAAATATATGTATTTATTTCGTTGGAATAAAAAATTATATATATAATATATATTCTTTGAAAGCATATACGTGTAGACTTACAAGATCGACTAGTATATATTCAAAAAATTTGAAACATGTTCAACGATGATGGTAGAAATTAAATGACTAAATATAACTTTTTTTACTATATTAATAATAAAAATGACATAAATTCTAATGTAAATTTTTTTATACTTTTATTGCTGAACAATATCAAAATATAATTGGTATACATTTGGATTACCAAAAAAAAAAAAAAAAATTTAAAGTTGTGTTTTGTTGGTGGTGAGGGCTCATCAGGATCTTCACTGATTGGGGCGATCAGAACCGTCGAATCAATCGATCGTCCATCTATGATTGTGCCACGTCGCATGAAGGACGTGGCGGAGACAGTGGCGCGAGGGGGAAGTGTGTGTGTGTTTCGTGGTGTTTGTCCGGATCGATCTGACGTGGACAGTCCATGCATGTCGGGAAGTGCCACGTCACCACCGACACGTCACACGCCTGTCCCAGCTTTAGCGAGGCAGATAGACATAAGACATTGTGGGTGGCGACCGTGCCGGGGTTTGATGGGGGCATCCCCTCCCACCAACACAACATCACTTTATATAAACTATGGTTTCCATGTCGCATTTAGTTCATCTGTGTATAAATATATATGTTCTTATGTTAGTTTTTGTTTGCAACTATGTGACATTGCATTAGTATTCAATGGTCGGCCACCTTAATTGTTGGTTTGAAATAGATAGATGGGATTACAAGTTACATGGGTTAATGTTTTCATTGCCAATAATATTCTTTAATGAGGATGCATGGTGTTTGAAATTGATTATTTTAAAAAAGTTTATTACTGTAAAAAAGAAGAAGAAAATAACAGATCTAACAAGAATGCAGATAATCAATCAGATAAACTTGATTGTCATTATTGATATGACATTGATGCATGTGATACCATTATAATATGTTGCAAAAGACTTTATTTATGTTCCCTCGCCATCCAATTTTTCTTCCACCCCAACTTTCTTTTATTTTTAGATAAAATTTTATTTTCTCAAATAAAATAAAAAACTAATCATGCTTATTTGCATATCTCCCAAAATTAGGTTTAAAAGTTGATGCATGGTTTGTTTTAATTTGAATGCTACTGAGAGCAGAGCTTACATGACAAACAACTCAATTGACAATGTTTTCGAATTGTGCAGGAGATCAAGTTGTTTTCTCGAAAGAAGAAATTAAGGAATTAGAACTACAAAACTGGAGTCCAATCTTCATATCATTATCTATATACCTATCAATCTTAATTAGGACAATCAAACCTTAAAAGACATTTTTGTGTCTCTCTCATATTATCATATAGTTGGGTTAGTTGAGGAATTACGAGAAGAGATGTATACAATGTGGACCCTCTTGTTGAGGACTCCATGCTCTTGCTTATTGACCTACGTTTACTATTATATATATTAATACTCGAAATCCATAAAATTCAACTAATCTTTAGACAAATTTTCCACATTTCATTTAAAAAAAAAAAATTAGATAGTTCAAACCTATGTCTAAGGGGTGGATCTATAGGTATATTGGGCCGTGCTATAGCCCAGCCCAGATTTTTGAAGAAAATCCTTGTATTCTCCTTGAACCCATATCCTAATTAACTTGATCTATAACAAACACAGATTTTATTTTATTTTGGTCCATTGGATCAGATTCTTGGGGGAGATGTTTTGTTGATTTTGAGGAGAAAAAAGTGTTGGGACGTTAGGATTGATGTGTGCAACAAATTTGGTGGAGCAAAATAAGGGTGTGAGGGATATAGACAGTTAATTTATTTCCTATAATGGCTGAATTAAAACTTAAATTATTGTTTTTATATTTTAAATGGATTAATTTAGTTGCAATAGGTGTGACACTTTGCTAAGTGCCGCTAATTAAATTATTTTGATCTTTGTTTTTTATTTTTTTGTGGCATATAATAAAATTGCCATAACATTTAAAGGCATTTTTTTTTATTGTCACAAAAAAACTGCAGCTAAAATCACTTTTTTTGTGTGATTTTTAGTGATTTTATTTTCTCTTTCTAGAATATCTATTTCAATATCTAAGTGTAACATTGGTTTTTTTAAAAATAAATAAGGATGATTTTTATCATTTTTCTCATTGAAAGAATGGGTGAAGTTCTATTTTTATATGTATTTTTTATTTAATTTGATGTCTCATTATTAATTTTTTTTAATAAAACAAAGGCCGTAGTTTTTTTATTGATTATTTATAGTAATGTTTATTTATATAATTTTTTATATATCTATGTGATTGTTGAGTAGATTTTGATTATAAATTTGATTTATTTATATAAAATTTTACTTAGTGATTTTTATTAGACATGAAATTTTTTTTATCAAAATTTAATTCAGTATGTCTAACTAATATTTTATGCCACAAATTTGGAGATAGCCATGCATCGTATCATCATTTGAGAGATATTCCCTCACACCTCTCTGATTGTAAAATATTTTTGTATGTTTATTTTTTTCTGCTAAATAATTTGCTACACCCCCCCCCCCCCCCCCCCCCTCTCTTTCTATCATCTATGGTGGTTTATTTGATTACTGATTCTCCATGTATGTGAAACAAATAGAAAAATTATGTGCAATAAAAAAATGTCAATGCCACCCAATGAATTATAAAAAACTAATATAATTGATCTGTATTACTTGAATTAAAATTTAAATGAAAAACACGCATCTCATCTTAAATGATTTTATTTTTTTATTTTTTCTTACTATACAAAAAAAACTGTCCTTGTGTATGTTTAACATATTTCATATTTATCTTCATTGAACATGGTAAGTCCTAGAACACAATGCGAGGAATCACCAACATCACGTGCATTCGACGTGTCTTATCCCTAAAAACACATGCATGTAGGATTATTTTACGTAAACACTGATTAAGAAGGGCTTATATATAAATTCCAAGTCAGATTTTTATAATATAATGGACCATGAGCGCAGCTGTCCACTTGGGGGGGTGAATTTCGATGGCTTAACATAACATTAAATTACACTAATTTGTGGGATACAGTGGTTAGAATTTTGTCTTGATAATCATGTTGGTACATTAGTCAAATGAAAGAAATAACTTGCTCTGCAAATGGACTATCATGTTTTATCTTGGTCAAAGAACAAAGCTTCATTAGAGATTCCACTCAGTATGAATGAATCCAATGTGGGTTTTATTTTTTTTAAAACCATGATCACTGCAAGTTGTTTGAATTTGCCCAAGTTTTGGTCAGAGGATTCATATGTTATTTTGTTGGTACGTACTGTGAAACCATTCAAACATACGGCCCCTGTGGGCATGATTAGTTTTGCCATGGAGAGAGAGGGAGAGATTAGAAAATCTAATAAATATTTTTTTATTAGTTTAATTAATCAAGTACAACAGCTTAAATTAAATTTAAGGTGTCATGGTACAAAAATTTTTTTGCTGTCAAGTTCAAATCCTCATATATTAAAAATATTAACTGAGATATATATGCATAACTAAAAGTTAATATAAATTTATTTACTAAATCACCACTTGACATATTAGTAGCTAGAATTAACCCATGACCATCTTCATCGAGAGGTTTTTGATTCAACTCCTACGCGACTGGTCTAACATATTTTTTACAAATTTTTTTTAGATTCGTCCCAAGGCGATATGAGAATTTGTGTGTTGATGATTAAGAAAATATCTAACAAGAATGTATAATATATATATGATACAATTAAAATGATTTAAAGTGAATGCATATATTTTTCCATGAAAATACCAATTAAAATGAAGACATCAGTAAATCATTAATTTTTTTATTGTTTGCATGTCACTCCCTTATTTATCTGCATAGGGATTCATTGTATTTATCATACACACTAGATCTGGATTTACTTAAACACCTCATTGAAGAGGGGTAACTCTGTCAACATGTACATATTGGTTTGGTTGCATTATCAATATTCCTTATTTGGTTGCATTATCAATATTTCTATATATTATTCGATGGCAAGTTATTAGAAACTATAAAAGTCCAAGACAACCAAAATAGTACACTATCAACCACTACAGACTTCTCAAAGCTCAAAAATTGCACATCAAGAAAAAAACATCTACCAACTTCCAAGAATCAATCCTCATCAAACTCTCTAGGATTGTGGAGTCCAACCAATTGGGTCTCACAAAACTTACCTTTCTATGTCCCCAATTGTCATTTTTTTACTAATACTTTTAGCAGTCAAAGATCCCATGGAGAAGTTCTGTTCACTTACAGGGGATTGATTCAACAGAGCCACACAGAGCTCAACCTCCAGCAAAACTTTCAAGTCCCAATGATAAGGTACCTAGGTGGTCAAGATTTGGGTGTTGTGTTTGTAACCACATTCAATTTTCTATATTTTTATTATTGATGTCCATACGGATGCATTGGATTGCTACTACCCAATTTGAAAATGTGGAGTAATAATTTGAATTTTGTGTCACATGTAATGTGCATGATGTACCTTCAACAGGGTTGCCTATTGTTGGGGAAAGGCCCTTGTCAAGCCAAAAATTAAAACCCTAGCTGGCTACCTTGGAACTATGGAATGTTCCCCCTCTGATTAATCTCTTATTCATGTGGAAAGTACTTGAAAGTATAATTGTTCATTGGAGTGTGAGATTGGTGCATGTGCATTTGATTGTGTGCACTTCTTAAACCCAGTGATAGTTGAACAGGCATGAAAAGGGTTATGATATACCAGACTCTTTTTTATTTCTACTTTTAAATATATAAATTTATTTGGAAGTCATATGATAATGAAATAATATTATTTGTATAAAATTATAACCATTATAACCTCAAACAAAAGGGTGGAGTTAAGAGTTGGGTTAAAGAAAGACAAGACTGAAAGTAAGATTTCTCACTTGAAAATGAAATCAAATAAGGTTACTTATTGAAGTCAATTATCCAAAAACTAATTGATTTTTTTCAATTAAAGTTTATATTTGACTAATTACAAACATTCTTTCATTTAAAAAAAATGAATAATACTCTTACGAATTGAATCCATATATTTTTATATCTTTTGTAATAACATATATGCTAAAATATAATAGAATATGTATTGTATTAGATATTTTCATATAATGTGTTAGTCACGTGACAATTGTGAACGGAATTAAAAAAATGACCGAGTGCATTAGGTGAATACATGCACATAAATCAAGAGATAACACATTCCATGGAAGCTACTGGGACACATCCACAAAACCTCACCTAGTCAGTAAGGTATTAATGTTCGTCAAACGACAAAAGGAACACAAATTGGCAAACAATATTGTATGGGTGTGACAATTATCACTCACTCAATCCATCTAGCTAGTTAGCTTTTGTGCTAGTTAGCATTTGTGCTTTGGGGCCCTACACGTTCCAACCACCATTTCTTGTATTGTGGTAACATTTTTTTTTTTTTTACAGTTTTGAGCATCCATCTTTATATGTATAGTTTCTTTACAGTTTTGATCACGTCTTGTAATAAGGGGAGGATCACTTGTCATTTTTTTTTACTTTTAATAATTTTTTCTCTTCATCTTATTTAAATTTTATCTACAATTTATCAATCAAAGAATAATTAAAAATCTCATTATTACGTATCACAATGAGATTAATTAAAACAAATGAAATAGAAAATGACTCATTGACTTATCTGATTATCTATCCCGAAATATATTATATAAGTCACTAATTATCCAGAGATGCATGGGCTAAAATTTAACGTTAAACCTGTGAAAACATTCACACATTATTCCTAGGAAGATCCAAAACCAGAGCATATCTTGTCTTCTAATAATACAAAACAAATTCCAAAACAAACACGTAAATACGATTATGGGAGCACCACCAGAGCTGGACTACGAAAGTTGACAAGCAAAATATGGTCGACAACTTATAAAGAGAAATGGATCCAAATTCAATCATGCATCCAATGAACACAAACACAAGCAAAACAACACTTGAACTTTAATGGGTGACCTGTCACCCGCCCAAATAAAATTCAAAAGCCATATCTCTTTCAATGCATGCCATGATTTGCTTTTCATGTCTCCAAAACATTTCCATGTCGCGCATGGAATTGATCGATGCGAGGACCCCCACAGACAAGAGACGATTATTCCCCCACCATCAGCGTTTGCCTTTTTAAAGAACTGATCGATTAAAAATGAAAGAAAATGAAGAAATTTAGATCACAGAACAAAATGATGAGTTATTTTTTAATTTATTTCTCACATCTTCATTTTTCATTATGCATGTACAAACAATACTACCTCATATATATATATATATACATTAATGTCTTGTTTTGATTGAATGCCTTCAATTTTGTGACAATGTACTTGATTCACAAAAAAAATTATTAATTTTGTGTTATCCAGTTCAGATGAGATCCTTTAATTTGGATGACTAACTTAGATTAGATATGATGTACACGAATCATACATTGTTGTCTATTAGTCTATACACAACATCTAACGAAAACTTTACTCTATAAGCCCCCTTATTCACCTCACAAAGGAATTAAGGATCTCATCCTACTCTATAGTTTGTCATGATGTGATTGAAGCATTTCTTAAGTAGATTTGAATGCAACCGTGGTCCATTGTGCCTGTCTACTAGTAAGTTCTTTAAATGGAAAAAGATAAAAAGTATTGATAGACAGTATAACCTTTTCTAAAGTAAGATTTAATGAAAATGAAAATGCTTGTTAATTTTTTTTTGCTCAAAGAAAGCATTTCGTTTGGATAGCCCATCCTAGGTACAATATAATAGTCACTCTAAACAAATAATTATGTAGAACGCGATGTCATGCGATTAGTCATTCTGCCATCCTATTTGCATCGCCACACCACTAATAATAGTATATGTAATTTGCCTAACATAACATATAGTCAATTATCTCAATATACACTACGTTACAATAAATGCAAAAAAGCATGCACTTAATTTGTATGCTTACTGTAGAGGATAAAATCCACATTGAACAAATAAGGAACTACACCGGAATAAGAGAAGAGTCACACTAAAGTCAGATAATGCATATCTCAATGTCTGCAGCCCACCTCAGACCAAGCCTCTAACGGTGTCCGAGGTGTCCGAGGAAGGGCAACCGACCTCTTCAAGTCTGCCAATGTCCAAGGTGTAAAGACTTGCAACCGAGAATCAAGTGTATTCGATGGAGGGAAGGTCCAGTGCCTGCTCAAGTAACCCCAAAAATATTGCAAATAAGTACATTAAAAGCACCCCAACATATCCGTAAGGATATGCCAGCTCTAGCCAAGTCATTTAGTTGACTCAGTCACAAGAGAGATAAAAAGACATGTGTCATTCAATTACCGGGCCACATAAAATTTTTTCCACATTAGCCAAGCGTGCTTGACACGCAACTTTCGCCTATAAATAAAGCGGTACCCCCCTCCAAAAAGGACGCATACATTTTTCGCAAACTTCAATTCACTTAAATTCCTAAATTCTCTAAATCTTCATCTCTCTCTCCCTGATCTTATACCGACTTGATCGTCGGAGGTTCTTTGGTACACCCATAACGATGTGAGATCAGATAATCAAATCCCAAGATTACGAGCTGGGAAGTCATATCACTAGTTCTTCTCAGATCTACTTCATACCCGGTCATATCGAGTTCGAATTGGGCTTATACCAGAAGAAGAAGATTCACACTCAAAACTTACATATATAATTTTTAAAAAAATAATATATTTATTAGCTAAGTATATATTTATATTTAAAAAAAAAAAAACCAACACGTGCTAAATGGGTTTGAAGGTAACTTTATATTTAAAGGTTCATAAACGGATGCTGACCGAGATGGAGCATTAGCCTGTGGCGTGGGCTTATTGATATGGGCTCAGTCTTTCCTAGGCCTAGGCGGACTTGGGCCGCTAATCTGGTCTGATAAGCTAGAGGTTGCCTGTGAGGGCCCAGATCTATTACCCATCTCAACAACTAAATGAATGCTATTTATGCCAAAACCAGATCTATTACCATTTTAAAGTGCATTTATACACATTATAAATATTTAAAATTTTATAAAAATACCCCTCAAAATTATTATTTTTTAGAAAACTTAAACTATATAACTTTCAAAAAAAAATTACAAGTTGAAACTTTTTTCAAAATAAGTAGAGGGTGTTTATGGCCCCATGTCATGGGCCAGGGTGATATAGTTTTTTAAATGGATCCTAAGATATTATAGATTTGGGCTTCTACAATATGCATGCACGATTTTTTAATAAATATCACACAAAGTATGAATATATTTTATTAAGATGGTTCTTTATTACTTACATGGCGTTTGGGTGCCGCATAAGTACTATGGTGGGGCTTTCACACACGGGTCCGACAGGAGTTATGTCTTTTTTTGTATTATTGGAAAGGAAAATGATTGACAAGCCCCAATTTATAGGCCTCATATAAGCTCCATGACATGGTATGGTTTGAATTTTCGTTTATACCCCTTAATTGACTTTCATAACTTCTCAAACGAAATTAATGCAAACGATTAATGATGTCTTCTTTAGAACCGCGCGTGGCGGGCATTCATTGCGATTTTTTTTTCTTTTTTTTACAATATCACATTTGAACGCTCATAATTGAATCACCAGCTTTATTTTTGTGGTAAATTTTTAGAATTTTTTTTTTTGAGAATGCAATTGGATTTGATTTTTTGAACGATTTTTTTAAGCATCTAATCTGATCGGGGAAAAAAAAACAGAACAATTTAGCTATCATTGAACAGTGTGGTGTTTGTTTTATTGTATGTTTTTCAATTGTTTCATTTTTTTTCCTATTTTTTAATGTTAATTCTGGTTTGTTTCTGATGTCAAATGTGGTTTTCAATATGGCATATTCATTGTTTGACATTTGAATGTCAGTTACATATGCATACCCATGTGACAGAGAATGTAACTAACTATTATATGGATGTTTGTATTGAATTTTGTAACCAGCTTCATGGATTTGTGATTGTAACTAACTTATTATATAGATTTTGTATTTTAACCAAAGTTATATTCGCAAATTTTTTCTTGAATCTGTTGTTTGATATTAAATATAGCAGTCTTTGATATGACTTTTATTTACAAATTTTTATTTGAATCTGGTGTTCGATGTCAAATATGTTTTTTGGAGGATTTTATAGTGTTTTGATGTTATATTGGCATATGGTTATGTTACATTTTCAAACTAATATGAAACTTTTTGTATTATATTTTGTATGCCAATTACATTTTTGAAATATAACTCATATTTACATGCCTTAAATAATAAAAATCAATTAGCTGAACTATTTGTGTAATATATTTTAAAACTAAGTTAAATTCATAAAATATAACTGACTTTTTTTTTATCTGATCTTAGTGTTTCGTTAAAAGTCACTTACATTCATCAAAAAGTGGATATGAAGGTCGAAAAAGGTGTAATCCGGAGGAGGATTGAAAAGTTAGTAGAACCATTTCTCATATAATAATTAATAGAGAGCGACGAAAGGAATCCAGTAGTGTTGACACCGTTCGTCGAAGATGACGGGCCAAAATGATTTTTAAGTTGTTGATTTAAAAAAAAATGATTAGATTTTTTTGAAATGTGTTTAGGGAGGAGAAACCATACAGGGGGTTTGACATGTGAACGTGTGATTTAAATAGGGGTAATTTTGTATTTTATTTTTTTACCCTTATATTAAAGTCAACTAGGCAACCAATAAAAATCAATAAAAAAATTGACACCTCATGAACCTATAAGTAAAGTTTATATAATGAAGCCTGTGTAACAGAGCTACGTTGAAAATAGTGATTTACCAAAACTATTTGGATGAGATTTTTTTTTCTCGCAAAAAACCTTTATACATGAACCCCCTCCAATTAAAACCAAAATTATTAGGAGGTCCAAAATCGAACATTTTTCCGAATATGAGACGAGCATGAGGGACTCTTTTGCAAAATTTAACTGCGTGAAAAAGGAGCACAGTCTCACGTTGTCCACGCAGTCCACAATCGTCCACGTCGGACACTTGAATACCTTTTGTTCCCTTTTTTTTTTTTTTGCAATGTAAATATTTTGGAGAGAGCCCGAGCGAGCGGTCATGGCGTCTTCAACGGTCCCTTTCCTCCGCTTCATCGGATTCCGAAAATGCCCCTCCAATCCCAACAAACTCCTAATCCGTCCCCGTCTTCCCCTCCGATTCTGCAGAGCTTCCGCCGTCGCCGTGGAGTCGGTACGCCGATCCCCTTCTCCTCCTCCTCCTCCTCATCGATGCCTTGGTTTTCGCGCTGATTGTGTGTCGTTTAAGGTTTCGGAGGCTCGGCGAGGCAGTGAATCGATCGTGGTAGATCCGTTCGCGTGCCCGATCTGTTACGAGCCGTTGATAAGGAAGGGACCTTCCGGTCTCAACCTGTGAGTTCTCGATTCGGATTCTTTACCTCCTCGGTTTCAATTCAGTCATTGGTGGAAATTTTGATCGTTTGAATGTTTTGATTTCTGAAGGCCAGCGATATATAGGTCAGGATTCAAATGCCGGAAATGCGAGAAGGCCTACTCCAGCAAGGACATGTATTTGGATCTCACAGTGACTTCTGGTACGACGGAGTACAACGAGCCCAAGCCTGCAAGGACTGAAATTTTCCGGTCTGGTGATACTATTTGTATTGCTTGTTTATTTTCCTCGTCTCCGTGTAAAATTTCAAAGATATTGCAGCTTCTATGAATTTCTAGGATGTGCAGGTGAGTTTAAATGTGGATGATAAAGTTGATTGTTTTATGTTGTTTGCATATTAACAAACATAGTTTTAAATAACAAAGAACAAAGTGTTGAATGACGGAGTACAACATTCTCTTCTTTGTGCAATCCAAGCTTTAATTAGATTGGCTAGCACCACCTCTCCATATAGGAGGTCAGGGGATTAAAATCCACGGTGCACCAATCTTAAACATAAAAAAAATCTCTTCTTTGTTATTTCACATGGCGATGTACTAACGTAGTTTTCAAATGGTATCATCTACAATTTATAGACAATATATGTTCTTCTTTACCTTGTATCCAACTGTGTCATTTGCTCATAATATGAGTGCTTTCTCATGCCTGTCTTATGTTGAATAATCCACTGTAGGAGCCCATTTGTATCATTCGTTTATGAAAGAGGTTGGCGACAAAATTTCAATCGGAGTGGTTTTCCAGGTCCCGATCAAGAGGTAGTTTATTGTTTCTATTCTTCATGAACTGTATAACATCCTAATCAATGAGAACAATCTACTTTTAAGAAGTCGAAGGGTTATGTTATTTTGTTACTTCAGATTTACTTCAAGTAGTTTGCAATGAATATCTTTTCAGTCCGTTGGTCATATTTCTTTTGATAATTCATCACAAAACTTTTAATTAAAAAGGTGCAAAAGATTAATATGAGAGTTCTCCTTGCATTCTCACTAGTATATGTTAAATCGGGGATCTAAATGGGTAGACAATGTTGCGAATTGAGCTTTGGTTAAGTCGGTAACCTCCTCCCACCTCATTCAAAGAGGTAAAGGGATCAAATTTTGGGGAGCACCATTTCTTCAAAAAAACAAATATATATATGGGTAGACAATGTTTTGCTCTTACATCTCTGGTCTGGAGATACATAAGTGCTCTGCTGTTATATAGTTAGCCTACTTATTTTGTATTTCTAACTTTTTCAGTTCGATCTGTAATCTAATAGTGGTATTTTTTTCGAGAATTTCATAGTTTGAGATGGCTCAGAACTACTTCAAGCCTGTAGCTGGTGGTCTTCTTGTAGATGTGAGCTGTGGAAGTGGGTTGTTTTCAAGAAAATTTGCTCAATCTGCAGCGTATTCTGGAGTTGTTGCTCTGGATTTTTCAGAAAATATGCTTCGCCAATGCTATGAATTCATAAAAAATGATGATACTTTTTTGAATGCGTAAGTTAGTCTTTCTTAATAAATGCACGCCCTGAGGGCCAATCTTCGCTCCTCAATTCTTATATATATGCAGTTTAATATGAATGGTTTTGAGAAATGTATTAGAGAGCATGATCCCCCAGGTGCTGCAACTAATGAAAATGATTACACTGAATAAGCATTTTACAATTCTTCAAGATGAGAGTATGGTTCAAATTCTGATCTTGACAGTTCACCATCAGTCCATCTTAACTTTTTTCATCAGATAAATATATGTGTACTTGGTGACCCCACACCTGGAAAAACTTCCTTTTATATATCCAACACATATCCCTGGTTCACTGTCCCAAAACGTTGACTCAAATAGGTCTAACAACCGGGACTTCAGTTAATCTAAGGATGGATATATTATTGAATGCATGACCATGATAAAAGAAAATTAAGCAATTCGAAAACTAGTAGAAAGTAATTCATTTCAATTTTGGCATCGATAGATAAATAGGTAGATGGCATAGCTAAAAATTAAAATTGCTCATCTGTAAAGGTCATTATAGCATAGCTTAATGATTTATAGAATTTACATCATCTGACCATTTTATTTCTCATTCTCTTGAGTTTAGGTTGTAGGCTTGTATCCATAAACTTTCACTTTGGCATCTTGCTGATTTCTCTTCTGTTTCAGCTAGATACAGTACTGATGTGTTTTTTTACTACTTATTTATCTATAACTTCGCAGAAATCTTGCTCTTGTGAGGGCCGATGTTTCAAGGCTGCCTTTTCAATCAGGTTCAGTTGATGCTGTTCATGCTGGTGCAGCCTTGCATTGCTGGCCCTCTCCTTCTAATGCAGTAAGGATACTTTGTCATGTTGCTCGACTTCATCAATTTAAAGCTAATCTTATCTACAATTACACCAAATGTTTTTATGATTGCCTCAACCTCTTCATAATTTTTTTTTTTTTTCTGAAAAGCCATGTAATATGTTTTGTCTGATCATGGCGGGATACCTATTTTTGTTCATAAAATCATAAAGATTTCCATGAAGAACTGAAGTTCATCACATTTGATGCCCAGATATACACCGCCATCTAAGTTTAGGGATGCAGTTAATTGTTATTGGCATTTGATACATGTATACCCACTGAATTTCTTAGTGTCTGTATGAAGCTTTATTAGTCTTGTCTCTCTTTATGTTCCTTTTGATACTTTGATACCTTTGTCTTTTATATATATATATATATATATATATGTTGACTTCTCTTATGACATTGATAATGGAAAAAGATGCTAAAACGCACTTGTCTTTTGTCGACTCTCTCTCTGACGGGGGGGGGGGGGGGGGGGTGCACCGTGCGAACAAGGGTACACCGTGCATATTGCGTAATGAGTCTAATGACCTTTTGATTGCATAATTTCACGATTGGACGGTCCAATTTTCAGTAAACTCTTATCAATAAGAGTACCAAAAATTACAGTTTTTGGGGACACCCAAAATCTGAGAAATGTGCATTGATAAAGGACGTATATATGTCCTTTAAAATTGTATATGTGTATGTAAAAAAAGCATATATCTCATTGAAGGTATTTTTTATCATGTAATATCTTCAATGAGGTATATATTTTCTTTACTGAAGCATATACCTCTTTAAATGATGTATATGTGTCCCTTATCGATGCACGTACCAGGCATCCCCAAAAACTATAATTTTTGGTACTCTAACCGGTAAGAGTCTACTGAAAATTAGACTGTCCGATCACGAAATTATGCGATCGGATAGTCATTACGCGATCCGCACGGTGTTCCCCTGTCCGCACAGTGCACCCAATCCGCACCATATCACTACTCTATATACATCTATGTGTATATATATCGAGAGTAGTGATTAGGTGCAGATTGGGATGCACCGTGTAGCATCGTGTGTGGACCGTCCGATCGCGCAAATCTCGCAATCCAATGGTCCATACGCGATCCGCACGGACCGAATGGGCTACATATTGTCATTTCATTATTATATATATATATATATATATATATATAGAGAGAGAGAGAGAGAGAGAGAGAGAGAGAGAGAGAGAGAGAGAGATGTCTTACTGAACTCAGTTCCGAAATGGAATTTATATATAAATCTAGTCCCAAACCACTAGAACACAGTGTAGCGCTGGATGTGGAAATATTTGATATAGAAATGCATCCTTCATAATCAAATGATAGTGTCAAAAAACAAAGGAATAATGTATTCTGATCTCATCTTATACTACTCCATGAATGCGTCTTCTCTGTATTTGACATACTCTGCATTCACCTTTTGTAGACCCTCAAATAATACCTGAAAAGTTCCCTCCACATGATCAATTAGGAGCAAAATTTTGCTTTATATATTGTAATTCTTTATTTATAAACCACAGAAATCTATAAATGAATCAATTTCTTGCTGCATAATGTATTATAATAAATTAAGGTATCATAGGTATTTTATCAAATACTCTACTTACACAAATACACTCATGTGCCAGGTTGCGGAAATTAGTCGCATTTTGCGAAGTGGTGGCATATTTGTGGGAACCACCTTTCTGGCAATTCCATCGGATAGTCCAATCCCTCCAGAGTTGGTGAAATCCTTCATACAGGTAAAACTTTATATTGCTCACTTGTCAAATATTTTTAAATATATGCCTGCATCACCATAAGCCAATGTTCCATTCTAATGCAGATTGTGGGGCAAGTAGCAGGCACATATAACAATCTGACTGAGAAGGAGATAGAAGACCTGTGTAGATTATGTGGGCTTGTCAATTTCACTAGCAAGGTACAGAGGTCCTTCATCATGTTCTGTGCTCAGAAACCATGAATCAACATTTGATCATATGCAAATATTTTATGTTCATTTTGTATTTATCATAATTTTCAATTGTTGTCAATGTCCAGAATTATTTATTTAGTAAATATCATGATTAACAACTATTGAGAATGTATATGCATGATATTTTTTTTGGTAGAAGAATGCATATAAATGATTGATGATTTTTTTTATATTTACTGATAAGTATTTTTTCCAGTCAAATCTTCCCTATCATCAAGGGACAAGATATGAAATGAGGTCTCTTCACTAGGAGGGGGTAGAATGATTGATGATTTCATATTTACATTAATGTTTTTTTACAAATATAAAGAACCGGAGCCATTGAACAGCTTCTACAAACTGCTGAAGCCAGTGATGATGATGGTAGGATCTTGAAATGATGATATGGAGATCCCTTAGAACAAGAAATTAAATTTTGACAAAAAGAAATTAGATTTGCTTCGTTTTGTAGAACATAAGAACACAGATTCTGCGATTCAACGGGCCGAATCCTGTACTTGTTATTCCATGCTTTTGCTTAACTTTCATGGTGGGGTTGTCACACCACCATGGTTAGATTCTAACAGTTGTAAATGTTTTAAATCAAATGGGTAACATTGAGAAAGACAGTGTCTTGTTGGGTTGCTTTAACTCTTTGGTTGTATGGAATGTCTAGTTGGTTGCTCCTCAACTACTGTTGTGTCCATTATATTAGGCTTTAGCTTTTATATTGAAAAAGATAGTGAGATTTGTAACTGTGAGACATTTAATCATTATGATGTAGTAGTACCACAATGAAAATCACATAAAATACAAATATGAAAAAACGAGCAGAGATCTAAACCAATTCAACTCCTTGACATTCATCCTACTGACCAGGGCACATAGACCCAATAGGCTAGGCTCATTCAGGTGTCTTTTTTTTAAAAAAAAAAAATGTTACACTCAGTTCATTTTATGATATAAAAAGTAGACTACACAAATTCTCATTTTTTAAAAAAATCATATATCTCATCTAATGAGGTATATACTTCTATAAAATTAAAGTATATACTTCAATTAATTGAATAACATAATTTATTGACAATGTAAAAAAATTTTAACAAGATATATACCTTATTACAGTGAGTGAAGAGAGCTAACGAAGTATATGAGATTGTATTTAGGACTGTAAAAAAAATTGAGTGTAACAGAAATTTTTTTTCATCAGCGGCAATGACGTGCCAGCACAATGAATGGAGAGGACTAAGGATTACAAAAAGGGCCGAGTGTAGCAATAATGTTGTTTTTTTTTTTTTTTGGGGGGGGGGGGGGGGAGGTGCGAGCATGACCTTATGCATGCCCTCTGGAAAATGTAGAACTTGGAGAAACTCATCACTTTTATGAACCTAGTTTTGTTTCTTCTTCTTGACTAACACAATGGAGATCTATATGGAGTGCCTTTCCTTCTTTTGATCAAGCCCACCATGTCATCACTAGTCACACTAGTACAAGTTGCAGACCTTGAACAAACATATACATTGCTCCTCTTCTTTTGCACGAATTTCACGCGCATCGGGCTATGACTCTCCGGACCAGAAGAAGACCCCATCAGGTCATCCTCGTCATCAATGATCGTTGAACGAGTGGTCTCATTCATCTCATCTTCCCCGAATTCACGTCGAATGCATAATTCAGTGTTCGTTTGCGGTGTTTCACATGAAATTCTCAAGTAAGAAGAGAGATCCTCCTTTTGTCTCAGCACATAATTCACCTACATCACATACATTATCAGAATTCATATTTGTTTTTCAATGAAAAGATTGAATTGATCATCAGTGGTACCTTGCATTCGAGGGAGCAATGAATGTAAGGCTCTTGAAGGGCCCTGTCACAAGAGGTGCAAATATTTCCTAAACCTTTGAATTGTCTGCTTAGAGGGCGCTTCTTAATGAACACCACTTTGGCATTGTTAATGGTGTAAGTCTACAAATGAACGCACATAGAGTCAGTCACAAGTGACTATATGTATAGAAACAATTCTTATATGGATATATATATAACATAATTACCTGAACATTGGAACAGTCTATGAACTTGTTGAGGTCCTCTAACTGGACTACATTGTGATAGACATAACGTCGCACTTGAATGAGACGGTGGAACTGGTGATGAGGGAGGCAGTGAGTGCAGATGCTGGTGCAGCAGTTGAGGCAGCATATGTTATTCTCATTCTTCTTCGAGTTCTTGTGCACCAAACACCCGACGAAGAATTTCTGGGTGTTGAGAGCTTCCAACCATGGGGGAATCATGATTCCTTGTATACACATCATAAGCAAAAACAAAATCAATATTCAATCAAATTAGCTAAGTTTGTGTTTCCATAGCTCAAAAGAGAGATTAAGGGGGGAAAAAACTATTATCATGATTACATATATAGGAATACTAATAATGGAGGCACCAGAAAAAAGGGTTCAATAGGAAGGGTGTGTGTGTGTGTGTGAGAGAGAGAGAGAGAGAGAGAGAGAGAGAGAGAGAGAGAGAGAGTGGTGAAGTGATTAAGGTTGGAGAGTATTTATTTAAGATGAGTCACAAGCAAACATGGGGGTATATATTTATTCCCTTTGTAAGAGGTACACTACATTTTGTCAAGGTTTAAAAGGTATGAGGAGAACATGGGGGATGTTTTCATGTCTCCCAAATACTCTTTTTCTTGTTTTCCCCTAAAAATAGAGGACAATGTTAAGTACAGTCCAATGTACAATCTTTGTACATTCTCCATGTTTTTTTAAGTGTATATTTTATGTATATACTCCAATGAAATATATATACTAAAAAATAAAAACATTACAAGTTTCATCTAACAAAAAAAATATAACTCGGTAGCATAATGAGACTGCACGCAGGATTGAAAATAATGATTGTCTCATGTAACAATACTTATTAAAAAACTAATCTTTCCTATATGACCCTTTCCAAACACAAACCCACCCCACAAAGCAGTCTTTGAATTAAAAAGCTTTCAGACATAATAAACTAATGCAAGAAAGTTGGGGATGGTGGGGGGAGAGCCTCCCAAGGAAACACTGATTCTCCCTTTGGAAGAACAATATGTGGTGGAGCTAGCATTTGCCTGGTTTAGGCCAACTGATATTTGGCTAAACTACTTAATTAATGCTTTCACACAGTTTATGATAATTGTTTATCATATCTATCACTCCCTTTCCCCCTTTTGAGGGTGGTTTCAGCTATCAAGTTGCATTTGTTTGAATACTTTTTTTCTTCCTTCATCTTGATGAAGTTATACATGTCCACCATATGACTGATCAATATTCCGATCCATGCACATCAGTGATTTGTTACAGAGTTTAAGAGGAATATTAAGATACTAAAACTGTTGTAATCAACAATGGAAATGATGATTTCACTGATTAGATTGAAGGGTTATTTTTAGCATGTACAAGGTTCATTTGAAAATAAAACCTGGGGGATAAAAAGATGAATCAACTTTATTAGCACAATCTTTGATTTGCATCACACTTTACATAATTTTATTTCTTAGTTTCTTTGGATAAAAAAGATTATTAGTCATTTAAATGAATTTACAAAGACAAAAATCTTGTTTACCTTTTTGAACAGGAGAAGAATCACACTTGCGTATAGCTTCAGTTGCAGAAAGAATACATACATTGACATTCAAATGAGGCCTAATTACACTAGGCATGTAAACAAACTCCACAATCAAATAACATGACAGTTGATCTTCATTGTTCATGCCAACATTGATATCAGTAAAGTTAAATTTTCTTAGAGTTGTTTCATGCAAGGACAAGATTAATCCTACAGAGAAAAATATTTTGATGCATACCTATCTAAGATAGCATTTGAAAGCGAGTTTGATCTAAATCAGCTTTCGAAACAGTTCTTTTAAGTAAACATATGTTTACTAGATTCCTCAAGACTAGTTTTTCACAATTAAAAGTCATTTTTATTTTCTTAAAAAATCTGGGACTGCTGAGGACCTTTGAAAACAAATATGAAGGCTCAAGGCAGAATCTCCAAAACTGTCCAAACCTATTCCCAAACGCTATGCTAATAGAAATATAGATATTGGTATTCTTCTACTTAATTATAGCTTGTATCCTATAATAATATATGCATAGGCTAGACATGCACACACCATCTATGGGTTATTGTTGGTTGCAATTCACTGAGAAGGGAATATTAAAAGGTAACAAATTCTTATTGGTAACAGAAGAATACCAATGCTTCTTATGAATCGAATTTATTTAAATTATTTTATCCAAAATCATACTTTTCTAACGTATTTCCAAACACACTCTTGGTAATGTTAAGGGACAAAAAATGAAGGCCGTGAATTTTTTTAGCTTATAAAATCTGGGACACCTATTCAAAAGATTCCTACAATGTAAATTTGTCTTATGCCACAATAAGCATTGGCAGTCATTTTTATGTGACAATAAATTAATTGAAAAGTGATCTAGAACCCATACTCATCTGTCTATGATCAGCTTTCTAAGATTCATTAAAAAGGAATTTATGTTACAAATTTATTAATTAGCAAATTTGTCTTATGCCACAATAAGCATTGGCCGTCATTTTTATGTGACAATAAATTAATTGAAAAGTGATCTAGAACCCATACTCATCTGTCTATGATCAGCTTTCTAAGATTCATTAAAAAGGAATTTATGTTACAAATTTTATTAATTAGCTTGTTGGCAGAAAAGTATAAAATATTAATAAAAGTCATTATGTACTCTAAAGTAAAATAGAGACATCTAATTAGACCATTTTCCCAATTGTTGATCAGCCCTAAAGCCAATGAAGTTACATTAAATCAAAATTTCTTAAATCACAAAAAAGAAATACCTTGTTAACTTTATGTGATTTATCCCTCATTTGGCTTGCAAAATAATCCTTCCAGATAGGTTGGAATTTTGGGATAAATAAATTAAAGAAAATTTATATTTTTATTTTGTCATTATTATTTTTATTTTTAGTTTTAATTGGAATCTAGACATAAACATGCTATTCCATCCTTCACTGAAATTACCATAGGAGCTCATATTTTTTTAAGGCAAAGATAGTCCATTTGTATTCATGTGGAACTCAATGGAAGAACTACAAAGGGTCAATATGACAAAGGGAAATACAAGTGGGAAGGGGTGGTGGAGGTGTTACAAGCATATATGGTATACCCAGGGCATAAGAGGAGCTCATGTTATCCACAAACATATTTTTGGCTTATCATATTTTATTCTCTTTTTATTATCGGCCTATATGGAGATAAAGATAATGAAATAAGTATCTCATTGTCCATAATTGTATGTGCAATTAGTCAAATTCTTCTTCATCATCAAAGCCTTTCTTTCCCAATATTTAGGGATTGGTCAGAGACATATATTAGGTATATGTACCTAAAAAGGAGCAAAATCTGGAACTGATTAGATACAAGGAAAAGCAAAGCTGTTGGTCTTGTTGGTGTGTGTGTGTCTGTTAAATTAAACAACAAAGGAATATCAAATTCATATATGTTTTGTTCTATTAGGAAGCATACAAAATTTTTGGGTATGATAGACGTTTTAATTTCTGTAAAGTCTAATTATGTTTATCAGGAAGGAAGAGCTAAACAGCACTAAGAAAGAGCCTAAGGGTTTGTTTGGTGTTCATTCTCGCTAATGGAACAGTCATGAAAATTGCGTTTAGATTTATTCATTCCTCATTCCTATGTTGGACATTTCAGATCAAATTTTTTCTTTTCACAAAATCTCTCATAACTGGATTTATAAGAAGAAAGAATTCTCCTTCACTATCAGAGTTATCAAATTGGCCTTAAGTACTAGTTAGTTATGTGACAAAGGATTAATTGTCATTAATAGTTGGAATGGTATAAAATTCAACCTGACTGGATGGATTAGCTGGACTGCATTAACAAAAAAACACTTTCTTTGGAGGGTGAAGTAGACCAAAATAATAGTTTTACATCATTTGTTTAGGGTAGATAATTCTGCGGTATTATATGAGCGCTGGTATACTCAATATATTTTACAAGCCATATACCTCGGTAGCCAAATACATTCGTCATTACATAAGGTATCATATTTTAAAAAATAAAAAAATATGCGGATTGTATTTGAGGCTGAAAACATGTTGAGTATAACATTAATCCCCCGTTTGGAACATAAATAAGCCCTCGGATAACCTCGGATAGAGAGGAATAAAGGATAAATGGTGTTTGGAAACATAGAATAACTAGGAATAAAGTATACCAGAATAAACTGGTATAAAGTGGTATATGGATTCTAATCAACCCCTGGAATTAAGGTTATCCTAGGTCAATCCATCCAAATAATATGTGGGTCCACTGTCAAACTGTCATCACCTTTTATAAATCACTTGTCAAATCAACATCATTATTTTTTCACCTTTTATAAATCTTTATCCATACTTTATTCACATTTTACCCAAACAATAAAATATTTAAAAATAAAACATTTATTCTTACGTTTACCAACTAGAATAATTCAAAACACAATTAAATACAAAATCACTTTATCCTCACTTATGCCAGAATAAATGCATACTCAAGAATAAGTTATATTTCCGTTCCAAACGGGGGTTAAGGGGGCATTTGGGTAGAGTAATAGAGGAGGAATAGGTGGGAAGAGAGTAAATAAAAAAAATATTGTGTTTGGTTAGAGAGAATAAGTGGGTATAGCTATACAAAATTATGTGAAAATAAGCTATAATATTTGTATTCCAGGTTCTCCTAGAATTATGTTATTCATTCACTGGTATAAGGGGACCCCCCTGTCAAATCACATGTTAGCACATCAAATCATATGTCATCACCTCTTATACATCAATGAGGCTTACATGTCAAATCAACTTTTTACACCATATTCACATTTTATTCTTCATCAACCAAACAACTCAACTTTTATTGTTACATTTCTCAATGAGAATAACATAAAACACAATTAAACAAAAAATTATTTATTCTTAAAATTGATATAAACCGTAAAATAACTTGTCTCCACCCAAACAGGCACTGAATGCTTTAACAAAAAGCCACTCAGTATACGAGTATACACAATTAATTGCTTTAATGAAAGGAAAATGATATGTCGAGCCCTAATTGTAGCCTCATTCGTAGTCCACACAAGTTTTCTTTTTTTTAAAAAAAAGCATACACTCTCCCATTAAAATACTTATATGAAATGAAATATACAGTGGAAAAACAATAATATATTTTATTCATTTTGAAAAGATAAATGTTATTGTGTCATATACTATGATAACACGCACAATGTATGGGATTACGTTATTATGGTGTATGAGATTGCCGATATATGGGATTACGCTATTATGTATGGGATTTCAACAATGTATAGGATTACGTTATTATGGTGTATGAGGCTGCCGATGGGATATAAAATGAACTAAAATGTATCAACACTCTTAACAAAAAGCCACTTCATTTGATAAATGTTAAAGTGGGCTCTGTCTTTGTTGAGAAAGAGAGACGCATGAGTCTTTCTGTTTCACTACTTTTGTACATCCAATAAATGTGCTTAAATTGGTCATTAAGTATACATATATTTAATTACGTGCTTTAACAAAAAGCCACCTCAGGTGATAATTGTTGAAATGGGCCTGAGTTGGTGGATCATGGTTCAGGAAAGTAAGGAAAAATGGAAAATGATTACGTAGGTCCCGATCATTTTAATTTTGTTTTAAAATATATATTCATTTAATAAAATATATATTATTTATAATAATATATATATACTTATATAAATCAATATATATTTTTTATTTAAAAAAAAATATATATATATATATATATATAATATATTGCATTAAAACTGCATACACTACCAATAGAATATATAGACGGTTGGAGGATACAAGATTAAAAAAAAAAGAAAAAGTGCATTAGAGAATGCGCATTGAAAATGATGGTGTTTAATTGAAGGGTATTGTTTGGGGCACTTCCACATTTGACCAGTTTGGACACCATCACTAGCAAATATCTATGTTT
Source organism: Acorus gramineus (assembly GCA_030737835.1). NCBI lineage: Eukaryota > Viridiplantae > Streptophyta > Magnoliopsida > Acorales > Acoraceae > Acorus > Acorus gramineus. The sequence goes on from CM060849.1 coordinate 23,199,517, forward strand.
CCTTTTACTGATAATTTATTTATTTATTTATTAAAAAATATTAATTTGATTAATTTTTAATTTAATTAGATCTGTTTAAAAATATAGATTCTCAAATTTTTAAATCTACAAAATAAAAAAGATGACAAGATTTAGAAAAATATGTTAAAGCGTATATAAGCAATGAGTCCAGATCCAATATTGAATTGTACAATATATTAATCTAATTACAGTATATGAATGGAACTGCACAAAGAGTGACATTGTACCTAACAATTGACTGTGCAATATCATTCATAGGCTGTATAGTTTGATTCATAAGTTATAAAGTTCGATATTAATGGTACTCAAGTCTGATTGAATCCAAACTCATAAGCAGTACTGCATTAACAGCACCATTTGTAAAATGGTCAATCTTTTTAATGATTGCTAAAGTATATGATTTTTCTGAAAATGAATGTTTTAATTAATTTAATTGTATATTTTATTTTTATAATCATATACAAGATGTGATAAAAAGGATTATACATATGATATAAAAGGCCCCCCTGGTCAGGGGTTCCATATTGGGAGAACCCGACTTGAATTTTTCATGCACGTTTAAATAGAAATTTGTAATTTTAATGTCTCATGGGGACATTATAGTAATATATATACACAATATATATTCTTTTTAGAGCAAGTAATTCTCATATTTTAGAAAGGATGCAATGTATGACCACTACTAAATATTTTGAGAGAGATTTGAACTTTGTATCACATAAAAAAGTGTAATATACAAAAAAAAAAATTAAAAAATATTTATCTTTGTCCTTGATGATGAATGTAGATAATATTTTATTGAACCATGTGAATTATTTATAGATCTATTTTTCAAACACTAATTGAATGGAAATATATATACTTTCATAATCTTATACTTGGTCATTTATTCAATCACTTTTACAAGCCAAACATATTTTAATTTTTTTTAATTTATATTATGTATTGAAGTATGTGTTTCATGAAAGTGAAGTAAACATTCTAAGAATTAAATTGATATATTTTGATATTTTTCATAATAGAATGTATGATGTATCATGGCATAATACTCTATGGATTGTGTTAGATGATTTATATATTGCACAATAAGTGCCATCACATGTGCCAGTATAATGAATGTGTAAGAAGTGTGTAATAATGTTTTATGTATTTTTATAGTATAGTGGATTGTCAAAGTCCAAAAAAAAATATTATTATCATTTTTTTATAAAAGAACTTTGTTGGAAGACAAATCACTAACACACAGGGGATCTGACAGATAATATAGAAAATATTACACCCGGTCCATGCTATAATCCAAAACTTAAATCTCACTGTTTTTATTTTTTAAAAACTTAAGGAAGTATGTGTTTTTATAATATATAAAATATATATTTTAATAAATTAAATGATATCGTTTATAAAAAAATATAAAAAATAATAATATATAAGACTATATTTATAATTATAAAAATGATTGAGTATAATAAAGCTCCAGTACTATTGATGAGACTTGGACACTCTCAGGCTATCATGGGCCATAGGTCCATAAACCCAGCCCAAACGGCTGTAATCACATTCAGAAACTTGCAGCTGACCAAACATGGTTGCGACTTGCGAGTGTGAATAATGTTAAACAAGTTTCATTTCCAATTTCGTTTTTCAGTCAATTTTGATTTAAAAATAGTATGTATATCTCGTTATATACTTTCATAAAAAATAAATTATGCGATTTAGTGAATTGTGTAAGCATATATATATATATATATATATATATTTTTAATGAGGTATATATCTCGTTAATATGATGAATCTATACCAAAGATTTAACAAAATACATGAAACTAAAAATAGAACAAAAAAAAAAAAAGTGTAATAGCACTCAGCCATGGTGTGCCATCAGTCTACATACATACGCAAATTTGCATCAGAAATTCATTCTACACACTCCTATAATCCAATATTTAGTTTATTTTCTCTCGTATCATTATTTTGTAACTGATTACACTCATTATAAAATGTCTACAAAGTTTCAAATAAAAAATCATTATATTTTCCAATCTACTTATATGTTCCATAAAAAGTCTTTATTTTTTTCAAGCTAAAGCACGAAACAGATGACAAAACAAAAAACTTCTAAATCCCGAACGCACATGGTCCAAATATCTCCATCAAGATCTCGACCTCCATCTCTAAAAAATAATTAAGAGCATGTTTTTTTTTTTTTTTTGACTGGAATGTTAATTAAAAAGTATGTTCAAAGCTAATGTAATGGTCATCAAGGTCCACCCACTCAACTTTCAAATACTTAAACAAGAAAAACGTTTCTCTCATCAATTACACCACGTTAAGTACAAACAAACATACATACATACAAACAAACAAACGTTACATATCCATTAATTCAATCCATTCACAACAACAAAAATCAGATCAAAAAATTAAACATGTCCACCCCCACCACCACCAACCCCGTCTTCGACGAGCACCGATGGGTCATCCACATCCGTCGGACCCTCGACGAAGACGACTCCGACTCCGAGTCGGGCAACCCGGTCTCCATCTTCAACGTCCCCAAGTCCCTCCTCATATCCAAACCCGACTGTTATGTCCCCCAACTGGTCTCCCTCGGCCCCTACCACCACTGCCGCCCCGACCTCTACGAGATGGAGCGCTACAAGCTCTCCTCCGCCAAACGCACCAAGAAACACCTCACCTCCTCAACCAAGTTCCAGTCCCTGGTCGACCACTTCTCCGCCTCCGATCGCCGCGTCCGCGCCCACTACCACCGCTTCCTCGACTTCAACTGCGAGACCCTCGCTTGGATCATGGCCGTCGACGCCTCCTTCCTCCTCGACTTCTTGCGCGTCTATGCGTCATCATCGGCGGAAGTTGGCGGCGGTAAGGAAGCAAATATATATAACAGATACTAGATCATAGAAGAATAAAAATAACAAGAGGAAGGAGTATCTTTTGTTAATTTTTTTTTTTTTTTTAAAAAAAAAGATTTGATCGGTTGACTTCTTTTACAAAGATGAGAGATGTTTACGGACTTAACCAAGATATCTTTTATTAATTATTCATCTCCAACATAACAAATGCTAGATCATAGAAGAATACGCTGATGTCAACCCACTGTTTAATAATGACAACACATTTTTTTTTAATTTGATCTAGTCTTTTATCTTTTATATTATTCCTTTTGGATTGGTTCATGTAAATTCTTATAATAAAATATTACCATAAAATATTACATTCATCTTGAGCTTCATATCAAAATTAATTGAAATCATTCAATTCAATGGTTTTGTCAAATTAATTGACCAAGTCTGAATTTGACAATTTTTTCCAACAGATAAAGCTTTAACGAGGGTGTCGTCGCGGATGTCGCACCTGGTGGACTTCGCGGGGAGGAAGTCCGCGCACAACGCAATCGCGCGCGACGTGGTCATGTTGGAGAACCAGGTCCCTCTGTTCCTCCTCAAGAAGGTCCTCGACTTCCAGTGCGCGGACCCAACAACGTATCTCAATCAGATGCTCATTGGGTTCTGTCAGGAGCTCTCCCCGTTCAAGTCCATCGACGTCACGCCACTGATCGACGCGTCGAAGCGCTCGCACGTCTTGGACGTCCTGTACCACACAATCGTCGTCATCGAACCGACATCGCCAGTGCCCGATGAGGCCGACATCGAAGAACAACAACAGCAACAACAGGAGGAGGTAGTGCTCTTGGCGACGGACTCGACGTATATGAAACAACTGCTCCTCACGATTTGGGGCTACGCGAAGAAAGCACGTCCGTTTCATTACATCAAGAAAGCTATCACTTCGCGACCGGTGAAGTTCGTGGTGCAGATCCCATGGAAGATACTCACGAGCCTTCCCGTGCTTTCAATTCTGAAACAACCCATAGAGTACTTCATCGCCTCCGCTTTCCAATCGAAAGACGAAGCGAAAGATGAAGAATCGTCATCGTCGACAAGCAAGAAGAACGACATCGACAAGCCCCCGCTCGTGGAGGAGATCACGATCCCGTCGATCTCCGAATTGGTCAGTGCGGGCATCCGCTTCGCGCCCGCAGAGGGGGACCTGATCAGCTCGATCGCCTTCGACACCAAAACAACGACTTTCTATCTCCCGATGGTGATGTAGACTCCTCTTCTTTTTCAATCTCACGCTTTTGTTTTGTTTCATCGAAAACCACATCTCTATTTAAGAATCATCAAGTTTTTTCAATCTATTAAAGTTAAGATGTCCAAATCGAAGATGTCTGTTAGGATTTTAGGATCTTGAGAACCAATAAAAAATAATTAACCAAATCTCAAAGAAAATCACACGTACAATGAATAAAAACTTTAGAGTTTAAAAAAAAAATATGAGATATTATTTTATAATAACATTAAATTAAAGACAAAAATGTTAATACTATGCGCACATGACTAAACTGCATAACGCAACAGTCATAACCACGATCACATCCTTTATGATTTGGATTATAAAGTTTGTATGCTTTTGTGTTCTCACAGGTGAGCCTGGACGTGAACACAGAGACGGTGATGAGGAACCTCGTCGCGTATGAGACGTCGTTCGCGTCGGGGCCGCTGGTGTTCACCCGATACACGGAATTGATGAACGGGATCATCGACACGGAGGAGGACGTGAGGCTGTTGAGGCGGAGCGGGGTTTTGTTTAACAGGTTGAAGAGCGACGGAGAGGTGGCGAAGCTGTGGAACGGGATGGCGAAGTCGGTGAGGCTGACGAAGGTGGGGTTTATGGATAAGGTGATTGAGGATGTGAATAGGTATTACAATGGGAGGTGGAAGATTAAGGTTGGGAAGTTCATGAAGAGGTATGTGTTTGCTTCATGGCCTTTCTTGACGTTTTTGGCAGCCATACTGATGATACTGTTGACGAGTCTGCAGGCCTTTTGTTCTGTGTATAGTTGTGCTAGGTGGTTCCATGTCCCACAAGGGAGTAGTACTTCATAGATGATGATATGCCAAGATTTGATTTTTGGTTTTTGATGGTTTTGTTTTGGTGTGTTCATCGATTCTAAAGAGTGCATGTGTTTTGATGGGAGTCATTAATTTTTTTTATTTTTATTTTTTTTGTGTGTGGAGTGAATTATGCTTTCTTTTTCTTTCTTCTTTTTCTTTTTATTTTTGGGTGTAAAATAACATTGGATTGAATTGGTTTATCTGTTTTTTTTTACACTACTAACTGTGATCTTTTTCGTTGATATATGATTTTTTTTTTTTTTTTTTTGCGTGTTTTCAGTTGTGTATGGCATTTTTTTTTAATACGATGAAAATATATGTCAATTCATCGTATAAGATATTAATATTTGAGTTTGAATTGTGAGATTTGGAGTGGATATTGTTATTTTTTTATAATTATTATGTTTAAATTAATATGAACACTAGGTAGGTCATCAGATGATATAATAGTGCAAATACAAGGATAAAATCAAGATTTCAAAGTGTTTAATTTAGTCTAAGAAATACCACAATAATATAATACATATTTATTTTTAAAATTTTCAAGACTGATTAAGAATGCAAGATAATTTAATTCCAAAAAACAATAGTATGAGTATAAGAATTTATAATTTAATATATGTGTTTCTCACTTTATATATTAAAATATCAAGAAATTTTAAATTTTTCAGACACGTACATATTCAAAGTAGATATAAATGTTTTTCTTTAAATTGTAGGCTTAACTTACTATAATTAGGGCAATACAATAAAAATGCTATACAAGTTGTAGAGAGTTTATAACTTCAAGTAGTAGAGTTTATCACTTCAAATAAACCAGTATTTTAAGGAGTGTTGTATTCCTCAGCTCGTATTGAACATATATGGCATGTTGATATTATTTTGTGGCACTACTCCTATTGAATATGACATGTTGATGTTATATATTTTGTGGCACGAGCTGAGATGGTGGTGGTTCTTCATCTTCAAGTCATAATTCTTAATTAGGACAGACTTCGTGTTTTTTTTTTTTCTTCTGTAGATGGGCTTTATTATGCATTTTCAACATTAGTGGGTTGGTACAGGTCGTCACATTTTCGATATTGATGTATCATATATATAGCGTCGTCCCTACAATGGTTTGTGGGTAATGAAAGGCTTGTTAAATCACAAGTTAAGAATTATCTTGATATATAATATACAGCGTCGTCCCTACCATGGATTGTCACATTTTACTGTTGCGTGATGTGCATGTTACGTGTATGATTGTCATTGATATAAGATTAAATAATATGCCATGTGGCCTTCGTGATTCACGTGGTCTACATATATATATATATAAATATATATATATATATACACTTGAAATTTTCAGCTCTGTGTCAATCCACTCGAATGGTTGGCAACCTAAACTGTGGCAACCTCTGCCGCATAGAAAGGGTACAGGAGCAAGCACGGGGGATCTTTCATTTAGACAGCATTTGATTACATGATTAAATATCTTTTGTAGGAAGCTACTTCTACAATCATGCAATCAAACAGTTTTATTGTAGCAGCTTCCTGCAAGTAAATTTAAGATAAATAGTATCCAAAAGTTACGATTTTCAAAAACTAAGGGGATCGAGCTTATTATAGAATCAGTTTTAAAACTCAGCATCAGTTTTACAATCACACAACCAAACGCACCCTTAGGCCGCTTAGTATTTGAAAGTTGAGATTGGAACGCAGAGATTTGGAATCTCACATTCCAATCTCAGCTTTAATTTCAAAAGCTATGTTGTCATAGTTTTTGTAAAAACAAACAATAATACGTTAGTCGAGTTTTAGTTAAGTCGACTAGCACCCCCTCTCTCTGTAAATGATATATTATAGGAGCACAGAGAATAAATAAGATATACTATTTAAAAAAAAATTAAAACATGCGTGACTTGGAATGAATACTAAAAAATAACGATAAGTAGAATTGCAGTAGCAATTATCTACATTTTTCAAAAAAAAAAAAAAGAATAAAATGAAACTCCTCTCTAACAGCCATTTTGATCCACGCCTGAATAGGACTTGAGGTTTTGTCAAATCCTCTTAACATTAGAATTAGCCGTTTGAAAAATCTTGTTTCAGATTCGAGAAAGTAACAATGTCATGTACTAATTAATGCTTCATCAAACCATCTTTTTTCAAAGTTTTGATATTCGTCCAATGGTCAATTCAAAATTAATGTCAGAACCATTCACGATGATTTTCACCATAATCAAACTAAATTTGAAATTATTTTAAAATTTATATGAATAGCGTGTAACATTGGGTGTGAAAAAGAGATTACTTAGTTGCATTCTTTTTTACATTGCGTTGTTAGATACAATCTTTTTTACAGTTTCATTTACAATCTCATAACTATCTATAATCACTGTAACGAGCAATATAACTCTTTCAAAAAATTTCATATTTTTCTATAAATATATATTTCATATTTTTTTAAAATATATACATTATTAATGATGTAATATGGACCACAGAAGGGGTTGACCCGAAAATCTCTTTCCTTTAGTAAATCAGTCTTTAGAGGCCCACACAAGGGGATAGTCCTTAATGGGCCTCAAGGACTTCATATCTACTGTACACCTAGTCATTCTTGCCGTGCTTCCCTGTAACCTTGTATATATACACACACTAGGATGAATTATATGATAAAAAAAGAAAAAAAAAGAAGATATGCATTTAGTTTAATCGAGTATATACTTCATTTTTATTTATTACATTGTAAAGATTACATGACTTTACAAAAGAAAAAAAAAAAAAAACATGTTTGTCCTTAGCCCTTGTGGCCTCAATCAAATCAAATCACGCAGAGCCGTTACGTCAATAATTCATCTGTATATAAAACCACGCCTAATACAACATATATTTTAGTATGTTAGTATATAATATATAATGAAAAATATATAAAATATTCAAGCAATTTATATGATTTTATTTATATAAAAGAATATATTTTATTAATTAAATATATATTTTACAGAAAATAGAACATGTACAGGCTGCTACAAATTTGGCTGCAGGCTGAATACTTTCCAAATTGTGTAATCTTGAACTAATTGGCCATCCAACTCGTGACCCGGAGTCCGACCACATTTTTTGGGCCTAAACCCAGATGCCCCAACAGGCCCCGTTCGGATCATTTTAGGCATACATTTTTAAGAAGGATAATGTTACGTACAATCTCATATATAACCCTAATTTCAGTTCACATGTATTTTGAATTTTAAAAAAATAATATACCCATTAACTGAGATACATATTCTTGGGGCCTAGGGGTAGGCTTGGGCTTTGAAATTTTGCTTGGGCCTGGTCCAGACATGGAAAGTGGCCTCCCTATTTAACATAGTTGAATCAACTGCCAATGAATCATTAACAAACAGTTCATAAGAGATCAGACTAAGGACCTTCCAAGACAAAGCCATACAACTTGCATCTTCATCATCACTGCTGATAACCTAAGTCTTGCTTTTAATGTAATTTTATATTCACATGATGTACAATATTGTCGGTGTAACACAAGTGGTTTACTAGATTCAATGTCTTTCATTTTCAATGATTGGGTGGTGTATTAATCAAAAGCCAAAACACCATTTCTTTTGTAACTTTGGTCCCTTAATCTATATGGCAGGTTCCAATCTACATTAAATTGAGGAGGTTGGTTATCATTTTCATGTTCTTGTCTGATGGACCACAGACATTGATCATTCAGAGATGAAGTGGATCCAACAAATATCCACGTAGCATTGTTTTTTTTAGATCATTTTCTTTGTGGGTGCAACACAAGGGCTTCCCAGGAGGTCATCCATCCTAATACTACTCTCGCCCAAACGCGCTTAACTTTAGAGTTCTGATGGAATCCGGTGCATTAGTGCTGGTATGATCCCACACTTAATATCTACGTAGCATTGACTTGAATAATCTGCAGACCTGTGTTGAATTTTCACATAATCTCTCCATCACTCAGCTTCACTGAAACAATTGAATCATAGCCCTCGGTCTGCGATTGGATGGATTTTTATGTCTTTTGACTCTCTCTTTCTACTGATCATTTTCTTGGTTTGATTAGCATTCATTCTTTCAAATCTTACAGAGATTTGCAGTGTTGATGTGTTATTTTGGGGACCATTTTTAGTCTTTGATCATACATGATACACGTTCCAATAGAGTTTTATTCATAATGTGCAGACAGAGTGTGTAGAAGAGTTGATTTTCAAGTCTGATCAATGGTTGATTAGGCAGAGAATCAGAAGAACAAAAACATTATATTTAATGTCACAGTTAGTTTGATCAGTTTTAACTAATATTGCTTCCAGAGACTCGTGATGTTGACACATGGCATGCGTGGGCGGCTCATGTAAGACAAATTAAAATTGGTGGTGTGATTACATTATTACATGTCGCTCCATGTTAGGCTGAATTGATATCTATTTGGACTTCTTTGGAAGTTTGTATTTGTGTTGAATATTCAAAGAGAACTTGTAGTGGAATTGGGTCAAAAGACATTTAGACTGGGTTTCATGGTATTCTTTTTCTTTCTGAATCACACAATTCGTTCACTCTTAACTTTTTCAAATATAGTAAAATCAAATTTTCCTTTCTCTATACTTTTGTATATAAAAATATATGGAATTCTCCTACCACAATATCTTTTGTTATTGATACAAATGGTTTAAAAGGTAGTGATGTACCAATATTATTAGTATTACGTAGATTTAATTCAGTGTTAAATCAAATAGGCTATGGACAACAGTCCACTAAAACTAGCCTAGCTATTAGCTTATTTAAAAAGAAATTTCACTTGCATCCACATGGTTGGCTCTAGAGTAATATCCCTTCACCATTTTGTCATAAGTCACTGAGATATCTTATTTTCATATTGCGAACTCTCTTGTCAGTCATTAAAATTCATGACCCAACCCACCACGATTGGACTTCTTTGAATTCTAGCATTTTCATTATAATTGATTCCAAATGAAAGAGATTATTTCGCTAAAAAAAAAAAAGGTTCCTACCAAATTTCTCAGAAGTACAGATGGACGATGGATCACAATTCTTTCATTTCAAAATCAATGCTTAACAAGCAAAAAATTGATTAGAATAGGCTTCAATGAACACTTCAAACGAACTTAACACTGCTATAAAATCACAACTTAATCTACTATTTTCATTATAACTCATCCCCAACGAAATACACAACTTCTTTATAATATTCAATACAATCAAATGGATAAAAGTTTCATTCAATTGGATAACAATGGATTACAATCATTTCATTTCAAAATCAGTATGAAGTCTTATATACAGTTCCTCCTGGAGTGTGTTCACATACTTGATGTAACAAATCAAAAAAAATTGAGTACACTCTTTTAATTTATGCTGAAAAAAGAATCAGAAAAGTGAGACTGAAGACCAAACAAAATTTGATTAAAATGTGCTTCAATTAACCCCTAAAAAAACCTAATAAACATTGGTTTGAAAATCACAACCTAAAGCCTTTCAACATCAGGCCATCCACGTTAATATGAGTCATAAAGGAATCGTCAGCCGACACACCTATTAAAACAAAAATAAACCCAACCTCCTCAAACCAAAACAACTGCCTCTACGCGTCCCAAGGTTTCCTTATCCTGACCAAACAAGAAGGAAAGAAAAAAAAAGTGCCAATCAATCCTCTCCACTTGGCAAAAGCTTTTGCTACAGGACCTTCCAATCCATACATGAATCCCCAAACTCACAAGACTCTCACAACTGCATGAATTCCACTCTATTAAATGAAATCCCAAAGTGGAGCCCCTAACCCCAAAAAACACCAAGACAATGAGATAAGATTGACTTGAAATACAATGGATGGGGGGCCATATATATTTATTATATATTAATGGAAAATATTATAATACCAAGTCATTTTCACAGTTTCATTTATAAATCATATACAATATATTTTAATTTTTTTTTAAAGCAACTAATGAAAGACATTCTTTATAAAAATAATACATATATTTTTACATTTTTTTTAATATAATATACACTTCTTAATGATATAACAACTGTAAATAGTGTTGTAGAACATGTTCAGTGTATACAAGCACTTCCATTAGAATCATTGCATCTCTTGATTTTTTAAATAAAAGAAAATGATATCTAATCTCTTACATTTTCCAACCCTTTTTTATTTATTTTAAAATATATACTCGTCTAATAAATTATTGGTTATTATAAAAAATAAAATATGTATTTATCTAATAAATTATTAATATTGTGTATAGTCGATTACAGAACTTTCAGCCAAATTGCAAAATGGGACTGGGTCTGGGTGTACCAGTAAATGCAATTCAATTTAATTCCCTCTTGACTAAAGAAAAGCCATATATAAGGCACCCACACCAAGCAAACACACACTTAAAGCATCCATCCACCAACAACTAACACATCCAATTGAGCTTCCATGGCCTCCACCACTAAACCATCCACTACTTCTTCTTCAATGAAGGCTCAAAGACCACCACTTCAAACATGTTTGTGCTCGCCGACAGCGCACCCCGGCTCGTTTCGATGTAGCTTCCATAGGAGTACTGATCGGAAGGTCCCGGCCCGGCCGGCCGGCCAAGGTGGTCGGAATCCGGTGAGTCAGGTTGACACGAAAGGCGTCGGAGAAGGGTCGAAGCTACTGAAGGATTTCCTCATGCAGATGATAAGGCCTTCGAAGGGGAATCTTTGTAGGAGGAAGGATTTCCAGCCAAAGCCAACAAGGTTCTCTTTGATGAATGGGAGTCCTCATGGACTGGAAGTTCTTTAATTAACCAGTTGTTTTGTTTCACTTTTTAGGGTTAGATTAAAGTCGATCTGTTGTTATATGGTATAGTATTCTATGTACATATTATGGTGGAACCTATATATGTTATGGTATCCTTGTAAGATCCTTTTATTTGATCTCCTCTTGTAAGGATTAGAGGTCTTTATATATGTGAGTTTTTATACATCAGTTAGAAATGGTTTTGTTGTTTCCTTGCATTATCAAAGAATGGGTGTTTGATTTTTTATGTTCTTCAATTTTTACTCTTAATTTGTTCTTCTTCTTTTTTTTTATTGCTGGATTTAATTCAAATTCCATCTTTTTTTTTTAGTCTCTTGTTTTTGGTAGTGGTGATGCTTTATGGAGCCTTATTATCATTGGTCAAAATGTAAATTAGGACAATTGGATTTAGGTCAGTTTTATCTATCTATGTCACTATAAATAATCTTTATTTTTTTTTATTAATCTTCTGTTAAATAATTTTGGTGACGTTTCACAGTAATGTTTTGGTAAATGACAATCCTCATAAATTTAAAATAGCTCCGACCCAAAATCAGTTGGCAGGGAATCTATTAGATTAGAAAACTAATAAAGCTATTGATTAGCATAAAAATGGTAATTGCATATTAATTAAGTACTAATTTTTTTTATTGGTATTAAGTACATATTTTTTATTTGTATTAATTAGCATAAAAATGGTGATTGCATATATTTTTTTTATTGTATTTTTTTCTCTTTGAAGAAAAAATGAATTTTTTTTTACTCACTATGATTTACTATAACTCAATATATATTGTGTTATCATATTAACATAATATATGGGTGTGTAAAAACAAACGTAGTGTAACAAAGCTCATGTTTATTTCTAACAGCCCAGCCCGTTAGTTGAAGACTGGCTGTGTCGGCAAGGCTTAGCCGACAGCAGGCCGGCCCAGTACGGTCCGCCGGGCAACAGGCCGACCCATCACAATGGCCCATTGTTTGAAGTAAACCATCTTTTTAAGATTAATATTTAATTATTTCATACCTACACATTTAGTTATTGAAATTTAATAGTTACTTTGAATTAGAAAGCTTAAGTTGTTAGTTATTAATTGATTACTTAAATGTAAAATGAATTGAAAATAGTTTTAGAAAAATCAAATTGGAAACACTATAACTTCATAAAACAAAAATCAATCATTTATGAAAAGAATACAATTATTTTTTTTTATTGAATATTGAATTTCTTGAGTACCTAAACATTAATTAAATAAATGAATAAGAAATAATAATAATTAATTAGTTGGACAAGCCCCAAATGGGTCGGCCCATAGCACGGAAGTCCAGTTTGACACCTATATTAGGGAAGTAATGAACACAACATTACACATAACTGGTTGAGTGCTATCTTGTGATTCATTGATGGGTTTCGATTTTTTTAATTTAGATATATAATTGAAATTGTAGGTAAAATTGTAGATGAGATTGTATAATAGCACCCACGAGATTTTTGCTTTTCACCGAGCCACTTCCATGTCATAATAGTTTAATTTAGGACTTCTAACCAGCTTAAAATATTCACACAATGAAATATATACTATTGTGAATAGTAAAAAGTATACATAAATATTTCAGTACATATTTTTATTTTTATGAAAAATAAAAAAATTTAATCGAGATTATATACTACAATAGACAACTTATATTCCACCCGTGAAGTAGAGTGCACAATTGATTGAGGGTCGACCTCTAGACTACAGATGGGGGATACAAATAAGACTAAATGCATGAGGGCTCTTAAGTTTTAGGCTTGAAATACAAACTTGAAAGAAATCTTTTACGGGCCCTATTTTATAATGGGGTATAAAAAAAAAAGAATTTAGGTCTAGTTTGGGTCAGCAATAGGACAAATTCTGTAACAGAAAATCTAACATAACGTCATCTCATATCCACGCATGTTTTGAGTGTTTGCGTTTATACAGTCCACAGAGAGTTTCAATAACACTTTTTTTCTTCATATTTGTGAAGCTCAAAAATAATGTTTCTCCCATGTGTCTCCACTTTTTTAAACGCCGAGTTATCCACCAGTCTTAAAAGGATACTTAAGAATAACTCAGATTTACAAAATAAATCATTCAAAAAAATTGAGGGTCTAAAAAACGAGGAGTAAAATTACAGTATGAGAAGATATTTCAATGGCAGACTAAGATCCACATCATCAAAGGCCAGTTGATCCACTTGCTTTTGTACCAATATCTGTTGAGGGATGCACAGACTTTTATTTTATTTTTATTTATTTATTTATTTGGTGTAAAGACTTTTAATATATCTGGCAGTAATATAGAGCGGCTACTTCACCATCCAAGAAAGTGGGGCGACATAAAACGGGTACGCTACAGCCAAACACTAAAGCTCATGTTTGATTCAATATTAATATAATTATTCTGAGATTTATAGTTATTTTATTATAAATAAAAATAAAATAATTTTGTGTTTTATTGTGTTTTGAATTATTTTCATTGAGAAACGTAACAATAAAATTTTTGTTATTTGGATAAAATATGAATAAAGTACGGATAAAGATTTATAAAAGATAAAAAAATGATGACAGTTGATTTATAAGAAGTGATGACAGTTGATTTGACAGTGGACTCACATATTCTTTTGGTTTGAATAACCTGAAATAACTTAATTCTAATGGGTGGATAGAATCCATATACCACTTTATACTAGTTAATTTTGGTATACAGATTCTCATTTATTCCAGTTATCCAAACAAGCATAATGAAGTTATTCTAACTAATTCAATTTATATCGGGTTTATTCTCTAACCAAACATGGGCTTAAAAAGTAAAGGAAAATGTGTTACACTCAGGCGGTTTCTCAGTCTGTTTCTCAGATCCCACGTAGGATCCGACGTGGTGAGAGCGGGCTGACGTGGAATCATTTTGGAAACTTTCGGTTGGCCCGGATGGGTTTTGAGAATTTTACATTTCAAAATGTCTCGATTAGAACCCACTGACAGAACCCACTAACAGGCATTAAATGATTTAACATTTTTTAAAATAAAATGTTAGAACCCACTGACTTGTCCGATTATTTTAAATAAAATAATCTTTACTTTTGACACAACTCACATGCTCTCTTTTACCAACCATTTCGCCTTCCACAAAACTCTCTCTCTCTCTCTCCTCTCTCACTTACCATCTCCAATCTCATGATATGGCTTACTGTCGGTGCATGCAAGTGTAGTATTTCTGCTACGTCTTCACCGTCTTTGAAGTATTTCTGCAAGTGTGGTGTCTGCAAGTGTGGTATTTTCTTATATTTTCTTTTATTAGCATATGATTTCATAAATGTTTTGCAGGTTTTTCATATTTTCTTTTATTAGCATATGATATCATAAATTATTTTTCACATAGATTCTTTGTTTCTTTATTTTCTTTTGGAAGCATATGGTTTCAAAAAGGCATTTTCACATAGATTCTTGTTTTCCTTATTTTCTTTCGTTATTGTATGGTTTCATAAATCATTTTTCACATAAATTCTTTGTTTTTTTATTTTCTTCTGATAGCATATGGTTTCATAAATTGTTGTCCTTCATTCAATGACTTGATGTTTCAATTGTTTTTAATCATAACTTGTATCTTTGAAAATAAACATTGTTGATTCAAAAATTCATCCAAATGTGCTATGTTGAAAATTAACATTCGTGCTATATAAGCATACAGTTTTTTTTACTACTATATACTTACATTAGGCTAGTATATACCGCTTTACGGATTATTCGTCCAATATTGATTTCATAAATCAAATATTTTAACCTAAAATAAATTTCTTCCATGTTTTATAAATTTTTAGCATAATTTTAATCTTAAATCAATTTCTTTCTTATTTCAAATTTTTTTTAATCTTAACGTCTATTATATACCACTTTATCGATTATTCGTCCAATGTTAGTTTTATAAATCAAATATTTTAACCTAAAATAAATTTCTTCCATGTCTAATATTTTTTTAGCATATGGTTTCATCATTTAAATATTTTAATCTTAAATCAATTTCTTCCCTATTTCAATTTTTTTTTTAATCTTAATGTGTATTTTTGTTTGATATGCTATGTTCATCGTTCATAAACATCGGCGTCCCATGTGATTTAACATTCGCTTGATGCTTGTGTGATACACCATCTACTCATGCCTTCGGGTTTCTCTTCAGTGGAGGAATTTACAAAGACACAATGTAAAACATCACCTTACAGAACTTGAAGAAATGTTCACGCTAGGTTGGAAACAATAAGTCAACTTTTTATAAATAACCAACGAGTGATGTTACACACAGTTTTTTTCTCAATCCAAAACATAGTCCTATATACCACGTTAGAAATCTAGTGAAACATATACTTCTTAGATGTTGTATAGTGCATTCTGGAAGCACAAATCCCAATACAAAAATTAGTACATGCACTTTTTGAAAGAGCGTGCACTTCAAATAACGAGGTATATGCCTTGTACCACTAATTTGTCTGTATGCATGCTTGTATGGGTGGTAATTTCACTTGTCAAAAAAACAGCAACACATCTACAAAAAACCCATCACAACCTCGATCAATTTGAAGCATTGTCGCTACCACCATCGGCTACAATCGCGACGAGGTCCCTCGAAGATCCCCAAACAGGGAGCTTCACCAGAGACCGTATCGCCCTCTCTTCCTCTACCACCAACGCCTTTGCTACGTCGCACAGGTTCTCCATCTCCCCAATCAGCGCCGCCTGCGTGTCCACCTACAACAAACAAGTGCATCATCAACACCGATAATCCCATTCACGCATTTCATCAAACACATTGTGATCACCATCTGCAATACGAGCTCATCGATGGATGGTCTGATGACGCTCAACACCGTCGGATCGGATGGCTGCGGCGAGAAGGAGGTGGTGGGGATGGCGGGGTAGAGGAGATCTTGGATTTCATGTCAGCGAGCGTCGAAAAGAGGGACTCCCACATGTTGAGCTCCTTGCGGTATCTCTCCATCACCCTCTTCAATGCCCTTTTTTTTATTTTCCTACACCGAATCCTCTCCTCCGCCTCCCTGTCTGCGGCGGCGGAGGGTGGTGGTGGTCATCATCGTCTAGGGGTTTCTACGGCGACGTTTGTACACAAAGCCATCATCGACGCGAACCTCCCACTTGGTCTTTATTGATGACTTTTTTTTGTGAATTGCTTTTTGAGAAGTTTTGGATTTGACGGTTTTTAGGAAGGATTCAGGATTGGTATTGTTACGTGAACTTGGGTGGGAACTTTTTGGGGGGCAAATATTCGCAGGCTCTTTGAGAAGCTGACTTGGAATAAAAATAAAAATTCCAGGTGGATGGGCTGACGTGGAGTCTGAGATATGGACTGAGTTTGTAACTGAGTGTAACAGCACTCGTAAGTAAAAGCTACCCTCCCACAAAAAGAGAAAGATAGAGAAATTAATTATGAATAGTTTAGGAAATTTCTGAATTACTTTTAGAAATATTTAAACTTATTTTTAGATCCCCAAACTCTATTGTGTATGATTTTTAGGTTTTTTCAGGTAACAACTGTTAAGTTCACTGTTAACATTTTTATTTCTATCTTTCTCCTTCACCGATTATGTACACTGTTAACAGGTCTAGATACACTATTAACAAGCTTGCATAAACTTAACAGGTCTAGATACATTGTTAAAATAAGGGAGAGGGAGTGGCAGGGGGAATAAAGTCAGCGGAGGGGGGGGGGTGTGGCGGGAGGCTGCACATGGAGGGGAAGGGGTAAAACTGGAGGCAAAGGCAAATAAAGGATGAAGTTATGGGCAAAATTGGAAAAAAAATCTATTAATTTAGTCCCTAATTCAAATTTTCATCAATCTTTGTTATATTATCATAATATTATATTCATATAAAATTAAACACTCATATACGTTCTTAAAAACACAAAAAAAAATCATTTAGATACTTTTAAATGATCATTTTACATTTTAATTCATTTTCACTTTTATTCTCCTCTTAACATTCCTATCTCACAATCAATGAGTGTTTGTTATAGTTTCTCTACATACACTTTTTTATGCATATTATAAATTAGATTCTTCATGTCTCAATGAGTGTATATTGTGTGTGTGCATAAATATTATTCGATTAAATTCTTGAGTCAAAAAGTTCAATCCTTTTAAAAAAAAATTTTTTTGAAAAAAGATAAATTCATGCTACCAACCGATTTCATTTCTGAAAAGAGTTAGTATAAATCTGAATGGGAATGAGTGAATACAGAGTAAAAGGAAAAGCATTTTAAAACAGAACATAAAACAGTAAGGTCGAGAGGACGGTGTGGGAGTGGATAAGGTATCCACTTGCCACCGGTCCATCCCCCCCACCATGCGAGGGCTACAGAACAGCCTCAATAGTGCCACCACGAAATAACACTCCCCGCACTCCCATCTACTCCCTAGCCCAGTCCCGTAAGAGTAATGTCGTGAACTCCCACATATACTCAACGTATATCCTTGCGCTCTTGAACACCACATCGTTCCTCATGCATCAAATCACCCACGCTCTGGCAGGGATGATTGAATGAGCGACTTGCCTTGCCAGACCTGGTGCTGACTGTCCACATAAATCCTCACCAGCCTCCCACATCTCCGCAAGGGAATGAAATGGGGTGAGGGAAGTCACGGAGCACACCTCCATCCAAAAGGCTGTTGCAATCCAACACTGGCAGAATAAGTGAACCCCTGTTTCAGGAGCTTCCCCACACAGGCCACACAAGACCGACATGTCCCTTCTCCACTTTGCGCAGTATACTCCAGTAAGGAGCCTCTCATGGGGCAAGGAGCCACACAAATACCCTTATCTTCTTTGAAATATTAGGGCGCCAGATTCGCGATGGGCTTTCACACGCAAGGGATGCCGTCGGGAGCCCAAGAGGAAGCCTATCATAGCACCCTTTTACGGTGAAGCCATGCGACGGATCAAGCCACCACCGAAGCCGATCTGAAGCTGACTCAAAATGCCCATTCCACGCGGCCAAGTAGTCGGCCATTGACTGAAGCTGGGACACCTCCGCTGGTGACAAACGAGACCTACGTAAGGGGATTGACCATTTGCTCGTGCCCCTACATCCGACCAGAAACCGCAGACTGGCTCCTCTTGGTGATGAGCAATAGCATAGATTTCCGGGAACCTCATCCTTTAAAATTGTTAATTGTGTATTGTGTGAGAGGATTAAACTGAGAGAGAGGAGAGAGTCAATTGAATTATTTGTTTGAAGAATAAAGTTTTTTAAATAGAGTAATAATTAATTCACACTTAAATACAGTAATATTTTTCATTTTACAAGAACATGCATGTCCGATCTAGAACATATATCAGATTATACATGTATGTAGGGACACATGTATTTATAAACTTATAGGGTAAAAGACATTTGAAAGGTCAGTCAATTTATATCCACGGTTAATTTTAAGGGGAAAATTGACTAAAATCCATATAACCTCCTCACGTTTCTTGAAATCCAAATAACTCCTTGAAAACATATAGTAAATCTAAATAACCCTCTGAATAAAATTTATGTTAGCAAAGATGAATATTTTGTGAATATTATGTTTGATTAACCTTGAATGAAAACACAGTATATAAAAAAAACCTACAATGTGTTAAAAATGTAGAAAATCATCTGTAAATGACGATTTTACCTCTTTAGATATGTTTTATAATCTATTCAACTTGATAAAATCGTCTTTTTCATAAAATTTTTCATATTTTTAATATATTGCAGGGGATTTTTAATATATTGTATTTTTAGTCTAGATTAACCTAACAAAATATTTATAAAATATTCATTATTTGTCAATAGAAATTTTATTCAGGGAGTTATTTGAATTTATTAGATATTTTTAAAGGGTTATATGTATTTTAAGAAAAATTGTAATTAGTAAAGTGGGGGGTAATTCAAATTTTTCCCTCATTTTAATAGTCTAAACTCTAAAGTTTGAAAGACTGATAATGGTATTATATATGTTTACGGGAAATTAAATATTTTTCATTTTAATTTTATATTGTTTTGGGTGATTCAGTCTGACGAGACACTTATTGGAAAGACAGCTGTCGAATTCGCTACCTCCCAAGTGATGCAGTTCTGGCAAAGCCATGTCCCGGTTTTCGGCTTTCCAACAGTTCACCCTTTCATTGCTTTCGAGGTTCACCGTATTCCCCTTTATAGCCCCACACATCCACCGATTGTGGGGGCTCATTTGTCTTTTTCCATTTTCATAGTAAATCCCATCCGTTTCAAACTGTCGATTTGAAACTTTCAATATGTTCATGACATCCAAATACCTCGCCAAACTCTTGGATTTAAATTCGAATTTAAGTATCAAAGTTTCAATAAATTGGCTTCCACTTTCTCTTTCTCCGCCAAAATAGGTTCCAATGATCCTTACGACCGTTGCATGAAATTTCACTGAGCTCCTTTATTATTTCATCTTCCTTTTTCTGTTAGCCCCACCATATATTTTTTTTTTTCAAATTTGAATTTGAATTGTAATATAAATGTCTCAACAAAATGGAATCCCATGTGAACTTTGTATAACTTTTTTTTTTTTTTATACAACTTTACTCCTTTAATTTATTTCCTTCTTTCTTCTCATTATTACCCGTCATAAATATATATTTTTTCACAACAATTCACCTCCACCTCGTAGTTTTTTAAATCTCTGGTAATCACTCCATCATATTTTTTCTATTTTTTTTTTATCACATTTAATTATTTCAATTTTTACTTCTCAGCTGATAAAATCCTCAGTTCAATTATTTTCCCTGAATGGTCTCCAACGCCAGTTAATTTGACCTGGACATGGTCCCATCCGGTTTACTTGTTCAAAATCCCAAAAAGTCCAAACCCAACCCCGCCAACAGACTCATCCATTCCACGCCAAGATCGCTGCAAAAACGAACAAAACAAACGCAATAAACCAAAATAATAGCAAAACATAAACAAACAAATAATACGTACCTCACACGAACGAATAACACGCATACGCCGAACACGCAACACGCATACGATGACGACGAACGGAACCGATGCTACGACGTGACGACGGAATCAATCACTGCAGAGGAATGAATGAATGTCCTGTTAAATAAATGCCTTTGAATTCATTCATTGTGAATTCTTTTTAATTTAAAAGGTTCTTGAATTTTAAATGTTCTTGTGTCCTCTGAATCGTCCGATCAAAGTTCTTCCATAGCCATCAACGGCTGATAGATTTTATGTACAAAATCTCTTCTGCGGTTACACCAAAAAAAAATAAAAAAACAAACAAATTTCAAAGAAGACATGAAAAAAGAGTCTCCCGTTTCTTCCTTTCTTTCCGTCTCAGTTTTCGTTTACGATCTTCTGTTCTTCCCGTCGTTACAAGATTCGCCGGAGCCGGGAAACTGAGAACAAAAGGTGAAAAGAGGAGGAATTTTTTTAAACGAACCTGCTCTTCAACTACACAAGATCGACCGACCGATCGAGTTCGGACGATCATGAGTCGCCGCCGGCGGGTTTAGACATAACCGAGAGTCGGCTCGGCCTCGGCTCGAACGCGGCCCTCCGCCTCTGCTGGTGAGACGACGGCCGGATCAAGGCGGAGAGGGCGCGCTTCACCCAATCGCCCTCCACCGTCCCGATCC
The DNA here is from genome assembly GCA_030737835.1 of Acorus gramineus. NCBI lineage: Eukaryota > Viridiplantae > Streptophyta > Magnoliopsida > Acorales > Acoraceae > Acorus > Acorus gramineus. Next base: position 23,221,001 of record CM060849.1, read on the forward strand.
GGACGAGCGAGTTCGTCATCGCCGATCTCCTCGCCTGGCTGAGCTGAGTCGACGGCGAGGAGTAGGCGCGACCGCCTGAGGCGACGGGGGAAGGACCGAAGCCCTTGTGGAGGCTGCAGCGGAACGAGCCGGGGTGGTTCGTCGGGGAGCACATGCAGGTCCGCCGCGAGGAGGGGGCGGAGATCGGCCTCCTCCTGACGATCGGCTGGTCAACGGCGAGGGATCGGGAGGGGGAGATGGAGCGGTCGAGGGAGAATCGGACGGCCGGGGTGGAGGGGATGCCAGATCCGTAGAGGTTGAGGCGGGTGGGGGAGGCGGAGCGGTTGTGGTGGTGGTTAGGGTGGTGATGATGATGTTCGTCGTGGGGGTGGGGGTGGTGATGGTGGGGGTGGGGGTGGAAGAAGCCAGTGGCGGAGCGGGAGGCGAAGCTGGAGGCGGAGGAGGAGGCGAAGGCGGTGGCGGAGTGAGCAGGAGAGGAAGAGGAGGAGAACCGTCCGGACGGAGAGATCGAACGGTGGAAGTTGTTCGGTAAGACCGGTCCGCTTGATCTGGATCTTGAAGTCGCTGCCATTGATTCTTCTTCGGAGGATCGAATTAAGGTTTTTTGGGGGGGCTATTTTTTTCTCTCTCCCTGCAGAGGGGGTTTTGAGTCGCTAAATCGGCAAACTTAGGTCGCCTCGGACGCTTGATTTATAGAGGGTTGGGGTTTTGTAAATAGAGGTTGGTTAAAGTAACCTAACCAGAAGTTGGGTTGGATTAACCATGGTTGGGTTGTTTTCGGACAGGGGTTCCAACGGGCGCTCGAGACAGTCCAAAAAGCGGTGGCGTCCGTCTTTTGCTTTTTTATCTGTAAGTCCTTCTAAATTTTATGAGGTAGTAATAGATCCTTTTGATGGACTATTAATGAATATTTATATATTTTAAATCTTGAGGTTTGAACTGTAATATAAAAAAAAAAGGGATCGATTGTTAAATTAAATTGTATAGTTTATGAGTACTTAAAAGTAAAATAATCTTTTATTTTTAATTTTTTTTTAGATTTTTATTTTTAAGTCTATGTAAACATGTCTATTTAGGAATCGGTCTCTTACTTCTTCATATTTCTTTTTTAGTCTCCAATTCACCCACCTATTTAGTTTTTAGTTCCTTCGTCAAATGTACTTCCATACACCGTTAATTTGTGAAATGTGATTTATTTTTAAATCCCTATAAACTATGTTATTTAGTGATTAGTCTCTCCCTTATTCATTTTTTATAAGGACTAATCACTAAATAACATAGTTTATAAGAACTAATCACTAAATAACATAGTTTACAAATTCCAAACACTAAATAACATAGTTTATAGGAACTTAAAAATAAAATCACATTTTAGGTGTACAGACCGATGGTTGACAGGGGGACTAAAAACAAAATATGCGATTGAATATAAAGACTAAAACAAAAAATATAAAGAATTAAGGGATCGATTCTTAAATAGTCATGTCTACGTAAACTTAAAATTTAAAACTTTTTTTTTTTTTAGGGTCTTTCCGGGACCTGTGAAACTGACACGTATCGGTTTCCGAGGTAGCAACTGTGCTTTTTCTTCCCTATTAATTGCGGTTACGCCCACTGCGCGTCGATATTTACGAAATGCCATTCACAGCGTTGTAGTGAATTGACGATAATGCCCTTGGGGCGTTTCGCTGGGAAGTTGGAACATGTCCTGAACAATACGTACCGACATACGTGGGTTCGGTGTTGGATTTAAAATTAAAACTATTTAATTTATGTATCGTATATGTCGTTTAATATGGTTATATAGGGTGAATATGATTTAATATTAATGCTTTTTTTTTTTATGAATAATAAGTGTGCGTATAAAAATAGCTTAAAATGGATCTATACATTTAGAAAAATATTAAATGATTTTAAAAATATAATTTTTTAAAATAGAAAACAAGTTACTCCAACGTTATGTTTTCAATTAAGAAAAGAATTGAAGCAATTACTTAGTTTGGTTTTAAGAAAAATAGCAAATGCATTAAAAATATTTAATAAACTGGATTTTGAAACCCGACTCGACTCATAAGAGATGAGGTGGAATAAGTTCAAAGTTTTTTTTACCCTCTATATAAGGAGAAGAATAGATGTTAAACATAGCGAAATTTGGGTGAAAAGGACTAAATAATATGTTTATAAATAGATAGGTACAATTATGTTAAATAACTGATAATAAATTGATATTAGTATTATAGGTTCTACATAGAGTTGTGTTATTCCATTCAATGTGTTCTACCAGTATAAAGGAATCCACATATTGTCATCTTTTTATTAATCAGGGGATCACCTGTCAATTTATATTTTCACTTTATATATATATATATTATTCACAATTTATATATGATCAATCAACATTAAAACATTAAAATAGAAAAATAACTTATTTTTCAACATTCACGATTTAAGATTTCAAGTTTCATTATTACGTTTTCTAATTAAAATAACTAAAAACTCAATCATATTGAAAAATAACTTATTTTACAAGTATATAATTACATATACCGGAATAGTTATCTATCTCAAAATATCTTATGTTATTTTTCAAACGAGATAGAGTATTTGTTCAAATTCACGCGTCTAATGTGACAGGTTTGAGAGTGAATAGTATCATTAATTAGTCTCATACTATTATTTGTGTTATTCAAACTTTGAATTTATTAAAAACATCACAAAGTCATCCAATAAGTATCTTGAATACCTGTAAAAGTCACAAATATCTAATTATTTGTTCAAATACAAAATATGCATCCAATCTGAAAATCATAATCAAATACGAATAATTATATGAAATATCTACAAACATAATTCAAAAATTTGATGATCTAATATCTAAAAATAAAAAATCATATATTCTATATAAAATATGTAAAAAAATAAAATTCACATTATAAAATATAAATTTATAACCAACAATAAAAATCTCATATTATTTAACATAGAAAAAAAAAGGTTCATAGTAATTAATATTATATAATTTTCTGATATTTTTTAGATACATATTCGAAAGCGATAACAGATATTTTTTTTTGGGTAATGAATAGCAATTATTGCATCCTATTATCTTGGTTGATGAAAGTGATTAGGGAGGACCCAAACTGTGGAGGGTATTATGGGAAATTCAACCAACCTTGAATAGCAAGGCAAGTTGTCGCCGTTCGAGATCTCGGAAGGTTCTCTCGTCAATCGCATTCAAAAAATCTTCTTCGGTTTTGGCTCAACTGAATTAATTAAACATTCAAACAAATATAATTTTGACAAAGTCACCCCCGTCTGTCACTACTGATTCAATATCGCACCAAAGTCATCTATAGTTTAATTAATTAATTGAGTGTATTATATTTCTATTATATTATAATCTCCGATGTGCTCATCCGAGCAAAAAATTCACATACACGAACTTTATATTAATTAATTAATTAATTAATATAATAACCTATGGTGAGTTGTATTATATATCGGACTAATAGAGAGAGATACCGTGCGTGTACGCCACGTGGACCATCGGCGCATGATATTTTCATGTAAATGGTGTCTGCAGTCCCAGCCGCATTGGAACCAACGTAGTTGTGTGACTGGTTTCAATGTGTTGGTTAATAGTGGTCATACGACTCAACTGTACAATAGCAGCCACTCACGTGGTTGGTACTTCTCAAAGAAAAAATGTCAAGTGGGAATAAGAAACAAAAAAAATTGATTATAAAGGTGGTGGAGAGAGTTTTAACATTATATTATTTGTAAGACAGTGTTTGAGTGTACGATTGGATAGCTTTTGCATTGGTAAAAAATTATAGCAGTTTTTTGCAGACAGATTTAAGATAAATGGTGTCAAAAAAACTGGGGGGGGGGGGGGGGGGTAAACTTATTGTATAATCAATTTTAAAACATACATTCCTGTAAAATCAATTCTGCAATTACGCAATCAAGCGCGCACCCAAGTATCCGTGTGAAAGTGAATTGAAATTGTTTTGGGTGGGTAGGGAGTCAGGATCAGTCATGTTTGGGTTTAGTCAGTGCTATCAATATTAACTGCACGGTTTATGAATCAAACTAAACATTTTATGAATCATTTTGCATAGTCAATTGTTGGGTATAAGTTTTACTCTTTTATTGGATTCAATTAGGTCTGGGTTTGGTAAGTACCATCAGTATCCTATGAGATGGTGAAACTTGTACCCAACAATTGATTGTGCAGTTCGATTAATATGTTATATAGTTCAATTCATAAACTATGCAATTTAATAATGATGGTACTGATTAAACCCAGATCAGACCAAATTCGAACCCGAGGGTTGGATTATATTGTATCGTAGAACTGTTGCTATACACATTTCTTTTTTTCAATCTCATTTTAATTTATAAACTTTTTTAGCCATCTGCCTTTACAAAATTAGTTGTTAGAAATCTGTTACATTTTTTATATTTATGCTTATAAGAGTATATAGCTCACTAAATGAGATATTTCATTTTTTTAAAAAAAAATCAAAAATGCTACATTTGAGGTTAGAAAAAAATTGTATAACATTATAGTTCTGGAGAGGTTATGGAGAGAGCTATGTCCGACCCATCATTTTTGTAAGGTTCATGTGATGTGTTGGGTGCGTGGGGATCTGTGGTCGCTGCTTCAATTGGTGGAATGTTTAATAATTAGAGAGTTTTTTTTATTAATTTTTATTTAAATTTAATAAAAAATGTATATTTAGGTATAAGATTGAAAATACTTGACATGACTAAAATTATCCTAGATATTCAAGGTAACATTTTCACGTGTTGGGCAAAATGTATAGTGAGTACGATTCCACAAATTTAAGCTCATCAGAAGGAGTACTTTTACGTAATTGTTTGTACTCATCCTAAACAATAGTACTGCAACAAATAAGATATAGTAATATAGATTACAAGTACCTATCTGTATTTAATGGAATGATGGTATAGTAGATGTTAAGTACCTAGATTTGTCATCTTTGGGATTACATTACTGTCATCGTCTAGTGATTCAGGTGACACACAACATATTAAATTCCATAAATTTGAAAACTGGGTGTAGTTGTTGAACAATTTGGGATATAAAAAATCAATAATAATAATATTTGCTATGCAAGCTTCATCAAATTTATTATATTTTTATCTCAAATAAGTCAAACTCTGTTAATAAAAAGTAATATTTTAAAATAGTTTTTTTTTTTTTTTGATAAATTTTTTTTATATATCTTAATCAAATTTTACTCTATCAGCAAGAACAAGACTCCACCAACCCATAATCCCTCAATGAAGAGAGATAATTCTACCAACCTGTCAATAGGCGGTTGGGTGTGATTTGTTTTTCTTATACACTTGAATCCCTATCATTTTTTTATTTCTTCTGAATATTTTCAATTTTTATATTGATATATTATAAAATAAGATTTTAATTTTTTAAAATATATATAAGAACCTCATCATTATTCAAAACCAACCCAATCTTCATAAGTACACAATGTTGCCTATATGTATTGCCCAATTTAAATTTTTAACTTGACTTGATCGTGCTGCACATGTTGCTCTATTATTACCCCACCTTCTATTTTGATTGATTTATGCTATTGTTTAATGTTTCAAATGATGCAACTCCCATGTGTGGTACTCTTTTTAGGTGAAATTTCAAGTGTTTTTCCTCTTTGTAGTTGAGCAATTACGTTACGGATCTAGTTTTCTTGATGTGATAATTTACACATCTTAACAAAGAAAATTTGATTTTCAAGTAAAATAAAAACATTTGTTGGCAAATGTCTTACATTTTAGCAATAGTAGATTGATGTCCAATTTTTCATAAAATTAGTTTAGTGGTTTGTGCTCATATTTTATTTAGATTAGAAACGACTAAATGAATTTTTTTTTTTTAATTAAAAAAGAGAAGAGATACTGAAGAAAATATTTTATCCTAATTATTTGTTAATAGTAAATTAAATTTTCCTCTTCCAGCATATTGTCAAACCACATAAAATTGTAAACTTTTTTTTTTGTTTTCTTAAATGTCTAATATTAAATCCTAGAAAGATTTCACTGCATCAATGATTTTCTTCTGCGTCTTTTACTTTTCTTGAAAAGATTGATTGAAAAACAAATACTTCCACTTGATGTGCTTAATTTTGCAAGCCTACAACGAGCATCAAATTATATTGCACAAATTGCTTTTGCTTTTGTGTTTCCACTTGTCTACTTCCATGTGTTGCTTCTAAGTTTCATTTTCAAACTCTTGTTAGGTTAGTTTTTCAACATACAGGACCACTAATTTGTGCTTTTTCCATTCCAACTTGGATACAAATGGAGGTATTCTTCTTCCAAATGTGGTCTCTGGAAGGTAGAGACTTTTTCTTCCAAATTGATGACTTTGGAGGGCATACACATAAATGAGATGTTTTTGGTATGAAATTTCTGAAGCCATGGTCCCACTAGCTAGTCAATGGTTTAGTATCAGATTTTTAATGTGAATAAAATATCAAGTTTCACAATTTCATAGAAATTTAATGCCTAAAAATTAAGTCCTTTTAATAGAGACTTAAAAATTAAGTCTCAGCGTCGTGTTAAAATCTTGTTTATTTAGCGAAATTCGAAAAAAATTTCTGTGAGACCAAAACAAACAAGTGAAGATAGCCTACCAGCTCGACCATAATATCAGCCACAGAAGGTCCCTCCATCACAAAAATAATAAATAAATAAATGTTTCACTCTCTAAACTCTCTATTCTAATTGTCGTTGTGCCCAATATCCACTCCACACCATTTAGTTTTCATATCTGTGTATGATTGTTCTAATGAAATCAGACTAACTAAATTTATAAATTCAGTTTGGTTTATGGGTTCAGTAATTTTATATGTTTTTTTTACTCAGTTGGTGTTTATATTGATTATAATGATATTTGATTTAATTTGAATTGGGACGAAACAGAATAAAATAGACCAAATTACACCCCTACAGGCAACATATATCTAGAGAGAAATAATTGAATGAAAGAATGATAATTAAGTCATTTTAAATGACAAGATATTTTTTTGTTAATTGATTCATAAAATTTATTCCAATAATGGGTTATCTTTAATTATAAATTTTAAACACAGCTAAAGATGTAATAGCTCTTTTCAAATATTCTAAATATCAAAAGATGGTCCCCCTTGAAAGAGATTAGATTCTCTTCCCACATGGAACAAGGGCCTCCATGATTGTAACTTGTTTTTGATTGGCTTCAACCGAATTTTCACCAAACAAATTAAAAAAAAAAAACCACAATTCTCAACTATATTCAAACTTCCTGGTTATTCTAAGAATATATGAATGGAATAAGAAATCAATGATTCATATTGAATTGGAGGCGGAGGGCAGAGGAGATGAGTGGAGAGGTGGGAGGTTATGCATAGTTGACTCACCCCACTTTGTGGACCACACCCTAAAATGGTCCCACTGTGGGTCCTACCCTATGAGCATAAGTGGCTGGCTCCTCAAGAGCTTTAAAGACAATTAAGCAAAAAGAGACTTTTTTCATGAGTTTGGGGTGTGGTCATGGGTCCCACTTTTAGGTAGGGACCCCAGTGTGCCGACCTTTTATTGGTGTGTTGTATTTTAAATCAAGGCAAGTCATGGATTGGGTGTGAAAAAGATTGCAAAGTGGGGGGTGGAGATGACATCTTTTGCAAACTCTTGGGATGAGAATCTAGATTATATTTATGCAAACAAAAGAACTTTAAAAATAAATTACTCGGATGAATTCAGTTTTTTTTATTTAGGAGTGTTGGCCGGCCAAATGAGCAATGTTTAGAGGTCTCTTTGGATGTGTTATTAAAAAGTTTGTTGTTGTAGTTTTTTGAAAGCTGGTTTTTTACATTGAAAATGTCAGTTTGGATTCATGTTTATTTTTTTAAAGATTCTGAAATACATATAAGTAAATCCAAACAAGGTGAGGTGAGGACCGTTCCATATCACAAGATGTTTATATATTTTTAGGGCAAAAAATTAAAATAAATTGTTGAAAGAATGATTTAGACACGAGCAATCCATTCCGGACAGACCGGGCGGGACACGCGTGTGTGAGCTTTTGGGCCGAACACATGATAGGTCATCCCATTCCATCCCATCATCTCTCCCTCCCTTGTGGCCTGCCTTATTGATATAAGTTTAAATCATGTGACAGTCATGAAAGTTTTATCCATTTTACTTTGCTAGCAATTTGTTTCTCACAAATTTGACATCATGTACAAAAAAATCAAATTAAATCAGACATAAGCTTAGTCATAAAATTGTCTTTTAGTGAGTATTGTGATGGATGTGTCCTATGCCACTAACATTACATTATTTTTGTTATTTTGATTGTGCACTCTATGATCAGTTTACAATATTATTTTCTATACATAGGCTGCTTCCATTTGCAATTTTAGAGATGATATATGTTCTTCTGTTAAGATATTCATGAAGTCCATGTTTGGGTAGTAGGATAGGTGGAGAATAGGATGGAATAAAGATGAATAAGCTCAAAAATATGTTTGTTTACAAAGAATAAATAAGTAGCTATGTCAAAATATGTGAAAATAAGCTCATATTGGTATTTCAAGTCTCCATTGAAATTGTTTTATGTCACTTATTTTTATTTCACTAATATAAAGATCTTTACATATCAAATCACATATCATCACCTCTTATGAATTAGAAGGTTCATATGTCAAATTATTTTTTACCTTTCTAATTTCTCATCTACGTCTTATTCACATATTATCAACAAATTATTGATGGTCAATCAAACAACAAAAATTTAATCATTACATATCTTAACAAGAACAAATAAAACACACAATGACCAAATATAAATGACTCATTTTATATGTATATTAGAATAATTATCTATCATAAAATACCTTAAATATAAGATATTTTTTAATTAAAACAGTGAAGATATTTTTTAAATTAAAAATCGCATAAAAATTTGTATTTAATGAAAGTTACAAGGAGGGGGCAATGTATAGAAGATGATAAGGGAGGAATTCGTTGGGTAGGACCCCTAAAAGAACATCATCTCCTACATTGACAGAGGTGTCACATAGGTCCCACACACACCTCACATGCAGATCTTTTTAAGATGTTTTTTTTGGGGCACACATGGGTGACAAATGCAAAAGGCACATCAATGTAGGTCACCTGCCACGTCAAATTAGCACCTTCAATGTTTGGACAGCTAATATTGTTTCTTGTTAAATTAAGTTGTATATATAAAACACACCCACCTCATCACTCCACTATTGATTGTAATAAAGGACATCTTCAACAGTCACAATTGGCATAGGTCACATTAAAAATTGAAAAGTTTATAGAATATATCGACCCATTGTTCTACTATGATAAAGTTAATTAGATGAATGTTCAGTTATCTAATATTTGAATCTCAATTATTTGCATAAAATTTATCTTTTTGTAACTCATAAACAATACATTTTCATTTTGTAAATTTATTGTACTATTGTGGTGTTATGTTCTTAATTTGATTTATTATTTGATACTACATTTGTTGCGTGAGACGTGTAAGAATTGATATCAGAGTGATCTAGATTACCAACACATCACTCAAAGCATGTGAACAAAGCTTTCCAGATGAGACCATACACATTTAATGGACTCGATAAAAAGTATCAGATTTTTCATCATGGAAATTATTAGGTTAGGCTGCATGATCCAAATCAAGGAATATGAGGCATTATTATAGCACTGTAAACCAGACATCCCAAGCATTTAAACCACAGTTTGTCACTTGGACAAAAAAAAAGAGTTGATATATCACAAATCAAACAAGGAAGACAATCTTATCCATACGATATATACTATGAAGTGTACAGTTGCATTATTAATGTTATCCATGAAGAGTGGATTAATTCCAAAACTGGATAAGGGACCAAATGGAAATGGTAAAAGCTAGAAAACACAAGGGACACTCCACTTGCAAGAGACACTGTAGAGACACTGGTGGGGCCAATTTTTTTTGTTTTTGTTTTACTTACTGGCTAAAGAAGGACCCCCTTTTGTGCATGAGACCAAACTCAAAATAGGTGAAATTGGGGAGATGGTTGTGAAAGACAGAAGGAGAGGTGAGAGTCTCTGATAATTTGTCATGGGTCATGCATGAATATTAATTGCCTTATCCTTTTGTATGGGAGGAGGAGAAGAAAAAAAAGTTTGGTAGTTGAGCCTATCCATAGCTGATGATCAGTATTGAAGTTGATGTTGCCAGAGACCCCACCTTCATGGGTGAAAATTTTGGATGAAAATAGTTATATCTTTTGGCACCTGTGAACTTTGTTTGTAACTAGAAACTCAGAGAAGGGAAAAACCTAGCAACATCAATCTCAGTGACATGTAACGGTCAGCTAAAGCAACCCAAAGAATCAGTTCACCAAAATTTTTAAAAAAATGGGGCAACCCAAAGAATCTAAAATAGGTTTAATAAGTTCACACAGAATTTTAAGATTTTGTTTCTGCGGGTATTATAGTCAATCCAAACACGTTTTTAGGTGCTAAAAACAAAAACAGTTTTTAATAATAAAAAATAACTTTTTAAAAAATTAACACACATATTTTTATGGGAAGTTATCTAAAAGCTGCTTAAGTGAAAAATTACTTTATGAACTCATTTTCAAATGCTACCTTAGTCTTCATTTGTTTTCAAACATCTTTGATAAACCCCATTAAGTTTTAACTAACAAACATCCCTGATTTTTTGTGCCACCCTCCTCACTCTGTCTCTTTGTGCCTCCTTTTCTCTCTCTCTTTTCCCTCCGCTCCAAGTTTTTAAATCCACCACCCAAATTTTTTTTTCTTTGCATCACACAACTAGATGCAAATTAATTAATGTTTACTTAACACATGAACTTCAAAAACATGGGAATAACTGGACCAACTATAATACTATCAATTACAAAAAAAAAAAAAAAAGACTGTTATACTTGTCTTTTATATGAAAAATTGTCGCATCCACACCACGTCGTATGATCAGATATTCGAATGTCCAAGATACGGAAGTAGATATCAATGTTACCGCTTTCAAAAAATGTTCAATATATATTGTAATATATATTTGTGTTATATGATGTTCATATTCATTATCACATATGATTAATCATAATCTTGAAGTTTTAAATAAAATTTAAAGAAAAAAAATATAATATGAAATCTCAATTTTAATTCTTTTATCTTCTTTATATGTCACCTGATCATATAAACCAAATGTTATATGTAAACATGATAATTATCTGAAAAAATAGTTATCCATATCTAATTGATTTAATGTATTATACAAAAATTAAAGGGCATGTAAAATGGACAGCCTCGTTCCTTCCCAGCGGAGCTGGATTTGGGTTTCCATCAGCCTCGATAATTTTTTTTATTTTTCTTATTTATGTATTTTATTTTAAAATCTCTGTTTCATGATCCATTCATATATTATTCTACCTGAAATAGAAATGATCATATTTTTATATATAAAAAAATTGTAAAGTGAACAGCAATCAAAAGTCACCAAGCTGCACCTTTTTTTATATATATAAATCCAACAAACTGAGAGAACACTTTCAGAATATGGAGGATTTTGGGCTGAGGTGGAGATGATTGTGAGCTGATCCATCACTTTTTTTTTGGAAAATTTGGCATCTCCGGTGGGCCCAATAACTGGTGAGGAAAATCTGAGGAGTGGTGCAACTTGATGCTTTTCTTCACCAACAATTTTTTTTTTTTAATTTTCTTTTTGTTTTCATTCAAGTATAATGTTATCAGATTGTCCAGTATTCTCATAAAAATCTACTCTCTCACTCAACACGGTTTACTATTTCAGCTAATCTGATTATAACAAATTGTGAAAACGATTAAGTACATCGGATCTATTTTAAAATGATAATAATGTTACATACAATCAATTTTTTAACCCTATTCTGGTATACACATATTTTGAATTTTTTTATAATAGTATACCTCATCTAATGAGATATACTTGTATAAAAAATGAAGCATATACTTTAATAAATTACATAATACATTTGTAAAAAAAATTATCGAAGCATATACATCGATAATGTTAGTATATGGTCTGGTGATTTTCTATTGATGCATATGAGATTGAAAAAAAAACTGTACGTAACAGCCTCATGTTAAAATTTTGAAATATATAATAAACACTCATGCCCCCATTTGGTTTGTATCATTTTATTATGATGAATTTTGATTCCATCATAAGATTATAGGAAAAGTGTTAAAATCCATGTGGAAGGAAAATATGGTGGAATTTGAATCCCACCAATTTGGTGGGATTCTGACAATCCAAGTGGATTATGTAATTGATTTTTTTAATGATCATTATACCCCTAATAAATTAATTGCATCTTAATAAAATACTCTGCTTTCTCTCTTTCTTTCTCATGGTTCATCTTTCTTTTGTTTTTCACCAAAACTCTATTGAAAATAAGTATGATTCGATCTCTTCTCTCTCTTTTTTCAATTAGTGAACAACTTGGTTAATTTGGGTTGCAGTATACGTTTAAGAGGGTTAAATATTTTATTATTTGTCTTCTAAAATTTAGAAAATATGTTTTATTTTGGGTTATTAATCTTTCGACATTTGAAATTTGTAGGGGAGTTCATAATATTCAACTTATTTAGAAATATTACTCTTATTATGCGTTTAATTATATAATCGGTTGTTTTATTTATTTGCATTTATTAAATATTTATAAAAAGATTACTCATTTTTCATAATTGTGATATGGGTAAAGAATTAAATTTTACAAGTATATGTATAAGACTATCAGTAAGAATATTTTAGACATTTAAACGATTTTTTTTTTATCATTTTCCAAACACTGAGAAATGATTTTTTTTATAGAAATTTACTAACAAACCAAATAATCTGATACAGAATCTAGATTATTGATAAAATGATTCATAATAAAATAAATCCATCTCAAATAATGACAAGAACCGAACGATGCCTCAATGCATGAAAAAAAAATTTCATTAAACCCAATTAGACCGTCAGGACTCAAATTAAATCAAATACAAATATTATTGTAATGATAAAAAAATTAAACAATAATAATAAAAATTATCATGGACAATCAATCTTAATTTTACAGTGGTCACGAGAACAAAAATGTCTCTGAAACAAAAAAAAAAAATCCAAACGAAAAGTTAAATAATATCATCATATCATTTACGTGACATCTTGGAATTGGAAATCTTCATCTGTCCCTCCCCACTTCCCCAGTTGTCACGCCAGCTCTAAACATTCAAATCAATTTCCTTTAACAGATGAAACAAACTTCCCAAAACATTACAAAATGTCGGCCAAACCATCACAAATGGAGAAAAAATAAATACATAAACAAGACAGAAAAGGGGGATGCAATCTAATAAAAACATGATTTATAAGGCATCTGTATTTTTATTTTATTTTATATTATATTTGTTCCATAATCTAATTGGACAAAATGAAAGAACACTTTCGGAGTTTGGAAGATAATGGGCTGAGGTGGAGATGATTGTGAGCTGATCCATCACTTTTGGAATTTGGAATCTTTGATGGGCCCATCCAATATCCCAATGAGTGCTGCTACACTCAGTTTTTTTTTTCAATTTAAAACACAAACACGTCATGTTTTTATTCATTGAAACATATATCTCGTTAGATGATGTATATACCTCACTAAATTTTTTCTTACACTTACTAAAAATGGGTTCATTTAACTCAAAATGGACCGATATGTAATTTTTATCAAAGTATATACATCATTAAATGATATTTACGATTTTTTAGAAAATGAAAACATGTGAGGTTTGAGTTTTGATTGGTAAATGTAACGGAGTGTATCATTTTTCATATCCCAATTCCGGGGATGATGTGTGCTGCGTGTGCAAGTGGTTCTCTTTTATTTTACTTTTTTATATTTTATTTTTGGAAAAAATCCTAAAACCCCCCTGTAAACTTTCCTAAATCCATAAAACCCCTTTACTTCTTTTGAAGTCCATAACTCTATATAATCCTTTGAAAACACTTATATAAATCCAAATAACCCCCCAAGTAAAATTTACGTTGACAGATGAGGAATATTTTGTGAATTTTCTGTTTGGTTAACCCTATCTGAAAACACAGTATACCAAAAACTTCCTACAATATATTAAAAATTTTAAAAATTCTCTATAAATAACGATTTTACCTCTATGGATAAAGTTTTATAATCTATTAAGAGGGGTAAAACCATCATTTATATAAGTTTTTTACATTTTTAACACATTGTAGTAAATTTTTAGTATATTGTATTTTCAGCCAGGATTAACCAAACGAAATTTTAAATGATATTTCTTGTTTGTCAACGGAAGTTTAGCTCTAGGGTTTTTTTGGTTTACATAGGCATTTTTAGGGGGTTATATGGATTTTAGAAAAAGTCGGGGGGTTTTATGAATTTCAAGCAGTTTAGAGGAGGCTGGTTTGGCCGATGTTAAGATTTTGATAATAAATTGTCCTAGTAAAATGTCCATCAATTTTGTTTTTATTCACGTTTGTCAAAATTAATATAAAAAGTAAGAATAAATGTTATTCTAGTTTTTAAGTGGAACAGAAAAGTCTCATTTTCATTTCAAAATCAAAACAACTATTTACACTTCATTCGAATTATTTTTTATATTAAACAGGATAAGTTGTCATCTTCCATCACTTATTCATACAATTACCTTTTATCACATCATTTATTCCCTTGTGAAACCAATTTAGAGAGTTATATCTATATCTTATTCAACGCGACTTGTTTTATAGTGGCCAGAAGAATAAAATGTGTGTGAAAATCCTTGTAAAATCGGGATTGTTCGTTGAAGTTTGGAGAGGACCCGACCTTTTTTCTTCTTGTTTTTTTTTCTTAGAAAAGGATATATTTTACTATCAACACTTATATTAAAAATAGGTTACAAGTTCGAAGGGTGGTGAAAAGAAAAAAGAGAAGTAAGAGGACCCAACCTAAAATTGGAATGATTTGGTATGGTAATCCTTTAAAAATTGAATTTAATATGAAAAATGTGAAAATTACATTCCTACCCATCATTTGCATCTCGTCGTATTATAACGAAGGGAAAAAAATTCAAATAAGCTCCTCTAAATTGTTCAAAATCCATATATTCTCTTTATTTTTTTCTTGAAATCCATATAACTACCTAACAACACTTATGTAAATCTAAATAACCCTCTCAATTAAATTTTCATTGACAAATTAGAATTTTTTTGTGAATATTCTATTCGATTAACCCTGATTGAAAACACAATAAACCAAAAACCTCTACACTATGTTAAAAATATAAAACTTCCTTCGTAAATTATGATTTCACCTCTCCAGATAGATCTGGAGGAATAAAATCGTCATGTATGAAAGATCTTTTCCATTTTTAACAAATTATAGTGGTTTTTTTGTATAATGTATTTTCAGTTAAGGTTAACAAAATTGAATATTTGCAGAGTATTCCTTATCTATCAACAGAAGTTTAACTCATATGGTTATTTAGATTTACATATGTGGTTTAAGAGAGTTATATGAACTTTAGGAAAAACTAGGGGGTTGTATGAATTTCAGACAGTTTATAGGTTATTTGAATTTTTCCCTATAATAAAAATATAAAATATACAAACATTACAACATTGAATATTCAAACTTCATTCATATTCATAGTCAATGTTGAAGTTTATAAAATCAACTTCAAGATCAACTATTTGGTGAAGTTGATAAACCTCTCTTCTCTTTGAAGATGATCAACTACTGGAGAGTACTATTCTTAAAAAAAAAAAAAAACATATATCCAATTTAGAACTCTATGAATAATGTCATTCCAAATTTTTAGATATAAGAGCTTTCAATATATTTCATTGCATTATGTTCTCTTCTGGCTCAACATTGTGTCACTTGCACTAATAAAAGAATACACCGATACCATTGTAGACACTAAAAAGGTTAGTAAATCACATACACGTCATTGTAAAAAGTACAATAAATCACATTTCTTTATAAAAAGCACATGAAATATCACTTCATGTGCTTTTGACTTTGAAAGATAAAGTATTTCATCGATTTTTCTATTTTCTATTGAAATTGATTATCAATAAATTTTTTAAATATTTAAACAGTTAATTAAGCAAGGTTCACTTTTTAAAAGATGAAGCTTGTGAAAAAATAGAAAAATAATATATATTTTTTTTTTACCTTTTCATAGTAAACAAATAGATGAAGATGATGCTCTTACGCTTATTTTCATATTGTTTCATATTTTTAATACAATTCATTTTTTTGAGTGACAATGTGGGGCAATTCTATTTCAAAAGGAATGCTCTGACTGGTTGTACATGAGGATGAAAAGATAAAAATAAAATGGAGTAAGAATCTACCTAAGCCCCGTAAACCGCACCACCCACTTGAACTAGGGTAACCCCTCCAACCCCTCGCCCCATTTTTAATACAATTTTATTCATGGATATTTAACATCATCATTGCTCGTTTCTCAACACCTCCAATTTTTTTTTTTTTTTTTTGTTTAACCAACGCTTCCGTAGCATAGTGGTAGTCCCTGAGTCTGCTAATTATCTAAAAAATATTCGTATCCGATCTGAATTCGTATCTGAAAATTTAAAAATTATCCGATATCTGAAAAATCTGTTTCTGTATCCGAAAAAATTATCCGTGTTCAAAAACTTTCGGATCGGATACGGATATGCTCATATCCAATCTAAAAAATATCTATATCCGAAAATATTATTATATTATTATTTATTTAATTATATATTTATATTTTTAAAATTAGTAAGAGTTTTTTTGTTTTTACTTTAAAGTGTGTAATATTTTATATATATACTTATAATTTTGTGTTTTATACTAGGTAATTATTATATTTTTTTACATATTTCAAATATTAGATATATGATTTTTATTTTTGGATATTAGAGTTTTGGATATTTTAGTCATTCCATATTTATTTTGAATTTATGGATATTTCGGATAATTATCCGTATCTGAATCCGGATTTTCGGATCGGATACGGATATTTATTTTCAAAATCCGTCGGATATCGAATACGGATATTTTTTTGAATGTGTAGTTCAGATACGAATATAGATATGGACATATTCGATCCGATAGACAGGCTTAGTAGTGATCCCTCACCCCATATTTAATACAATTGTATTAATGAATATTTAACATCCTCATTGTTTGATTATCCACATCTCTATTTTTTTGTTTAACCAATGCTTCCGTAGCATAGTGGTAGTGCATTCGCTTTGTAAACGAAAAGTCACGAGTTGGATCCTCTCTGAGAGCTATAATTCTATTTTAAGTTTAATTAATTGTCACTCACCTGAATGTGGGCAACCCCTGCCAACCCCTCACTCCATTTTTAATACAATTTTATTAATGGATATTTAACATCATCATTGTTCAATTCTCTACCCAAACCCCTCACCCCATTTTTAATACAATTCTATTAATAGATATTTAACATCATCATTGTTCAATTCTCTACCCAACGCTTCTGTAGCATAGTGGTAGTGCGTTCCCTTTGTAAGCGAAAGATCGTAAGTTCGATCGATCCTTGTTGGAGCTTTAATTATATTTAAGTTTAAATTAATTATTAATAATTAATTGTCACCCACTTGAACGCGGGCAACCTCTTGTCTCATTTTTAATACAATTCTATTAATGGATATTTAACATCATCACCTCCATTTTTTTTTGTTTAGCCAACACTTCCATAGCATAATGGTAGTGCGTCCTCTTCATAAGAAAAAGGTCGTGAGTTCAATCATCGTCGGGAGCTTTAGTTATATTTTCAGTTTAACTAATTGTCACCCACCTGAACAAGGATAACCGCCAACCTCTCATCCCATTTTTAATGCAATTCTAATAATGGATATTTAACATCATCATTGTTTTTTATTCCCAAAACCACCATTTTTTTGTTGTTTAACCAATGCTTCCGTAGCACAGTGGTAGTGCGTTCGCTTCGTAAGCGAAAGGTCGTGAGTTCGATCCTCACCGGGAGCTTTAATTTTATTTTAAGTTTATCTAATAACTAATTTCGTACTGAGATTCATGGACTCTTTTTTTTGAAAATTTTTTAATATAAAATTGTTCTTATTTTTCTCTTAAAAAACATCGTCCTTTACGAAAAGAATTTTCTTCCACTAAGAGGAAATAGAACTTCTTCTTATACGAGAACTTCCGCTTGCATAAAAATTATTTAAAAATTCTAAAATTAAAAAAAAAATTGATATAAATATATAAAAAAGAAAAGAGAAGAAAAAGTAGATAAATCTTGAGTTTTTGAATAGTCTAGGACACTACTAGAACAGAAGAAGGGGTAGAGGTAGTGTTTGAATGGATGAGGACATGGGTGGATAACTAAGGATATTTATAGGCGAACTTAGATAATATATCCCTCAATGTAGTTGTTTTTGGATGGTAGGGGTATTTAAAACATTTAACAAAAAAAAAAATAGATTTGACTTACCACGACTGGGCTAATGGGTAACGGCCAATGGGCCGTGCTAATGGGCAGGCATACGGCCCAAGTCGGGCCACGGGCCAAGTGCGATGTCACTCTTTTAATGTGTTGGAAAATATTTTTTTATAATTCAAAATATATGTTTTTATTTTTTTAAAATAGTAAACATTATATAACAATAGATATGCTTTAATGAAAAATGTATATAGCTTCATTTCAAGTTAAACGAACTCATTTTTACTAAATGTCAATTTTTTTTTTAATGAGATATATGCATTATTTAATGATGTATATGCTTTATTTGATTTGTAACGATGTAAATGTAACTGTATTTTGAACTATAAAAAAGAAAAACTGAGTGTAACAACCCTCTTGTTGTCCCATCACAGTCTGCTCCATTTATTGGGTTGGCTTATTCCCGAGCCATGCCGGTAGCGGCGGCCCATCCAGTTTTACACTCAATTAATGAGTACATATTGTATTTTTTTTTCTATTAAAATATTTATTAGGTCAAGTATATATTTAAAATAATTCAAAACATTCTCTAAAAAGGAAAAATCCATATAACCTCTTGTAAACTGTCAGAAATTTATATAACATCCTGACTTTTCTTAAAGTTCATATAACCCATTGAAAATACCTATTTAAATCTAAATAATCTCACGCGTTAAATTTCTGTGGACAGATGAGGAATATTCTTTTTGGTTAATACTCTACAATACCGTGTTTGGCAGAAAACACAGTATACTACCATATACAATGTGATTAAATGCGAAAAATCATATATAAATGACGATTTTATTTTTCCTGATAGAGTTTTATATTACATTTAAAAAGAATAAAAATATTTATTTATTGAGAATTTTTTACATTTTTAAAACATTGTAGGTTATTTTTGATATACTGTATTTTCATTTAAGGTTAACCAAATAAAATATTTATAAAATATTCTTTATCCGTCAACGAAAGTTAATCTCAAGGGACTATTTAGATTTTCATAGACATTTTGAGGGGTTTATATGGATTTCAAAAAAAATCAGGGGGTTATATAGTTTCCTACTGTTTACAGAGGGTAATTTGAATTTTTCCCTTACTAAAAATAACTGCAGGTTTGAGTATAACATTTTCCTCTTCCAAAAGCATGTCCCAAAAATTTGAAAATGGACTTTGTGGTGGCCCATTCGAAGCCCATGGACTTTCACAGGCAATCCGTTCATCTGAAGCAACTGTAGGTACTACATTCCTTAAAATTTGGAAAGAGCAAAATTAATGGGCGCTGATATCCGCACCCCGAGTTTTAAGAAACCCACCCTTTTAAAAAAAAAAAAAGATTTATGTACTGCAACAATAAACAGAAACCCACTCTGAGGTTGACATTCTCTCTGACAACGGTAGTGAATGATGGTCGCCAGAGGTTTCGACGAGTGTACCAACCTAGGTCGACATTCCTTCTGACGACGGTATTGAAGTGTGGTCGTCCGAAGGTCCGGCGAGCTAAAGTAAGAGAGAATAAATTCACATTTCTATAAGTTTCAAACTAAATAGATAAATTTTACATTTAAACACATATAACAGACAGCCATAGCAGCATTTAAAACACATCAAAATATGACATTTGAGTCCTTGTAAACATCCATAAACTCATATAAGCCCTTGCAAACTTGGAGTTGGACATACAGATCCTTTAAACTATTATGGTAAGTCAATTTAGTCCATGGGTTAATTTTTTTTAATCCAATTTGACGATATATTCTCATAATATTCCATCTGTGTGAAATTAAACACTCATATTAATCACTAAAAAAAAATAGAAAAAACATATATATCATTTTAAATGACCATTTTGCCCATGATCAAACTCATTTTCATTTTTTTTCTTTTATAGATTTTGACGTTATTGTTGCATACTACTCTATTATTATTATTTTTTTGCTTCCTTCTAGTTCAAACAATTGTAATTATAAAGATGATTTTATTTATGTATTATATTTAATATACTATAGATATTACTTAGATTTTTTATTTTACATTTTGATGAGGTGATTACATAAGTTAAAAAGCTCATGTTAATCAATATGTTGTGCATTATGGAGGTATAATAGTAAAATCACACCTATGGTTAATTTTAACTATGATAGGTGAAAAATGATTTAACAATATAAATGGATTAGACATTTTCTCTGTTTCTAGGAATGTAATTGTCTTACCCCAAGTTTACAAAGACTTATATGGGTATATAGATGTTTACAGGGATTGAAACTTCTTTAAAACCCTATTTTATATTATATCGTTTACCAAAAAAAAATTAATTATTTTATATCAAGATCATAATTAAACTACTTAGAGCACATTAAATGCATAATGACCGTTTAAACATGCAATAATTGCACCCCGTCTATATGACCGTTGTGATTTGTAAAAACGAGCCCACTCACATAAAATCAGAAGCCCTCGTCTAGCCGGAATCCGCGGAGCTTTTTCATTTCCCCCAAAAACTGGTTTCTTCAACTTCATTTCTTCCAAAAATAGCTTCTCCCTCCACAACTCACGCAAAGCCAACCCTAAAAAAAGGCCTTCTCCAAATTCTCTCTTTCGTTCCCCCCCCCCCCAACGAAGCCGTCTCTCCCTCTCTCCCGACGAAATCGTCGCCACGGTTGCCCCGTCGAATTCGTCACCGTCGTCCACCCCCGCCGATCACGATCACGATCGCAAGCGAGCGAGAGAGAGAGAGAGAGAGGGAGGTGGGATACTCACATTGCTTCGTTTCAAGGTGCGTTCGGCACAAACGTCGGATCCGAGACTATTTTCTCGTTGTTCCTGCATTTTGTCGTTGATTACGTTTGGAATCTCTGTTTTAGGGTTGGATGTTTCGGGATGATAACCAAATCGTGAACCGCCGCCGGGCATCACTGTCTTTGAGGTACCTATCTTTTATTCTCTGTAATTCTTGGATTGATGATGTTGTAACTTGAAAGAATGCCCCCAAATGAATGACTAAATTGTTTTTTATTTTTTATTTTTATTTATTTAACATAATGTTTAGCCAGACAGCCTATATTCACAATGCGGCAACATACAAGTTCATGAGAAACTGAATAAGTAGTGTGGGGATTGGTTACACTCTGGTCCTTCCGCTGCTTATGGTCCACATTGTTAAATTATGATGTGGATCGGTTGGAAATCTACTTCTGACACAACGATAGGAAACAGTGATATTTCGGAAGTGTTTAAGGATGGAACATTTGATTTATAAAGGCTCTTTGAGTGTTTGGCCTAATTTACTACTTTATAGAATGAAGTCTTGTCTGACTATGACAGAGGTTGCCGGTCCAACTGTATCCAGTATGTTAAATAGATGTGTCACAGAGAGAGAAGTAGAAGTCGATAACTTTAGAGTGTAGATATCAATACAAAATTGGAGGTTTTTTTGAGGATTTTGCAAAATAGAGACAAAACAGAATATTAGGATATCAACCTCTCTCCACCATTCTATGAAGTAGTCATAACTCAACAACCCAAGAACTAATATGAGGTGTACCATTTCTTATGATATCAACCGTCCACTTGATTTTAATGAATGACTACAACATCCAAATAATTGCCTGTTATCACTCCTAAATTCCTGGAACTTACAAACAATAAAAATTAACCCCTCTTCCATTAAAATGTAAATAAATTAATAAGATCAAGGCCCAAACACTAGAAACATAAAACTAAAAATACAACTTCTTAAGGACTAGAAGCACCCCAAAGTTACTATGTAAACAGTGAAAAGCTATAAAAGCAAGAAAACTAAAACGGATATGAGACATCAGAAGTGTCTCTACCATCACAGCCTACTCAATAGCCTCACTCAACCAAAATTCTCCCATTCCCAACAACACATTTTCTCAGATTTTATAATATGTACAGCTAACTTTCAAGAATTACAGAACAGATCTCCTCTCAGCATAGCACCCTTTCACAGAGCATCACCGTCATTTTTCTTGAACCATATGGTTCAACATACCACTTGGGAATCAAGCCAACCTTTCTCATACTCGCTTCTATCATCTTTTCCTCTGAAAAAATCCAGGATAGTCCCCAGGCTGTGGTTCATCTATACCAAATGAATTTGCTAAAAGGACACTTGACAAATAGATGTTAGGAGTTTCTCCTTGATTGCGTATTTTTAATTTGTTGGTTATTTGCATATATCATGTAAGTTTAATGGATTGCTTGAGATTTAATTATTTTGACAGATGGCCTCGCAGCGCACTACTGAAAATGTGCTACAGCAGAAGTCTTGTCATTGTGCAGAGGGTGACTCAAATGTTTTTGCTGCAAGGAGTTCTAAATGCCCCAACTGCCAGGTAGATGTGTGTGACACAAATGTTGGTTTTTCAAAGGGCTTGCATAAATTAGTGTTTCGGTGATCTTCTTCTCCCTGAACAACACCAATTTATCTTTGTCTTTAAATTACCTGAGTTCACAAGTGACTTTTATCTATGTGTAGTGAGGATCAAATGTCTTGTTCTGTATATCTTAGGGCTTGACAATGATTTGTAATAACAGAATGCAAGTTTATCTACGTGGCATGGATTTCAACATGGGCAGAGCTGAATTTCTTCTATATTTGTGGAAGTGTATGCATCAATAAATGAAAAATCAACAAGCTAATTCATCTGTCCCTAATAAGGAAAATTATTGGCCGAATGATGGACATGGATGAAGAATTGAGATATCGAGGAAGTTAGTGCCTTGTTAACCAAATAAAATTATATGAGAGGTCGTCATAGTAAAAACATGACATGGCCATGGTGTACTACAAAATTCTCAGAGAACATGTACAATTTATTTGCATTATGACCAGACTTTGGCATAGATATATTTTTTTACAGATAAAGATGAACACACACTAGTCATTGTTTAGTTACTAAATATCTAGGATTCTCACAAGTTTATACTCTTTGCATTGTGGAAGTTGCTTTTCCTTTCGAGGTGATCTAAGTTAACATTATGGATATATCTTGTATTTTACCAAGTATTTTAATTGTGATATAATTCTTGTATCTGCTTTTGTATTATTTATAGTTTTGTTGAACAAATCCTGCATTTTGAAGTTTATTTATTGCAGGTTTTCAAGAGTGGGCCACTTTTCATATCATCAAAAGGTATCCTATGATTCATCTTCTTCTAGTTTTGATTGATTGCTCTTCCTGGCACACTAATGGCTATGGATCTGGCATGTTTTGTTTTTTCTTGCATCAGACATGAATTATTGTATTACTTCATTTCGTGGATATCTTAAATATTATTTAAAATTTCAATGTGTTCTCTATATTTTGTACTTGTTTCTACTAAGAAAGATCCAGTTGGATGATTGGTTTTGTGAAAATCGTTGAATTTGCACTGTACTTTAAGAAGTTGTTTGATAAGATTATTTATCTGGTCTAGCTTTTGACACTTTCATTATTTGACAATATTTTTTGGATTGCATGTATATGAATACATCTTTTCTTCTATATATATTTTAATCAACATACATATGCAGGAATAGGATGGACTTCGTGGAAAAAACGCTGGTTTATTCTCACACGTACATCATTGGTCTTCTATAGAAATGACCCGGCAAGTATAATTTTTATTTTTTGTCTTGTTCACATTACTGATAGTTTTTGGTCCTTAAGAAAGCCTTGTGTATGCATGTACGTGTGTATATATATATATGTTGTGGGGGAAGGGGGAGGAAAGGGTAGGGGCTCTACCACCATATTTCCTTAATATATGGGATATAAAGAAAGCAGCACAAAAAACGAAATAAAAAGAACAAAAAGGAAAATTAGTAAAAGAGAGCAGAGAAACAAAGAAAAAAAAATCTGCAGATGAGCAATCTACAGAAAAGAAAATGCGAGATAAAACCAGAAAGGCACTGGTCTGGTTCTTTTGCTTTATGTAGTAATAATTGACTCATATCCTGATTTAATGAATCGCAATAGCTAGTCTACCATTTCCTTCAAAAAAAAAAAAAAGGTACTGATCATTTGCCAATTCTTTTTTTTTTTTTTGGTCTGAAAGTTGAGGATCCATATAGTGAAGCACTTGTGATATATGACGATGACAGATAATATCAAGCTACATATTGAATTTTCTGTACATACCAACATTGTATTGTTATTGAATGAGTAGTATCATATGATTTATATAGTGTTTTATGCTTGTGGACATGAACTCATTTACTGTTGATGATTGTTTTAATAATGTTACAGAGCCATTATGTCACTGCAATACAGTGATTGTTATTAAGCCCTCATTCCATATTTCATTTTGTCAACCAATCAAAAATTTTGATGGCTCAAAATTTAGGTTTTAATTAATAATTTTCCCAGTCGATGTGCTTTTCGGATTAGTTATCTAATGTCTGAACTCATGGACTGCTACTTGTGCTCGTATATTTTCAGTCCGCTCCTCTCCAAAGAGGAAGTGAAGCGAATGTGACTCTTGGCGGTATTGATCTCAACAGCTCAGGAAGGTGAGTCTTTTTTATATAAAAAAGAAATGAATACAAGGGTTATCACATTTCAATTTGGTTTGTCATTTTTTGGATTTTTAAAGGTAAACTATCACAAATTCTCCATCCTTCTGGGACTAGGGACTAAATATATGCTTACTTAAGTTCTGCAGTGTGGTTGTTAAAGCGGATAAAAAGCTCTTGACAGTTCTCTTTCCTGATGGTCGTGATGGGAGGGCCTTTACACTTAAGGTCACTTTCTAATTGGATTTCTTTTATTCTTCCTGGAGCTTCTTTATTTTTATGCTTTCTTGCTCTATTGTTTTTGTTGCAATAGGCTGAAACATCCGAGGAGTTGTTGGAGTGGAAAATTGCCTTAGAGAATGCTTTGGCGCAAGCACCAAGTGCAGCACTTGTGTTGGGACAGAATGGAATCTTCCGTAATGATGCAGCCGAGGCAATTGAAGGATCTTTTGAACAATGTATGCATCCCTTGTCTCTGTTTAAGTCTGACATAAATTGTTTCAGGTGCTATTTCTCATCTGATATAATCTTGCACCGCATTTTATCATTAGGATAGGGCAATGAATGCAGTTCAACAAAACTTTTACAAAATGTTAACGCACATGTATAGTTTGAGACATTAGTTCAATGAAACTTCCACATTTTTTGATAGCTTGCTACATAATTTTGATCTAAGTAGCTACAAATATGTAATGAATCAATAGAGGCTCAATCCAGGAGAAGGTTCTTATGGGGAGGTGATAAGGAGGGAAAGGGGAGGATTAGTGAATTGGGATGTTGTTTACAGTGAAAAGCAAGATGGAGGCTTGGGGTGATTAACTTGATCCATATGAACACTGTTCTTTTGGGGAAGTAATTATGGAAATTGA
Source organism: Acorus gramineus (assembly GCA_030737835.1). Classification (NCBI taxonomy): domain Eukaryota; kingdom Viridiplantae; phylum Streptophyta; class Magnoliopsida; order Acorales; family Acoraceae; genus Acorus; species Acorus gramineus. The sequence goes on from CM060849.1 coordinate 23,246,960, forward strand.
TTGTAGATCAGAATGCCTGTTGGGTGAGATTTGCTTGACTGGATACTGCAAAGCTTGTAGGATACATGAAATCAGACCAAATTTTGAGGTGGATTCTGAAAAATTCAGACTTGGGGGTGAGTGGTGCTTAATGGCTAGTTAAAACTTGGATGACCAAGTCACATAAACATTATGAACACATTGAAACTAAAGATCCACTAAAGTATCCGAGTGTATGCATGTTAGTGAATTGGGCTCTGGGTCGTACCTGACAGTGTCGGTTTGGGAAATTTTATCGATAACTGATTTGTAAATTTTAAAAATGTTTTATCTTTATATATGGATGGTCATATGGATAATCAGGTACCTGGCATTTGTTTTCTAATTTTATAACTTGGTCCTAACTACATGATAATTGCATTGTACCTCTTATATCTGTTTGTAATTAGCATCTCTTACATTCTTTCTTTTGCCTTCTCACTTGATTTCATGATTGTTTTATTTTCGCTTCAGGGAGAGATAGGAAGCCAGTCAAATCCTTGGTTGTTGGTAGGCCAATTTTACTTGCTTTGGAAGATATTGATGGAAGTCCCTCTTTTTTGGAGAAGGCCCTTAGGTTTCTCGAACTGTATGGTAGATTCTCTTGGCTTAATCTGTCCTATCTAATGGATTTTTAGATTTTTTTTTATCTAGCCCATTGGATTACTATTGCTTGCTTATTTCCTACAGCTAAAAAATGAAAACTTGTGTGATATTGCTTAGCAACCAGATTGATATATCATCTCAGAGTTGATATGAAGTGTGCTTGATATATCATCTCAGAGTTGATATGAAGTGTTCAAATTTTTTTTAAGTGCTTGACATGGCAACATTTGTTTAATGGAGGTATTTAGGTAATTTGGTAGAGCATGTGGATCTAAATTGTATATAACTATGGGGAAACCAGGAACAGTGTTTTCAACTGTAAAAACTTATTAATGTTATGAATGCCTAATTGGGGAGTTTAATAATGTTAATCCTTATCCCTTTTTATTTGTTCACTTCTCATCTTATACAGGTTTTAATGGGCTAATCCGTGCAACCCAGAAAGATCCATCAATTATATATAAACCCTTCAGTGATATAATACCAGTAGAGGCTGGTACTTTATAAAAAAAAATTTACATTGCTTGTGCTTTTTACATCTGTCAAGTTGATAGCTAGCCAAAAATTTATATTGCTTCTGCTTTTTACGTCTGTCAAGTTTGGTCTTTTAGAAAGAAAATATTATTATTTAAAAAAATATACAACATATTCTAACTGTTAAGGCAACAATTCTAACTTAGGGATTCTTATGAATGCATTTGCATCTTGTAGAGGTTTACATAGTATTGAATATTAACGTGTGTTTTATATATAATTAAACAATCTTCTATGGAAATATATGTAAAACTCCCTTGTTAATATTTTTGATCTTTTCACCTCGATTGAAGTGAGTGAGGAGGCAGCAGAAGGCACATGTCTTTAAAAATATCATATGTAAATAGCTTTCAGCCATCTTAGCCTCTTTTTTTTGCAACAGTAATGGACATGCCACAAGCTCCAAAACAAAAGGATATACATCGAAAACATTTGGAAGACTATCAAGGCGACACTTTGAGCTTGGAACTTTTCTCTTATTGGAAGAAGGAACTAGTTTTTTTTTTTTTTTGTGGTTGGGGGGGGGGGGGGGGGTGAGGGGGTTGGCTAGGGAAGGGATGTGAATCTTCCTTGGCATACTCTCATATTTTTATTTTATGAACTGCAAGCCAAATATGACAACAATTCCTTTGTCGTTGTGAATTTACGTGTACCATTTATTTCTATTTTTCATGTTCCATAGTTCATGGTGATTTTACAGTAACACAAAAGTTTACAAGTAGACAAGCCTTGTTTTTCTTTTCAGATTCATGAACTAAATGTAGATATGTTTGGGTAACTTGGTTGGTGTTATTTGCGTTATGAAGCAGTAGGTTTGTTTGGTACAATCGCATATGTCTAAAGGCATTTGTTTCATAATGTGATATGCAAATGCTGTTGCACAGTGAATGATAAGATTTAAATTTTCCAATCCTAATTTTTCTTGGTAATTGTCAACAGGAATTAAAATAGAAGGTATTCTGCGTCAATCAGCAGATGTGGATGAGGTTGATCGCCGAATTCAGGAATTTGAACATGGTTCGTCTCATTTACTTACTTTTATTTTCATTCTTTGTAATCAGCACATTACTCTGTTAAACCTTGTATAGTTTTATGTTATACTATGCTTAAGTTTTTATTTGGTCTCCTACTGTGTTTTTCTCTGCTTTAGCTAATTGGGTATGTCGACTTTAATCTAATATCTTGCCTGTAGTCAAAACTGGTTATTTTTTTAATTGCAGCATTGTAATTTCTGTGAGTATTCAGGTAAAATTGAATTCTCTCCAGACGAGGATGCTCATGTTGTTAGTGATTGTGTCAAGGTAATTCTTTTTGACACATTTTGAAAATGGAAGTTGCATGTTTTGTGTTTTAGACATTTTCTTCTATTCCTAGGCCATTCATCTAATTTGTTTCTATATTAAACTGGCTACAGCATGTCCTGCGAGAGCTTCCATCATCTCCTGTCCCTGCGTCATGTTGCAATGCACTATTAGATGCATGCAGTAAGTCTTCTTTGTTACAATACCCCTTATGTAATGATATAGTGATTCTGGTGTTTAAGAGAATCTGTTGAGATTCCATTATTCTTTCAAGTACTCTATTTTTTCTTTAACACCTTTCTCAAAAAATTCTTTAAGTAAATATAGTTTACTGAAAAAACTCTTTGTCAAGAATTGTAAAGACACTGTATCAGGCATAATGAGCATGTGCACCTGTTGTGTTTTTAGAAGAAGAAAATGTATTTATTTTGATCTTGTATCTTTAGGTAAGTTTTAACTTTTAATAATGGTAGCTGCTAGGTTTTTATGATTAAGGGTTTAAGCAACATATAACTTGTTTTTTAATTGGTAATTTGTCCTCCTGTCTCCCCATTCTGCAACTAAGGGTCCTGTTCACCTTTTTGTTACATTTTATAAGTTATGAAGACAATGATCCCTGCTCCTTGAAATTCCCGAACTAATGATATGCCTGCACAATTGTTTTCTATGTACAACCAACAATAAAGAATTCAACTTTCTCAAATTTTTTAGGATGTAGATAGCTTCACATAATTTGTTGCAAGTAGAAAGAACTATTCGAAATTTGTTGACATCTACCTTCTTTTGATGTTCTAGAATATCTAATTTGGACGTCAGTTGAGGGCTACAGGTTATTAAATGTTTATGATTTTGTATATTATCCTGGGAAAATGGTTACTTTCAATGAAGGGAACTATTTTGATTAAGAAATGCTTATTATGAAAAAGTTGATACTTTTTTTTTTTGACCTCCCACTGATCAAGTGGTCTTTACAATCAATTTAATACAAATCTTACCCATCCAAACACTTTTTGCAGACACCAAACTACTGCAATTTGAGGCCTTTTCTTTCTATTTTTCACTTTCATTTGCTTTCACTGAAATATGAAGTCTGCCCTTATACAATGTTTGGTCTGTTTAACTATTCTAGACTAAAAATGTTTTACAAAGTTTTCCGCAGTTCATATCAATACATTTTAAATGGTTTAATTAACTCGTACCCTTCCTTTTTTTCTCCGTTTCTTTTAGACAATCATTGAACTCTGCACTTCTGAAATATACAGTCCATTCAGTTACCGATAAGCAGCCTAAGTTTCATAAAAACATTTGATGTCTGATAAGTTTCACAAAACCATTTAATGTTCAATGTTTTTTTTTAAAGATTATTTCATCTTAAAATAGCCGATGTAATGGACTTTTACTTGCTTTTTTACTTGTATATACACTCATATAATATGACTAGGCATTAACTTTGTTGGTTGATGCCATTGCCAATGACATTAACTAGGAATTGACCGTGGAAGTAGAGCCGCAGCAATCCGAGCTGCTGTATGTGAAACATTTCCTGAGCCTAATCGCCGTTTATTACAGAGGTACTTGATTTATTTAATGGATTATACTTTGAACATATCTTGGCTGGTTCCCATTGGGCATTCATGTTGTAGGGATGCATTTAATTCAGGCTGTTGCTTCCTTTACTTGTAACCTTTCATGTCCATGTTACATTCTATATTGTAATTAAATAACTGAAAATCCTGTAAGTTCTTATTTACAATGCTTATTGTGGATTTTTTTTTTCATTGAATAATCACAACATCAATAATTGCTCCTGGATGGGGGTATCCTAATGAGTAATAATCTCCAAGCTGCTACATGGAGCAGCTTGCAAACAGTTGCACATTAAACTCACCTACAAACAGCACACATTGCAGCACTGCCACCACTTACTTTGCATATTTTTAAGTTTTTATCAATGTGTTGGATATCCTAGGTCCTGTATATATTGACTAAAATCATATCATCTCCAAACATCATATAAGCATTTTCTTATTAAAAAATGACTTCTTTCCTATAATCGCACTTCTGATATTAGGATTCTTAAGATGATGCGAACGGTCGCTTCACATAAATGTGAGAATCGGATGACTTTGTCAGCTGTAGCAGCTTGCATGGCTCCCTTGCTTCTTCGTCCACTCCTTGCCGGGGACTGTGAGCTCGAGGATGAATTTGATATGCCTGGGGATGGTTCTATTCAGCTTCTTCGAGCTGCTGCAGCGGCAAATCATGCTCAAGCAATTGTTATAACTCTACTGGAGGAGTATGACAACATATTTGTTGTAAGTTTGGTTGAAATTTCTTGAATCCATCTTCATTTTAAGTAGTTTCGTATATATTTCTTTGTTATGCAGTAAGACGTTGCTCTGTTCTACTAGTTTTATATATGAAAATGAGATGTATTAAGTGGTAAAGCACACAAAGGAAATATTATTTTTTCTCTATGTCAGTGATATCACTTTCTACAAACTTCTCAATCTAAACGGGGAGCTAAAATATTTTTGTATTTATTTTCTAATTTTTCATGACTTCGCTTTTGATATGTCTCTTAAGCATGTTTTGGTTTTGTGCTGTCATTATGCAGCTAATTTTGAAAAAAAAATTTCACTTGAAGCATCAGATATAAATATTTGGAATTTCAGACTTAAATGATTTTTCTTAAATCACAGAATCTCATATAAAATAATAGAATGATTGATTTCATTATGTTCATCTACTCATAGCCCCTATACAGTAAAACTCGTTAATAGAAGTTGCAAAGCCACAAAAATTTTGTTGAAATTCTCACATTGTCATAAAGCCACGGTATTAATATAGTAAAATATAAAAATATAATGTATATTAAAAAAAATCTGGGTACGATGATAATGTGGGGTATGCTGGGTGAGTTTCTTCAATGTTTTATTTTCTTAAAGAAATTATCATACATCAGTAATCCTGTTTTCTGTAAAATTATTGGTTGAAGTTTTTAAATACTACAGTTTTAGGTAAATTTGCTGAAATTCATTAAAAACTTGTAGAAAATACCATTTGTTTATTAAATGCATTGGATTGAATGATTTTGTTGACATGGATTATTGTGAATCATAATATGTGTACTATAATGTGTTGGAATTAGTGGATGACCTGAATTATTTTATTTTTTTAGTAATGCAGTATGAACTTGCAAAATATTTCACTCCCCAAATCATGCAGAGAACCAGAAAAATCTTTCTCCAGCCTAAAAATTGTACATTTTCACTTCACAACAGCTCGATGAAATAAAATTTGATAAATGCCAAACTGGTTGAAGTTGTTACAGTGCAGAATAATAATAATAATAATAATAATTGGCTTTGTATCTATTCATAAGCATATTTGACAACACAACTGCTAATGTTTCATCTGTATTAATTATGCTAGTATTTAAACTGATTTGTGCATGATTACTTTAATTCAAGGAAAAGCATAGTTTGTGGATACTGTATTAACAAGGATATCTGCAGGATGATATTTTGCCAGTTGAATCCTTTTCTTCAGAACCATATACTGATTCGGAAGACTGTGACGTTGAGGATGGGTTAACGGATGATGAAATTTTAGAAGATGATGGTTATCATGATGCACAAAATGACATTGACGTGGAACACGAAGATGACACTGAGCGCACACAAAGTGGATCACTCAGTGAGAGCAGTAGTGATATGGAAAGTGATTTATACGACACTAAGGTCTGCATCTTTCGTTCTTACCTGCCCATTTGTAAACAGATACTACTACTACAGATACTACTAGTAGTTTGATTGAATACATCTTTTTATTATTTCTAGGTATGTTTCCTCCAGTCTAAATCATACTTCATCTCAAATTGTTCCAAATCTGCATTAGTTGTTTAAATAGTTAAATTTTCTAACCGTAGGATTCTGAAAATTTATAGGCCCTTTGCGTTGTTGTTGTTGTTGGTTTTTTTTCCCTTGAAAAAAGGTGTACAAGCTACCACGATTCATATATCAAATCAGGAAACATTGTCACATGACCGGACCCACAACAAACACCTCAAAATTTTCATTAGTAGAGATGACTACTGTCACTGCACAAGTGCACAAGTCACAACCACGCCATGCCGTTTGCTCTCTGATATACAATCTCCCGTCAACTTTGATTTGCTTTGTGTATGCTGTTCATAATTCTATTATCTACTTAGAATTTCACACATGGTAACTCTACTTTATATGATTATTTTTCTTTTGGATTCTTGTTAAAAGGTTAGTTTTATAATCTTATGATTCAGAAGACTTTATATATTGGATGTTGGATTTTAAAATTTTCACATGCCAAAAGATGATTATGTACATTTTTTTCTGTCAGTGGATAATTTTATTGGTAAAATATAGTACAGCTGAGTATCCCAGGTATCACTGTATTTGAAAAATGTGGTATCACTGTATTTGAAAAGGACCCTCAGCTTCTCCAAATGCTACTTATTGTTCTTTATGTCTTATTCACTTATTTTGATTTTTGGGTTTTTTATAACCCGGGGGGTGTTGGGGATTGGGATGGGTGCACATGCACAAGAACAACAACAAGGCCTTTATCCCAAAAATATCTGGTAAAAAATACAGTGACAAAAAAATGTGGTATACTACCAGAATAGAGGAGTTAAATTATTGATATTTGTCAGGAGGTTCACAAGCATATCCGGTATGATTGATTTTCTTACCCACCAACTAATTTTGACCAACAATTTGTGGCAGCCACTCAGGGTACCAAGATAAGGATTGCTGATTCTTTCTCTGTTTCTTTTTTTTTTAACTACTACATATGGACGGGAGTTGGCATGTAACATGTACTTTGTCAATAATGTTTTCCAGTAAATGTTTATTAAGGTTAAGTGTTATTTAGTGGAAGCTACTTTGAGTTAAATAATATGCTCTTTCATGCATTAGTCATACATATGCCATGCAAATATTCATATTACATTCATGCACATCTGGTTCTCTTGACCTTTATTTCTGGCACGTGTGCCACTTGCAGTGCACATTATGTAAAGAAGTTGTCTCTCTCTATATATTTTTCTCTTTCAATTAGTTATTAAATAAAAAAATTTCATTCTGCTTAGGTAATTTTTTTATTGATGGTATAACTACCATTTTTTTGTGGGAGTGCAGAATTCTGAATGTCAGGGTTCTGATCCTACCTCTCCTGCCTCCAGTGAAGATAATGAAGGAACTCCACTGCCTTGTAATATTGAGGATCTTTCATTGTTGAATGATATCAATCAAAAGCCTTTAAATACGAGTGATACAAAATTAGTTCAAAATAATATTGCGCAATGTGGTGTGAATTCACACAATCAAAGCAATAGCTTTGCAACTGTTTACACTACTTCTCTTGAAACAGTAGGTGATGTATCTTCTTCATCAAATGTATTACCTAAGTCAATTGGACATAGCTCATCTTTGAGCATCCCCAAATCTTCAGATAGAACTGATGGACAAGTGATTCCTGTCAAACGTCCAACTATATGGGGGAGAACCTCAGTGAGTATTTGAGTGCTTTCTTGTTATGATTGGTGAAAAAAATTCTTCTTATGCATCTCGTTTTGTAGGCAAGGAAGAACCTTTCTATGGAGTCTATTGATTACTCCAGTGATGATGAGTGAGTACTAATCCTTTCACACTGAGATATTTTTTTTCTTATATTATTTTATTCGTTATTTCTGTTGCAGATTTTTCACATAATCATTATGTGCACATGCTAATTGATTCTTAACACTAGCTTGGCTATCTAATAGAATGCCAGATTCTTGTTTGTTTGATCAAATCTGTAGTTCAGCTTATGGGGGGGGATCTGGATTTTCAATTTTACTTACTACGAGGGTACAGAATGACATCAATGACTTTTACTTTCACCACAGGAATTCATTTATCATTATATTGCATAAATGAAGCACACACACCGCTCTGGTCAAATAAAAAACTGACGAGTAAATCTTCAATTTCATTTCTGTTATGCTTAATGGGAACATTCAGATCTAGAATATGATGCACAGGGCCTTTTCCATGATCAACCTATATGTGTTGGTCATTCAATACCCAGATAATACCCCTTGTAAGTGACATAAAATGATTTACAAATATTATCAAGCGCCTTGTGATGTTTGAATATTTGTGCGAGAAATAATTTGTAACATAATTAAAACTCAATCATAAGTTGGGCGCAATCATTAATTGCATCCCAAATTAAGAAATGTGGGGTACTGTCTATGGTCTATGTCCATATCCAACCCATTTGCATATCTCAGCATGATAAGTTTAAATTTAGGTCAGTAGTGTTTTATGGAATAGAATGATGGGCGGTTGAAAATCATGTGAACTCATCTACGTATGAGGATGTTTTTTAAACGAGGATGGGACTCCACTGCCACATAAACTTAAAATTCATTGGTTTCAAGGTGGCAGCACCAATGTGGAAGTTGAAGAGTTGAGGCATCTCCCAATTAGGCACAATGAAGAGAAAATAACGAAGGACACAAGCGCAATGCGATATTGAATAGCAGAAGGCCCTCCCTGTCTAACACAAGCACAGAGGCCCCCACATTATATATTCCACCATCCCAAATGTTTTAAAAAACTCTGTGCCCCTTGAAAGATCTGTCCATTCATTGACAGTCAGAAATTCCAAAAAATCGTGTGGGGATCAATTGTGTGAATTTTGCTTTGGTGCTTCTATTATTCTTCTTGTTCAATCTATTAAACAATTTCCAGATCTCATGGACTTAAGCAAACCTTACTGCCCTACCCTAGGAACAAGGAGAACCTGTCCCAAATCTCTTTTGCTTAGAGCATTTCAACAAAAGATGATGGACTGTTTCTTCCTCTGCCTAGCACACATAGTATGGACATCGTTTGCACATGTGCTCTGATTGGTTAGTGAGGGAATTATCCACATAGACCAACCAAGAAAATGCTGACTATGAGGATGTTAAGGTACCTGCGGTAAAATTACAAAGAAATGAGATTATAAAAGATTGTATTAGAAGAACAGTAACATTTAGGTTACAAATAAATAGGTGTCATTTTCTTATGGAAGTATATATTTAATCTATAGGTTTTCCAAGCTAAGCCCAAACTGTTGGGGGAAAGCCTATGTTGAGTTGTCTCCTTGTGTGCTATTATCAAGTTATAGATGTTTAAAAGAATTTTTTTGGCAAGTCCTTTTCAAAATCTAATGATGTTTGCTCCAATTCTCATATGCTTGATTTTAAACAGGGTTACCATTCAGAGACTTGAGATAACCAAACTTGAGCTACAAGGAAAACTCTCCAAGGAGGTATAACTTCCTATAATGTTATATTTTATCATGGTATTGATATGATGTTCAAATATTGGAATGTAACATTAAGCATGTGTATTTTTCTGTGATAGATAAAAGAGAATGCCGATATGCAAGAAAGTCTGGAGAGAAAAAAACAAGATTTGCATGAGCGTCGTGTAGCTCTCAAGAAAGATGTATGTGCTGCATTATATGTTTTATTTGCATATTATTCTTTTTGTAATCACATCAGATTATAATGCAATAAAGAGAACAGCTGATCCAAAGATCATTCTAATTTAGCCAGCCAGCCACTCTCTGTGCACTCAGGAACCCTTTCTAGAGAAACACGTGCAAGCCTGAAGATGCATTTACCTCAATTTTTAAGATGTAGAATTCTACAGTGTTTTTAACATAGAGTCCTTTTGCTGACAATTATCGTGTTTCTTACCATCCAAATTGACCGATGTACTGCATGGCAAATGAGTTGAGTAAATTTCCCAATGATGTGTGATGTTTAAATATCACACATTATGATTCTATCACAACAATATCATACATGATGAAATTATCACAACAAATGACAGGAAGTTCTCAGTTGTCATTCTCAAAGCTGCCCTAAGTTAACTTTGTGTAGCCTTTGCTATTATTTTGAGGTTCCTGAAATTAGCATTCACACCAATAATAGTATCATACACTGATGATCCCGCTTTCTTGAAATAGCTTTGGGCACTATAGGACATGGTGATTTAACATGGAGGCTGGTATCCATATATATGTTTGATTTTTAAAGATGATAATATATCTAATAATTCAGAAGAGAGAGAACTAATTTAGATTTTACATCACCTAATTAATGCATGAGTGCAACTTTTAATGAACATCCTTGGGCCCCTAAACCCAAAAACTTTCTGAATAAGTGCTGGTTGCACAAACTTCTAGTATATGGATTTCTCAATGTCAAGTCTCTCCAGAAACAGTTTGTTATTTATATAAAACTGTGTTAATATATATCACTTTGTACATACCCCAGAATATTTTCCTTTCAACATTGTTTTAGCATTCTTGTCTCATCAAGTCAGTTAACCTCGAGTTTGTCATATTCTGAGATATAATTGAGTTGAATCTTTTCTTTCTTGAGGTGAACATTCTGGAATCTCTTATCTCATTTGCTTGGGAATAATGCAGTTACCTATAAAACATCTAGCATTTGAAATATTTTTACCCATTTGACTGTCGACAGGTTGAAAGATTACAAGAGCAGTTGCAGAAAGAAAGAGGTATAAGGGCATCTTTGGAGGCCGGTTTAAACATGAAAGCAGGGAAGCTACCCATTATGTCTGGTATGAATGACAAGGTGAGTCTGGTTGATATCTAGCACATTGTTATCTTTTCTGGTGTTTGCCCTGAGCATTTTGGTTTGTAAATTTGTAAAGGTGAAGGCAGATATCGAGGAAATTGCTTTTGCTGAGGCAGATATCAATAGTTTGAATGACAAAGTCAGTGATCTGCACAGGCAGCTTAATCAGCAAGACAGACACAATTATGGTTTTATTTGTGAATTATGCAAGCAGCATCGACATGCAAGTAATGAGACAAAATTGTGAGTAACTTCTCCACCCCCTCGCTTGACTTTGTGTACATAATCAAATCATGACCACATTTTCTAAGGTTATTTTCATTACTTCAACAAATCTTGATGATCAGATGTTACGGATGCCATGTGTCTTTCTAGTTTCTGAGAGGTACATAAAATCACTAGAAATATTTAAGAGGAGATACCTCTTAAGTCTTAACCCAGTACTTTGATGAGCTATTTGTTTTAATACGTGTCATCCCATTGAACTTAAAAGCTTTTTGTGTCAATATCATATATACGTACTCTTTCTTTCTTTTTCTTTTTCTTTTTTCCTTTTTTTTTGGAAATTACAGTACACACCCTACCCTAATTTTATTAAAGTGAAGTGAGTGATCAATACAAAAGCAACAAGAAAAAAAGCACCAAGACAAGCATGGGGCAAGGATGCATTAGATTGACACCCCCAAGTCCCCAACCCTTCAAAAACAAAACTTCACCACTCTACCCCTCGATCACAATCCTCCCCCTGCATACAAAACAAGACTCGTCCCCGCACAAAATCTTCCCTGATTCTTGATTAATCGAATCACCAAATCCGAAATGTTCTCCACATAAGAGTGCGGGCCCTTTGAAGATAACCTCATTTTGCATTAACCAGAGAGCCCACACCACTGCTGACACAAATGACTGAGATATTTTCGTAACTTTTGCAATTCATCATGAAATTTGACCCAGGATTTTAAAATTTAAGAAGCTTTGAGATATTTCATCTCCCAACAATGGATTAACATGTGATTTAATTACTAGAGAGTAGCCCTTTCTTCCTTAATTGTGATTTTGTATAAACTTTTGTGGGTTCACTTAGATTGGCCTAGTGCTTGGACTTCAAAGCACCCTCCAAGCCACTTGCCTAGGTGGGTTTTGGGCTGCCCATTGTCCTCCTAGACCTAGATACACTGACGCCTATTTCCAGAGTGGAGTAGCAGGTTGGATCATATGTCCCTTTTTGAAATGTTGAAAACATATTTTCAAAGACTACTAAATGAAGAGGATCCTAGCGTGGGAGAGGTGAGTGAAGATTTATCCCTAAAAATCTCGGAACAGATTGGATGCATTGAGAAGATTATAATAATGGAAGCTGAGAAGGCCTATATGAAATATGAAGAAAAAGATTCTATGCTGACGGGAAACTGATAGATGAGGGTCATAGGGTTGTCAAGGATTGATTTGGTTGACAAATTCGATGAAATTTCTATTGTTGGAAGGATACCAGGTGACTGATTTATGATATGTGCTAAATTGGGTGAGTTCATACCAGCACTAATGCACCACAGTTAAGCGTGCTTATGTGATTGTAGAACTAGGATGGTTGACCTCTTGGGAAGTCCTCATGTTGCACCCCCCGTAATCTTTATTGTACTAAGGCTGTTTTTTAATAAACCATAGTAGCAATTGTCTACCTTAAAAAAATATTTCACACTTACGAGGTTCAACATTCTCTAGATGTGAGTGAATGACTCGAGATTTAGATGAATTAGAGAATCACAAAAGACCAATTTAGATTTACTACGATTGAAGCTTTTTTCTTGCTAGAGTAGTTGGTTGAAAATTTTGTGGAGAAGAGAGAGCACATGATCTTTAGATAAAGCATATTATAGAGTTCTAAGAGAAGTAATTTTGTGAACCCTGTGAAAGAATGATTTCTCTTATGTGTATTGACATCATCCATGGCCTGTAGAAGGATGCAATACAATTATCAGAATGCATATGGACAGATAGGACAGTTTCAAGTAGCAGGAGTACATAAATGGTCAGTTTTAAGCCCATATCTTTCCATTCTTGTTATGATGTGCTGACCGCATCTATGCTAGCTGAAATCCCTTGGTGTATGTTGTTTGAAGATGGTAAAATGTTAATTAATGAGACTGATAGTTTGTACAGAATGATAAACTAGTTCTGTTGGACAAAAGACTGATGCGAAAGGCTTATAAAATTTAGTAGAATATGGAGATTTGGATTGCAAGTTTAATGACTCTGAAAAAAGGGGTTGAGGATGTAGTTGGTAAAGGTTCACAGGGAATTCCAAGTAAACCTCTACAGCTACATGGTTGTATTATATGAAAGGTTGGAGAATTCGACCATGAAGTATTTAATAGGATTAAATCAGGGTTGATGAATTGGGGAGGAACTTCAGGATTATTGTGTGACTGATATATACTTTTAAGTTTTGAGGCTGAAATATAAAATTATTTTAACAATTTAGCGGCTGGGAATGTTGTATGCACAGAAAACTTAAATGCGAAAGATGAGTGTAAGAGAGGTGATAATGTTAAGTTGGATCAAGTGGACTATTATGACAAAATAAAGAATCAAATGCCGCCTTCCTTTTACCCCCTCCTCCCTCCCCCAAAAGGGAAAACAAAACGCCCACACGACTGCTCTGGAAGGCATTTCAATTGTTAGCCTTGAAACATGCATCAGACATGGGACATGACATGCACCTGCTAGAGACACATCATAAATGTCAGAAATTCAAAAACAACTTGTTTTGGATTTTGGACACGGGAAACTTGGTGGACATAATGGGACACTTCTGCAACACAATCATGTAAAATCTTTAAATTTCTCATATTGACATTGTAATGTTTGTTTATGGTGTGCATAGGCCATGGAGTTAAATGTTGCACATTTCTTAATGGAATTGATAGTTGATACACTACACAAGTATATTTCCCTATGGTTTCTGGATGTATTATTTCTCTTTTTTCAAATGAATATCAGAGAACATACCATTTATTTTTACGCAATGTTGATGTCCTAATTTTTTCATGATTTCTGTGTCATGTAGGTTCTTGTTTGTATCCATGCTCTATAGAAAAACAAACTTTCCCCTTTCCCACACTTTGAAACAGTTAACTTCCCTAGAATATTCTGTCCTTGAATCTAGTTATTTTGTGCTCATATGTGAGTTTTACTTGAGGTTACATATTATCATGAAGTTGACTTTAAAATTGACAAATCAGTTTTTTTTTTAATTTATTGTTTAGTAATTGGTTTTCCCAAATCTATAGGCAGGATGAACCCAATCATGCCGGTACCACTTCTGTACACCCTGAAAGTTCACCGAGTGAGGTAATAACTATATGCCTTGGGACTCTTAATATTAATTTTATTCATTCTCTTCTGATAGAAGCAGTTTTTTTTTCCTGATTTAGATATTGTGATTAATTATTTGTAATTATCCATACTTACCACATGTTCATGAATGAGTCATTTGTATTTGTTTTGGGGGCAAAGTTCAATTTTTTTTCATGCCGAAGATATTGCTGGTATTTATTTTTCCTTTTTTTCTCAAAAGGCAAGGAAGTATCAGTAAAATAGCATGTACTGGATCTTCTTTAAACCAATTTGTACTGTTCAGTAGCAGCACATATTAGTTGTGCTGCCCGATATGAGTTTCAATGGAGATTCACATATTTTGTTGAACAGAAAATGATAATCTGAACCGTTGAAAATACTCATGCAGCAAAAAAAGTTTCAGGAATTTGAATCATGTAAGTCACACCATTGATTGATCAACATTGTTTAGAAGGAAAATGTATCTCGATTTCGTGTATATACATTTCCATATTGAACTTTTTGTTGAAAGGATGTTCTACATCTCAATAACATTCATTCAGTTTACTCAAAGTTTTGTTTTATTTGCAGTGATCATGCAAGGGATAATAACCTGACATGTGGTTGGAGAATGTCTATAAGTTTCTAAGCATAGGAAACAATAATTTAAGTAGATGGGTTCCAAAAAAATCACTCTGAAACATTATCCACCAGGCACTACAATTATAAATTTTGCAAATGAAATGCTCCAGGCAGGAGCCTTTTAGAGGAGAAAGTTCATGAGAATTGAGAAACACACAGGCCACAAGTTCTAGAGGCCAAGTAGATGGCAGAGATTGGTTATGAATTTGTCTCCAGATGTTTGTTTTTTCCCTGCTAGTAAAAGACTAAATCTCCTCAATCTAGTAAGTTTGACAGCGCTTTGAAGTCTTTGATGTAAACTGCTCAAGATGCTGTGCACCAACCCTTAAATTCAACAAGTTCTGCCATCTGAAGAGGTTACTGGAAAGTGAAAAGAGAACAACATTGTCACAAAGCACGGTCACAACTAGGAAGCAGTTTTCAAGAATTAAGGCGCAGTGATCTTCAAGATAGTTTTTTTATATGTTGCAAGATATGAAGATTCGAAGTATCTATAGTTTTCATGAATTTCTGCCTCATGTTCTATTTATCTAAATTTTTTTCCTGAGACATTTATGATGGCAAGCAAAGTGATAAATGAGCTAATTGGAAAATATGTTGTTGGACCCTGAGAACAAAGAGAAAAATGTGGATGGACTTGGTAGAATTTGTTATCATGGCATGCATACACTCTCCTTCCACTTTCGACTTTATATGTTCTGCATGCAAATTGAGTCTTGCTGTTCATTATACTTCAGACTCCCATGGGCGGGAAAATGGAAATTAAGTGGGATTTACAAGACGCATCTTAGGGTGAGATTTCAAAGTTATTGATGGCAGAATGTAGAGGCCCTAGATATTGCAATGATATAGGAAATATGAGAAGGTTAAATTATGTCATTATAAAATGTTTTATGCTAACTTTAAAATTTTGTGGAATAATTTGTTTGAAATATATGCATTGTTCAGCAAGGGATGCTCAAAGCCAATCCAGCATGATGGAGTGAGAGTCAATTTTGTTCATTATACTCAATGGAGATTTTATGGTAGCCTAGCTGAATAGGGAAAGACTAGAAATGTGGAAGATAAAATTATTTATGTATTGGCCTAAATACACACTGCTTTATTTTTTGGGGTACAGGATGTTATGCATGGCTCAGATTCTGAGGTTTCAAAAAGGCGAGCACAAAATTCATCACCTTTGCAGAGTAATCAGCCTTCCCCAATGCAGCACGCAGACTCTACAAGTCTGTGCAGTGACAAATCTCTAGAGACTGATGGCCGTTCATCTACTGAGGAATTCACTAGGGCTGGGTCTACTGGTGATTCCAATAAGTCTTCTTCCAAAGTTGAGGAACCACCAAAAGTTGGGAAGAGTTCTACTTCAAGGAAGTCCTCTGACAAGGGCGAAGTAAGTATCTGTGTAACGCTACATTTTCATTTACCTTTTTTTTTCTCTATCACACTTTCCGTATAAAATGTCCTCCCCTCTTTCATTTGCTTCCTTTTCTTTTCTTTCTCTTTCATTCTTTTACATAGAACTGGCACCCAAATTTCTGCAATAAAATTCTTGTGTTGTGATTTCTCGAAACAGACTGTTCTAGTTGGGTCAGAAGGTGAGGGCATTAAGACACAAAAACAGGATTCAATATCTTCTCCAAATAAGCAACCTTCCCAAAAGCAGGTACCAGATTCGACAAGTCAGTATCGCACGAAATCAGTTGGACCTGGCCTTGGTGGATCATCTACTGAGGAGTCATCAACAGTTGGGCTAAACATAGTTTTGAAAAAATCTTCTGCAAAGCGAGAGGTAAACCTTGTACTCCGTTTGATATGTTTTGGTTGTTCCATCTCATGTTTCATCAGGTAAAAAACGTGATGCCAAATTTATATAGCCACCTATATTTTTAAGCAGACTTGCATCTCTTTGTCCCATAAGTTTAATTTGTTCTGAAACGTATCTATTTGCAATACAATTAGTTTAGTTTGGGGTAATTTCCTGATAATATTCTTCACAACTAAATTCAAAGCCTAATTTTTATTATGTTTTGACTTTTTGAAAGATTTGCATAATAGTTTAACTGATAATTTGTTAATTTGACATCACTAAAGTTTCCTTCTTTTGAAATTTTGAATGTTAGAGGGCGGCTTAAATTTAGAAGTGGTCGTCCAAGTTTTATTTCATGAAAAGATATTATTACAGAGTGGTTCAGTGTCAAAAAAAATTTAAATTATGAGAACTGAAGAACTAAACTGAATTTCCTGGATTAAGCCAATACTTACAAAATTAAATGATTGTTAATTGTTGAGTGTATGAGTTGAAAATTTTTCATTGAGATTTATGTTGTCGACTAGCTAATATAATAGTATTCTGATGTTTTATTTGGTTGAGTGTCATAACTACAAAGTGTTTTATTTATTGTATTTGATTTTTTTTTCTTCCCTTCATACACATTGGCTCACATTTAAAGTTAAATGAAGAATTATCCTAAGCAATTATTTACTGGAAGCATGAGTGGATATTCACACAAAACCAAATATTAATATGAAAAACTCTTCTATGATTGCAAATTATGAAAGTCAAACCATACATCCAATTAACAAGATCTGTGCAGTTCTGTTTTTCTAGTCTCAGTTAATCTGTTAAAAAACAGTGGTCAAATAATTGGTACTGATTTCCACTCTGCTTGTGACATCAGGAAACGGTTTCAACATCATCTGCATTGGCCAGATTAACGAACCGATTCAATTTTCTGAAAGAAAGACGTGTCCAGCTTGTCAATGAACTTCAAACCCTTGAGAATAGTCGTCCTCTTAGTCAAGAAGCTACGCCAGTCAGCCCTAATCCTTCACCAAGCACCTCCACACACTCGAGGTGACTCAAAGATATATAAGACATGATGGCGTCAAATGAAAGGCTTCTTAAGTCCTCAAGCAATGTATTCCAGCTTTCACCGAGATAATAAAAGTCAGCCAATATCAGCAGTGAAACATTCATCTCATAAAGAGGACTGACGCATGGGAAACATAGCGACTTCACATAATGATTTTTCAACACCAAAGCCCAGGATGTTCTTCTGTTCATCTGGTCATTGAAAACTGAGATCTGCTGCTGCACATCATCCAATTAAGGCGGGTTTGATTTTGTATATACGGCCTCCTTGTATTTTTGTATTTGTGTGGACTTTGAAAGATCTGATATTGATCTTTTCCAGTGTCACTTCTATCAGATTATTCAGTTGGTAAGGTGGGATGATTTGCAGTAAATTGTATACATCATCTGACATATTCTTTGTTGAGAATGGGATAAAAAAATGGAAGTGTGAAGACATCACTTCATGTTCAATGAGTGAGGCGTTTTAATATAATAATATAATAATGTTGTGTTGTTGAATGTGTGTTTATGGGATTAAAATATTCATTTGATCACAGGTTTTCAGTGTACCTTCAATGAGTGATACAATTCATTTTGGTGCGCAGAAGATATTTCATCATGCACTTGCCTGGTTTTATTTATTTTCAGAAAATGTTGCCCCTTGGAGTTGTTCATGGATATTGTAAATGTTAGACTGAACCCCATTTGCAACTTCAAATACAATTCACAGCCTTTCTTTTTTTTAAAAAAAATAATATATCTCATCTATTGAAACTCCACATTTAGGCACATGCTCCCTGATCAGGTCGAGAGGATTGTGATCTGGACCATTGATTGGGTCAACTCTTGCATCCACGACTACCAAATTGTCAATTTTACTCATCCATCCCCGCACACTTTGGCATGGCCTCCTTTCAGGGGCAGACTAACTCTCTGGGTTAGCTCTTAAGGGGTCTGGTGGCCCATATTAGTCCTTAATTGTGGCAGAGGATCATGTCTCCCTTTAAGGTCTCATCCTTTGGTAACATTTGATCTGACCCCACTAATACTCGAAAAGTTTCACATATATATAACATGAGTGTCATCTCAGAACTCGAAATTTTTTTCCTCCAAAAGTCTCTATAACCAAGTTAACTATATGAAAAACATGCAAACATCAATGCAGTACAACCACCTCACCTGCTAAAACTTATTCTGCTAGGTTATTTTTCAAAAAAATGTATATATTATTATTTATGGAGAATTTTATATCGCATATTCACATTCAGTAGTTTTAAAAGACTTGGTTGCTATCATTTGAGGGTCCCCATCCAAGAAGCAGTTGATGAATATACAAGTCTTTGGACATAAAATCATATCTTTGTGTAGGTCTCATTATTTGGCTTTTAAAATAGGTCATGCTTGCTCATGCAGAGACATGAAGATTTATTACATTTCAAAGAAAGTATAACCAGCTGAGGTATTACAATTTTTCTTTATTGAACTAATAATTAAATACTTGGACATTTTTTTAATAAAAGTCTTGAAGTATCAACGCATGGGGATATAATGTACATCCAATATCCATCATTATAATGTCATAGATAATCTTCTATGTAATTTTTTTTACTGTCCCCACCATCATTATAATGTCATAGATAATCTTCTATGTAATTTTTTTTACTGTCCCCACATGCTTTGCTTTTGTTTGAGGGTGCATACATTCATATATATGTTTTATGAAGATTAAATATATTTTTTTAATAAATTATATATATAGTCTTTTATATCAGAACAAAAAATATCACATTTTTCATCAAACAGCTCATCTATTTCGTTATATATATATAATATCATTATGTACTGTTCTGCATCAATTTTAGACAAGTTATCATTAACTAATCTTTGACTTTCTTTTAAATTTATATATTATATTTGTTAGGCAACCTGCACTTGGCATCAGTGCTGGGATCTAGAGTCACATAATCTAAATAAAACTCTCAATTCCTGATGTAACAGAGTATATTGGACTCAGCAGTTATAGAAAATAAATTGTTTCTTGTTTAGAGAAGTATGTGGGGCAGTGTTTGCAACTAGATTTAGGTTAAGGGAGTCACTTTCCAATGAGGTGAATATTAAATATAAATGTTCATTTCATGTTTCATCTGAGAGATAAATTTGAATAGTCTATGTTTTTATCCTAAAATCTATTAACTCTTTTATAGTTAATTTCTTTTTTCTTTCATCCCTCCCTCCTTAACTTGTATCATCTGAATATTTCTTTTTTTTTTTTGTTTTATTTTCTAGTCAAATCCTCTCATATCAACAGGAGCAAGATTTGAACCTCAAGACCCCTCGGTGAAGAAGGAATACCTCTATCAACATGTCAAGAGACGGTTCGGTTAATATCATCTGAATATTCAAATGATTCATATGATATAGCAAGAATATTCGGTTAATCTAACAAGAATATTTAGATTATATCATCTGAATATTCAGTTAATATAACAAGAATGTTCACATGATATTAATCGAACCATCTCTTGATAGGTTGATAGAGATACTCCCTTTCCACCGAAGAGTCTTGTTATAAACTTATAATCATGTGAATATTCTTGTTATAACTATTACACTGTCGTTTTGAAAGTTGAATTTGAGTCCCACACGTGTGAGTATTAAATCCTAACCCAAACCACCTCCATATTTTGGTTGGGCTCCACTCCAAACCAACATGTTTAGTTAGAAGTTTTAATTTTGCTTAAACATTTGATTTCTGTTTCTTTAAATATCTTTCCATGGTTAGTTGACCAACTGCATTGCATCACTACCGATATATTAGTCTTCGTATTCTAAATAAATGTTTGGTCAACTTCAGTAATACTGTTTGATAGTAAATAAATCGGTTACGTTGATGTTGTTCGATGGAAAAATGTTATACTCAATTATTTTTATTGTTTAAAATGCGGACTACATATATTTTATTTTTAAAAAATAGTAAATGTTATTTAAGATGTATATATTTTGATGAAAAATATGTCTTGCTCCAATTCAAATTGAATGAATTCATTTGTAGTAAATGTTTATCGGATTTCTAATAATACATATAAAACAGTATATTGGAATGTAAAAAAGTCTGAGTGTAATTGATGCTAGTGAAATTCATCTACAAGAACACTAAAGAAAAACAGATATGTTAATGCATAAATAAATAATAAATAAAGAAAATAATTCACAAGCCCCGGCCCTATGTATGCCCCATGAGGTGGCATATGTGATAATACTGAATTTGCATTTTAAGCTACTTTTGATAACTTCTCACCATAATTATAGGACAGTTAGGATTTCCTCATAAGAAATCATGCGTGGACTACATGCGATTGCCTTTTTTTTTTATATATCACAATTGAATTATTTATTGATAATTGAATCAACTCCTCAATTATCATTGTTTTTAAGAACACATTGAAGAAGCACGTCCAAAGTTTATTTTTAAAGGTTTTTCTACCACTATTTTGATTTTTAGAGGATTTTTTTAACCTCTCATCCGATCGAATATCACAATTGAATAATTTGGCTATCATTTCAATGTTAGATGATTTAGGTGTGGCATTTGTTTATTGTTTGTTTTTGCAATTGATACAATTTTTTTTTTTATTCTGGTGTTTGATGTTAAATCTAGCGGTATCTCATATGGCCTTTTGAATATGGTTTTTGAATTCAAATATGGAAGTCTCTGATCTGACCTTTTGAATGTTGTATTTGATGTCAAAACTTTTTATTATGGTATGTGGTTGTGTAACGGTTGAATGTCAATTGCACTTTCATATCATTTTTTATTATATGCATTTTTTCAAAAGTAAGTTACATAAGTAACTAATATGAACATTTATGACTTTTATTTGTAAAATTTGGTTACATTTATGCAATAAAACTAATTTGTTTATATGGATTTATAATAAATGTCGGTTACATTCACTAATGTAACTGATGTTTATATGGCTTATATAATACAAGTCAGTTACATTCACAAATGTAACTGAATTTTTTGTGCAATATATTTAAAACTAAATTAAATTCACAAATGTAACTGACTTTTTATTTGATCTTAGCGATTCATCAAAAATCAGTTACATTTATCAAAAGGTGGATGTGAAGGTCGAAAAAGGTGGAGTCTGGATGAAGACTGGAAAGGTAGTTGAACCACCTCTTATATAATAGAGGGTAGCAGTGGCGGCTCTAGGAATTTTTATAGATGGGGTCATTCAAAAACTGACATTAAAAAAAATAAACCATAAAAAAAAATCAAGGATTTCCAATATATAAACTTTTACAATTGTCCTCGACGAGATTTTATATTTTGAAATCATTGCATGATAATTTTGCTCTATAGTTGATTTGCTCTTTAAAAATTTATCCATTGAACAAATAGCAAAATCTGTAAAATAAATTTTTTAATAAACATAAATACATAAAAAATCAAACAACTAATCAACTAAAGACTCGAATCAAATCCTTTTTCATAATTATCCAAAGAGACAGGTGAAACCGTGAGGGTTTTTTATATATAGGCATGTGAAGAAAAAAAAGAGTCTAATATTGATGAGCTTTGTTTATTATTCATACACGATTATGCAATGATGGAAGAGTTTTAGATTAAAAATAAAACAAAAAAGAAAAAATAAATTAAAATTAAATTCATGACTAGATACCTGAAGCAGAATAGGAAGAGGAAATTGACAATGTGATCAGAGATGATTGAAACTTGAAAGCGGCGATCTCCTATCGACAACGTGGGTGATCGACATGTTCGTGTGGCGAGGGTCCGCGGACTTTACAAATGACAAAAGGTCCCAAATTTTTTTAATATATGTAAGGTGTGGTAGGGACTAGGGACGTAGGTTTTTTTTACTTTTTGGTGAATATTGGGTATGATGTGGTGAATATTAGATATAATGTGGTTGTTTTAAAAATTGAATGTACAATAAATATCCAACCAATGCAATCCGGGTATCCCACATTTTTCATTTTTTTTTTTTTTTTTAATGGGTTTGCCGGCTTGGGTTAATGTGTAAATATGGGGTAGGTTAGGTAGTTTATTTTAATTTAAAGTTTGATGGGGTCAATTGACCCCATACTATTACACTTGCCGCAGCCAGTCCCCGGAGATAAGTAGATCAGCCAGAATGATTTTTTAAAGTGATGAATGTGTATAAAAAAAGGTTAGAAATTTTTAAGATGTGTTTTGGGGGTTAAAATTTTTTTGGATATGTTTGGAGAGTAGGAACTCGTAAAGAAAAATGAGGGTTTTAGTATGGAAACCTTGTGAGTTAAATAAATATAGTTTTATATTTTGTTCTTTTATTTTTTTTGTAAAAATCAACTAGAAAATCAATAGCCTATTGACACCTAGTTAGCACTCAATATATAATCCAAAAAGATAACCCACAAAGATTTTTTTTTATTTTTATAAATATAAAAAAAAACCTACCGAACAGTTTGGGCCATCACCCCCAATCAAAAAACAACAAACGAAAAAACAAAAACCATAATCCCTCCCAATCTCCCATACATGCACCTCTCCTTGTGTATAAATGGAAAATGATATATCTAATCCCGCATATAATCACATCAGTCCACACATTTTTTTTTTAATATATTTAAATATATTCTAAGATATAATAATATATAATAAAAAAATAAAAATTTATTTCATGAACTCTGATAAAATCTTATATAGAGTTAGTTGGATAATGTGTTAAGGTTTTCATAATAAATTGTTATAATTTTAGAGATAAAAAATCTATCAATTTTGTTCATATTCACATTTATTAAAATTGAGACAAAAAGTGAGATAAATGATATCTCAACCTTTAGGGGCTTTGGCAATGATAAGTTGTCATAATTTTAAGGATAAAAAGTCCATCAATTTTGTTCATATTCATATTTATTAAAACTGAGACAACAAGTGAGATAAATGATATCTCAACCTTTAGGGGCTTTGGCAATGGGGTTAAAGTTTTGAGGATGAATTATTCTAATTTTAGGGATAAAAAGTCCATCAATTTTGTCTATATTTGCATTTGTCAAAATTGAGACAAAAAGTGAGAATAAATGTTATCCTTATTTTCATTTCAAAATTGGATAATTGTCTGCAGTTTATCCTAATTATTTTTTTATATCAAACGAAGATAACTGTCCTCCCATTCATTTATTTCCATAATTACCTCTTATCCCACCATTTATCGCCTTACCAAATCAGTCGTAGTCCTAGATGGAACAAAATATCCTCATTTTTTATTCAAAATTAGGATAACTGTTCATAATTTATCCCTGATTATTTTTTTTTATACCAAATAAAAATAAATCGTCTTCTCACTCGCTTATCTCTATAATTACTCATTATCCCAGCACTTATTCCCTTCTCAAACCAACCCCCACAGTAGCAGTATAATCACACTGTATGGGATTTCATACGAGATTATAAAACAGACGAAATGCATGTGTTATATATATAGCAAAGAAACAAGAGAGAACCCAAAACCCCCCATAATAATGGACTGGTTCAAGTGGCTCTCAGAGACAGGCCTGGACCCTTCCCTGGTCTATGAGTACGGCCTCACCTTCTCCCACAACGAGCTGGAGGAGGACGACATCAAGCACTTCGACCACCCTTTCCTCCTCAGCATCGGCGTCTCCGTCGCCAAGCATCGCCTCCTCATTCTCAACCTCGCCAACAACAAGAAGAAGAAACAGAGGAGGCTTTTTCAGAGCCTCCTCGTGCGCCTCGTCGATGTCATGCGCGGGCTGGTCCGAAGGAGACGCCCGGATGAGGAGGAGGAGGAGCACCAAAGGAGGTCTCTTGTGGTGGTGGAGAGGAGGAGGCCGAGCTATGGGTGGAGGGCGTCGGCGTTGAAGAGGAATCAGAGGAAGCTCGTGTTGCTCGGGGAGGGGAGGAGGCAACTCATGATCACCGATGGTCGGATCGGGATCGGTGATGGACCGGCAAAGACTGCGGCGGTGGCGGAGGAGGAGATTAGGTGGGACTGCATGTTCGGGGACCTGAAGCCCACGTAAAAAGAATAACGTTAAGTACAGTCTAAATAAATACATATGATATCCATATGCCTTTGTTTAGAATGTATAAAATAGACTGGGTGTATCAGCGTGCATGGAAAAAAAAAAAAATTAGGTTGTGTGTTTGAGATTGGTTTGGCCTTGCTTTTGAAGAGGATGTGTGTGTTGTTGATAATATAGTTTGGTCTCTTGTTTTACAAGGTTTTCTTCTTCCGTTCTTTTTGCTTCTTTAACTTTGATCTTATCAAATCTCATCAATAATCTTGTTAGTGTTTTGAAGTGGAATCAGCATGTTATTGAAAATATCACAAAACTCAACTTATAGAGTGACACGTGTCAATTCCTTGTTAGATGGTGATCATATCCCATTTGGCATCATTTGGAGATCCACCTCTCTTTTTTAATTAATTGATTGGTCATGAGATCTTCGAAAGTTTGCTTTTGTGATCGGGGGTGAAAGGAAACAAAACGTGCACCATCTAGAGGTGTTTGTTACATTTAAGTTCTTGGAATATTGATATTCACCTGCCTCAGTTTTAGGATGTTCCAGGAGGATGACTTTATTTTCACCCCTAAAATTATTATGCATACCCCTCCAACAAAGCAATTGATAACTCCACAGGGGTGTGGAAAATATTCTGAGGGTGCAAATAAAGGCACCCTTTTCAGAGTTCTTTTGGAATATAGCTTGCACTTCAGCATTGAGCCCAAAATGTACATGCGGAAGAATCTACTACATAATCAATACTCCTCAAACTTGCACTTGCATTCATTCTAATATGTAATTTGACTTCACATAGTAATCCATATGACATCAGGAAACTACCATGCCCGAACCAAGGCCTATTCACCATATTTAGAGGTGACACCATTGCCCGCATCACTAGCATTCACAAGAACAAAAAATTTAATTACCTTGGGAAACTAAGACTGTCAATTAAACCAAGATGCTACCAAACTGTTTAGGCTCAGCTCAGTAAAAGCTCGTTCAAGTTTGATTATTTCTCTATCTAGCCAAGTTCAAGCATCATTTTACATTCTTTTTTTTAAAAGCAAGTCATAGGAAATAAATGAACAATCAAACAGGTGATTCAGACTTTATGAAGTCCGTTCGGAAATGCCCACTTCAATTTGGATTCACACTACTGCCATGGCAAGTATATGATAGCATACTGCCAGTTGAAAACAAGAAACAAGAGAATGCTCATCCTTTCAGACAGTTCTTTAGCTACTACACACACTACACAGTAGTGCCAAAAAATACGGGTGAACCACATCGTCGAACAGGTTTGATCTCAGTTAACTATTTAGGTAAATTTTGTCCCTTTTTTTATAAAATTTTTTTTGAAAGAGAGCTTTCCAAAGACTTCAAAGCAGCATCACCAACTAAATAATGGTATGAAAGTATTCATGATCGACATCTTAGATCGCCAATCCAACTTATACAAGCAACTACACAACATCAATTGATAAAATCTAAAAAAAAAGAAACAATTTTAATAAACAAAACCCAAAAAAATGGACATCTACTCCCAAAGTTCACTTCATCCAACTCCAATAACACCAAAACCCAAATCAACCAAAATCGACATCAAATCAACACCCAACTTGCAAACCCCAATAAACATGTAAAAACCCAACAAAGAAGCAAAATTTAGAAGATCTCATACCAGCCAGAGAGGCGGGGACTGCACGGTCCCCGAGACGGCGAGCCAGAGCACGCCGTACCCGAGGAAGCACGAGACGGAGCCGATGAGGAGGAGGACCCACGGCGGGAGGCGGTTGCAGATGACGCCGGGGATGAGTCCGAAGTTCTCCCCGACGTCGTTGGCGACCCCAAGCATCGTCACCTGCTGCTGGTTGTACCCCAGCACGGATTTCAAGGCGTGCGAGTAGAGAGGGAAGTTGTACCCGCTCCCTCCCGCCACCTGCACCCAAACCGCCGCCGCCAGCCCTACCCACGGCGGCCGACTACCCGCCTTCACCGCCACCGCTCGTGACATCTCTCTGTCTCTGATGGCGGGCGCGCGCGCGCGTCTTTGGTTGGGTTTGTTTGATCAGTTTGGGCTGCCGAAGAGGGAGATCTGAAGGAGCAGAAGCTCATCCAAAAGGGCGGTCTTGGCGTGAAAAAGTGGGGATCAATTTTTTACAGGTTTTGTTTTGATTGTTTTGTCTGTACTTTACGCATGCGCGGAATTTGGGGATGGCGGTGATCGAATGATGGCAGGACAAAAACAAAATTCATATTATCTCTTATAGATTTTTGAAATTTAGAACAAAACACCTGTAAAAATTTAAATAACCCCGTAAGTGAAATTTCATAAGGATTATGGAGTAAATATTCTATTTAATTAATCTGATTATAATCTTCGTATATAAAAAAAATCCCTCCAGTGTGTTCAAAATATAGATTTTTTTTATATAAATAACAATTTTATCCTTCGAGTAAGATTTCATAATCTAATTAGAGGTGTAAAATCGTCATTTACAAATGATTTTTCACATTTTGAACACATTGTAAGTGGGTTTTAGTGTGTTGTGTTTTCAATGAGAGTTATCAAACAAAATATTCACATAATATTCTTCATCTATCAATAGAAGTTGAGTTTATAAGGTTATTTGGATTTACATAGGTGTTTCTATATGGTTATATAGACTTTAGGAAAAGTCAGGGAGTTATATGGATTTCAGACAATTTAACCGGGGTTATTTGGATTTTTTAAAAAAAAAATGGAACAAATATTTAAGGGAACAATCCAAATAAACCCCTTGTAAACCATTTGAAATCTAGATAACCCTCTAACTTTTTTTAAAATCCAAATAACCTTTTGAAAACACTTATATCAGTCCTCTGAGTTAAAATTTCATTGACAGATTAAGATTTATTATATCAATATTTTGTCTGGTTAACCTTCACTGAAAGCATAGTATATCAAAACCCTTTATAATGTATTAAAAATACAAAAAATCTTACGTAAACAATAATTGTATCCCTCCGAATAGTGTTTTATAATCTATCTGAATTGGTAAAATAGTCATGTACAAAAGGTTTTCTGCATTTTCAACAAATTGTAAAATTTTTTTGATATACCGTGTTTTCAATCAAGGTCAACAAAATGGAATATTCACATAATATATCTTATCTATCAATGAAAGTTTAACTGAGGAAGTTATTTGAATTTACATATGTGTTTTCAAGGAATTATATAGACTTTATAAAAGTCATGGGCGAATATGAATTTTAGACGGTTTAGATAGGGTTATTTGGATTTTTTCCCCAATATTTAAACAAAAATATGATTATATTATATGGTTCCTGGATCTCATGGTCGGCACATCAGTGGTCCCACTTTCACTTTCTTATTAGTTGTCTTATGTTAGCTTTGTAACATTCAAGGTTGTTTAGTCTCGAGTACATTTTCTACATTTTCATGTGTCATAGTTGGCACCCTGATTCTAATGAGTATATATATCTTATTAAAAAATTATATTTTTAATAAATGATATTATTTAATTAATTAGGTTATATGTTTTATTTTTTTTATAAAAATATATATCTTGATTTTTAAAAAAAATCTTGGACAATCTACATTTTAGATATAAAATGGATTGAGTGTAACATTTTGTTTATCTATTCCATGTAAGAAAAAAAAAAAAAACATTTTGTTTATCTATTCCATGTAAAAAAGAGTTGTTACAAGAGTTTTTTTTAATCTCAATTTCAATCATATATACCTCGTTAGCTTCGTACACTCATTTTAACAAAATAAATACTTCATTAAAAAAATTTCACACTCTATAAATGGGTCAATACAATTTATTGAATTATGTACTTGATTTTTTATAAAAGTATGTACCACATTAAATAAAATATATTATTTTTAAAAAAATTAAAATATGCGTAATTCATAATTGAGACTGGAAAAGATAATTGTACATAACATTTTCCGAAAAAAATGTTAGCATATTATGGCGTGCTTTCTCTAAGTGCGGTCCTCATTTTCTTTCAAAACCATATGTTTCATATACCAAAACATGTTTACATAAATAAAATATATATACTTTAATAAAATTATATGGATTTATTTATATAAGAAGTAAAAAATTACATGTTTAGTTTAGTGAAGTATAAAGATAGTTGGAGAAAAATTACATGTTTAGTTTAGTGAAGTATAAAGATAGTTGGAGATATATGAGATCACACGTGTGACTGTGAATAGGATTGTGTAAAATAACGTTAAAAAAACAATGATTTTTTTATTATAAAATTTATTGTTTTATAGTAGGGAATATCATCATTCCAGACAAAAAAATCCAAGTTTTTTTAGGAAACTAATGCAACTTGTCTACACTTAAAGCCCCTGTTTGGATAGTGACACAAACTGTTCTTGGATAGAAAACTATTCTAATATTGATAATGATTCTTGGGCCTCAATTGGTAGACCCCATACTAAGCCCCATGAGGTGGCAAGTGTGAATTTTCTACATTACCCCCCTTCTTTAATTCCTGTAAATGAAAGATCCCATAACCGGTCCTATAATTACGAGATTAGTTACGATTCGGAAATCACTTCTTCTCTCTCATAAACATCAAATTTTTTATCAACGGATTGTGGGAACGAAAACAAACATCAAATTTTTGTTTTCATTCGTATATTATCGGCGGAGAAGAGAAGACAAAAAAGAAACTTGTTTTTGATTCTGTGCGATCTGTTTGTGGTGCAAAATATCAGGTTAGGCCAATCCGAACCCCCAAAAATTGACGATTTAGAATTTGCAGATCCAGTTTTATTTGTGAAACTGAAAACAAACATCGTAATTTTTTTTTAGTTTGATCGGTTGAGACTATAAGATTTTTTACACGGTTGTGGTGGAAACAATGGCGATCCATTCAGGTTAGACTGTTTTAGATCTGAATAATTTACATTGTATTGATTTTTGAATAGTTCATTTGACTTTAAATTAAGATACATGGTGTGTATCTTAATTCTGTTGGTGAGAGTTAAAAGCCTACCTAGTATTTGTTTTTTATTTTTCAGTTTGATTGGTCGAAAATATAAGATTTACACGGTTGTGGTGGAACCAATGGCGATCCATTCAGGTTAGACTGTTTTTAGATCTGAATAATTCAATTTGATACGATTTTTTTCACTGTCCCTTTGAACCATCGTATTCTTTAAATTAAGATACATGGTGTGTATCTTAATTCTGTTGGTGAGAGTTAAAAGCCTAGCTAGTATTTGTTATTTATTTTTCAGTTTGATTGGTTGAAAATATAAGATTTACACGGTTGTGGTGGAATTAATGGCGATCCATTCAGGTTAGACTGTTTTTAAATCTGAATAATTCAATTTGATACGATTTTTTTCACCGTCCCTTTGAATCATCATATTATTTAAATTAAGATACACGGTGTGTATCTTAATTTTGTTGGTGATAGTTAAAAGCCTACCTAGTATTTGTTTTTTATTTTTCAGTTTGATTGGTCGAAAATATAAGATTTACACGGTTGTGGTGGAACCAATGGCGATCCATTCAGGTTAGACTGTTTTTAGATCTGAATAATTCAATTTCATACGATTTTTTTCACTGTCCCTTTGAACCATCATATTCTTTAAATTAAGATACATGGTGTGTATCTTAATTCTGTTGGTGAGAGTTAAAAGCCTACCTAGTATTTGTTTTTTATTTTTCAGTTTGATTGGTCGAAAATATAAGATTTACACGGTTGTGGTGGAACCAATGGCGATCCATTCAGGTTAGACTGTTTTTAGATCTGAATAATTCAATTTGATACTATTTTTTTCACTGTCCCTTTGAACCATCATATTCTTTAAATTAAGATACATGGTGTGTATCTTAATTCTGTTGGTGAGAGTTAAAACAAACCTAGATGTGTATCTTAAATTAAGATACATATATGTGTATCTTGATGTTGTTTCCAGGTTAAGTTGAAGTTTGATTTATTTCTATGGAATTTTTGAAATGTGTACTTGATCAATATTTAATTGCTAATTGTCATATACGTATATACATATAAAGGTTTGAAGGACTTTATTTGAAAATATGTACTGCTAAATAACATGTCCGGTAATTCAAAATCCATATGGTTTGTATTGGTTTTAAGATACAGCACTGTATCTTAATTTTAATTTTATAACATGTGACTTCTTTTCTATTTTTCAACAGGCAGTGAGGAGGATTATATGGGTGACACATTTGAAGAATCAAATTACTTGGAAGACATCTACGATTCATGTGAAATGGAAACCAGTTTACCAAAGGAATTAACATGTTTGGTAATTCAAAATCCACATGGTTTTTGTTTGGTTTTAAGATACAGCACTGTATCTTAAAATGAATTTTTGACATTTTATTTCTATGGAATTGATTAATGTGTACTGGATCAATATTTAATTGTTAATTGTCATATACGTATATACATATAAAGGTTTGAAGGACTTTATTTGAAAATATGTACTGCTAAATAACATGTCCGGTAATTCAAAATCTATATGGTTTGTATTGGTTTTAAGATACAGCACTGTATCTTAATTCTAATTTTATAACATGTGACTTCTTTTCTATTTTTCAACAGGCAGTGAGGAGGATTATATGGATGACACATTTGAAGAATCAAATTATTTGGAAGACATCTACGATTCATGTGAAATGGAAACCAGTTTACCAAAGGAAGTGATTGATTTGGCTGATCAGCAAAATGTGGACGAGATAACATTGTATTTGATATAGTGATAGATGTATCTGAATTTGATGGTGTATCTGAAATTTGTATTAGACATCTATGTGAAATGCAAATCAATGTCAAATTGTATGTGGAATGTATGTCTATTGTGATGTGTATGTGAGACTTTTTATTAGGTATACCTTAACTCAAAAAATGAATCAAATATAATTGGCTGCTTCTCCAGCATAGTAGATAATAACTATTGAGGTGTGTCTGAATGTGAAATGTGTATCTTAAAACCTGTTTCAAGCACAATTTGAAGTTTGACATTTTATTTCTCCATGGAATTGATTAAAGTTTATCTGATTCATATTTAATTTCTAATTGTCATATATATATATATATATATATATGTATATAAAGGCTTGAAGGACTTTTTTAAAAATATATGTACTGCTAATTAACATGTTTGATAATTCAAAATCCACATGGTTTTTGTTTGGTTTTAAGATACAGCACTGTATCTTAAAATGATTTTCAGATACAAGTATCTGATATTACAGGCCAATTGCATCATTCGAAGCAGAATATGAATGGTGTGCACAGGAAAACATAAAACATTTGTGATTTCCCAAATCAAGATACACTGTCGAATTTCAGATACACAGTATTAACAGAAGAAATTCAGATGCACAGAAGGGAAAATTCAACAACTGAGACAGTTTCTTGATTGGATTTCACATTTGCAAGAAGTGCAAGAAATTAATCTAGATATACTGCCGAATTTCAGATACACGGTATTAACGGAAGAAATTCAGATGCACGGAAGGAAAAATTTCACAACTGAGATAGTTTCTTGATTGGATTCCACATTTGCAAGAAGTGCAAAAAAAAAAATGACTTTTTTATCAGATACAAATGACCTGTTTTTTTTTTTTTTTGTCAAAAAAAAAAAAAACAAATACAAAATGACAGTTAAGTTTCGATTGGCAGAAGAAATCTATCCTTTTTTATTCGCCATTGTTAACGGTTTGTTGGGGAAGAGAATCAGATGGATTGAAATCTTGATCGCCTAATTTTTTTTCTTTTTTTTTCATTCATATGGCTTTGTCCAAATCGGAACCCTAACATTCAAATTTTATTGGGGAGAGGAATTAATGGTGCCCCCATTTGTGGAATTCGGTTACTTTGGGGAGAGGAATTAATGGTGCCCCAATTTGTGGGATTCGGTTACGATTTTAATGAGGATATTAATGATAAGGGTAGTTGTGTAATTGGCCTTTTGGTGGTTAGAAAAAGTCAAACATTGGACCAATAGGATTATGCCACCTATTGGGGCTCAACAATGGGGCCTAATTTTTGGGGCCTGGGTAGCAGCACTGTTTTAATATTGATAAAATAATTGTGTTTTTAATTATTCTTTTTGAAAAACATAATAATAAAATTTTTGTTGTTTGATTGACCACGAATAAGTTGTAAATAAATAGCGAACAAGATATTCATAAAGATTTATAAAATGTAAAAAAATGATTTAACATGTGAACCCCTGATTTATAAGAGATGATAACCCCTTATACCATTAGAATGAATTGCGTGGAATAACACGATTCTAGAGAGACATGGAATACCAATACACAAATTCTAGTGTGCGATTCTTAACTTAGCATCGAAGGTTCTTTGGAGGCATGACATCAATGTCCCACTCTTGCTCGGGCGCTATGGCCGGCAGTCAGCGCGGCTACCTCCCTACGCTTTTCTTTCGCCTGAAGAGATGTGGGATGCAGGAGCAGACCTCAGAGTCCGATCAGCCCCTGGGTATGCATGAAGAATCGCCAGTTCGGTTATTCCAGCAGGGTCTTGGGCTATATGGCGCACGCGGAATGAGATTGTTTTCAATGGTACAAGGGTGTATCCGGAGAATATGTGGGAGCTCACAGCGTTACTCATATGGGACTGGGCGTGCACTTTGGGTGGGGGGGGGGGGGGGTGTTCCTTGGTGGAGGAGCAATAGAGGTGGTTATGTAGCTTTTTTGCGCGGGAGTGGCACCGTCTCTGAGTCGATAATCTATCGACACCTTAGTGCCACCCTTTGGGAAACCACAGTTTTTTTCTTTTTTTAGTATTTTTTTTTTAGTATTATCTTTATATTCTATATCCTCTCACCTCCATTCAAATATGTATTAACTCTTTTCGCAATGAAATCATTGGTAGCAGTTATCTACCTTATTTTTAAAAAAAAAAAGTGACTCTCAACTCTCAAGTGACTTCTTCCCCTTCTTCAAAACTATGGAGCAATCGGAAAGAGACATATTTTACTGTTTGATTATAGAAATTTTTAGCTCTGCAGATTTGATGAAGATTATTTCTTCAGTGTCATGTACAAGGACCCTTCCTTTGTCATTGTGTCTAAAGGCATTGGATGAATTCATACATGAATGGCCCTCACCAATACCTCAACTCCCTTTGCTTATGATGAGGGAAAGGCGTCCACAGAATTTAAGAAAGATCAACCTAACTCATGTTGAAGCAAGTCAATCTCAAAATTCATTGATAGATGTGATATTTCTTTAGAATGCATGTGAGAATATTAGATGAGATAATTTCTCTAAAATGACACAAAGAATTTATTCATTGGCATAGATTTCTAATAAACAATTTCAGCACTTATCTAAGATAGTTATCAAGTCTATTCCTATCTTATCCGAATATAACTATCAAAATTTATTATTCTAAAATAAATAACTTTTTTACTTATTTCCCTCTGTTCCCCTATATTCCCCAACTAATAATGTGTCTAACGCATTCTAAAACCTACAAAAAAATATTTCCTGCTTTTATCAACAGAGACAATGTTTAGAAAATATAATTATATAAACACATTATGTGTCTAATGCATTTCAGAACCTACTTGTGATGAGCTTGTCCAAGGCCAAATTTGTGGCAACTATAGGATGGTGCTCTTAGTCATTATTTATAAATGAGAAGTGTATGGATGACATATTGACATCCCTAAAAATAAAAGGTGGGGCCTAAAGTAATAAGGGTGATGGCAATATCCCTGTTCAAATTGAAAATGGGGTTCAAAATTGAAATGCTTATATTAATTATAAAAATTTAAATATCAATCTTCTCCGATCATAAATACCCAGTTTAATTGAAGCATGTGGTTTAACCGAGATGGCCGGGATCCTCTACTTGTTTTTATGTATTTGGATCATACTTGACTTTTACTCTGGGGTTGTCACATCATCACATTTGTTATTTTTCTTCTTTTTAGATTACATTTACATTTAAAACAGTCTAATTTTCAAAATGATAACATGACAACTCCACATGAGTTAAACAAATACAAGTATAGACAAAACAAGGAGATTGAATCAGATTCATCAATTAATTCAACTAGTTTGAATCGGATTCATCAATTAATCAAATAGTTTGACCGGTTCTGCCATTAATTCAATGGGTAGGGTCAAACCGATTGATATTTGTGTAATCTTTTTTGTTTTTTTGGACATGACAAAAAAACAAGAATAAAATCTACACTTCAAACAACCAAATACCCCAGACAATCCAATCTGAGAGGTATAAGAACATGTTCAGAGATGTAATTAAGGTAATAACTCGGATTTTAATTCTCCTTTCATAATTTCAGATCCAAAGTTTTTTAACACCTGTGCAAAAAATGCAACTTCAAATTTCAATGAACTCCAACATTTTACTGATCAAATCACATTTCCATTTCTTTCTAAAACGACCATTTAGTATTCTAATATGGACCACTCGAAGTACTAATCCCAATAGCAAATGTTCCCAAATACAAAATTATTATAAAAGGAGAGGGAATACTATATGTAATCAACATAATTTTAAATTGTAGAACCATTAATCAACATTACTACATTCCTTTATGACAAGAGTGGAGGATCATTTTAATAAAATGAGGCATGAAACCCTCCCCAATATAAAGTTACCCCAAACAAACCAATCTGACAGGTCCTAGAACATATTATTGAACCTACCAAGAACATACTAAATTCAATGTTCCTATGAGGGCTTCATCTACTTTTTCCAAGAATACGGGTGTTAGTACATTGCAATTAAGGTAATAACTCAGATTCTAATTCTCCTTTCATAATTTGACAGCCAAATTTTTTTAAAACCTGTGCAAAAATGCAATTTAAAATTTATTCTAACTCCAACATTTTACCGATCAGAACACACTTCCGTTTCTTAGACCATTCATTACTCTATATGGACCTCTCCAAGTACTAATCCCAGTAGCAAATAAATCCATAATACAAAGTAAAAAAATTTAGAAACTGCCGATCAGTCATATTATAAGTCACATGTTCCCAAATACAAAATTGTAATAAAAGGAGAGAGAAAACCATATATAGGTCCACATAATTTTAAATTGTAGAACCACTAATTAACATTATTACATTCCTTGATGAAAAGAGTGAGAGACTATTTTAATAAAGTAAGGCATGAAACCCTACCCAATATACAATTACCCCAAACAAAACATTCAGACCCCCACCACCACCAGAAAACACAAATATATCACAAGTCTACCTAAATAATTCACACAGAGACATACCCATTAACAAACCAAGGCATAAAACTCTACCCATTACACATAGAAACCACCAAGTTTAGAAAACACAAGAATACCCACACAGGAAATCCACACATTTATCTTTATAGATGCTGTGATTCATTTTTATGAGGATCCTACTGGTAGGAGACAGAGCTCATTGTTTTTGCAGCTGTAGTAAATGGATAGGTTATGGGACAACTTAACATCTTGGGGCATGTTCATAGTGCTCATATATGTTGTTCCATATTCTTTTCTGCTCTACGATACATACAACTTGTATTCATCAGTTGCCATTTTTCTTTCAATTTAAACAAAAATGCTTATTAGGATTTGTCTGAATGAAAGTCTTGTAACTTCCAAACCCTTTGCCAAAGCTGTAAAATCAGTTCAAAGTGGAAACACCACCCTCCCTTCCCTTAGACAAACTAATTATTTCTAATTTAACATACCACATTGTCAAACAGAGACTGCTTAGAATTTTTATTAAACACATCCTAATCTCATGTGATGGGGATATGATATGCTACCAAAAGAGGAAACCAAAATCCATGTGTGAGAGAATAGGCAGAGTTGGTAAATACGATTGGTTAATGTTTTGCACAAATGGTCAAGAATTCTTATAGCAGATTTAAACAGGGGTGTTGTGAACACATATTGAGCTACTCAAATTAACAAAGGTAAATAGCATGTCATTCTCAGAGGGAAGGTGTACCTCGGCCGATGGTATTGGGTGGTTCAGTCGGATGGATCCCCTGATTGCACTAGAGAAGCCAGATACCTCCAGACCCCCCACCTTCGGACCTTCTGTTGTCTTCAACGACGAAGTGATCAGCCCACCCTTGATTGATGAGGACTTCATGCGTGAACATGTAGAGTTATTTATTTCTCAAATGGTGAAGGTGGTTGGGTCTCGCTTAAGGGTGGATTGAATGGGATGCGATGGGCGTGACAGGATGTGAATGACGGGGCACAGATTCACGAGAGCTTTTTCAATCGAGGCGGATTTGGGGGAGATCGGCATGGGGATTCTCCATTGAAGACGCCGGGGCAGACATGGATCACGGGTTAGGCGTAAAAGGTGGTGATGGATGGGTCAAGGATTCGCTGGATGGCTTGAGTCGATGCAGATTTGATGAGGTTCGGCTTCTTAGAGCAACTCCAACCGTGCTCCATTTCTTTAAAATGGAGCACAATTGGGCGCCAAAATGCTCCTGCATTTTGGCGGACGGTATTTGAGCCTCCAAATATGGAGGCTTAGTTTAGTTTTTATTTATTTTAAAAAAAAAGTGTGTAATTTGTTCTACATAATTTTAATTTTCATAAAATTAGTATAATTGGATTGATATCTTCGATACGATTCAAATGAATCTAATATTGAATATGTTTAACATATGTTTAAAAAAATCCAAATAACCCCCTGTAAACTATTTAAAATTCATTTAACCCCCTGGCCTTTCCTAAAGTTCATATCTGTCAATGAAAATCTAGCTCATGGAGTTATTTGTATTTACATAGATGTTTTAAGGGGGTTAGGAGGTTATATGAATTTCAAGCAATTTACAAAGGGTTATATGGATTTTTCCCTTAAAAAAATATTTACAATTTTTATTTATTTTTCATTAACATCAATATTAATTTTATTCTTATTAATTATTATTTACACTTATATACTAAAATATCATTTATTTTATATCCAAATACTGTTTTTTCGGATATAGATTTTAAGTTTGTGAATAACAGATAAGCTGATTATATTGTCTGGAACTGATAATATTAACTTAAATATATTTTTAATTTCTTAATATTTCTCAATTATGTATATTATATAAAAAAAAATAATAGAGATATTACAAATTGAAGTTTTATGAAAAATAATATATAAAATAGAATAGAGATAAAAATAGATATTGTGGTTGGAGTTGATAAATTAATAGTGAGACTCTAAACTCACTTTTTAATTTTTTTAATATTTTTTAACCTCTATTTTAGACATCTCCATTGAAGATGCTCTTAGGCGGCCATGAATGAGCAGATTCGGTAGCCTTTTTAGTGGAGTTATAAAGAGGGTTATGGGAAGTTTTATGGGGATGGGACAGATAAAGTGGGTGAGCAGACGAGAAAAAAGAAATTAATTTTGGTGGGTCCCTCCCACCAATCTTGTTGTTTTTAAGATGCGTTTGGTTGTGTGATTGCGTCGTGATTGTGATTGCAGAAAGCTGCGTTTACAATCGTTCAACCAAACAGTTTTGCGATTTCAAAAAGCTGAGAAAGTGAGTTTTCCACCGAATCAGTTTTACCATCACAGATTCCTACAGAATCAATTTTGCAATCGCGCAACCAAATGCACCCTTGGAGTACCTTGGAACAAGCATAGAATCTCTATGCAAGGTTATCCATAATTATTTGGGCATAACTTATATCAAGTATTCTGGGCATCCAAACACTCAAAACAGCTTATTCCATCTTATTCCAAATGTTATTCAGGGATATTACGCATCCAAACAAGCGTTAAAGTATTTCCATCTTCTCATTATCTAAATTTTAGAGATCATAACTATAATACGGAATTTGAATATCACATGTACAAATAACACACAATTTTATAATATATGTTAAAGATTCTTTTTATAATTGATATCTTGATATTCACATGTGTGTTCTAGATATTCATTCGATATTTTGAAGATAAATGAAAAAAAACCTAAAAAAACTTAAATAATTTATTTGAATAAGTTATTTTTAACCAGCTATTTTTTTCGAAATTGTTTAGTTTAAGTTTTATTTTAACAAAATCAGTTTTTAAATAACAATTCAAGATCAATATTTAAATGTAAAAAACATCTTTCATGTAAAGAATTATTTTCTTAAAAACTAATCAATTTATGGCATATGATGTTTTAAAAAATTGATCTAAAAAAATATAAAAACTTAAAACGGAAGTTCAAACCGATTGTTCGTTTGGAAAAAAAAAATTAGTTCAGGGCCTTAAATTGAAGTGGATAATATATAATCTATAATAATAAATATGGGTTATTATTAGATAATCCAAAAAAAAAACATCTATAAAACCGTCGAGGACCTCCGACGCTGACCCACAAAAACGCACACACTCTCTCTCTCTCGATCTCGATCTGCGATGTCTTTCTTGGCAACCCTAAAGAGGTCCTCCCCTTCGGCGATCGCCCTCCGCCGATCCCTGATCCTCCGCCGCCCCCTCTCGTCCGCCGCCCGCGACGACTGTGAAGGGCCGTCCATTTCCCGTCCGGCGGCCTCGGCCGCGGTCGTGACCGCCGTCTGTTCGGCGGGGGCGGGGTTACTGTTCCTGTCGGTGAACCCCGACGGGCCTCCGATCGCCTTCGCGGATTGTAGGGCTGTGGAGCCGGCGGATGATCGGGTGGAGGTGCACGCGATCCGAGGCGTTTCCGAGAAGAAGAAGAAGACTAGGTTCCTTTTTGGAGGTGATGATCTTATGGAAACACTGTCCTTCTGTGAATTTATGTTTTGGTTTGATTGGTTTGTGAAGGCGATGGATCTAATTCGATGGAGGAATTCGTTTTGGCGTTGAATCATATTGTTCTTTCCTTACGCTTATTGTTATTGATAGATTATATAACGTGCTTGAATTTTTCTTGTTCTGGGATTTTATTTTTAGTTATTGTTTTGGCGATTTGAGGTGCATAGAAGTTGGTATGATCATTAGAAAAGATCGAATCTAAACCGCATCATTTTTTCTTTTTGGTGTTTAGGATTTTGATTTTTTGTTTATCGTTTTTCAATTCAATGTTCATAGAATTTGGTCTGGTCTTCACCATTAGAAGATATCAAATATAAATCACATTAGAATAATTGCCTTCGCCTCAATTTTTTATGTCAGATTGTGCTTTTATCACAAGGCATGCATCTTAGGTTTACAAAGCCTATTTTTATTAAATGGATGGTCTTTACTCTTTATGGAAGGGATAATGTTACATTCAGCCCCATTTTCAGCCTCAATTCCAGTCTCCATGTGTTTTGAATTTTTTAACAATAGTATACCTTATCTAATGAGGTATATGCTTTTATAAAAAATGAAGTACATACTACAATGAATTGCATGGATACATTTATTAAAAATGTAAAAAAAAAATTCAAAGCATATGCCTTGTTAACGACTTAACCTGAGCATATTCGTCATTAATTTTCTATTGACGCATATAGGGCTGGAATTGGGGCTGAAAATGGATCTGGGTGTAATAGCGCCCTTATGGAAAAGGACTGTTCCTATGTGAATTTGGTGCTCCTGTGAGGTTTCGTGAACTGTGTTCTTGTGCATTATTCTACATTAGGTTTTCCAGATTGCTGATATCAAATGTTGGACCACTACATTGCTGGGCCTTAGGCTCGTGAGAATTCTTTTTCCATGACACAGGTTTGCATGCTATCGGTGGTTGATGTGACAGAGAATTATCTACAAGGATTTAGATAAATAGAATGATGCAAAGCCCTTTTATTTGAAGGACCCTAACTTTATTGAATATTATAGTGTCCCTGCTTCAGTTACACTGGAAAACATCAGAAGATACTATTTGATAAGATGGAGAAAACACCTAAATTACCCATTCAGTTTGGAACTTCTGCTCCTCCATGAGAATCCAAGTCGCCTTCAGAAATTTGAATGGGTATCATGGAAATTAACACATGCATACATTGCCTAGATCAACTTTTCCCATGCCAAATTGAGTTGATGGATATTGGGAGCATGGTACAATCAAATTGGGGTCGCGAGCTTTACCTGTTGTACCACAGTTTCTCATCTAGGATTTACTCAGAATACACATGCTCTAATTCCCCAAAGAAAGACCTAATCCTAACTTTTCTATCTTGCATTTGATGTTATTTTGAAATTTATTATGTCAAGCGTTTTAAAGAACTTGAAATTGACCTTGAGAAAGCAGGCTGCAAGGCATACAATGAAAAGTGGAAACAGTTAGGAAGCTCAGAGCAGATTATAAATAGAAGTGACATAAGTCTGATTTTCAATAATAAAATGGCAGTGTTTTTAGAAGCAAAGCCACTTGATATTCAGTATACTTGTAGTTTCTGACAGATGTTTTCCTACCTAAATTATTATAATGAAATGACTATTTTTTTCTGCTGAGTCGAAATGATAATATGTCGAGTGAAAACTTTGCTCGGTATACTTTTGCAGTTCTGCACTTCTAGTAGTGTATGCCTGTTCATTAAGGATGTTCATTGAGTTAAACAGGAATCTCTTTTCCCATTCTTGATTTATGTCTTATGTTATGCTCTGTTTTCATCTATTGAAAAACATAAGAGCCCGCTTATTCAGCTTATTATATGTAGATGTCATTGATTGTTCCATATGCTTATATATATTGTGAGGCGATGTAGCGTTTCTTTATGGAACATATCGTTAGGCATAATGGTGTTTTTGGCAGTTGTGATGCTTCCTCTCTATTGACGTTCAAGGGAAGATGAGCATTTTTTGCTGAGCATTAATTGGTAACATGCCTTATCGTGCTTAAGCTTAAAATTCTAAAATTTGAACTTTGATCTGGAATGTTATCCTCTTAGTTTTCCCTATGTTGCGTCTGAATGTTTTGTTATGTCTGTGCATCTAATAACTAAATTTCATTATAATGTGAGTCAAATCAGTGCACCATGACTCCAAAGTTTGTATATCTGTTAGACAGCATCTTTGCCTTCTTCTTTCATTACTTACAATTGTCATCAATTCTTTATGCTGTGCTTCTGAATCTTGGTCGATGTATCCTATTTCCGAACATGAGAAACATATACCTTTTCAATTTCATGACAAGCAAGACATTCAGTGTGTCACTATATTGGTATGAATGGTGCTCCATAGTTGAGAAGTCTTATGTATCTTACCATCTGTATGGATAACATGCACGTTTTTCTCTCTGTGCATGTGTTTTTTTGAAACTTTCGAAGTGATGCTTGGGAGATTGGAATGGCTATACATGCAATTGGATTAGGGAAAAACGATAAATGCCTATTTAACTAAAGTTGAGGGGGAAAGAGAACAAAATCAGAATAGCTGAAAAGGATGAATTTAGAAAATAAAATGTACAGATAGAGCCTCAACTGAGTTTCTTTTTATTTCTTTCCTTCTTCTTTTTCATTTTTTTTTTTTGAGAATATATATAGGAGTATCTTGTTAAATGAAACCCCTGGATAGAAAGAGAAAAAGAAAGCAGGAAAGGAAGATTTTTAAACAATAATAGAAAATCTGTAATGCTTGGATCCAGTAAAATATTTTTAAACCTTGTTGAAATATTAAAATTTGGGACACGCGTTGGTCTTGGTCATGGTGATGGAACCATATTATGAGTTTTGTTGCAGTTCAATTAGATCTCATCTTATAGGAGATTTGATTCAGAACAACAATATTTGGCAACGGCATTTTGGGGTCCAGTTGATCTTGTTGGATTAGCTGACATAGAGGCATTTACAGCTGGGTTGTGGAATACAAAATGGGGGCATTTCAGTTTGGAAGAGTTGGAAAACTAATTTAACCCTCTACAAAGGTATCTCT
Source organism: Acorus gramineus (assembly GCA_030737835.1). NCBI lineage: Eukaryota > Viridiplantae > Streptophyta > Magnoliopsida > Acorales > Acoraceae > Acorus > Acorus gramineus. The sequence goes on from CM060849.1 coordinate 23,289,834, forward strand.
AGGTGTGAATAATTTGGGAGATTGTATCTGGAGTCTTTTGCAAATTATTTGCACTTGTTAGCCAATCAGGTTTAATGATTTGTATATTAAAAAAAATTCTCTTAGTTTCTGTTCATGAAATTGGTGTTTGCTACATCTGCAAATTTGGCCAAACCTAAACAATTTTATCTGTTAAAGAGTGTATGTCCAAATGAACAGCTTCGTGTCATGAATTACTTTCTGTCCCGCACTCCCACTAATGTTGTATAAATCTCTTTTCCTCTTTGACTGGTTCGCATACTGATTAACACTGGCTATCTATAAATGTAATAAAGTAGGAAGAAAAAAGAAATATCAAAGAAGAAAAATATCACACTGGAACATGCTTGCGGTTTTTTTTTTTTTTTTTTTTGTCTTTAGTTATTTTATTCATTGACAGACAAACGACGCTGGTGGTAAATGTGGTTCATGCAAGAACCCGAATCATATGAAGTTTTTTAGCCATTTTATTCCCCTATCTCTATAGACTACTTTTGACCTTATTAAAGCTGATGTATCAAATTGTTTATCTTCTGAGCATGAGTTCATACTTTCTGAGATACAATCAATTGAAGTACTGGAATACCAATTTTCACTTTTGGTTGTGTGATTTGGATGGTCAATATTTGAAATAAGATACCCTTATTATGAGCTTAGATATGGAATCATATGGTGAACTAATGCACCTTCTGGTCTTTTTTCTCTCACAGATTCATATCGAAGAAAAGTTTTTTTTAATTATGAGAAAAGGATAAGGTTGAGAAGTCCTCCAGAAAAGGTACTTAATTACATGAGACATTTAATTCAACGTAATCAACATGCATCTTCTACAAAGTGTCTGGTAGTAAGTTTTTCATGGTCATCATTGGTTTTAATATTTCCTTCATAAAAAAATCATTGGTTCTAATATGACATGAGTGTTTTTTTTTTTTTTTTTTTTTTGGGGGGGGGGGGGGGGGGGGGGGGGGGGGGGTGGGGTTGATGCATGAGGATTTGTTGTGCTCAAAATATAGGAACTTCAACAAGTATTTGCCTGACGGGGTTGGGCAAAAACATCTTGCCTTCTCTTCTCCGTCTTAAAGAAGTTTGCTCCCTTCTCCCCTTTCCTTCTCTTCCCCCTCCCTCTCTCCCTTTCCCCTTAGTAAATTCCGCAACAATATACTAATTAGAAACAACTCATTTAGTAAGATTTAGTTGAGTTGAGGAGGTGTGGTGATCGTAGTTCAAAAGCAAAGGTGCCCAAATTCTTATCCCCGCAGTGAATCGGGCCATTTGGTGTACTAGAAATTATACAGTGTTCCGAGGTGGTACATTTGACGCGGAGAATGTTTGGGAGGATGTGATCTGCAGCATCAGGAAGTGGGGGAGGCACTGTGCTGGTGCGTTGGCCATTGTGCTCGTGGGGACCAACCTCTTGATTCAGGATTAGTTATTTCCAGTTTTTCCTGGATTTTGAACCTTTGTAGAGCCCTCATCTATGGGGTTTCATCCAGTATTTCCATTTCCTTTTGTTTAATCTGTATCTTTGTTTTGGGCATCTCTCTTTCTATCTAATATGAAGGCATATATATGCCTATTGTTTGCGTTCAAAAAAAAAAAAGGACTCATACATTAAGACTTAGGCTACTTTGCCCAAGAATTTGAAGGCCATTGTCCTATCATAATGTCTGATTAAATTGATTCAGATATTGATCATGTCTTGTGGCTTTAATATGCTTCGAACATTGAACATACTATTGTATTCTTGTTTATGAGATTGTTACATTGAGAAATCTGCATTTTAGTTGATTGGTGTCTGCCTTCAGTTAGCATTGGAATAATTTTCTTCTGTGAGTTGTCAATGGCTCTTGATTCAATCCTCTACATATGCATATGGGCATTTTCATAATTTCTCACTCTCATGTGCATGTGCATGTGTGCCAGAGAAATCAAGTTCCCCAAGAGGGTTATGATAAAAAAATGGGGAGAATAAATAATCACACCCAAACTTCTTCACCTAGGGTTAAAGATATATCCATTTTCGATACTGCATGACTGTATCCATCACATTGGCAACTTAGAGTTCTGTCTTGGCTCGTTGACACGGTGTAAAGAAGGTAAAGAAGCCAAATCCCCTCGTTACACAATTGAGGACACACAATTGAATGGTATTTGGAAGAATTACTTTTGATCTCCGCTATATGGTGTTATCAGCTTTATCGTCCCCAACTAATGAGTGCTTTGTAATCCTTATATTCTACCTTGTATGGACTCCCTTTTTTAAGTGCAGAACAATGAGACTGATGAAATTGTTGAAAGTGGAGCATTATAGTGTCCAGAAAAGAAAACAACTTGTCTGCATGTGGACTTTTGTGCCTTGGATTCAATAGCTTTTATTTCCTGTGGTTCTGTGTTGTTAAAGTGGTGGCATGTAACTCTGTTTTCTGTGTACCATGGAAATTGATGAACATTTATCTGCTTAGTTATAATTCCTTGCCTGGAAATGTAGTTTCTCATTTCTGATATGTGTATCATAAATTATGGCTAATGATTGATGTCCTGTCATACTGTTTGGTTGGAAGAGAAGAAGCATACTTGTCTGTTATTGAGCGCTAACTTAAGATCCTCGAAATCTTGTTTTATTACATTGCCTCTTTCCTTTAGTATATTTGTTGTTTCTTCTATAAGTTCCACAAAGACAGAAATTTTTGTTTTTTGATTCCTTTATGTCAACTCTTCATCCTTGTTTCTTGATATCCCATTGACGGAAATCCCCCCTTTTCTCTCATGCCTCTTTTTAATGTATTTTGCATGTTCTCTATTCCTCTCACCCCCCATTCGGACTTGTAATATCACTTTATTAATGAAAGTGAAGGTGACAAGAATCTACCTTTTTTTTCAAAAAAACTCTTCATCCTTATTTGTGTTCATTGAGTATGTTCCATTTCGAGCTCTGACCTTTTGATCTTCTAGTCATAATGCTAAATATTGGCTTCTGGCAGAATGAGAAATTTACTCTCTCCTTTTTTTCTTTTTTTTTGTCTTTGAGCAGTTTGATAACATTCATCAGGATTTATTATGCACGGAATGTTGAATGTCAGGCATGCTTTTTGTTACATTGGACAATGAGCCGTCTGTTCGATGAATGCTGAGTATTGAGACAATGACTATAATGTGCTTATATCTCAGGTTTTTGAGTACTTTGCATCTTTCCGGACACCAGAAGGAGAGGTCTTCATGACACCTACAGATTTGATGAGAGCTGTTGTTCCTGTGTTTCCTCCATCTGAATCAGATATTGTTAGAGAAGGTTATTTGAGAGGGGAACGCCCTCCTGGGGAGTTGCGTTGTGGAACTTCAAATTTCTTTATGCTTTTTGACACCAACAATGATGGGCTTATTTCTTTTCCAGAGTAAGTTTGCTCTGCCAATAAGTTCAGATGCAAAGAAATTTATTTTCTCACTTGTGGCGGCTCATTGGAAATCTAATTTACCACATCTTACCCTGTTCTTCTAATTTTGAGGTATTCTGTTTAACAGGTATATCTTCTTTGTTACTCTGCTCAGCATTCCTGAATCAAGCTTCTCTGCTGCTTTTAAAATGTTTGACCTTGACCATAATGGGTATGCACTCTTTAGTTACTGTAAAAGTCTTTAACCTTTTACACAAGTGGCATTCTATGAGCCTGCATTATATCAAGTATTTACTTCTTTCTTAACACCCCCCCCCCCCCTGCTAACATGCTTGTTGATTAATACGCGTTTATAGGGAGATTGAACGTGAGGAATTTAAGAAAGTCATGGCCTTGATGCGATCTCACAATAGACAAGGGGCTTGCCATAGGGATGGAATAAGAATTGGTTTGAAAGTTGGAAGTTCCGTGGAGAATGCAGGAGTAGTGGAGCACTTTTTTGGCAAGGATGGGAACTCATGCCTTCAACATGATAGATTTGTGGAATTTTTGAGACAGTTTCATGATGAAGTATGCATTTCTCTTCACCAGACTTTTTTTTATAGAACTCTCTCAATGGGAAAATGATATTTCTTATATCTTGGTTTAAGTAACTTATGCTTTTTCCTTGTTAGTTCTATGTGGTACATTTTTTGTTATCCCCTTATATGGCCATGTGTTTATTAATGTGAGATAATGGCATGCACATTGTTTTTATTCAAAATGATTTTTTTTCCATCCTCATCTTTAGAAGGTTTCAGATCCACGTCTATTTGAATTTCTTGATTTGATCATCCTTCGACAAATCGTGTACCATCCTAATCCTGTTTTTTGACTGTGCACAAAAATTACCGACTTTAAGTTCATAACATGGTGAATTGAAACAACATAACTCATAGTCCCATTGCAAGAATTTGTCTTTTTTTTTTTTTTTTTTTTGCTGCTATCTCAAAATGTTGCTTGTCCAAATGTTATTCATTAGAGCCTTATAGTTGTAATGGGAATCATTATTATATCTGAGAGATGGATATCCTAGATATTGCTGTTAGTTTACTACTCCTAGACATTATATTATCCGGTAAACGAGTGCCATCATGTTTTATGGATGATTCAGTGTGTGTTCTACTTTTCTCTATCTCAAAATGTTGCTTGTCCAAATGTTATTCATTAGAGCCTTATAGTTGTAATGGGAATCATTATTATATCTGAGAGATGGATATCCTAGATATTGCTGTTAGTTTACTACTCCTAGACATTATATTATCCGGTAAACGAGTGCCATCATGTTTTATGGATGATTCAGTGTGTGTTCTACTTTTCTCTATTGAATATTTTATCACATTAAATTTATGTTGTCGTAGATTGTGCGACTAGAATTTGCTCATTATGACTACAAGTTACGAGGGACAATATCAGCGAAGGATTTTGCATTGTCAATGGTTGCTGCTGCTGACATCAGTCACATAAGCAAGTTCCTTGATCGGGCTGATGAAATAGATCATGACCTATGTCTTAGGGATATCCGAATAAGCTTTGAGGTCAGGCTGGCTCTAGCTACAAACTTGTATTTTTCTAGATTTATTTGTTGTTTCTTATCATTTTCATTTATCATCATGGTATTTCAGGAATTTAAAGCCTTTGCAGAGTTGCGTAAAAGATTGCAACCTCTCTCCCTAGCAATATTTAGTTATGGAAAAGTGAATGGTCTGCTGACAAAGGAAGACTTCCAACGTGCTGCATCCCATGTACAATATTGCAATTCTTTGTGTCTCTTTCAGTTTCCTTTTTTTTTCTTTAATTGAATCGTTTCCATCTCTCTCTTTCAAATGGCAGGTATGTGGCGTTGGATTGTCCGACAATGTGATAGATCTTATTTTCCATGTCTTTGATACGGATAAAGATGGGAGCATAAGCTATGATGAGTTCTTGGGAGCTCTACAAAGACGTGAAAGAGATATCGGTCAGCCAATGACGACGGGGCTTGCAGGGATGGTCTCCTGCTGGCTCAACTGTGCGAAGAATCGCAGCCCTGGGAACCTGATTGTCTAACTGGAAAACCCTTTTCCACTGTGCATGGTATTAATTCAACTTCTTACTCTTGATTTGTGTTGGTATATATATATATATTTTATCTGAGTTATTAGATGGGCATGGAGCTGAAGTTATTCTCAGTCAAGGTATGTGGATTATTAGAATAATTTAGTATTTGGTTTATCAGGATCACTGAAGATTGATGGCCAACTTGTGCAGGGAATATATACTGACATGATCAAGTGAAAGCTTCAACATCATCGAATCTGCTGACACTTCACTGTACATAAAATTTTCTTAAATTTCGTGTAATGTTGCCTTTCATTTCTGTTTAGCCTAATATGTGTAAAGCTGTTGCTATTGGATGCTGTGGTGTCCATGCAATGGAAAGATTTTTTTATGTGGCTTGTGAAATAAGGTATAAATCAGTGAATTTCTACTGCCTTTGCCAAATGTGGTGTAAAATGTTTTTTTTTTTTTTTTATGTTATGGTGTTTGATTTGATTCTTGTTCAATGTAAATTTTACATGAACTGATCCGGTTATCCTGGATTTATGTTTATATGAAATTCTATTAAATTTCACTAAGTTAAATTTGGTTGGCTTTAAAGTTTATACAAATGGAAAACTAATAAAAAAAAAATGTATTAAAAAAAGTGTTGTTGCATGCAGTCTGTGGACAATTCATGTAACCCGATAGCCATCTATCAAAGTAGAAATCTTGCAAGATGGGGTGTATGTTTCATTAACAATTTTTTCTGGTTGTAATTAATGTTTTAAAAATCCTTTTTAGGCCCCGATTAATCTTCTGCTTAGGTTTAGGCGGTCTCAACCTGAAACACTTAGTATAGTTGTTTTTCTGATTAATCTCTAATTGATTAATAATAAACTATTAAATTACTTTATATATTATATATCTATTAATAAAGTTTTTTTACGCTATTTTGATTATGTTTATATTATTAATTTTATTTTGATATTATTTTGTTATTATTATTATTTTTTCATCTAAAATCATTATATATATGATATTTATATATATCTCTTATATTTATTATTCTAAAAAATGATTGATTAATACCTGAGTAGTTCATGTCTGACCGATTTAATTCCTAATCCATGCTCAACCGTACGATTAGCGTCTAACGCTTTTTACAACATTGGTTTTAAATCAATTGAACTATGTGATAAATTGAAGTTATATATATTTTCTCATAAGAACATACATCTCTCATTAGAAAACACATTATGCTTGAAAACATTGGTGTTGATGGCATTAGGTTGGTACAAGGTACACTCATCTACAGGGAAAAATATCACTCCAAGAGCCATAAAGCCACAAGAATGTATGGAGGATTACCTATAAAATAGAACATCCAACCCTTGTTAACTATAGGTAGGTTATGTAATCAACAATGCGAATACAGTGACTCCAAAGGATCCTCCATATTGTTGCCGTTCAGGTTAGAGTGACATTTGTATCCAACAATTAAATATACAGTTTGATTCGTAAGTTGTGCAATTCGATACTAATGATACTGATGACACCTAAGTCTGACTGTATCTGGACTCCATTTAAGATAAGGAAAAGTATAATCCTAAATTTTATACATTTTTTTTAAAAAAAATTATTCTCTTTTATTAGCTTAGAAAACTAATAATCACACATTATGTTATATAATATTCTTTTATACATACATAGATATTTCATCAATTAATTAAAAAATTAATATGATAGGAATAATTTTATGTACAATACAGTTTAGTTTACTTATCATAATTTAAATTTTGAATGATGTGTGTGAATATGTAATAGGACTGATTTTGCACTTGAATAAGAAACTCATCCCATGTAAGTAGTCTAACATTTAGAAGCACCAGCCTTGAGAATTGAATTTTTTAATTAGGCCCTAAATGTAAATTTTAAAATGGATCTCATACATTACTATAAAAAAAATCTAGATTGTTTTAATTTCCACTACAAATATTGTACAATCATTTATATTAAAAAAAATTTACATTACCAAATGCCTTTAATAAAAGCCAAAAAAAAATTAAATTTTAATAGAATGATAAATTTCTAAAAACTAGAAAAAATGTTTTTCAAAGAAGATTCGAATATTATATTATTCAAAAGAGAGAGAGAGAGAGAGAGAGAGAGAGAGGGAGGGAGTGAGAGAGAAACACGTTAGTGAGAAAGAGACTTGAAAGTCATTATGATATGAGAGATGTAGGGAAATGAGAAATTTTAAAGTAAACACATTGAAAAAATTTGTTGAGATGAAATAATTAAAGTCCACTGAATATCTTTTTAGACGTCCTAGTTGGGTGTGGTGGTCTTGCCCAAAGGCCAGCTCTGAAACCAAACCCTCTTAATAAGGTTGGATTGGAACGAGTTTTCTATTTATCCCATCCTAAAGAAGTCATCCCTATTGCTGCAAAATGGAGTTTTGCAACAGATCCATGTAACATAAACATACAAACAGAAACCACATCATGAAACAGTTTGCTGTGAGATCTTGGAGAATAGCATCTGAGGGGAGATATGGGGTATCTGTAAAAATTGAGGTTTTGATTTAGATGACTGGTTTTGGTTGCTCAATTGCAAAACTGATTTTAGCTAAAAGCTAGGTTTAAAATTAATTTTATAATAAACTATCTCTTCACAGTTTCTAAAAAACTCAGGTTTTGCACATTTTTTCACATAAATCTGTCTGCAGCTTTTAGTCCCAGTTTTTTTTGCCTAAAAACAGGTTTGAAAAAATAGCCTACAAACCCAAAAACTGCACAACCCGTTTCGAAATGGGCCCCTATAGTGAACTTTGGGGATGGTTTCCATTATTTGTGGAAAGTCCGCATCAAAATGATGTATTGAGAATTCATGATGTATAAACAATACCAGAAGCTGTTTTGTTAATTTTAATGGAGAAGAATCCACAAAGACATTGTTCAGTTTGTAAGTCAAGTCTCCCCTGCCATGCAAAAACCAGAGACAGCAACAAAGCTGGGAGTTCATCTTGTTCCTCTATTCGGTTCCTAAAGAAAACAAAGGTCATAAGAAAATTTTAGCAATAGAAGAATTTATGATTCTGCAAAAAAAAATCATAACCCAAATGTGTTTCCAAATGCCCAAGCGGTCTTATGCTTTTTGAAGGAAAAAAATGGTACAACGTCACACTAATTCATGCCAATTCTTATGATTTTGTACCAGTTCATACAATTTCCTACCAAATCTTAGAATTCATATCAATTAGTGCGAACTGGTACAAATTACTTTAAATTGATCTTATGCTGGAATCTAATTTTGAAAGAAGCAGGTGAAAATATTCTTTTCAAACCCGTTTCCAAACGCTACTTAAATGTAGAACCAACCATCACTATTAAAAGAGGTTTTCTATCATGGAAAAGAACTCACAGGGCATTTTGATGAGAAATTCGTTCAAAGATAGAGCAATTGATCCAAGACCATTGCAGACCAATATGACAGTAGCATTGTACGAGTTTACATTTGGGGAAATAGAAAACTGTCGACCAATGGTAAGCCCAAATCCAGAAGAACTCAAAATCATGTCCTGGAAATCATCATCACTGGGGTGATTTAAGGGAAAACACAAACTTTTACAAGATGCTGGCATTTATATCATATCAGATCACTGGAAATACAAGCGCCAAACGTGTGATGTTCTTAGGAAGATTGGAATGGACTAGCAAAGAAGACTATGCTTAGGCATTCGGTTCTTAATTTGACATATATGTCCATGGTGTGGATGAAAGGTAGAGAAATGAAAAACTGAATTAGCAGCTGGGAGACTGCAAGAAGCTACTGTTATCAGGCAACATTGTTGGAGATTTGATTGAAATTTGTAAAAAATCACCAAGATACTAATTGCAATGAGACACACATTGACTGCCTGGACTGTGATCTTCTAAAAGATATCTCAAAACTTCAAACCAGCTAACACTCTAAATGGCAAGAAGGGTTATAATTCACAGTGACCAAACACTATGCATCAACTTAAGGAAACAACTTTTACTGACATACATAGAAAACAAGCGTCTATGATATGAAAATAGAAAGTGTAATCAGCGATAGAAAAGAAAAGGACAGTTCGAATAGAGTTTTGCTACGCATACAGGCCCTGCTTGAATAATCAAATGGAAGCACATATCTGTCCAGGGTCAAGTATCCCAACAAATTATATACACTAGGTTTAGAAAGGTAACAGAGGTTAAACAAATATGGTTAAACAATCAAAGACCATAAGATCCCAGATCATTTCAAGGATCTCTCCTCACAATAAGCCAACTACCTGCCTAACCAAACCATGCAACTTCAGGCAGATTAAGAAAATCTCTAATGAAGATGAATTTTAGCAAACAATCAACCCAAAAATCATTCGGAGTATGCATACTCCCTGAATACCAACAACCCATTATTGTTATCCTACATGGAAGTATAGAACTATAGCAGCCTGGTGGCGGCCACAATAACAGGCATTAATAAATTGCAAAAAGTCGCCTCCAAAGCTTAATCCAGCTATTCTTGATTTCATCAAAAAAAAAATGTAAGACCAAAGGCCTTCGATGAGAGCGAATTAAGAAATAGTTCACCTTTCATCAGAAAAGAAATAGAGTTCACCAGATCATTCAGCACATCCTAACCACTAAATCAACTGAAACCACCACCCTTGCGAAGAACTAAAACATAAAGATGAACCTTTGCCCATTATATATACAGCAGATATTGATACGATCACATAACTACCAACATTTGCAGGATCACTATATATAAAATGCAAGAAAGAATTCACTCATTAACAACTATTGTTCACCTTCACCAATCACCATGTTAATCTCACCGCAATCTCCTTTTCGCAATCCCACAAAGTTCACTTTTGATACTCAATGAACCAGATTCAAGGACCAAAATGCACTAGCAACACATATATGGAACTAAAAACAAATTCAAGAAACTCGTCTTCTTAACCAACACACAGCAACACATAAAATTTACAACCACCAAACAAAAAAGCACAAAAACTACTATACATTACCATTAAGCATCTTCAAATGCGAAGCAACCGCGTCCCTCGCTCTCCTCCCTTCCTCAACCCCCAACCCCACAAACTCCTTAAACTCCATCGCAGCACGAACATCATCATCATCATCATCACCATCACCACTATCCATCATCGGTTCCCCGCAACTGACCAAGAAATTATGAAGCAAACACACAGCGATGACCACAAACGGCACCGCCTCCGGGAATTCTCCGCTCCAATCACTCCTCAACAACCTCCACCGCGATCTAACCTTCCTGAACACACCCTCCGCCGAACCCATACTCTCCGAATGCGCCAAATTGAAATCCTCCTTCCCGACCGCCGTCTCCGCGCCCGAATAAGGCCTCAGTAGCCACGGCGAGAGTGGGCAACACGTGCCCCCCAAAACGTACTTTTTAACCGTCCCGCCGCCGCCGCCGCCGCCGCCGAAGAGCTCGGACCGGGACAGGAGCCTCGTCCGCGGCAGGATCTCGTGAGGGCTGAGCCGACCGGGCCAGCCCGCGGAGACGTCGACGAACCTCCCGTCGAAGTCGACGAGGGCCTGGGCGACGGTCCCGGAGAAGCGGCAGAATGTGAGGACGCCAAGGCAGTCAGGGAACCGGACGACGGCGTCGGAGGCGGCGGAGGGGGAGGAAGGGGAGAAGAGGTGGGAGAGGCGTTCGATGAGGGCCTTGACGACCTCGTAAAAGGCACGGAAGGCGTCGGAGGGGGAGGAGAAGGCGAAGCGAGCGGAGACGGAGGGGAAGGGGGCGGCGTGGGCGAGGCGGAAGAGGGCGGCGGCGAGCTTGTGATCGGGGGAGGGGGAGAGGGAGAGGGAGGGGGTTAGGGTTTGGAGGAGGAGGAGGAAGGTGGGTTTGGACATATGGAAGGAGTCGGACCAGAGGGGGTCGGAGGAGGAGGAGGAGGAGGAGAGGCGGAGGAACCAATGAGGGGTGGTGGTGGGAGGAGGAGGAGGAGGGGGGAGGGAGAGGAGGGAGTGGAGGCGGAGGAGAGTGGATTCGAGGAGGAGGGATTGGGAAGGGAGGAGGAGGTGGTCGTTCTTGGTGAGGAAGGTGGAGGAGGAGGTGGAGGCAGTGGAGAGGAGGTTGCGGAGGGTGGCGGTGGTGGTGGTGGGGGTGTCTGTCGTGTCCATTTTTTTTTTTGTTAAGATTGAGTGGGGTTTGTTACAAATCCTGTCAAGCATGAGGATCATCAAACTCCGAATAAATGCAACTGTATATCATAAGAATCAAACTGTATAGTTAATTTTTAGTATAATATTATTTTTTATGTAATTTAATTCATAACTTATCACACCCAAATAGTCTATCGAGACAAGTCTCCTTTGCTATCAATATTAAGAAGGACAATGTTAGGATCTAAATTACAGTCATTTATGCATAGTTAAAAATCCCGTGAAATATATGCATCAATAGATTTGATATAAAGTGATATACACTTTTATCAAAGCATATACAAGTGATGGGAGGCTTCTGATTCGTCATTGATATGATGAGTGTTGTTAGACGCGGTTTACAGAGATAAGTCTCCCTTGTTTACAGTCTTATATGTATAGTCAGAAATTCAATGAAGCATTTGCATTGTTGACAAGTTATATACTGGTCTTTAGGTTTTTTTAATATTTATTTAAAAATAAGTTCATTCATATCATTATATACATTTTTCATCAAAGCATATGCATCGTTACAAGATGTTTAATATTTAAAATAAAAAATAAAAACACATATAAACTGTGTTTTGGATTGTTAAAGGGATAGAGTATAACATTTTCCTGCTAAGAATAGAGTGGATATAGTTATATCATAATAGAGAATAAACTTGTATTGATATTTTAGGTCCTCTTACACACAATTTTTTTTTTTTAGTTCTAATTTTAATCTCATACACTTTGATAGCGTATACTTACATTAACGAAGTATATATCTTGTCAAAGTTTTTTCATATTTTTTATAAATAAATTAATGTAATTTGTTGAAATATATATTTTATTCTTTTATAAACACATATATCTCATGATAAGTATACTATTTTTAAAAAAATCAATACAGGTGGGATTGGAATATATATTTCATTGTATTAAGTATATGTATATACACCATTTAAAAAAATGAAAAACATGTTAGGGACTTCATGTAGGGACTTCTGTGTTATAGAATTTTTTTTTCCTAAGTATTAAATTAAAGTCCAATGAACAGAAGAGAGTGGCCTTTTGTAGTTATTAAATAGTAAAAATAACAAATAAATAATTTTTAATTGTCGGGAAAATTATGGGACGCATTAAATAAAAATTTCATGTAAACTATGAATTTTTTTGTTGTTGTTGTAAAAGTAAACTATGAAATATTAAATCATTCTAAATGCCTGATCAGCACAACCTATATGAGCTTCACCAAGATGTTACGCGTGATAGTTAGTACTATATATAAATCATCGTTAATTATAATATAAATGTCACATCACATCAGGTTAATATGAAATAAGAGAGAGAATTCATTATTTTTATTAAATTAATTTATTTATGTTAATTAGAGAATTGAGTTATTGGAGTGAACCAAAATAAAATGCATTAGAAATAGACCCAACCTTGCCAACTAACAGAACTAACAGAGGTTTGAGGTTTTCAATCTCTCCTCCCTTGTTTTTTCTTTTTTTCTCCTCGAAAAACCTCTCTCAACTCTAACCCTCCCTCCGCCGCCACCGTGTCGCCACTAACGAACCCCACTCTCTTTCACCGAAATCTCCGCAGTCACCATCAAATGTCTCACTCGCTGATCTATCCGACGTCTCCCTCTCCGATTTGTCACCGTTGCCGCTGCACATTGTCAACGCATGGATTCTGAGTTTTTTTTTTAAATAAAATAGTATTTGGTTTTTGTTATATGGCAAATAAATTTTTTATTTGGATTTATTTACTGTATCCTTCGGGGGTTTTGTTGATAGGTTGATATCAGATCTTGTTAGCTAATGCCTGAGTTTATGTTAATGAATGTAAATTGTCCTGTTTTTGGTAGATATGTACATGTTTTGAGAATCTCTTTGTTAAGTTGTCAACATATCAACTTGTTCTTCACATGCTAGAAATCCTTCCAACCTCATAATGTCTTCAATGCATCTATATGGTCAATATGTATGTATTCATGAAATCATCCTGTTGTTGAATTTTAATAAATGAGATACAAATTTAATCGACGCTTAACCCATATGGCCAAGTCCAATATCATTGATCTTCATGATAATGTTTCATCTTCAAAAACTTCTAAACCCACTTTATGTCAAAAATTTTCTGTCCCCACTAATTTAAATCAAATCATCATGCCTCGCTCAATGTTGATAAAATTGTTGCTCTGTTCTCAAATGGTGATCTTTATTGTTTAGGGCACTCTGGAAAGGATTTTATGTTTGAAGCATGCAAATGAAAGCCAAAACAAGCGTCACTCCTTGATTTAAAAAGAAAAAAAATGTAAGCTTTTTCATTCATCAGCTTGTATCTGCAACATTGTGTTTAATGTTAACACAGGTTGGATGCATTTTTCAGGCCTGTACATGTTCATCTATCTGTGGTGTGGTGGAGCTTCTAATGTAAAGATTGGAAGAAATATTTGCACCACTGTGTTTATAATGTGCTATCCATTTATGACTTCCATATCATTCTTTTACTTGGCCAGAGATGACTGTAGTATCTCTTCCTCTTGTGTATCATGTAATACGAAAGATTGTTTGAACTTGATCTATAGGTGGAGATTTTGTGTGAAATGCCTGATGTTATATATGAAGTTTGTCACATTATACTTTATCTATAAAATCAATGTTTGGTCCATATAACCAATTCAGTTGCATGCAATCATTATACAGGTACCAAGCGAAACAAATTATACAGGTCCAAATCCAACTTATGAGTAAACCAATGACCAGCAAAAATTTTATTAATCTTGTCCACATTCAAAAGGTGGTTTGGATGTTGATTGCACATTAATCTTGTCAAATTCAGCTGACAAAAATGTGGAGATAATGAATATAAGCAGTTTACTTTTGGGTGTATGTGCAAACACATATTTATATTCAATGGATAGACCTTCCCAACTTGAAAAGAACAATGAGCATCATTTGATAATTTTACATTAAAAAACCCATTAGGCCTCTCAGACAACAACACCCCCCCCCCCCCTCCTCCTCCTCCTCCTCCTCCTCCTCCTCTCTTTACTATTCTTTGAATCCTCCCCATCAGCAGTCACAGACTCAATTTCGTCGCTCCCTCCCCCCACCGCCTTTCCTTTCGAAACAGTATACTGGAGCTTGCCATTTCACATCCTTGAGAACCCAAATTCAGTAAAGTCGGCTCACTAAAATTTGAAGATTAAGATTATATTGACAGATTATTTGAAATCAATTAAAAGTTACTTAAATATTATCTAACAATGTTTTTATAGTGAAAAAAAAAAGGATGTCGATGATGGCTCAAATGGGTGTCTAAAAAGCTACCCAAAATCTCTTTAAAATAGGATGAAATCAAACAAAACTAATCAAATGTATTACTAACAATGCAACTAAAAAAAAGAAATGGATATTGGAGGGACTTAAAGGGGTTCTTCAAGTAAGATAACAAAAATTAAACAAAACTAAATCAAATATCTCATTAATAGAGCATATGATAAGAAAAGCAAACGCTTCCATTCCAATATTATTTTTTTATTATTATTCTGACTTTTGAATCTCTGAAGCTAAAATTTTGAATGGAAGATTGGATGCAGACTTACCAGTGGACGGAGACAGGAGACAAAAGGGGTTTCAAAAAGGGTAAGGGGCTTCGGTGGTGGCAGTCGATGGTTGCGGTTTTAGTTTTTATATCATCCATATTGACCCCTGACCCTTTTCGAAAAACACATGTGGACTGTGTTTTTGTTTATAAAAGGAATCGAATATAACATTTTCCTACTCAGAATAGAGCAGATATAGCTATATCAGAATAGGAAATAAATTTGTATTGATATTTTAGTTCCTCTTACACACTATTTTTTTCAATTTCAATCTCATATACCTCATGATGAGTATACTATTTTTTAAAAAATTAATACATGTTTGGATTCGAATTGAGACCGATAGCAGTAACTTTTTTCCTCAATTTTTTTTTTAACACATTTAGGTAGTTTTTTTCAAACTGAGGTAAATACTTGCTACTTGATTTTTATTTCTAAATGATCGAATTACAAACTCTAAAAAGAAGAAAAATAAATAAAACAAAGCATAAAATAAGAATAGTTAGTAACTACTGACCACCTCCTTGGTAGAAAAGGCCCCTTTGAGGGGACAATAGGGGTATACAACATTTATTAGTGGCCTATATGGATTTCACCAAATAAAAAAAAATTAAAATTTCTTCAAAACAAACAAAAAAACATTCTCCATATAGCAAAAATATTTAAACAATTGTATATTTCTCCAAAATTTAGATTACAAGAGAAAAAAATAAAGTTTAATTTACAATACGTTGTCTTTCACTAAGAAATATAGTAAATCATTGCATTATTTTTAACACAAAAAAATATGTTACCTCATTAACATGTAATAATTTTATTGTGGTAGCAGCTGACCCAAAAAAATATTAAGTCATGTATGTAAGCCACTGGACTTCAAAAACATTTTAAAAATAAAAAAGCCTTCTAGTCAAAGAGTTAATTTTTCTTGTGTTCTATGCTATGAAAGAGTACTACTACTATACAACTCTCCTTGCAGGATTCTACTCTGCGCATTATAAATGGGAAATTGTTGTTGACTAGATAAGAAGAGGTTAGGTCGTGTATCGCTCAGAATCATCGGTAGACACAATTACTTCCTTGTTTTCTTCAAGTTCACTCTTTTTTTCATCCTCAAATCCTTCCGTTTCGGGCTTCTTGAAATCCACTGACATCTCGTTACAGTGGATGGTATGCGATGATGGCTTCTCTTCTTGGAACATACTGGCATAAAAAGAGCAGCTGAGAGTCAGTATGAGACGAAAACAGAACACACTAAATACTTGTATGTATGAAAGTAGTTGTGAACATGATATATTTTTGAGACTCAGGAATCGATCACAACTGCTAGCAGGGACACAGCCCCACATAAGAGCACCAGTTGAAACATGTATAATCGCTTTATAGGCCACCAATAAATACTGCCTTGAAAAAACATTAAATATGCATATAACATCACTTATTAATAACATATTTTCTTATCTTATAATCGTATCACTGTTGATGGCCAACAAATGTGAATAATCCAATGCAGCAAATCTTTAATCCTATAGCTTAAAATTTAAGCACAATATTATTTTCTTTAAAGGATTGTTTGGATGGACAAATAGCGAAGGATGGAAACTTTTTAAAGCAGTGCAAGCCTATTACACGCAGTTTGCAAACTGAATAACACACAGATCCTTAAAAATGATGAACCATAGAGACACAGATAAAGATGGAGCTTACGGGTGCTTGCAGAGCATAGGGCATTGAATTGTGACTGCGTACTTGCAAGTGGCTATTTCTTTAATAGAACTGATCATAACAGTGGGGGGCTCTGAGCACACAAATCTGACCTGTTGATGAGGAAGACGAGATGTATTGGTAGTCAAATTAACTAAATCATGTAAAATATTGCTCATATTCTTCATACCTCAGTCTCCCGAGGCTGATTTGTAAGGTCACAAATGGTTCCATTTGTAAACTGATGAGCATGGTACCTAAATCAGAAGCTTGCATGCCATCAGTATTTTGTTGAATGTGCCTAAATTGAAAGAGATGTCAATACCTTTGAGAAGCATCCTTAGAACGTGGGTCTTTTAATGTGGAAACAATAGAATGGTTTTGATTGAATGAATCTGTGGCTTCAGGATCATATATGCCCAAAAGAAACTCCTGAACTGCCTGCAAACCATTTTAATACAAATTTTAGATTCTCTACATTGTAATATAACATAGATAACTTTCATGGTAAGTAACCCACCTTGTTATCCTCGTCTAAATGAAATTGCCTAAGCTTATCCTGATAGCAGAACTCATAAGACCACCAACCCTCTTGCTGCTCATATAATATAAAAAAATGTAAGAAAACAGACAAGATAACTAAAAAAAAATATGAACCCAAGATGTTCAACATGGACTGTACCGCACCCTATAAAAGCATCGATCTTTCAAAACTTCCATCAACTCATCGGGTGACTTCAACTTAGTCCTCTTGGTACTCTCCACAATCACGTTGCTTGTGTTCTGCTGATCCGTTGGCTCTACAGTTTTGGTTTCCTCTACTACAGGCAAGAAACACAAAAAGTTTTGCCCTTTATTATTGGCCATCACCACCGCCTCTTGGTCGTTGTCCTGGATAAAAAAAATTCATAGATTGTTGATAGTTGCTAATAATATTGATAACAGCATTTCCAGAGTAATCTAGCTACAAAGAGATTCGGGCCCGTAGCTCATTGCTGCAAGTAAAACAGCATAGCACTACTCTCTTATATAACTTTTGCATCTTACCAAACAATGTCTGATACATTCAAATTGTACTAAGTAGGACAAAATAATGAAGGTGGGCTTGGGTGTTTCAGCTCTGTCTAAAAGATGGGTTTCAGCTCAAGTTGAACAATTGATAGAATCAAATTCTAAAACATTAAGAATCTTATTACACTAAAAATCCTCACCACGTCTGAAAACAAGAGAAGATTTACATAGAACGATGAAAATTTCAAAACATACTCACAGGATGAAAAGGTGAATCCATTGAATGAAATTCAATGACATATTTTGGTTCTCGGAAGCTCCGACCAAATTTTATACCTGCAGAGAAATATTAAAATCTCTGAACTATTGCTGATAGTACAGAACATGAACAAATAAATTAATGTCTGCACAAAGCAGCAGAGCAACAAGTGCTAACATTAACAATAGCATTGAGATACCAAATTTGTGATTGTATATATAAAAAATCTCCTAATAACATATTTCTCCATTTTTCTGCCCCAAATGGTTCAAAGACTGTGTGGTTGAACATACTTCTTCATTCTCTTTTTCGCTCACATTCTCTCTCTTATGATTCAAGCAACAGATAAATAATAATGATCAAGTAGCTCAAGATATGGAAATTAACCATAATCAAAGACCTATTTATCAAAACAACATCAGTGACCATACTGTCCAAAGAAGCATGCACTGGTTGATTGATTAAATTTCACAACATATTAGCCCTAAAGCTGCAGTCCTGAAGAGGATAAACAGGAAAAGAAGTTTATGAATGATGCAAAACTATCTGTTGAATGGACCACCTATGGTGGTCATCCATCATTCAACATTTCCTGTTACTATATCCATAAGCATCTGTACCCAAATGGAAAAGTGCAAAAAATGGTTTCGTCAGAGCAAGCGTACATAAGAAGACATGATCCACAAAGAGAGAAAGAGAAAAAAAAAAAAAAAGCAATCCTTGCAGCTTAGTAATCAAACAAGTATGTAAAGCAGTGTAGACGCTTTTCAGATGTAATCAAGAAACTAAATGATTGTTTAAAAGAAAAAAGAAACTAGACAGAGTCGATTTGTTTGACACCGAAAATGATGACACCATTCCTGATATCCTTAATCAAAGTTACCCGCAATTTGCCACTTTTATTTGAAATATGTTAGTATGTAATGATAAAGGGGATTGTTGACATAGGAAGAGATATTATGAAAACAAGATCAAGTACATCTGATGCAGGTGATATCTTAGATGTAGAAATAGAAGCCTAACATGAAATCCTTCCTTTGGCTCTCAGGCCATTTGGAATTTTTTCTCCATTATCTTAGTGTTTTAAAAAAAACGACACCATGCTGTAGAATTCCACATCAGTCAACGAGATTGAAGTATCCTCCAGGGTCAGTGAATCAGATGCTTCCATTGTTTTTTATAGTGGGAATGCAGGAGACCATAAAATTCTGCTTGCCTTCATCCCTAAGGGCCTATATGGGATGTGACATAGACCTGTTCGCCCATGATAGCTATACCAGGATAAATAACAATTCATGTTAAATAAGCAAATTTTTGTTTGGTTGCCTTTTCTGATATTCTCGTTGGAAAACGTAAAAGTAACATTTTTGTTATTTGGTTCACCTTAGATAAAAAGATGATAAGTGATGGATAACAGATGGATAAGAGTTTATGACTTTTTAAATGACAATTATACCCTTAAATAAGTGTGAGAGATGTGTGACTGATTTGATAGATGTGACAATTTTTTTAATGCGTGTATAAGACTGTTAGGTAAGATATATTTTTTAAAATAACAGAGAAAGATATTTTTATCTATTGGCATAGATAAGTCCTCATAAGCAATTCTAGTCTTTTCTTATAATAGTTATAAGACATTATCCTAACTTATCCACACACAGTTATTAGGGTTTATTCAGGGAAAACAAACAGCAAATAAAAGTTATTTTTCAGTATTCACCCCTATTCTCTATTAATTCTCCACCACAAACAAAGGGGGTAAAGCATTGTAAATTTACTGATGCTTGATCAGATTTTTCATTTTTCAGGTACATGAGCCTCAATATAACCAGCACAAGCATGTCCAAAGGACCAAAAGACTAACACTTGACCATTTTTGTCCAAAGGTCTCCCAGTATTTTGTTCCGGCGGTTGCATGGGCTTTATGACTTACGCGAAACCACTCCATATTCAGAGAAGCAAGGGTCTACATTGGAAAATGTATGGGATATGGTGGCCTAATTTGTTAAAGATTGGGGTAGATCCTGTGCAGGGGTCAACATGATTTTATATTTGGGGGGGAAATCATCATAGAGGAGTGTAGTCACTCCGAGTTGTTGGTGTGTGCATGGTAGACTTCTCCTCTACCATGACAACCATTATCAGTGATCACACCTCTGTAGTACTTTTGTTATGCTTTGGGAATTTTGCTTTAATTTGTATAAAATATGGCCCAATGCCTACAATTTCTTCAAAAAAAAAAAAAAAGCGAACTAAGAATTAGGTTCCCTAAATATCAGGAAATAGACTAGTTCTCAGAACCTCCTAAGTCAAAAACCTTATCTTCCAAAGAAATTAAACACTTACAGTGTTAGCTGGATTTCACATCATTCAGTTTTCAATCCATATTTTACCTATATACAAGTCAATTGATCATCTTCTTGTTAAATCTTTAAAGTTCAATCAATTGCACATATTTCTGAAATGCGTGAGCATGAGTGGAAGCGAACAACCGAACTGCACCGATTCAAACAATCAAAGCCACATCAACATAACAAACCAACAATCGCTAAAAAAAAAAGAAAATCTGATTAACATGGAATCAGAAGGGTATTAAAAAAGTCGTCAATTTTTTCCCAGCCCCAATAACCATCATCAAAAAGCATTGAAATTCCAACCCCGACCCATCAAAAAACCTAACAAAACCACACAGAACTCCAGAAACCTCGCATTGAAAAAAAAACAAAAGATCCAATCGAACCATCACATGTGAGACGGTGTTACCAGAATGAGCGGGGAAGATCTGATCGGCCGAAGCGGCGACTAGAAGTCGAAGGAGAGAGAGGACGGAGATCCAGAAGCAGAGATTATTCATCACTGGTTGATTGTTCGGATTTCTCTCTCTGGATCGGTTTTTCTTTCTTTCTTTTTTTTTTGTTCTTCCCTGACGAGTTCTTGGAGTTGGCCTTCAAAAATCGGGTCGGACGACGATCGATCAGAACCGTTGGATATGTGTACTTCTGGGGGTATTTTATTTGGACGGTTAACAGTGGCTGTTCAACTTAAACGCTGGGCCGTAAAAATTGGATATATACTATGATAATACAGTATATACTACGTTTTCATAACGTATGGGGCTGTAAAAAAGACTGCGTGTACCAGCGCTCTTTCGATCGAAAAAAGATGGACACAGCCCCCATTGCAGCCCTAATTGCAGTCCATCCTATTTTTCTTTTTTTTTTTAAATCATATACTCACCCTTTGAAGTGCATGCTGTTATATGAAATGAAGTATATACTGAGATACATTAGTGTATTTTTTTTCATAGTAAAAAAAATTAAGTTATATACTATGATATGATCCATACAATATAATATGGCAGTATATACTTCGTTATCATAGCGTATGGAGCTGCAAAACGGACTGTAAAAAAAGACTGCGTGTATCAGCGCTCTTTCGATCGGAAAAAGATACACACAGCACCCATTGCAGTCTTAATTGCAGTCTATCCCATTTTTCTTTTTTTAAAAAAATCATACACTCACCCTTTGAAATGCATGTTGTTATACGAAATGAAGTATATACTGAGATACATTAGTGTATTTTTTTTCATAGTGAAAAAATTGAAAAAAAAAAATTTAGGTTATATACTATGATAGGACCCATACAATATGATAATGTAGTATATACTACGTTATCATAGCGTATGGGGCTTCAAAACGGGTTGTAAGAAAGACTGCGTGTATTAGTGCTCTTTCGATCGGAAAAAGATATATCAACCCCCATTGCAGCCCTAATTGAAGTTCATCTCATTTTTTTTTTTAAATCATACACTCACCCTTTGAAGTGCATGTTGTTACATGAAATGAAGTATATACTCAGATACATTAGTGTATTTTTTTTCATAGTAAAAAAATTGAAAAAAAAATTGGGTTATATACTATGATAGGACTCATATACTATGATAATACAGTATATACTACGTTATCATAGGGTATGGGGCTGCAAAATAGGCTGTAAAAAAAACTACGTGTATCAGCGCTCTTTCGATCGAAAAAAGATACACCAACCCCCATTACAGTTCATCACATTTTTCTTTTTCTTTAAAATCATACACTCATCATTTGAAGTGTATGTTGTTATATGAAATGAAATATATACTGAGATACATTAGTGTATTTTTTTCATAGTAAAAAAATTGAAAAAAAAATTGGGTTATATACTATGATAGGACTCATATACTATGGTAATATAGTATATACTACGTTATCATAGGGTATGGGGTTGCAAAATAGGCTGTAAAAAAAACTGCGTGTATCAGCGCTCTTTCAATGATTGTACAGATCCGAATTTGGGGAACCTGAATTCATCTCCTACGTATTTCATCCAATCAATCAATGACATGTAGTATTTTTTTGTGTAAATATTTGTGCAAATATCTAAAATAATCAAATCTTTCAATATTTTCATAATATGAAACATCGCCGAAATCAAATTTAAAGGTATGTATTACTGATTTGATTTATGTGTTGATATCTTTTTTTATGAATTATCAATATAAAATATAACATATTGTTTTAAAATATGATAATTATTTTTTATAATTATTCAGTAATGTATTTTATATGAATGTCTTTATTTCATTATATATATAATCTATATACTATTGAAATTAAAAAAACATAATGATATAACTTTAAAAAATATTTATGTAAGTCACATTAGGCCCTCCCTTCATAAAAATCATGGCTCGACCATTACGAGGAGAATATTTTTATATGACATTTGCGTGTTGTACATTTTTTTCTTTGTCGAGGTTTCGTCCCATTGGATTTTCCAAACAAAGTTTTAACGAGACAATGTTAAAGCGCATACACCAATTTAAGATTAAAATATATTGTAATTTTTTTTCATCACTTTGGTTTTTTTCCATTGGATTTTCTCAAACAAAGTTTTAATGAGACAATTATCTTAGCGTGATGGTCATGCAAATGGGAGTGTTGTGAATATGGTGGATAACCACCACTTCTCCAACTCATAACCTCCCTCACTCTTCAACTCCATAACTCTCTCACTCTTCAATTTCATAACCCCTACTCTTAAAAAAACGTGTAAATAAATGTCACAGTTACAGATATGGAAAAAAGGCAAAAATACACGCAAGAGTATAGTAGGTATTGTACATATGCCAACTCATAGAATTTGTAATAGAGTCTATAACTCTATATTTTGGGGCTTGAAAAACATTATTAATTCAGATATGATCTTAATATTTTAAATTATTAAAGCATCTTCAAATGCCTCTCTTTTATTTCCTTACATCGTGGGGAGAGATTGCCTCTTTATGATATGTAGGGAACCATTATTTATTTATTTTCTTGTCATTCCAATAGCCAACTCATTCATATCCTCTTTTTATTAAAAATGATTAAATTACTCAAGTCATATCTATAAATTATAAAATATCAAAATATCAAATGAATAAAAGCATATTCTAAAGTTTATCAAACATTGACTTGGAATAAATATCATTTAAATAAAAATGATTTACAATGAGTAAAAATTAATTAAAAGTAAATTAATTTTTTTTTTAAATATGAAAAATAAATAAAAATTATTTATAATGAATCAAAATTAATTATTAAACATGAATAAAAAAATTCATGTAACAAAATACCCATGATACCTATATAAAGAAACAAAAAATAAAAGAAGGGAAGGGGGCAATATGGACTTTTTTTAATGGAGGGAATTTAAAGTTTCTCTACGAGGCCTCCCACATATATGGAGTCTTGTAAATAAATTTTATTGAAGGGAGTAACCAATGGAGTCTTTTGAACTATGTTTTTCAAGATTTTTACTTCTTATGCTTGGGAATAAATCTCATGAGGATTATTTTGGAGATGGTTTTATACATAAATAGTATGATAATAATTTAAGAATTACTGAACTTCTTCTTGATAGAATGGGAGAGGTACCTCCTCTTTAATGAGGGGACTTGGATTCGAGTCTTGCTGCAAAGAATATTTTGGTGAGCCGAATATAATACTATTTTGGAATTTTTATTTTTAAGTCACTGTAAAATATGTTATTTAATTATCAATCTCCTTCTTCTTCATATTTCTTTTTACGTCCTCAACTTCAAATACTTATTTTGTTATTAGTCCAGGTGTCAAACTTCTGTTTACATATTGTTAGTTTATGAAATGAGATTTTATTTTTAAGTCTCCTATAAATTATGTTATTTAGTATTTCATTCCTTTTTCATATTCCATTTAAGTTATCAACTTCAAATATTTTTTTCTTATTAGTTCTTGAATACAATATATGTATGATTTTATAAGTAATTTGATATTTAGAACTTATATATAAAATGTTTAATAAAATATCTAAAATAAAATTGCATCGCATTGTTAGGTGTTCAGTGACTGTTACAGCCTTTCCCCTTTCATTTTTTATGCACCAACTTTCCGACCTTATGTTGCTATATGAGTTGTATTTCATCAACTATTCCATTGAAAAGTTTCTTCTTGCCATAATACATGTCTTCAAAAATTGAAAATACATGACAATAATAGGCATCCAGACTGTTTTCTTTTAAGGACAGCTGGCCCGATTTATTGTTTGTGTAATATAATATTATGTATGTACCTAATCCATACATTGTTAATGATTTTTCTAATACTGAATTATGTATTTCTGAACTTTCTAAAGTCTGCAAAATGCGAATCAAACGGTAATTAGAAACTTCTAAACAAGCAAGCTCTAACAAAAGCACGTATAATCATTCATTTATGGTACTGCTTTTGAAAAAGAGTTTAAATGTTTTTAAAGATTCTGCTTTTATAAGAATCGTATTTAAGTCAAATTTATTTTGAAACACTATCAGTGACCCCTATTTTTGAAAAAAGTGAAAAATAATATTTAGTTATGAAAAACAGCTTTTTATGAATATAACAAAAGCATGTATCATCCAAAGCTATTTTTAAAAAGTTTATTTAAAAGACAATTGTTTTTTAAACTCGTTCTCTAACCGCTAACTGAGTCATACACACTACCAAGTATGTATACACTATCAAAAAAATAAATATATATATATATATATATATATATATATTCAATTTATTTAAGTATATATTTCATTTTTGTGAAATATTTTAAACAAAACCACAACTTTGAGAATATTTATTTATATAAAAACATTGTGTAAGTGAGCGCGACAACTAAATGTTATTTTAGTAACTCTTGTTCAGAATAAAAATTCAGTTCCAACAGATTATATAAAACAAGAAATGTTATCAAAATATTCAGGAATAAACATGTGGATGAGAATCCTAAATGTAATTTTTTGGGTGTTTCAATAGAAGAAAAATGATAATGAACGCTAAACTGATTTTGGTTAGTTTGATAGTTTTGATTGAGAAAGACAATTTTTTGTTCTTAAGAATTCATAATAGATTTCAATAATTTTTTATCTGTGATGTTCAAGAACTCCATATGAATGAATGGATTCCCTAGTAAAATATAGGGTTTTTGCATGTATACCATTAAAAAACATGCTATTTAATTTTATATCACTCTAAATAATATATTTATTTTTATACCATTAAAATATATAGAATTAATGCATATTTATCATCCTAGTCAACTTCCATCCAAATTTTCAGTAAAACTGTTAAAGTCTTGAAGAAAAGACCAAATTACCCTTATTATTTGTTTTTGAAATATTTTACCTTACCAAATACAATATTTTATAAAAATAAAAAATATGAATTTTAACATAAAAATGATAAATTTTATCTAAAATTCAAAAACATAAAAATTAATCATACAAACAATTTATTAACAAAGGCATGACAATTATTAATATACATTAGTAAAAATGAGATAAAATTATTTTGAGAATAAATAATCATATATATTATAAAAAGACAAATTTTAAAAAAAAATTAGAATCTTGATTCAAAGAGAAGGAAAGGAGTAAAAGGTTGAATGACTCACGATTGATTTGGAAAGAACATGCCATCAATTAGGTTATTATATATGTTTAATTATTTATATTATGACAAATATTATATATTGAGATTACTTCTTAGTTAAGAAATTAACTATAGTTAATATTCATTTCATTAAAAAATATAAAAGAGGAACACATTTTTAAATTAAATTTTTTTTAATGGTATTGTGAAAGTATAAAAATAAAGACCATATTTTTTTTATGTTATAAAAAAAAAAAACTTTAAATAAGGGGGGAAACCGCAAAATATCCGTCCCTTTCCCCCGAATCTTGGACTTCACCAGAGAAAAATTCTTCTGTGGGGCCCTCCCGCCCTCGAGCCCCGTCTCCCTCCATTCAAAGCCTTTCCTTTTTTATGCTTTGTTTCCTCTTTTGAATTCAAAATAGTCATTTTGTATCAAAACATTGTGTTTTGTGGAACAAAATCAAAACGGCTTCCCGAGTTTCTTAAGCCCTCACAGAACTTCGATTTCGTCTTTGAAATAGCGTTTTCAGAACCAAAAATCATTTCTTGGTTTCTTGTTTTGGGCGAATTCACAAAAAAAAAAAAAAAAGCAGCGGTTTTGGATTCAAAGCGAAGGTTTATCTCGAAATCCAGGTCGGTTTTCGTTTTCTTGAAACCCCGAATTAGGGTTTTCAAATCTTTGCTTCACAGGTTCTTTTTTTTACAGATCCCGCTTGAACTCTCCATGGGAAAACCCTCCGGAAAGAAGAAGAAACACTCCTCCGCGACGAGACCCGTCGACGAGGGTCCGAAACAGACCAAACCCAAGTTGCCGATTCCGATGTCCTTCGACGAAGACGCGACGATCTTCATCGACATGGCCCGGGACCTCAAGGAGGAGGGCAACAAAGCCTTCCAGGGGCGCGACAACGAGGCGGCGCTGTTGAAGTACGAGAAGGCGCTGAAGCTCCTCCCGAAGACCCACGTCGACGCGCCCCACCTTCGGAGCAACATCGCCACCTGTTACATGCAGATGAACCCTCCCGAGTACCACCGCGCGGTGAACGAGTGTAATCTGGCGCTCGAGGCCTCCCCGAAGTACGCGAAGGCGCTGTTGAAGCGGGCGAGGTGTTACGAGGCCTTGGGCAAGCTTGGGTTGGCGCATAAGGATGTCAGGGAGGTGTTGGTGTTGGAGCCGAATAATCTGACTGCGTTGGACATTAAGGAGAAGATCGAGGAGGAGGCGGAGAAGAATGGGATCGATTTGGATGCGGAGGCATCTCCTCCGATTGTGGCGGTGAAAGAGAAGAGAAGGAAGAAGAGGGGCGGTCGCAGAGTGAGCGATGTTGTTGTTAAAGAAGAGATGGCGGCGATGAGGAGTGTGAAGTTGGTTTTTGGGGAGGATATAAGGTGGGCGCAGTTTCCGGCAGGTTGTGGCGTTTTGCGGATGAGGGAGGTTGTGGGGAACAAGTTCCCGGGGTTGAATGCGGTGCTCGTGAAGTACAAGGACAAGGAGGGGGACTTGGTGACCATCACGACTACGGAGGAGTTGAGGTGGGCCGAGGATTCCGTGGAGCCCGGTGGGTCGTTGAGGCTTTATATCGTGGAAGTTGATCCGGAGAGGGATCCGTTGTTGTTTGAGGATTCAAGGATCAAGAATTTGAGCATTGGCAATGGTGGTTCTGAAAATGGGAGCGTAATGGGTTCCTCTTATGTAGATGATTGGATTGTGCGGTTTGTGAGGCTTTTCAAGAGTCATTTGGGAATTGATTCTGATGCATATTTGGACCTCCATGAGCTTGGGATGAAGCTTTACGCTGAGGCCATTGAGGAAACTGTTGCCAGCGAAGATGCGCAGGAGCTCTTTGATGTTGCAGAGGAGAGGTTCAGGGAGATGACTGCTCTGGCTTTGTTTAACTGGGGGAATATTCACATGTCGAGAGCGAGAAAGCAGTTGTATCTATCGGAGGATGCTACGAGAGAATCGGTGCTTGAGCAGGTGAGAACAGCGTATGAATGGGCTAAAAAAGAATATTTGAAAGCAGAGAAGCGATATGAAGAAGCAATAAAGATCAAATCGGACTTCTACGAAGGTTTATTTGCGATGGGTCTGCAGCAGTTTGAGCAGGCAAAGCTCTCTTGGTACTATGCGATTGGGAGAAATGTTGATTTGCCGTCTGAAGAAATATTGGACCTTTTCAACAGCTCTGAGGAGAGCATGGAGAGAGGCGCCCTGATGTGGGAAGAGATGGAGGAGAAGCGTCTGAGTGAGCTCTCTAAACCTGATAAGGAGAAAGTCATTTTGGAAAAGATGGGATTCGAAGGGTTCTTCAAAGATATCACTACAGATGAAGCAGCAGAACAAGCCGCTAACATGAGGTCTCAGGTTAACCTTTTATGGGGTACTATGCTTTATGAGCGATCGGTTGTGGAGTTCAAACTGGGGATCCCAGTATGGGAGGAATGTTTGATGGCGGCTGTTGAAAAGTTTAAACTTGCGGGGGCTTCCCCATCGGACATTGCTGTAATGATAAAGAACCATTCTTCTGCCCAAGAAGGTCGGTGATTCTGATTTGCTTTTAAACAAACTGACTTTTGATTTGGAGATTTTTGTCCTTGTTAAAAATTAACCTTGCTAATGTACTTTATTCTGTCTGATTTGCAGGGTTAGGTTTCAAGATTGATGAAATAGTGCAGGCATGGAATGAAATGTATGATGCTAAAAGGTGGTTGAGTGGTGTTCCATCTTTTCGGCTGGAACCATTGTTTCGGCGGAGGGTCCCAAAGTTGCACCAGATATTGGAGCATGCATGATGATCTCTCTTGGGGTGTGCTGGATTTGATTTGGAATTCATTGAGATTTATGAAGATTTCACATTGGGTTCTCAGTTGTCAAGGTATATACATTACCCTATATTCAGGTTTTAATTATTTGCAAAATATTTAAACTTTATTTGAAATGATCATAATAGATTTTAAGAAGCGTTTTGCAAGTATGCTCTATTGCTCTACGAATGTGATTCTTAGGGGTAGTGTGGTGCAAGTCTTAGGGAATTGTAGAAGAAATAAAGAAATTACTACAATTAATGTGCAATGTTTTGTTGCTTTACAGAAAGGACTTTTTATGCATGCTATGGAAACTGATTTGTTTAATGGAAGTATGAGATAATAAAAATCTGCAAATGAGGATTCGCATCATGCAAATTTTGCATACAACAGTAATAATCTGTATGACCTTCACTTCAGAGCAATTCTAAAGCTTTATTTTCGTTGTGGCTTCTGTTTCCATGTCATGGTGCTATCTTCTGCTTGATCACATATTGTAAAACGACGAATGCAAAAAGCAATAATTTAGATTGTGGGTGGAATGTTTCCACAACTCTTTGATTCAATTCTCTTTTTAAAATCTAAGCCTCTTTTTGTGATAAGAGAGTACTTTTGAATGCCTATGATGTTCTTTTGACAGAGGCCCTTTAAATGGTTGTAGAGAACATTCAGGTTGTTTGCGACTGAAGGTGCTCATTTTGGATCTTCCTTGTTAGTTAATGTCACTTGCTCTGGAATGTGAGAAATGGAAAAGAAATGCGACCCAAAAGTGCCTATCAAATCCCATAGGCAATAAAGTAACAAGTAAATGTTGATCTTACACTTTTTTGTTAACTGGTAGGAACCCACCACCTAATTTTATTCTATGATAAACTGGAGTACAGTTCCAGGAAATTATATAGGGAAATGAGCGTTCCACTAACTGATAGCCCTTCAAACTGAAAATGACAAATAAAATAAAAATGGAAAGAAATTAGAAAACCAAATTGAAAGACCAGCAAATGGACAGAAAATCTAACAAACATCCACCTCACTAAAACAAATATTGAAGATTAATCTGCAATCCACAACATGCCGTGAACCAGACCTATATACGGTGTACCAACATATAGAATGGCCCAGTCTTTGATGAATAGGATTGTATTTTCCCACATGTTTTCAAAATAAGGAATGATACCCTTGAAAATCACAACATTCCTTGTAAACCAAATGGCCCAGCACCCTGTAGGCATCAACAATCGCAAGACTTTGGCTTTGAGAAAAGTTTTTTTTTTTTTTTTTGGGGGGGGGGCTACCCATTTTGGGAAAATGTGTGGACGATCAACTATTTGAAGTGGACCTTACAATTGTGCAAGAAACATGATCAATAGCACATATGTCCTTGTTGTCATCATTAAATGGAATAAAAAAACCCATTATTATGTTGGTTGTCATTGCTGTACATAATTGATTAATACACTTAGTTGGTATTAGTGGCACTGAATAGATTAGCATCCTTTCTACTACAAAACTCACATGAGCATTTGGTGGGTGGCATTTTTTTAATATGCCTAGGGGCAAGATATTGATTTTTGTTCCCTGTTTGTCTGTATAGAAAATGGTATTATTTAATATTCTTTGAACTTTACAAATTACTTGCCTCATCGAGAATCACATCATAACTGACAGGTTATTCTTGATTAGTAAATTGTAGTGATCACCTAGATGTGTGATTTGCTTTCTAGCGATAAGAATGCTTTGAAGAAATCACAAGCACTGCTGATTGAGCTGCCACCTTTAAAAGGGATCTTGCTCTTAGACTGCTTGGATAATACACCATTTTTTTTTATGAAGGATAATACACCATTTTAGTTTTAGAATTTTGGTGAAGATTTGCTGAATTTAGGTCAGTTGGCTTATTCAATAATCAATATGGTTCCCAACACATCCACCTTTCAATATTCAATGCCTTGTCACAAGTTCACAATTCAGAAATAATTTGGTGAGGGCAAAATTTTGCTATCTGGGACAGGTTGATAAATTTGAGAAAAATTAGAAAGCGGAGATGAGGGATAGAATGTACTGAAAAGAAAAAGAATGCATTGGGATGGAGGACAGCTGAGAGGAAGCTGAGAACTCACTGGTTGTTAGCGTATGCGTGAAATTGTTCTCTTTCTTTTACATTTCCATTCTTCTCGAGGAATGAAAAGTTATTTGGGAAAACCCCGGATGCACACAATTACCTACAAATCATGTGCATCAGGTAAGTATGTGAGGATTCTAACTTGAGACATATGGGGAGCAAATTCATGGCTCTAACCAAAGAGGCAACCCCATGTGAGTAAATGGATGAAAAGTTCAATGCAGCCTATGAGAAGGAATGGACAGAGTTTGGCATAAGCACTTAACCAGGTCCCGTATCCAAGGATGGCCCAACTGGCACTTAACGAGTCCATTCCAATACATGTCCCAATCCTATCATTTCAAAAAGAAAAAGTTCACTCCAACACCAATACAAAACTAACTCAAAGACAACCCTCTTTCTGCATGTGTTCCTTCACTGCTTTTTCTGTAAGACAATGAAATTTTATATGTTATAAATGTAGGTATGAAACTGAATATTCACATTAGATAAGGATACAGATACACGTCCATATCTTTATGGTTTTTAGTTTTACCCATGTCACAGAAGATGTGTTTTTTTTTCTCTTTTCCATTTGTAGCCATGCAATTGTGAGGGTTTGGAATACGTGCTTATGCAAGTGGTCAGTCGAACCCAAATGGAAGTATTTGATCAGCGTGCCAGTTGGCTAACATTTGACATTGTCATCATACCTGTCGTGTTTAGCATGCCAATTTGCCCCTTACACAGCTAGCTACATGGTTTCTTAGGTTGTCCCTTTTTAATTTGAAAATGAAAAAATTGTTTGTAATCAGTTGGATTGGATCAAACGGTGGAAGTGAGGGTTTAGGATTTGTGATGGATGGACCAGATCACTTTTTGAAAAAAAAAATTCAAACTAACACTTGGCTTGTTAGGTTTTTCATTTACAAGCATTTGTTTCAATTGGCATTTGATATTTTCATCATGCCTGTCTCTCTACATAGCCTGCCAATTCATCCCCTACATGGCTAGCCACATGAGTTCTCCTGTTCTCCCTCCTCCTTCCCCCTCCACTAACTTTAAACAAGATTTTGCGAACTTGATTCTAATGTAAATGAAATAATTATTATTACATCATGTTTGTGCATCAAATTTTTTCTTCTACAGAAAGAGTGCAATACCATTTATCTCCCCAGATGTAATTTCTTGTCCTAAAGTGTAAATCTACTGAGAGCTTTAACAGTGCTAACTGATCTTCCCATGCAGGTATCGTCACCGGTCGTATTCCTCCATCCAGACTCTATTTTGATCCGCTCTCGCGAAGTAAAAAGGAAAGAAAAGAAAAGGCAAAAAAAAAAAAGAAGAAGCAAGATTTCATATTTGTTGTTTGTAGCCATTGTTTTCCCATTCGGGGCCATATTCAGATTTAATGTAGAACAGAAGGTTTTTTTTTAACAGATGCATACTGCTGTCAGTCCCCATCATTCAAGTGGAGATTGGATTTGTGTTGATTTTTTTTTGGGTGTGATATGATACACTCCATTGATTGTATGGTTTGTATTTCAGACCTTTATGTTACCATTGTTTGTTTGTGAACTGTTTCAACCATTCTTTGAGTTTTATAGAATAAGGAACCATTGTTTCGTTACATTCGAAGATTGAATGTGTTATCAACTAGCTTGCAATTTGTTCTTGCTGTATATTTTGGGATGTAATTAGTATTTGTATATTTTGGGATGTAATTAGTATTGCATCTTCTTTCATGAGTTTGTGATTGCCTGGGTTCAAGTTGAGTGTGAATTGTTCATTCAATTTATATAACACTGTAAATCAACTCATCAATTGTTATTTGTATGTACCTCTTCATATACACTATTTCTAAGTTGGATAGTGTCAGGGACAATGTGGCGTGCAGTCTATGCCTTTTAAATTTTTATTAAGGGTATATGTATTTCATGTAACGAAAAATGTGTTTACATAAAAAATGCATTATATATTTTTGATTATTTGTATGCACATCTTTGGATAGAGTACAAAAAAAATTATGTTTCATTTAGCTATGCATATATATTGTTAGCCAAATAGATTTGTGAATTTGGGTTTGTGTAACAATGCTTTTTGAAGAATGTCATAACTTTTTGATCGGATGGGTTTTAATTTTGTCAATTATTTTAAAAATATTTATATCTACAAATCTGTATATGACAAATCATAAATTATTTTATACTCGGAATATTTAGAGAGTGAATATAGGTTCAATGTATTCAATTAAAAAAAATATGAATCTAATGTATATCCAAATTTACCTTACTGTCCCTATCGAGAATAAGTTATCTTAAAATATGTTGAATAGAACTAAAAATACACGTTATGCTATTCCTATCCACAAACATTTACTATACAATATTATATATATATAAACTTGTCGGATTACTTACATCATATATGTGTGTGTATAAAACACCTTGAAAAAAGGTAAAGAATATCTGAAGGGCCAAGCTTTAGAATAAAGCAAAAGGTCACCAGTCCCCATCATCACTCCGGTTCATAAAAGCAACTATATAAATAAGGGAAATATCCAAATGACGCCATGTAAAATGACTGAAATGCATATAATCCCTTGATTTTTCCTGAAGTCTATATAACTCTGTAAAAACACTTATTTAAATTTAAATAAAAAAAATAAATTAAAATTTTTCGTTGATAGATGAAAAATATTCAAAAAATATTTTATTTTATTGACTCTGACTGAAAATATGGTATAAAAAAAATTTAATATAATTTGTTAATGGTGTGAAAAACTTATAGCATGACAATTTTATCTCTTCGGATGGACTATTAAACTCTATCTGGGGGGGTAAAATTATCATTTATAAATATTTTTTCACATGTTTAACACATTGTAATGGGTTTTTTTTTATATTATGCTTTCAACGTGGTTAATCATATAAAATATTCATAGAATAATCTTAATCTATTAAGAAAAATTTAACTCAGACAGCTATTGGATTTACATAGCTGTTTTCAGGGGATCATATGAATTTTAAGAAAAGTCACAGGGTTGGATGGATTTTTGAAATTTTACAGGGGTTATCTGGATTTGTCCCTGTAAATAAATAAAAATTACCGTCGCGGCCATACTCAAGTGGAAAATGTTGAATCTGTACTTCGCTTTCTGATGACACTCGGGTTTCTCCTCCTCTGCTTCCTTTTTAAATTGTGAAATAAAAAAATTATTGGAAAAAAAATTGATATAAGTCTCTTCTCTTAAAAAGTTAATTAAATTGATTTTAATATCTGATAAATTGAAAATCATTACAGGTCCCTGTGATATTAAAAAAATATTGTTTCAGTCTCTACCTTCACCACAACTCATCAGGTACATGATTAACTCTAACTACACATTAAAAATTATTAAAATGTTTATATATAAAAAAATCAATATAACTCCCTAAAAACTTATAAAAATCTAAAAGGTTCCCGTAAAATCAGTAAATCCCCTCATGTTCCTATCTTATTAGATAATATTTTTTTTAGCCCCTATTGTAACTGAAAATAATTAGATATGTAATTGACTCTAACCATAGATGATAAATTATTATAATACTATTTAAAAAAATTATTTTCTTTTTTTAAAAAAATCGATATAATTCCTTAAAAACTTACAAAATAGGAAAATGTCTATGTCAAATCAGTAAATCCTTACATATCTTTATTTTATTAAATAATTTATTTCAATTCTTACCATAACAAGAACTAAATGTAGCTGATAATTTTTAATGTACATTGTTGAAAACAAGGTACTTTACAAATGGATTATATTCGGAACAAACTGTTTTATGCACTATCTTGAGAAAATTGCTTTACCTCCCTAATATGCTAACCATGAGTGGTTTTCAACTGTGTTCATAATGCTTTTGTACGTTTTTACCTTTACAATTTTTTTAAAATCCTTTATTATTCTAAACAATTATTTCTTCTCCAAATCTAATCTTAAGATTTAAATAGATAATTTACTTTTTAAAAAAATTATATATAAAATCAGATTCTCTTAACAGATTAATTAAAATAAATTTTAAAAATTATATATTACATACTCACCAAATCTCATTAAATTTTTTAAAAAAATTATAATTTTAATACACATAAAAATAATTTTTATATAAGATTTCAAAATATTTTTTATAATAAAAATACACAATTTTCTAACTGAAGGAGACTTCACAGTGGAGGTGATAAGGGTATTCTCGATATTTCTGTGTTTGAAAGGTATTTAGTTCATAAAATGACATATTTAGATTTTATTAGTTTTTCAGAGACTTATTCGAATACTGTTTCAAGATATTCTGATAACTAAACAAAATATTTATTAGTTTTTTAGGGACTTATTCGAATACTGTTTTAAGATATTCCATTAACTAAACGAAGTATTTCTGTGTTTGAAAGTTATTTCGTTACCTTACCATGATAAAAGATAGAGACTCTAAGGGGATTTACTGATTCTATAGTGACATTTTTTTCCTTAAGTTTCGAGGGAGTTATATCGATTTTTCCCTCTCTTTTTTTAACAGTTGGTGAGTATAGGATAACAGGAGACTTTTTAGGAAAATTCAAGAGCATTTTGATGATCAAAATGACAAAATCGGATTTTTTCAATTTTGTAAGGACATATTTGAATGTTATTTATTGGAGCTCCATTTGATAAATAGAATATCCTTGAAGTATTTCCTTTAAATTGATGGCAATTTTACTCAAAGATTAAATCTATTAATCATCCATACTTTATGGGGACCTTTGGTGATTAATGGATTTTACAGGGACTAATACCGATTTAGCTAATTAAGTTTTCAAGGAATTATTTAGATTTTTCCCATAATTCTAATTATTTTAATAATACCCAATTTTCTTATACATATATTTTTATTTGGAGAGGACCGACAGTCAGGGGTGTCTACATGATATGAGCATCAAAAGAATTCTTGTACAAAATATTTACATTGTTTCAAGAGTAAATTGTTTGGAAATCCGATTGGATTTGTTTTAATTTTCTTTTACATAAACTAAAAATATTCAATATTTTCAAACGTAATAATCCGATTGTCTTTGTATCAAGTCATACTATAGGCCTGTTTAGTATCACTTAATTAAAATAATTCTGCTTTTAATAAAATAAAAAATTAAAAAGTATTGTCACACATATTTAAAAAACTGATTTAATTAAAAAATTACTTTCAGTTTTTAATAAAAAAATATTAATTTTTAAAAAACAAAAAAAATCTATTTTCCACAAATCAAGTCTATTTAAGCCAGCCGTCATTATAAATATTTTTTTTATTTGATTGTTACTATTTTATTATATTTCTCAAATCTAACATGCATCACTAATATGTCATTTGACATACATAAATTTCTAATTACTATTGGAGCTCCGTTTGATAAAAAATAGAAATTGTGCCCATGTCAATTTTTTCTTTTGTTGAAAAAACAGTATATTTAACATTTTTATAAAAAATAAAATTGTCTTCAATTAAATTTGTCTCAGAACATGCTTTTTTGTTTCTATAGCCCCATTTAAATAGTGACAAATTATTCTAACATAGATGACTATTACAGTTTAGATAATGAATAGATTATTTTCTGTTTGGTTGTATTTTAAGTTATTTTCGTTATGATATATTATAATGAAATTTTGTTGTTTGATTGAAATGAGTGAATCAAATATGAATAATAAATTATAAAAGATGAAAGATAATATGACATGTTTGATTCTTGATTTATAAGATGTAGTGACAAATGATTTTGGGCTCCCTTTAAATAAATTAAATAAATAGGGTGAAATAATTTTAGAGGGACATGTGATACTGATATTAACTTATTTTTACCTATTCTTAAATAACTATACCCACTTATTCCCCACGATCAAACACGTTTTTTTTTCCGGATAATATTACATACAATCCCATTTCCAACCCCAATTCCATTCTACACGTGCTTTGATTTTTTTTAAAATAATATATCTCATTAAATGAGTTACATGCTTTTATAAAAAATAAAACACATTCTCCAATGAATTACATGGATGTATTTATAGAAAATATAAAAAATTTCTATTGAAGCATATACCTCGTTAATGTGAGTATATGCTTTGTTAATTTTATATCGACATATATGAGACTAGAATTGGAATTGAAAAACAATTGTTTAACAACACTCTTTTTTATCATTCATTCTCCCTATTCATATGTGAGTCTTGTTAAACACAATTTTTTTTCGAGTCCCAATTCCAGTTTTATATACGTTGATAGAAAATTATCGAAGCATATACTCCCAATAACGAGGTATATGCATCGATGGAAATTTTTGACATTTTATGCAAATGCATACATGCAGTTCATTGGAGTGCATGTTTCATTTTTTATAAGTGCATGTATCTCATTAGATGAAGTATACGTTTTTTTTTTAGAAAAAAATTAAAACACATGTATGTCGGTAATGGATTTCAGTGGGTGATGGGGGTTTCTCGAAAGTTTGAATCTGATCCGCCTCGCGGCCTTGGTCAGATCACCACTTGGAAGGGGGTTCCTTGCTGAGTTGCCCGATAGCTCCTCAAGAGGATAGAATCGGTGTGATCACCACCTGCTTTCTCAAAAAACAGAAAAAGTTGATGGTGTTGTTGATCGTCTCGTAGGGGTAGATTGTGAGGGTGAAAACGGAGAATCTTTTCTGCTTGTTGGGAATTTGACAAAGGGGGTTGTTAAAAGGTGAGAGTGGGAGGGTCGGTTAGTTGGATTTAGCCGCCTAGTGGGGAACGGCTGATTTAAGTTAGCCGCCTGAGACCTGGTTTAATTTGGGCAGAACCTAAGTTAGAAGTAAGTTTAAGTTTGGCTAAGGTTAAACTAGTTTAACCAGAATTTTGGAGAGGGTTCATGGAGAGTGGAACTTGGTGGGAGTGTTTTTCCTTCTCTTTCAACTAAAGCTTTCTTTCTCTCTCTCTCAAAAAGGGGGTTTTAAAGTGTTGGATGTGGCTTGGTAATGTATATTAGTAGTGAATTATGATTGTGGATGTGTTTGAAAAGCTTTGAACACCTCCTATTTATAGAAAAAAATGGTGCAGGGGAGTATCAACTGGACAATAGATCAAATTGGATAATATGGTGGTTAATTTGACCCATTAGATCTTTGTTTTTTTGAGATTTGTCCAGGAGAAGGGCGGCTACTAGGATTTAGCTATCCGGGGAGGGGCGGCTAGTTTTGGATATCCGCTGGCATCATGACCTACCAAACGTCCAATCTCTGACAAGCGATGACTTGAGGCTGTTACTAGGTGTAAGTCATTAGAGAAGGGGCGGCTAAATGTAACAAACTGTCGCAATCATCAGCATTAAATGTCAACTTTATGTTCCATTTCTGGGAGGCGGTTGGGGGGCTGCTACTTACTTCTAGCCGTTGAAGAAGGGGCGGTTACTTTGCAGTAGCCGCTCTATTTTTTGCCATAAATTTTTCAAAGTGTTGGGCCAAGTTGTCTTTCTTGTCTTCTCCTTTATTTCTTTAAATCGCTTTCTAATTGATCTAAATGTGATCATTTTAAAATGTTACTTGAAGTGATTTTTTTCTCTTTGAATAGTTAAAATTGAAGTATCTCCAATATAGACTAAATTTGAGACTGTAAAAGAAAAAAAAGGCTCTACTAGCATTATCCTTTTGATATTCTCCACCTATTCTACTACACAAACATGGGGCATAGGTTACTCTCACCAGAGGTGACGGTACCAGTATCCACCGACCCTCGTATAAAAAGTGGACAACTTTCCTTTCATTAGAGACCTGAAATCGAAGAACATATTTATTTTATTTCATTTGAAAGAATGGAAAAGATAGTTCGCAGGGCAGCTCATGCGGGTTCTTGGTACACCAACGACGGTAAAAATCATGACTTTTTTAAAGTTTTTGATGCTTCAGAACTTCCGAGGGTTTTCTCTTACCATCTAATTATGATTCACTTTTTGTTCTTTTTTTTTTTTCAAAATTTTTGATCTGGGATTGAATGAATTATGTAGACTTTAAATTCTGATCGTGTTTGTTCCATTCTCTGCTTCTTAAATCGTGATTTGAAGCGGTTTTGCTTCTATATGAACCAGTGTTGTTGAATTTGTACGTGCATCTTGTTGTTGTTGTTGAACCCCCGTTTGGGGTGAGGCATAACAGGGGAACAAGGGGGGATTAAGGAAAAAAAAAGTTGTTTGTTTTGGGAGAACAAACCCTGATAGCCATGCCTGGATAAACTAGGAAAATGTGTGATAACTGTTCTAAGGGGTGTTGAAATTGCTTGTGAGAACTTATTTATACCAATTTGTGAAAGGGAAAAATCCAAACAACCCTCTATAAACTGCATAATATCCATAGAACCCCCGGATGTTTCCTAAAATCCATATAATCACCTGAAAACACCTATTTAAATTCAAATAGCCCATTGAGTTAAATTTTCATTAACAAATTAATATTATTATGTAAATATTCTGTCTGGTTAACCCTGGTTGAAAACATTGTATACCAAAAACCCTTTATAATGTGTTAAAAATACAAAAATCTTCTGTAAATGACGATTTTACCCCTCAGGATAGGATTTTATAATCTGTCGAGAGAGATAAAATCGTCATGTACAAATGGTTTTTCGGTTTTTTAACAAATTGTATGAGGTTTTTGGTATATTGTATTTTCAGTCAGGGTTAACAAACCATAATATTCGCAGAATATTTTCTCATCTGTCAACCAAAGTTTAACAGGGGGGGGGGGTGGGTATTTGCATTTACATATATGTTTTCAGGAGGTTACATGGACTTTAGGAAAAGCCTAGGGGTTAAGGGGGTTATATGGATTTTAGACAGTTTACAGAGGGTTATTTGAATTTTTTCCTTTATAAAAATACTCGTATGTGTCATTTAAAAATTTTGTATCTCACCTAATACTATCACACACATCCCAAAAACATGTTATATATATCATATCATACATACATCTCTCGATTCCCAAATACAAAGAATTTGGGATCATCTTGCTACCTCATGCTACAAAGAAAACTGTAAATATAGTTTGGACCTTTTATTGACAAAATGAATATGCATCTTGGATGCATATTTTGTATGTATACCAAGCATTCGAGCTTTAAATTAATATTTTAATGGAAACTTTATATTGCTGTGTTGAGATGCTCTTTCTTATTTTCCAGTGTGCTTCTTCTTCTTTTCTTTGATGTTACATATTGGAACGAGAACTTGCTTCATCTGAATATCTGTATGTAATTAGAAATACACAGTAGGAGAAAGTAAGAAACCATTGATAGATCGCTTCTGACATACAATAATATTTATATATTTGTGTATACTGATCAGCCACCAAACTGGGAGAAGAACTTGATGGATGGCTTAGAGCAGCTGGCCCGGCTAAGAATCCGGATGTAAGAGGTGTTATTGCCCCGTAAGTTTTCTCCCCTTGATTTAAATTTTGGGATCATCATTGCATAGTTCATCATCTTACTTTATGATCTTTTGGACATTGTTTAAACCTCAGCCATGCTGGTTATTCTTATTCTGGACGTTGTGCTGCCTTTGCATTTGGCAACATAGATCCGGCACAATTGTAAGTTCATAATGCTCAATTCTTAGTCATGTTGATGGCTTTTTCTATTAAATGTAAATCTTGCCATCTTGGTATTTTTCAACTTTCACCTTATTCACACATGAACACGAAAAAATTTGTTCAAGGCTCATAGATGTATCGTTTCTCCATTTTCAGAATAAGAAACAACTTTTTTTGCTGGGATTCATTTACTGCTCCAAATTTACATTTTTTTAGTAAAAAATCCAAATATGCCACTTAAAGGAACTGTTTCAACCATTTGTACTCTGTCATATATCTCTGAAATGAAAAATGAAAAGGGGTCCAAAGAAAGGAACCAAAAGGATTTACCAAATCGTAATTTTTCCTCGGTTATGCATTTTATTTTTTGTGATAGGGTTCAATGAAGATATTCACTGGCGATTTTGCATTTTACGAGAGAGATAATTGGGGGAGATATTGGGTGTAATTGTGTAAGGAGAAGGATTATGAATTACTCTTGATCTGGACCTTTTTAAATATATGACTAATACACAATTTTTAAATGAGCTATTACACTTGGTATCTAGGAAGTTGTATTAAAATTTACTTACAAAAACTGAATTTTAAAGTTTTTGTGGAGAAAAGATGGTTTGATGGATACATTAACCATTGTTGCCACAAGCAATCTACCAACTTGTTACATGCATTGCACAAGTCCAAGCTATTAAGAATTCTTCTATCCATGATGTGGAATTCTTCCCATAAACTTAATATGTCAACAGTTTCCACTGAGGCCAACCTAAGCAGTGGTATCAGAAGATGAATGTTTTTCCTATGATTTATCTTTTTCCTCTCTCCTTCATCAGATATCAAGACTCTTGTCACATAATCTCTTCTGTTTATTGGATGTACCGTTACCGATTGGATTGAAAAAAATTGCAACAAATGATGTTATTTAATGTCATGTAAAGCTTTGAATCTGGGAAAATATAACTTGCAACCTCTACCGCATCTTGGTTTCTAGTTCTGAATACATTTGTTATATCTTGATAGTTTGATATGAAGGTATCTGTTCACCTGCCTGAATGAGGAAATCCTCTTGATGTCATGCTGAATCTTCCATTCCAAAACAATATATTCATTACTTCAGTTTCAGAGATGGAGTAGCAGAATATTTTCTTATCAAACAGTATTTCTAGTCTTCTCTTGACCTATCCCTATTTTATCCGCAATCATTTGTATACCATTAAGTAAACTAATGAGTTTAGGGATATGTCGATCCTACTTGGGTTTCAGAACTCCATAACACATGACATGTTTCCTGATCATCTATTTCTTTATATGTGTGCATGTTCTGACATCATGCTCAAGTAAAGCTTACTTTAATTTATGCCTCATGAGCTGTTATTTGGCATCTTCCTCTCATAAATCATCCGTCAGCACTAATGCATTCTTGTTTTGCAAAGCAGGCATGTTTCTTTTAAGTATGATTGATGAAACTCAATGTTTTGGTGGTTAATGGTTGCATCGTATTATTATGTTAATTATCTCATTGTTTCTGTTGCTAATACCTGGACATACATTTTCAGTTCTCGAGTGTTCCTTCTCGGTCCTTCTCACCATTATTATACTCCAAAGTGTGCTCTTACAAGAGCTACTGTTTACAGTACACCACTGGGAGACTTGCCAATTGATTTGGAAGGTACTGCATTATATTCTATGTATGCTTACAGCCTAGGGATGCTTTTATGATCATATCCATGTGATTTTGATCTGTGTCAAGATTCTGTTGAAAGACATTTAATGATGGATTGTTCCAAAACATTAACAAATCACTTTCAATTTGAACTAGCCCATTGAAGAAAAAAACCGTTTTTGTACTCTTCAGATTGTGTTTTTTTTTTTCTGTATTACTTGATATGGCCAAATGTTATCTGCCTTCTTAATACGTTTAAGCAAAATCCATAAGTATCTATTCTTAGGTGGTTGTTCTGTTTGTTCTAGTTGTGGATGAGCTGCAGGCAACAGGAAAATTTGAACTCATGGACCTCCATGCAGATGAAGCAGAACATAGCATGGAGATGCATCTACCATACCTTGCCAAGGTTTTTCATGGGTAATATACACGTGATAAATCCCATTTTGATATAATATTGTCATAAGGAGAACATCATGTGGTATTCTATTGCAGCTGGCCAGTGAAAATTGTACCTATTTTGGTTGGGTCTCTTAATTCAGAAAATGAGGCTATGTATGGACGGTTGCTTGCTAAATATGTT
The DNA here is from genome assembly GCA_030737835.1 of Acorus gramineus. Lineage (NCBI taxonomy): Eukaryota > Viridiplantae > Streptophyta > Magnoliopsida > Acorales > Acoraceae > Acorus > Acorus gramineus. The sequence continues at coordinate 23,332,826 of CM060849.1, forward strand.
GATGACCCAAAAAATTTCTTCTCCGTGTCATCAGACTTCTGTCACTGGGGATCTCGGTACGCTGCATCTTGTTATTTTAATCTCTGCTTTCTCGATCATAGATCTAGATATCTTTATGATGTATTGACGATTTGATAATTTTATAAATATGATTTTTCTATGGTGATTATGGGCGTGTTCCAAAACCACAAAAAATGTACTAATAGCAATTACATGCTTTGACTTTTTAAGCTCAAATTAGAACAATTTGTGATGATCTGGACTTTGAACAAATGAAATTTAAAACTTGGACCAGATCATCAGGTCATAGTGTGTTAATGTAGGTTTCCGACTTAACTATCTTGACGATCATAATATTTATGATTTTGACTTAGACGAATCGAACCAAATCACATCTAATACACTAATTGAGTACATAATTGGAGTATAAATAGCAACTTTCTATGTTAGCATTATTTTTGTGAACTCTTTGAGGTTTGTAAATTTGTTTCTGTATAAGGATCACATTTATTAATGAAATAACTTATATAAAATTCAAGGCTCCTTACTGATTCTTCAGTTATGGATTATATCGGATCAACTTCTATGCTTTAGTATTACTGTTCGAATTAGAATCCTATCCCCTCAAGGCAGTCCTGCAGTCCATAACTTCTGTCATCAGAAGTCAAAACTCTGTCAATCCTATGTAACCAATTTTCAACATTCAGGCCTAAGCCGGCAATGCTCTTGAACCAGTTGCATAGATCTTGTCCATATATTAGCTTAAAAAACAATCATCTTCTTATATCTGTCTAAGCACTATGATTGACTTCCTTGTCTGTTGTTTCATGTGTTCTTGAGCAATGTCTTCCCCATATAGGGCAACTTTATATTTCTTAAGAAGAGCCGATGAACTTTCTTCTAAATTTGATAGCATTGTTTATGGGGAAGATAAGATCAAGCCTCATATATATCCATTTTTGCATCCTTATTATTAACTTCTAATTTGTTACCTGATGAGCTCTCTTTGCTAGGTTCAACTACACGCACTACGACAAAGGACATGGAGCCATCTACAAGTCCATAGAAGCCTTGGACCGCATGGGCGTGGATATAATAGAAACAGAAGATGCAGACGCATTCAAACGATATCTTCGGGAATTTGATAACAACATCTACGATCCAATCAGTGTTTTTCTGCATGTACGAAATCACTTTGCAGTATTGTTACGGTGGTACTATAAGACCTGATCTTTTGAAAACTGACTTTTGCTTCTACTCCTTTTGTTTCCATCAGATGTTGAGGAATTGCTCACTGAATGTAAAGATTAACTTCCTGTGGTACGAGCCGTCAAGCCAGTGCAGGAGCATGCGAGACAGCAGCGTAAGCTATGCATCCGTAGCAGCAAAGGTTGGTGATTAAATTCAGATAATTATTTTACGCATACTAAGCTTGTCACTGGCATTTTAACTCTTATTTGTTTCAAAATTCACATGCCTGTTGACGAAGGTCAATGTATACATTGAATAACTGTCGTAAATCGTGAGTCGGATCTTGTGAAACTCCTTTGCAAATAAAAATCTCAACTTAATTTCATAGATCGTGAAAATAACATGTTTGAATTAGATAGATAGGTTTGCAGATGTCAATTTCCTTTAGATGGGAAGTGGAGGATCGCTTTTTGTCTATGGTTTATGAGAAACAGAGAATAATGAAGAATTGTTGAAACTCACATGAAGGTCTCGAATGGAGATCTTTTGTGATCGATTAGGTGGAATTGCACATTAATAGTGTTTTATCTGCAGGGATAAAGAGACAAGTTATTTATCAGGGTCAAACAAACAATTATTATATATAGGGTGTTGATACACTTGGTCATTCCTACTGCCCTAACAGTAAATGATTAGTTGAATAATTGAGTAAGAGCTTGTATTCATTAAGGGGAAAAAAATGAATTTAATTTGTTTGTGTATAAACTTCAAAATATAAATATTTAATAAAAGTGAGTATTTCATTGAACAAATATATATCATCCCAAAGAATTCAAAATTTGTTGAGGTTGCAAAAGTGATTGCAGGAATAATTGTTCCTGATAATTTTTTGTTAATGTAGGCTTATTTGTGAAGTCATTTAAGTCTACATTTTAATCTTTAAAAAAAATATGTATACCATATACCTATATAAAAAAAAGTAGATTGCCATCATCTTTTGATAAAATTATATACTTTATCTAAGAAAACATAAATTTTTAAAAAGAAAATGGAGCATATAAACACTGCTGGTAAGTGCTCACTGTATATTATTTGTCAAGATACTGATAATTATGTGATGTTTTTTTTTAAAATGAAAATAAAAACTGTTGAATGAAATGTACCCTTTTTGTCCTTCGCCCATTTTGGATATTACTGCAAACATGACACTCTTTAAATAATGTGACATCTTGGGTTTTGTTAAGTCTTTGTGCTACCCCGTACCATTTTAGTCAACCCAACAAACCGCGCACACATTAAACATGACTTATTAGTTGTGATTTGTGACATAAACCATATTTTAAAGACAAATTTGGTCCAGCAATACAATAATATGGTATCTTATTTTAAGGGAAAAAGCCAAATAACCCCTGCAAACAGTTTGAAATTCATATAATCTCTTAATTTTTCTTGAAATCTATATAAACCTCTAAAACACTGCTAAGATTTAAGTTAAATTTAAGTATAATTTATTTTTCTTGAAATAACCATTTAAGTTAAATTTCTCTTGACAGATGAAAAATATTCTGCTAATATTATGTTTGATTAATCATGGTTGAAAACATAAGATACCAAAAAATCCCTTACAATATGTTTGAAATGTAAAAAATTATATGTAAATGATGATTTTACTTCTCCAGATAAGGTTCTATAATCTATTTGGAGGGGTAAAATAATTATTTACATAAGGTTTTTCACATTTTTTAACAAATTATGGGTGATTTTTGATATACTGCATTTTCAGTCAGGGTTAACCAAGCAGAATATTCACAAAATATTTTTCATCTGTCAACGGAAGTTTAACTGGTTATTTCGATTTATACAGGTGTTTTCAGGGCCGGTTATATGAATTTCAAAAAAAAAATCAAGGGGTCATATGGATTTCAGACTTTGACAGGGGTTTATTTGTATTTTTCCCCTTATTTTTATATTTCGTCTACCAAAACATATAAAATATTGTTCTAGATAAGGTGTATTGATTGAGTTTGACTGCTGGTGGGGTTGGGTTGTCCTCCAGCACTGTCAAAAAGGGTTATCATTGTAAACAAAATTTTCACATGGTTATTATGATGACTGCAATTGATTTAAGACAATCCAGAAAATATTAATAAACTAAAAGGAGATAATGCCCAGTACAATAATGTACCGATTGAGTTCTATTTTAAGTGTTTTTTTTATAGTCTTCAGTACAATTTTACATACTTAACTATTTTCACTCACGATAATAATGTATTTACATTATTAAAAAAATTTCACATTTTCCATAAATGATATTATTATTCAACTCATAAGAGTATGTGCTTAAAAAATTTCAAAAAACGTATTGAGGGTTCTTTTTGGGTTTTTTATTTTCATAGCAAAATTAGACCTCTTATAAATTCACCTCCCCCGTCCCACACTACTCTTTTGGCCCCCGCTAAGTGACATCCCTATCGTGAAAAAAACATTATTCCTCGCCCGCCACAACGCTCACAAACCGGTAGAGATGAGGATGAAGACGTACAACACGCACGCAGGAGTGGAATCAGAGTCTTAGAGCCAGTCAGTTTGACATTCATTCTCATTCTTCTTTTGTTAAAATACCCAAAAAGATTGTGTTTGGAATCAAACATTCCTGTGTTTATTTCTGTATATCTCAGACAAAAGAAATTTCTTTCACATATCTATCAAAACTGAATTCCGAATAAAAAAAAAATTGAATCAAAGTTATCGAACTCGCCTTGATTTTGTCCCTAACATTTTCCAGTTTGTTGGCTTTTAAAGGGACTCGTGATGCTTGAGTGGACCCCAGACATTTTAGCCAAAAAAAAAAAACAAAAAAAAACCCAACGTTATCCACTTCCCAAGTCAGGTAGAAGTAGAACAAGTGAACTACCACTTTTAATCAGATGTCAGGGTCTATATGACATTTTCAATATCAAGCATGTGTTTTCTAATTCATGAGACCAGACCAGATGAAGTTACCAGCTGTCATGGAAACACCAGTTTTGATATTCTTTTGAATAATTTAAATCGTTAAATCCTGTATTTTAACTTTTAAATCACCACAAAACTTTGAAAACTTACACAGTAGATAGATTGCATCTAAGGGTTTCTTTATAAACGGATTCAGACAATTTTTAGATTTATAAGAATCTGTTTATTTCTCAAACCCTATTTTCAAACAGAAAAAACTAGGGTTATAAACTGTAAACATATTTATGTGAAAAACTGTAAAAAACCTGAGTTTTTTAAAAGCTGTGAAGAGATAGCTTTCTTCAAAATCAGTTTTAAACTCAGCTTTTACCTAAAATCAGTTTTGTAATCGTGCAACGAAACGCAGCCTAAGTATAAAGAACGATGTGATGTAATCCTCGTTACACTATCAGATTTTTCAACAATTGTCCAACTGAATACATATATATCTAGTTAAGTGAGGTACATATACGTTGCTAAATTTTTTTGTCTTTTCTAAATACTATTGGTTGGGAGTTCATACTTATATTCTGTTTTCAAAAAACATTGATGATACATGAAATCTGAAAAAAATTGTATTTATGTGTAAGATATGTTCCCTGTCTCTCCTCCCTCTCCCTTTCTTCCATTATTGTTCACACCAACCAATTTTTTGGGTTAAAGATAATTGAATCACTGTAAACATCTATAAACTCATATAAGTCCGTGTAAATCTGGGATCGCACTTACAAATCCTTTAAACTGTTATGGTTATCACGAGTTAACTTTTTATCCAATTTAATGGTACATTCTCATAATATTTTGTGTGATATTAAACATCCATATAAATCACTGAAAAAATAGAAAAAACATGCAAATCTTTTTAAATGATCATTTTGTCCTTGATCAATTTCACTTTCTTTTTTCTTTTACGGATTTTGCTGTAATTGTAGCCTACTACTACATTTTTTTTTTTTTGGCTTCTATTTGAAGCAATTGTAATCGTGAGAATGATTTTATTTATGTATTGTATGTAGTACACTATAAATATTACTTAATTTTTCTATTTTAAATTTTGATGAAATGATTATACAAGTTAAAAAGTTCATGTTAATCATTATGTTTTGTATTATGGAGGGTATAATAGTCAAATCACACCCATGATTGATTTTAATCATGATGGGTTAATAATGATTATCAATAGAGATATATTAGAAATTTTCTGTGTTTTTAAAGATGTAATTGTTATGCCCCTAGTTTACAAGGACTTAAATGAATTTATAGATGTTTATAGGAACTCAAATGCCTTTAATCTTTTCTTTTCTTTTCTTTTCTATTGTTAGTGGGACTATCTGTTTCCAAATATGAATTGAGGTTACTAATTTTCATACAAACAAAAAAAATCTATAATCCCGGAGAAAAAGAAAATATGAAGTACACACAAATTGAAATCTGGATCTCAATTTCCATGTAAACAAAAGCATGGACTATGAAAAATATGCATTTATAGCCCCTAAGATTTGATTTTTACATTAATTAGACACTTTTATAATCATTTCTATATGCTCCATGTCACCGAATATCTAACATGAATTGAGACTATTATTTTCTACAATGTTATATTATATAATCTAATATGAAAAAATATACATTCAATTTATTTTGAATATATAATTTTTTAAAATATTTATTTCATTAAATAAGTAAGTATTTAAAAATACAAACATACAAAAGAAAATGCATAAATGGTTAAGTATAATAGTTATTAATTTTTTTTTGCATTTTCATGGTAGTTTGGTGGATTAATGGTTTCATCATTTTATTTTTTTTTTTTTATTTTCAAATAAATCCTTGATTACATATTCATCATCGTAAAGAAAAAAAATTACAAGTTAAAAAACTTATATATAAAAAGATAGGATAACCTTACATAGTGTCAAGTCCAAATTTTACAATGAACTAATTCATAAAAAACATAACAACCAAAACTAATTTATAATTAAAATCATTAAATCGCTATTTTAACAAAAAATTATTAAATTCAGCTATATCCAGTGTAATTAGCTATTATGTTCAGTATCATAAAGAAAGAAATTTATGTAAAAAATAATAGGATAACCATATAACGTTAGGTCCATATTTATAATTATAACGATTAATTTGTTAGTTTAACAAATTAATAATAATTTAGTTTACAGGGAGGGAAAGGTCAAGTCAAGCGAAAATGGCGGGTCCCATCCCATGTTTTTCCGGATGATGACGTGTCCTTATTATATGTGGGACACTCCTGTAATTACACGATATATATATGATTAATAATCCAATCATTTTTAATTGCGGATTCGTAGGTAACATATTTATTTTCATAGTTTCCCATTCAAATTATCTTTCAGTTTTCCACCGTGACAATCACTTCGCACTTCTTTGGGTAGCTACATGTCCTATTCACTTATTCAAGGTTAGGTTATTATAATGTAAGGCTGCAACTCGGACGGGTTGGGTTTTGAGTGACCCCTATCTGAATCCAATTCGAATTTCAAACTACTTAATTATAAGCTGACCTAACCTAATTTTCAATCCGAATTGGACCAACCCGAACCCAACCCGTAATTAAATAAACTAACCCGACCCAACCGAATTGGACTAACCCTACCCAACCCGATTTTCAACCCGAATTGGATAAACCCAACTCAACCCGAATTTCTAATATGATGTGCAAATTAAATAAATCGACTCGACCCAACCCGTAAGATTAGCTAGGTTTACTTAAAATTTTGACTACCCAGATTGGAAGCTACAGAATGAATGACCATGATTTTTTTTTTAACTATTAGTTTACAAGTTCGGGTTGGGTCGGCTCGTGAGTAAGGCCAACCCGAACTCAACCCCGATTTGTGAGTCAACCTGAATTGGCTAACCCGAACCCGATTTAGTCAACCCAACCCATGTAAGAATCAAATTCAACCCGTCGGGTTCAGGTACAACCCGACCCAAGTTGCAGCCCTATTATAACGGTACAAATAAAAAATAATCTATTTTTAATTTTTTTAAAATATGATAATTAAATTAAATAATTATAAAAGGTGAAAAATAATAATATGTGGATACTTTAATTTATAAGAAAAGATTACATGTGATGTGACATTTGAAATCTTTGCACATGTGAAATAGTACAATTTCAAAGGATTTGGTATATCGATATCAACTTATTTTTCATATATAATCACACCCCTCTTTTTCCATACAACCATACTTTTTTTAGATTTATTCACTCTTATTTTAATGTGAGTGTTGATATAGTCAATCCATTTTGGAATTATCATAGTGTATGATGCAAAAAAATTTATTATTTTTTTAATATAAAAAAAAACTAATGTATCATATTATATATTTGTTTTACATATTTATATATATTTGAATGAGAGAGTGATTTAAAAAAAAAATTCAATATATACTGTGATTGGGTTGCCCAGGGGCTTTACGGATCATTTTTCTTACTGAATTCACTTTTTTTTCAAAAATTCCATATTTACGTTGTTGTTGGAGGTCATCGTAGCTTACGTGCACCGGGGGTCACGTTGTGTCTGATCCACGAAAAGGTCATGTCAAACTCGTTAGGTACGCTCCGGAAAAAGCAATGCATGTGTATCGCGCGATTTATCGGTAATTCATTTGTATCACGATATTCCGATTAGATCGCGATATGAAACATGATAATCTCGCGACAGATACCTTTCCATGCACGTGGTCTGGGACATTTTTTTTTTTTGTTTAATTCACGGGGAAAGGTCAATTTTTTCTTTTGTCCATGGGTGTTTTTTATTTTTTATTTATTCCTTAAATTTAGTCCTATTTTTTTTTCTTCTGAATTTTCATAATACATAAACTATTCCTTAAAGACAGAGTTATAAAAATACAATGTAATACATATAGAAATTATACACATAGTTACAGATATTTAATAATTATCTACAAAAATATTAAAGTACGCAAAGATGTTTATACACAACATAATTATATATACATTTTCAATGTTATTACATTATCATCCGTAATTGCATTCGATGTACACAAAATTGTTATAGATACAATCTTAAAATTTCGTTAAAATAGATATATCAATTGTTTGAATTACGATTTTTTTTTCAAATCTTAATGATTAATTGTTATCTCATTCTTAATCCTCTTCATGTTCTCTTGGGTAAAATGAAAGAAGATTATCGAACTAGACATTCAATGTACTTCATAACGAAGAACGGGTTTTTCAAGCTATATAAAAAATACAACAATCAAACAATTAAATAAATTTTTATTGAGCAATATGAACAAAATTAGTAATAGCATGAATCTGAACTAAAAATTTATGAACAATTATAATATTTTAATAAAATTACTTCTTAATCTATGTACTTAACAATTACTGAAATTAACATTTACATAACAACTATAACAAAAACTACTAATGTGGTGTTCAATGACATAATCTGCTATTTAATTACATAATAGAAATATAATATCTTATATTATTTTTATAACAATTACAACAAAAATTATAAAAATTATAATTTATATAACAAATATGTAATATTATACATAAAACTAAATTAATGACATGTAAATTACAGAGATATAATAACTGGTTACAGAAATATAACAATCAATTACAGAAATGTAATACTAATTTACATATGGGGATGATTTAGATATAAAAAATGAGGTGGCACAGGTCTAGGGTAAAAAAAAATAAGATCAGATTTTATGAGTAAATAAAAAATAAAAAAAGGACCGGGGATAAAAAAAAAATTAGACCCCTTGACTAAGGGGTATTTGAATAATTTCCCTTTTAATTTATTACTTTGATATCATCACACTCATCTATCCACCGTAAACCCCCTTCAACGGTCAAAGAATAAAACAGGGGTCCGCTCATTGGATGGAGAAGATATTTTTTATCTCTATAACCCTTTTTTGTTCAAAAATTCAATTATTTTGGGATGTATAACTATTCTAGTATAAATAAAAATAACATGATTTTTTGTTTAGTTATATTTTAAAATATTTTTATTGAAAAACTTAATAATAAATTTTTTGTTGTTTGGATAAAAGTGTGGATATGGATTTATAGAAGGTAAAAAAATGATTACAATTGATTTTTTACAGTTGATTTAACAGTGAGTCCACATATTCTTTTGATTTGAATAACCTGGAATAACTTAATTCGAATGGGTAAATGAAATCCATATATCACTCTATACTAGTTAATTAACTCTAGCATACAAATTCTCAATTATTCCAGTTATCCAAACATCCATAATAAAGTTAGTCTGACTAATTTCAATTTATTTTGGGTTTATTCTCAAACAAAACATGGACTTAGGGTTTATCATTTTTTTCTCATTCAATAAAAAGCAAGGCAACACATTAATTAAATGCGCTACAAGTATTGTGCACATTTTGTTATCCATTTAGACATATTCCAAATTCATTTACTAAAATTAAAAATCATTTAATGTTCAAATATCCGTTTGTTTTAAAAAGAAATATTTGAATCCACCCATATCAACGAATCGAATTTTAGTTAAGTTAATAAGCACCTCCCACCTATGTAAAAGAGATCAATAGATCAAATCCTGGGAGTATCATACTTCAAAAAAAAAAAAAAAAATCCCACTAATATCAAAAAAGTATACACGTCAACATTATATGTTATTCAATTCGATTATTTTGGATTTATCATAATAATATTAAAATCTTAAATATCTGTTGTATTATTTGTATGTGATTTGTAAAAGTTAAGATACGTAAAACTTTTGAGCCCCACTTTATTCTTTCATTTCTCGTATCGACCACCAAATCTATTGAAAAATATTTTATGTGGTCCTCGTTTGAAAATATTCAAGTTCAAAGAATAATACCTCGGAGACGATTCAATTGTGATATTTTCACCCCTATTAAACTATTATCAGCCTCTCATGTTAAGCCTATCAATAGAGATACAAAGTGGATATTATCATATCCATATTGAGAAAATATGTATTTGTATCCATATCCAATATCTAACGAATTCGAATAATTATTCAAAATATTCAAAAGGGATGCAGATTCATTTCAAATAACCGATTTTTGAATCCTTATCCTACATCCCAAATCAATAAATAATTAGACGTGCAACATATTTTTATTCAGAGTTTAAATCATAGACTTAAAATTAAAAATTCCCAAACACAAATCCTAATATCTCTAACAAAAAGATATTATATTAAATAAAAGTGTTTTCAATGTATACCAAAGCTTCCCATATCAAAGTTTCCCATAGATTAACAATCTTGATAACAAAACCTCTAAGTTCCAAAAAAAAAGAAAAACAAATTGTCTTCTTTAACATGGCCTTGCATGATAAAACTTAAATGGTAGAAATATAAAATTGAACATGAAGTAGAAGCACCAAAATGGTAAAATAATAATGCAAGTTATTTTTAAAAAAATTATTTTCTAATAAAATGATATAAATTTGCATTAACTTAAATGGTAGAAATATGTCAAATGGCTAAAACTTGACAAATTATTTCGAACCCTTTTTCATGAAGGGAGTGGAGGGAGATAGAGGAAGACGATCAATCTGGACGAGGAGAAGAGAGGAGAATGAGACCATCGAAGATGATGGAGCCCTAACTTTAGAGGGGCACTGTGTGAGTGTGGGAATGAAAAATATGTTGTTATGGGATAGTGAGTGGTGACGACAAACTGATTATGAATTTTAAAAAGTATAAGAACCTAATTTTAGAAACTCAAAATCCCTGAGTTTATAGTAATATTAATATTAATAATATTTAAATGCAATTAGATGCGAAAATCAACGTATCCGTATATGATCCAAAACTTTTCTGATACGCATATATATTTTTTTAGATATCATATACTTTTTAAATTTTTATGTACGAATTCAGATCAGATATAAATAATTTTTTTTTGACAGGCTGGTCCAACATAGTCAGTCATTCATCAACTAAGCTTTTCGTGATGCTAAAGCAGAAGACTGAAGAGCCGGGGGTGACAGTATCAACTCCATGTAAGGAATAAAAACCACGAATCACAGTCATGGACGGTCACGATTGGCCGCTTCGTTCGACCACGAAAAGCACACCCGTCGTTTTCCCTCAAACACCACCCCCCCCCCCCAATTTATCGCCACGCGAGAAATCGTTCCAGACACATCACGTGATGGATACTCCACCAATCATCCAGTGGCATGTCACGTAAATCACCAGATCCATCCAAGGTCAACACCGTAAATCATTCGCATTACGGTGACGTCACACTCCGTAAATCCAAATTGTAAGGGACAGCTGTCGACTGCTCGGTATCCTCATCGCGAAGGAAAGCCGGCTCGTGCGGGCCCCACCCATGCACGAGACTAACGACAATGGACTTATCATATCAATAAGTCGTGGTACTTATATATGTTCGCTGTCATATTACGCGATAAGCAGAAGTACTTATCACCCGCTCCCCATCGGGCCATTATAAATGCGGCCTTCGTCTCTTGCTTTTTCATCTCCAAATGTGCATTTCAGGGCACAGATTTCTTTCTTTGGTAATAAATCCCGTGTTTTAGAGAGAGAATTAGAGAGAGAAACTTCGCTTCTTCGGTTTGTCAGACGCAGATCTTCGAATCAACGGTCCTGATCTTTCCGTTTCGGTGGCTTTAACGTTCCCCGCTCCGGCCCTGTTCAGGTGAAGCTCTCTCTCTCTCTCTCTCTCTCTGATCCTCTCGCCTTTGAAGAGATTTGGCTTTTGCTTTTCGGAGAGACCTCAAAAAAGCCCTCTATTGAACCATCCCCTTCGAAACCCTAGCGGAAGACCTCGGATTTTGGCCTCCGAGGCGGCGATCCCTGCCAAAGGAGGTTCTTTTGGGGCGATTTGCGCGGAGTCCGAGACGGGACGTTGACGGCGATTCCGAGGCGGCGGACGCGCCATGTCTTCTCTCAGTAGGGAGTTGGTGTTTTTGATCCTGCAGTTCCTCGATGAGGAGAAGTTCAAGGAGACGGTCCACAAGTAGGTTTTTGATTAGGAATGTTTTATATCTTTTCGTGACGAAATTTGGATTTTCAAGGTTCGATTTTTTATGTTGTGTGTGAGGTGTCTTTTGCAGACTCGAGCAGGAGTCGGGGTTTTATTTCAATATGAAGTATTTCGAAGATGAGGTCCATAATGGGAACTGGGACGAGGTTGAGCGGTATCTCTCAGGGTTCACGAAGGTCGATGACAACCGCTATTCGATGAAGATCTTCTTTGAGATCCGGAAACAGAAGTATCTGGAAGCGTTGGATAAGTAGGTCTTGCGATTCTCGCTTTTGAAATTATTGGTGCTTCTCGTCCCTTTTGCAAAATAGAATATTTTTTTCTTGCAGGCATGATCGGTCGAAGGGTGTGGAGATCCTTGTGAAGGACTTGAAAGTGTTTTCGTCGTTTAATGAGGAGTTGTTTAAGGAAATCACACAGCTTCTGACATTGGAGAATTTCAGGTTTGTCTTATTATTTTGTTCTCTTGTTTATATTTTTTATTTTTATTTTATTTGATAGTTCAATAAGAGGAAGTTTGTTTTTGTATGTGTAGGGAGAATGAGCAATTGTCAAAGTACGGGGACACGAAGTCGGCCAGGGCAATAATGTTGGTTGAGCTCAAGAAGCTCATTGAAGCGAACCCTCTTTTCCGTGACAAGTTGCAGTTCCCCGGCCTCAAAAGTTCCAGGTTACGGACCCTCATCAATCAAAGGTACATAGTGATTTTTACTGAAGTCAAGATTTCAGTGCACACTTTTGTTGTATTTAAACTTCTCTTGAATTGAAATTATTTTGCCATCTTAGTGTTGGATTACACACACAGTCCATTCTGTGTGCATATATTTGCATACTCCAGTCCTTATGAAACAGAAGCATGATCCATTCCTCTATTGTAGGCTAGAATTCTTTTATTTGTCAATCAAACAGTGCCACAGATTGTCTTTCTTTTTTCTTTTATTTTTTGCACATCAGTATTCCACTGGCATATTGCGAACTCTCACAGCTGCTTACTTTTGTGATGCATTAGATTAGCCTCTTGGAGATAAATTTGTTATTTTCTCACTTCTGCCTCCTTTAAGATGATAAGATCTACCAGTACCAACCATGATCGAATTGCATAACTATTAATGTAACGGGCACATGACCACTTTTCCGACCTTGTAGCACAAAATAATTCAATGCTAGATGATTAGTGCATGACTTGCATTTTTTTCTGATTTTTTTACAAGTTTTTCAATAAATAGTAGGAACCTACCACCAAAGTTCATTCATTGATGATGAATTGGGGTACAGTTCCAGGTAACATAAGAAGAAAAGAAGGGATCAGATTAGTAGACGAGTCTTCTACAGTTCTACTATATGATGGCCCCACAAAAGAAACAAGGGAAACTTACAGATATATAAAATGCTGAAAAGTAATTCTTTTGTGCTTTTCTTAGTTCTTATGCTCATGACATCTTATTATTTTGAGAACATACTTTTATGCTTAGAATTTCCATAACATATGGAGATAAATTGTGACACCCTGGACTAGATTTTGGGCAGTGGGACATGTTGAGGATGTTCTTGGATTGTTTTATGTATGCTTGCTCGTGGGTGAGGTAGTTAATTTTGATACGAAATTAGTGTGGAGTCATGCCTTGTTAAAGGTGTAAATTTTCACGTGGCTAGTGGCTATTATCATTAGGGATGTTCTTCTTGTGTTCTATATGGGCTTTCAAATTTGCTATTGTGAAGCTAGTTTGGAGGAGTCAGACCTGGCTAATGGTGTGACTTTTGTATTTCATTGCACATGTGTGATGTGTGAAAGTCTTTTTCTTTCTGGCCAGTGATTAGGGCATCTCGATATTTGTGCAATGGGGAAAATGAGTCTGTTACCCACCCACCTTTTTTTTTTAACTGTGGACTATTGTAATGGTTTGGAAGATCCTTTTTGAGAGCTCCCAAGCTCCGTAGGAGGACCTACCTTTGGTTTTACATTTTTTAAGGGGTGGAATACAGATTGGATGAGTCATAATGACAGATTAGCGTGGCACTCCCTATGGCTAGTGGGCATATGTGGGCAACTTGGAAGCAATGTGATAGTGTGGTCTTTCAGAACTGCAGTGTGGAAGCAAAATCTGCTCTCAGGTAGGTGTACCAATGCTGGGTGATTGGGCGAGGTGCTTGCGGTATGGAGGAAGAATGTATTGATTTTAAGTAGAATGTGGATTCTTTTAGTGATGGTTGGGGTGCATGGGAGTGGTGGTAATTGTGAATGTTGGTCATATCTCTCTCGATACGCCGTATTTTTATATTCTTTCTCTAAGAAGGAATTTCTTTCCTGGAAGTGCCTTCCCTCTTGCTTTGTACAAATTGATTAATGGTATTTTTTCAAGGTGATTTTCGCTATTTTCTATTGATTGGTCAAACAAAGGTTACAAGAAAACCAAACAGAAATGAAGGAATACATGATGTTTCTTTTTTTTTTTCAAGGAAAAGTGATGTTCACAAATTTCTATTGCTTTGTAAAACAAAGGTTACAAGAAAACCAAACAGAAATGGAAAAAGCGTACATACCATGGGTAAGATGGGTAAAGCCCAGTTCCAGTAACAAGAAATTGGTGTTTTTTTTAGAGAGAGAGAGAGAGAGAAGAACTGTTTTAGCTAAAAGCACTTCCTCTAATAATATGGCTCAATATAAACTTTGTTATTCTGAGCCCTCTGAGTGTGTGTTGAAGCTATAAGCATGCACAGTGCTTGATATGGATTATGAACAACCAGATTTACCCTTGTTTAAGCACCATGATTATAATTGCTTTACAATGAACAGACATGGTGAAAAAGAACTTTATTCTTTTGTTACTTACTGACCCACATGCTTGTTACTAGCAATAGATATATTGCCGGAATAAACAAAACTGTCTAAGTAGCAACCAGAATTGGTTTTTGGTTGACCTAACGATAGCTTTTATTTTACTTTTTTGTATTGGATTTCTCATCCAAAATATTATTTGATTAGAATGTTTATCTTTTCTTTTTATTGGCAGCTTAAATTGGCAGCATCAACTATGTAAAAATCCTCGACCTAACCCGGATATAAAAACCCTCTTTGTTGATCATTCATGTGGTCAACCAAATGGTGCTCGAGCTCCGTCTCCTGCAAACAATCCCCTGCTTGGGTCTATGACAAAGCCTGGTGGTTTTCCTCAACTAGGAGTCCATGGAGTATATGAGTCAACCTTTCATCGATGCAGTCGATTTCTACTATTTCTCTGCCCATGGGCTGACTTGTTTATTTTGTGCAGCATTTTCAACCAGCAGCAGCACCAGCCCCAACTCCACTGGCTGGATGGATGTCTAATCCACCTACCATTTCTCATCCACCAGTTTCTGGAGGGCCTATAGGACTCAGTGCTCCTAATAATCCAAGTACAAGTTTATGTAATTTTTTACCCTCCCAAAACTTTAATTCTATATTAGTGGTATTCCAGATTTTGTCGGATGTGTTGGTTTTTTGACTCTTGAGTGGATGCTCTGTTGTAGCTGCAATTTTGAAGCATCCTAGGACTCCAACTACTAATTCTGCTGTGGATTACCCATCGGCAGATACTGATCATGTGTCCAAACGAACAAGACCAATTAACATTTCTGATGAGGTATCCTTTGTGATTCATCCACATGTGTGTTTTCGAGTTCTTAATCTTTTATTCTTTATTCACTACTTGTCATTGGCTTACCAAGAAAAAAAATTGTAATTGGCTTCTCCTGATTTTGAATATTCTATTGTAGGTGAATAATTTGCCTGTAAATATATTGCCAATAACTTATCCTGGTCAGAACCATACTCAGCCTATGCACTCGCCAGATGACTTGCCCAAGAATGTTGCACGAACATTAAGTCAGGGGTCCACGCCCATGAGCATGGATTTTCATCCTGTCCAGCAAACTGTTCTTCTTGGTCAGAATGCAATTCAGTTTTTCATATATTTCTGATGTCTTTAGGCTGGTTCTGCTGTTGTCCTGTTTAATTTATTTGGTTGATGTTTCACTTTTCACAACGGCTCTACAGTTGGTACAAATGTGGGAGATATTGGATTATGGGAAGTCGGTTCAAAGGAGAGATTGGTATTAAAAAATTTCAAGGTTTGGGACCTTGGAGCATGCTCCATGCCTCTCCAGGTATTGATGAAAACTTAATTTTTTTATTAGTAATTTTTAAGTGATTAAAATCCAAGAAATAATCAAATGCTACTCTGAAGCTAACTCGTTTCCAATCAAAATCAGACATCTCTAGTTAAAGAACCAGGCATTGCAGTTAATCGTGTGGTGTGGAGCCTAGATGGTACCTTGTTCGGTAAGTTAACAGATCAAAGGTTTTTCCTTTAAACTGGGTCAATCCTACTAAAATAATAAAATTCGAGTGTCCATCATTGCTCAATGACTTCTTATTTTATAGGAGTTGCATATTCAAAGCAAATTGTGCAAATATATTCTTATCATGGCGCTGACGATATTCGGCACCACCTGGAGGTGTCAATATATGCTCAACTCTGTGTTTCATTTTCTTCTATCTACGTATCATTTTTATTGTTGATTCACACTTTTTTTTTTGCTTCTTTAGATTGATGCTCATGTTGGTGGTGTCAATGATATTGCATTTTCTCTCCCCAACAAACAATTATGTGTCGTTACCTGCGGAGATGACAAGACCATTAAGGTTTGTCTTCTATTTTCTGATGATTAAGAATAATGAGGCATTATTCATAACTGTTATAAAATGTGAACAACAATTAGGTGTGGGATGGAACTACTGGTGCCAAACAATATACATTTGAAGGCCATGATGCTCCTGTTTACTCTGTTTGCCCCCATTACAAGGAAAATATTCAGGTAATGATGATGATTGATGCTAGCCAAACTTTGTTGCTTGTTCATGGAGGATGTTTTGGGCTTTTGTATTTGCTGGTCATTATTATCTCATGATGGCTTTCCTTTTATCTTATGTTTTTTTTTCCAGTTTATTTTTTCAACAGCACTAGATGGAAAAATAAAGGCATGGTTGTATGACAATCTGGGATCCCGAGTAGATTATGATGCCCCAGGTCGCTGGTGTACTACCATGGCTTATAGTGCTGATGGTTCCAGGTTAAACTTTTAGCTACTTATGGCATCCTGAACCTCAAGCCATATAGCACTTGAATGTTACATGATTTTCTTGAATTTTTTGTAGGTTATTTTCCTGTGGCACAAGTAAGGATGGAGATTCATACATTGTTGAATGGAATGAAAGTGAAGGGGCTGTGAAGAGGACCTATCAAGGCTTCCGAAAACGATCTACTGGTGTCGTGCAATTTGATACTACAAGGAACCGTTTTTTGGCTGCTGGTGATGAATTTATGATCAAATTTTGGGATATGGATAATGTCAGCCTTTTGACAACCATTGATGCTGATGGTGGCTTACCCGTGAGTTCAAGCCTATCCCTTTTCTAAATACTGATTAAATACACTGAAAGATGTTATCGTCTTAATGTTGCAATTCATCACTTATTGTCATTTGTAGGCTAGCCCACGGATTCGCTTTAACAAGGAGGGCACACTGCTGGCTGTATCTGCAAATGATAACGTGATTAAAATCTTGGCAAATGCTGATGGTCTTCGGTTATTGCGCACACTTGAAAACCGGAGTTTTGATGCTTCTAGGGCTGCATCTGAGACTATGGCTAAGGTAGTACTCTTGAGATGAGCCAAACTACTTTTTCCAATGATAGAGATGGTTTCATCCAATGGGTTTTATTATGCAGCCTTTAATGAACCCAATGGCAACTGTTGCTGCTGCAACTACTTCTGGAATCACACAATCAGTTTCTATGGTTGGGATGGTTAGTATAACTTCATTTTTTTCTTTATCTTTCTGTTTGGCACCAACATCAGGCATGATATATACTTGTAAATTTTCTATTCATCTCATTCAATTATTTTAAAAGATGACAATCATATTCAAATTGTTTTTATAATTCTTTACATGATTTGGTAGAATGGAGACGCCAGAAACTTGGGGGATGTTAAACCTAGAATAACTGAAGAGCCCTTGGACAAGTCAAAAATATGGAAGCTTACTGAAATAAATGAACCAGCACAATTACGATCCTTGAGGCTCATGGATAATATGAGACCAAGCAAGGTAAATTCTTCATTTACGTTTTGTATTCCATATTTGGTTTACATGCAAGATGCTCTTTTTCAATATTAATGTAAGTATTGTAACTATAGTCATGGCAACTTAGATATGCTTACTTCTACTAATCAATGAGCTCCTCCTTTGGACCAGCTTCGTGTGTTATTTTGAAACCGCATTAATACTTTGAGACACTCCATGCCATGCTTCAAGACCTTTGCTTAAGCGGACTTGGGTGATCTGCCTAGATGTCTTTTTTATGCCTGAAAACCAATTATTATAATACTTGATTTAGTTGGTCCAGTTAATTTATGATGGTTTAAGTAAATATTTATGCGGTCTTTTTTCCATCAATTGATGTCCAGCATGCAGTCATTATATTTCAAATGGACATTTTTTGCTATATATTTTGTAAAGACAAATGTTAATAGTTAATGTTGGTTGAAGACACGTGGAAATGCATGTTCATATGATGGAGATCCTGCATATGATGTAGATGGAGAACCAGATGTAGATGGAGAACCAAAGAAGTTGATTTTATAATTAATCCTCTTTACTTTTTTAATATGTGGCAATGACATGAGAATATAACTATCTCCTTAATTACATATCCTTGTAATTATCCATTTTCTAATTATTACCAAATTTTGTGAACTTTCCAAAATGCTGTTATAGTTGGCATATGATGAACAGAGTCACACTAAGTTCCATTTCATAATTATGCGCTTCGAAATTTAATATCGCATGAACTTGGTATAATGTAATATTTATGACTACTTGAAAACCCTTTAAGTACTTGAGCTTACATGACAAAGTCCTGGGTTCAAGTATGGAATTCTGAGAGAGCCGGCTTGTCAAATGGTAGGGTTATATTCAGTCTCTTCCCTCCCACCACCACTCCATATGCACGACTGCTGGTATTTTAATCACTTGTCTGTGTTGGTGCCCGCATCATGATTTTTGAATGCATATCGCATGGAAGCAAGCAATTGTGCTCAGTAGCACATCTGCAGAATTACCTGGATGTCGGGATTCTTTCAAGAAATCAATAGAATTTAGTTGTCCTATATCTCGATTTTCTTGTTTTGGAATCACGTGCTCTAGCTAGGCTGGGATAATTACCATGCATGCATTTGCTAAATTTATACAATTTAATCTGTCATTAGATGCTATCAGAAACCAGTATATAGCACTTCTACTAAATGCGGTAAATACAAATTTACTTGATCACAATTTGGTTTAAATTGACCCACAAAGAAAGGGGATTTTCCATGCCAACATCAACACAATCTGAACTTCAACAGCTTGGAGTTGGCTTTTTAGAGCCTTGTATGAGTGCAGTTGCATCTCTTTACTTAATTACCATTCTCATCGAAGTCTTCCCAGATCTGTCTATCATTGCAATTTATTCTAATTTACACACCTTTTTTTCTTTGTTGTTTTCCCTATGTTTGGAGTGCATCACTGGCGACTACTCTCTGGTGTATTATTTTGTATTTGTTATATCACCACCATTTCTTCACATCCATATCCTCATTTCCGCAGCATGTTGCTTGTGCCTTCCTTTCTAATTGCCTGCTGTTCTTCATAATGGGTTGCTTTGTTGATTTACAAATATAACAGGACTTCTTTGGTAACTTTTTATCTTTTGCTTGCAGATTTCAAGGCTAATTTATACCAACTCTGGCATTGCCATTTTGGCATTAGCATCCAATGCTATCCATTTACTCTGGAAATGGCCGAGAAATGATCGAAATACAAGTGGGAAGGTAGAAAATCTGTAAAATAGTCGAACATGTAGCAATTGTTAATCACGCTGCTAGTTGATGAGTGTTTCCTCATTGTTCCATCAAATTGCAGGCAACAACTAGTGTAGCTCCTCAACTATGGCAACCACCAAGTGGCATCTTGATGACTAATGATATAATAGACACAAATGCTGATGAAGTTGTCCCCTGCTTCGCTTTGTCAAAGAATGATTCATATGTGATGTCAGCATCAGGAGGGAAGATTTCTCTTTTTAACATGATGACATTTAAGGTAACTCTGCATCATCTTGACCGCATGATATAAGCTTTTGTATTCAAATATGGAGGTAGCGTGTCTATACCTCCTCCATGTATAAGATAGGACATTTAAGATAATGTGTGATGATCACCATTCTTCCATCTTATGTTTGTGCCTTCTTATTGACAATGTTGAATCAATGGGACAATTGCAGACAATGACAACTTTCATGCCTCCGCCACCTGCAGCAACATTTCTAGCATTCCATCCCCAAGATAACAATATAATTGCCATAGGAATGGATGACTCCACAATCCAGATATATAATGTGCGAGTTGACGAGGTGTGATCCTGGTTACCTAACTACCACTCTATAGCATGTCATTGTTGATTTATCAAACAGCTCTAATGAAGCATGTTTACTGTTTTCATTCAGGTCAAAAGCAAGCTTAAAGGCCACTCAAAAAGAATCACTGGCCTTGCCTTTTCACATACATTAAATGTACTGGTCTCATCAGGAGCTGATGCTCAGGTAAGAAGTAGCCCTTCCTTATGTCTGTGCTATGGATACTGGTGATAAAATTACTGAGCATAGATGGCTGTTCATGTTTCTTGCTGCAGCTTTGCTTGTGGGGAACTGACGGATGGGATAAGCAAAGGAGTCGATTTTTGCAGATTCCTGCTGGGAGAATTCCTTCCGCACTTTCAGATACACGTGTGCAGTTTCATCATGACCAGATGCATTTCCTAGCCGTCCATGAGACCCAGATTGCCATTTACGAAACCATGAAATTAGAATGCGTGAAGCAGGTTTTTTTTTTTCCCAACCATGTGGATGACTTGTTTTTCCATACATTCTAGTACACTACATTTTGAACCTTACTGTCCCATTGTTTTTAAAGTGGATCCCACGTGAATCATCTGCACCAATTTCCCATGCGACATTCTCATGCGACAGCCAGCTGGTGTTTGCTAGCTTTCTGGATGCAACTGTCTGCGTTTTCAGTGCAGCAACCCTCAAACTTTGTTGCAGGATTAACCCATCTTCTTATCTTCCTGCTAACATTAGGTATGCCTATCATTTTCCATATTTAGTGGACACGTTAATCTTTAGATTTCATACGAGTTTTTTTACCATGATTTCTGCCAAACGATGCATCAAAAATTCTTACGACGCTGGAAGATAGTCCATCTTTTTTATTTATTTTTTTCTTTAAAATCATTGGGTTCTGAATCAACATAATTAATTTTACCATTTCCCCAATGGATTCTGCAGCTCTACAGTGTATCCACTAGTGATTGCAGCACATCCATCAGAACAGAATCAGTTTGCACTTGGACTAACCGACGGTGTGGTCCACGTGTTGGAGCCGCTGGAATCTGAGGGAAAATGGGGTGTGGCCCCACCCGCTGAGAACGGATCTGCGAGCAGCATGTCAACCCCACCTACAGGTGGTGCTTCAAACTCCGATCAACCGCAAAGATGATAGGGAGCTGCCAGTGGCAAGAGTTCCTTATCTTATTCTTTCCTCAGCTATTCTCCTTAACCGGGGACTTCCTATTCCAGGTTTGTCTCACTTTTTATAGGATTGCCTCAATGGAAAACTTATCATTTTCTAGTCACAAGTTATGTTCAAAAATTTACGTGACAGTGGTTCTTTTCATTGGAGAGCAAAATGTAGGAACTTATTATTGGTAGAAATCTTTCTAGGCTTTTATTAAGGTTGTTTTGTTGTATCTGGCAAGTAACTTTGGGAGTTGTAGTTTTAAATTTATTGGAGAAACCCCGTCTTTTTATTTTTCTTTTCCGAAAAAAATGATGGCATTCTACACCAATTTTATTAAAATGAAGTGAATGCATAATTCAAAAACATTTAACAAAGTATAAAAGCAAAAGACAAAATCAAACTGGCTGGTCATTTAAAAAATGTCAGGGGCATGCATTATCATGGTCCATATTTTCACAAAAAATAAGTATGAGCTCAGTATTAATGAATGTCTATATACCCTACATTGGGGGCCACTCTGCATTCATCATATTTACTTGATGTTTTGTGTTCTGATGTTTAACAATATGTCAAACAAATGTCTGCATGAATCTTCTGACAACACAGTGCTCTAATTGGTCCTTAATTCATCTTTAGGATGACTGGTACAAGAGGGAATTTGGGAAACCCCAAATTATCAGTGATGCATATTATGCATAAAAATACTGTGTATTTTTGCTGTATGCACAGTTGTGTGTGTGTGATTGTTAGAGCATCTTCAATCTTATACCCAAACATTTACTCAAACTTAAATTTGAGTAAAAATCATCCAAAACCCTCTCTAACTATTTATTCATATTAAATAAAGTTTTTACTCAAATCTTTATCCAAATCAAGGAAGGCTTCAATCTTTATCCAAATTTTTAACATATCCACATTTATCACCTATTTTTTTTTCCTTTTTATTTTCACATTTTCTTTCAATGTGACATTATTTTCCTTTCAACTCTACTTTTAGTTTAATTATATTAGATGTTCCCTCAAAATTTTCACCATCTCTTGAAATCCAAAAAGAAAAGTAGTCTTCTTTCTTAAGTCTTCATTTTTATTTTTTAACTTCTTATTTTTATTCTAATAAAAAAAAATATTATTTTTACATTTTTTTAAAAAAAATGGATGATAATAATTTTTAAATTTACATAGTTTGAAGGAAAGAAAAATTGAGTAGTAAAAATATTTGAGGAAATGACTTTGAAAATGTTTATAGGAAATAATTAGAAAAAGATGTGAAATTTTTAAAAGATTTGAATAAAACACAAAGTGATGGTTGGAGACATCATATCAAATCAAGTTTTCACTCAAATTTTAAGTGAAATTTAAGTATAAATTTGAGTAAGGGCTGGAGGTAACCTTAGGATAATCTTTTTCATAAAGCAATTGAAACCACTTTTACTGAGTATATTGAATCAGCTTTTAGTAAATGTGGATTATTTATTTTTGTTGAATTTGGCTCAATATCGGGGATGGCAATGTGATTTGTCTCAGTCGTATACTGTGTCGGGTTGGGTTCGGGTCAAGTTTGGGATATACAAGATGAAACCTGGTTGGTTTGGGATGGGAAGCTGGTCTACTTATCAAAACCAGTCCTGAACCCGCCCTGATTGCAATTAAATTAAATAAATATATGTTATTATAATAATTATGTCCTTTGGTGTTCCAAAACTTAAAAACCAAATAATAAATAAACTGAAATGTTCATTGAAATCACCCACTAACCTACACCTGAAGCCTTTGTTGCCTTTTGGGATTCAAAAAAAAAAAAGAAAACCATTACACCTACAGGTCCCCAAAATCAAAATCCCTCTCCCTTGCTCCCCAGTGTTTCACCACTGCACCAGCCACCACCCACACCCCCATTTGAGACACACCGGCTGCCACCTGCCGCCGACCATTACCTGTTGTTGTTGTTGATGTCATTCTCTCTCTCTTTTTCATTTTATCTTCTAGAAAGGTATCATACGTTTAAAATTTTTGATCAAATTTTTTTTCCATGTTCATTGATGAATGTTTATCTTTCTAATTTTATTCTTATTTAAACTTTCGTCTTAAATTAAGTGTTACATGAAAACATGCTTTAATATTTTTCTTCTCAAACCCGTTCTGACCCAACCCGACACGAACCGATCTAAATGGGACGGGTCGGGGCAGGTTCGGGTTTTTTTACATGTTTGTTGAGACAGATTTGGGATGGAAAAGGTAAACCCGTCACATATTTAAGACGAGTTTTTATTAGTGGGTTTGGATTTGGATTTTACCCAACCCTTTCCGCGCCGTACCATTGCCATCCCTATTTGATATGTCTTTTACAAGTCAAAAGATTTAAGGCCAGAATATGATGATTCTTTCCGGTATATCAGGAATTGATTCAGAATTGGCTCCAAACGGTGCCAGAAGTGGGTTTAAAATTGAAGGCTGTATTTGAACCATTATAGAAGAGGACGCCGAGTGTTCTCGGGCCTTAAGAATAATGTTACGTGCAACCTCGATTCTAGTTTACACATATTTTAATTTTTTTTTGAAAATAATACACCTTACATGCTTTTATAAAAAAAGGATTTTTATTTTCAAGTCTCTATAAACTATAGAATTTAGTGATCGATCCCTCAATTATTCATATTTTGGTTTTAGTCTACAGATTTAAAGGATATGATCCTTTTTAGTTCCTGAGAGGGACCTATCCCTAAATTATTTGGTTTTGTTTTTAGTCCCTGAGAGGGACTAAAAAGGAACATATCCTTTAAATCTAAGGACTAAAACAAAAATATAAAGAAGTGAGGAATCGATGCCTAAATAGGTATGTTTACAAGGACTGAAAACTAAAAACCATATAAAAAATGAAGTATGTACTTCAATGAATTGTGTTGATCCATTTATAGAACATGTAAATAATTTCTAATGAATTGGTATGACACCATCGAGGTATATGATTAGAAATCTGGAATTGATTGAAAAAAAGATTTGTGTAATAGTGTTCATATATATTAATGGTTAGTTTGATAACTTTGGTTCAAAAGGAGAATTCCCCTTTCCTAGAAATCCTGTTTTGGTAGATTATGTGGAAAGAAAAATATTGTCTAGGATACTCAAGAATTAACAAAATTTCCTGGGTGTTCTACCAAAAGAGAGAATGAAAACACAGAAAACTCAATTTGTTATGCAAACAAGCAGTGTGAACGAGGAAAGAATATTTCTAAAAACCAATTTTGTTTGGTATGGATAAACTATGTTTATTATAATACTTGGGATTATACCCTAGGGCAATAATATTATAATAATAATAATTTATATTTCTACTTACTCATCCAAACCTATAACCATATTCTAACAAGACAAGTACATAAAATTAAAAAATTACCAAATCTAAGAAAAAATAGTAAAAAAATAAAATAAAATTTTTAAATTCTCTTCTACTTTCGTATAATTATTTTATTCCGTGAATGATGGGTCGGTATGACATTATCATTATAACAACAAGCAATCTCTCATAGTCAATTGATGCTGAGAGACTTGAAATGTTGGTTTGGAGGGTGATCTTCTATAAATATAATTTATTATTATTATTATTATTATATCGGACGGATCCGTGGTTGATCTTATGATCGAGCTAGGAAGATTATCTTCACCTATTTGTTCCGGTTCCACATAAAATTCTTTCAAATATAAATGTAATTATTGGGTGTTCATATGTTCACATTCTGAAATACAATTCGGACTAATCATAGAATTTTAGTATTGTTGAAGCTTCAAGGACTCACAATAAATTTAATCTCACTGTTACAAACGAAAATGCAAAAGTTTATCATTTGCAAGTGAAAGTAGTGATCACCTCCAACGACTTATGAACCGTCAGAACTTTGCCTTCAGGTGAGGGTACGCATACTCCTGAGAGTGGCTCTACACCTAAAAAGTCATTGAGTGCATGTTAAAGGGACTCTGATGCTCAAATCAATAAGAATTCATTCTTTTCTATTTGATATGAATGCTGGAGAGCTGTGGATATTGATTCGTGAATAGAGAGATCCAATAACCAAATAATAATACTGGGTTTTTAGTTAAAAAAAAATTGTGATTAGAGAATAGCGATTAAGAAGCAAAATTTAATTCAACTTAACCAGATTTATCTCAATTTAATTCAATATATATTGATATAAAAAGGTAGCCAAACCATATTAAATTAGTTTATTAATTCACCCCATATCGAACCAAAACCAAGTAAATAATAACCCAATCTAAAAGAAGAAGAAAAGAAAGAAAAATTTCTTCAGTTCCGGTGTGGTTTGACCTAGATTATACTTGTTAAATAAGGGCAATTAGCAAAAATAGTATCGTTAAAATCAATATTAAAATCAATATTAGAAAAAATAGCATCGTTAAAATCAATATTAACAAAAATAATACTGGATGAAAAATACTTGCAAAAACTAACACTAGTCAACGCTGATTTTTTTTTTATTTTTACAAGAGAAAATCATAGAAAATTTATTTATTTGATTAAATTTAATAGTTCAAATTGAAAGATTGAAGGAGAAAATCATAAAAGATTTTTAAGGATAGGAATTTGATAGAAAATATATAATAAGAAGTTATTTTTTTAACTACTCAAATTTAATTAAAAAATTTAATCGATTAATATGAATAAATGTTCCATAATATTGTAACAAATAATATCAACCGTTAAAATTTAATTAAATAGTTGATAAAAAAATCTCAACCATTAATATTTAATTAAAAGAGATAGTGATCTCAACAAACAAAAATAAAGGAGGTGCTATATATATACGACGCCTCCCCTTAAAACGCAAAATCACTATCTATATATATATATATATATATATATATATAAAAGATTGATCAACCGTGATCTATGCTAGTTTTTGCAAATATTCCATTTGGTGCTATTTTTGCTAATATTGATTTAAATGATGCTATTTTTGTTAATTACCCGTTAAATAACTCACGAGGCAAACCTTGCCAATTTGATAGAAACAACCCATAACATTTCCAATGACATAAAAAGGGTCTAACCATTTGTCACTCACAAATTTGCCTGCCATGGATGACAACATCCGGTCGCAGGAAACAAAGAGCCCTTTCACTAAACATAAAAATATATACACCACACAAGACTCACCAGCCCAGGAACGGGAGAACACCTACGCATCGCGCAGAGGAAGAATAAGTATATACACTTCTCTTTACGGCCTTCAGCAAAGCTTGACATAACAGCACAAGGTGATATCCCCCACCCCATTCACAATCCAGTTCTCCAGACCACAAAATTTATTCACATTATTCCCACCGATTACCCCATATATACACAGTTCATTTACCACTGGAAGTGCATAGATACAATGAACTATTTACAGGTGGAGGATTGTCTTTGGACGTCTACTCGGGACGAACACTCACCAGGTTTGGGAGGGCAGACAACTGAAGCTTCTTTATTTCAGTTGCAGTTACCTTGCAAGATTCGAGAGACAGAGACCTCAGGTTCTTCAGGGGCTTCAGATGGTGCAACCCTGCATTTGTCACACGTGAGTTTGAAATATTGAGGGAGACCAAACCGGTCAAACCTGCAAAACAAAGGGTGTCATATGAGAACAGATACACAAAAAGGATGGGGGAGAGAGAGAAGAGGGAGATGTACCAGAGATCAGTTCTAAAGTTTTATCAGTGAGGAGGCAATTCTGGGAAATATTTAGCAGCGTCAAGGAAGTGAGCTCTTTTATGTTCTTCACACCGGTATCGGAAATCGACCCACCACATATCTCAAGGGACTGAAGGTTCTTGAAGTCTGATCACCCACAAGTACACTATTAGGTGAGCATCTCATATTTTTCTGAAAGAGATGGTGTAACCACATTCTGTTATAGCTTTTGACAAGCTCTGTGAATTGGATGAAGTCCAGCAAGGTTTATCGTATACCAGTTTATTGTTTGAAGTGGTTGTTAACTCTTTTTCCTTACATTGCTTTCTTGTGCTGAGTAGAAACCAGCAAAATTTTAACATCCACATAGGCATAACTAAAGATATTGAGGAATGCTAAACAAACAGGAAAGAAGAAACACGTGACAAGAGGAGCATTTGAAAAGTAATTGTGATGGCCCCATCACCACTCTGGGCTCCTTCCCTGTTTGTTCAGAATTTTTGACAGATAACATCTTATAATTTAGCATGCTGAACGGATGAAAAAACAATATAGAATTCAAATGCATAGATTCAAGATAACAGGGCCGACTCTTATACTCCCTTGTATGTAAAGAGAGTGGCATTGCTATCTGAACAATTTTTGCATTAACTTCCAGTGGACATGCATCATAAATGGATAACAAAGATATCAAGTTAGGTTTCACCTACTTCGGAGATAGTTTGTTCCAAAATCTGTGATCCGAGCACCGAAAAGATCCAGATGAGTCAATCCTGTTAGAGCTGCATCATTACATGTAGAGAATGAAATATTTGCATAGCTTTCCATAATCAAGAAATTCAATTCAGGAAAACATATTCAATTATATGAAGTTGTGACAAGAGTGGCTAATATCTCCATCAATGGTCCTATTTGGAATAGGAAAGGTCTGTCTGCTCATGGATGGGAGCAATCTTCCACATTAAATGATATGGAAATAGAAAAGAACAATGCGATAGCATAAATCACCAAGAAGAATTATGATCTCATCAAGAATTTTGCTAAATGACAGAGAGATTTTGGAAACCAAAAAAAGAAACAAAAAGAAAAAAACAATGCTATTCACAAACCATAACATGACAGGTATAATTTGTTTGACAGCAGTGAAATAAGAGTAGCATGACCCCATGCAAGAAAATGAATGCATAATGTAATTACTGAATACATGCATGAAACAAAAGCCACACTCACTTGTGAGAACTGCAAGCCCAGAATCAGTAATTTGTCGAGCATCTAGATTGAGTGATTTAAGAGATGTTAGTCCCGATAACCTTCTCACTCCATTGTCACTCACAAGAGTGAAGGAAAGATTTATACTCTCGAGCCTAGCCAAACCTGTGATCAATTATGAGAAAAAATGTAACACCAGAAACCACAACTATAAACTTCAACTGTTTCATATTGATTACATTGCCAAGCACAAAATCAACACCGTGTTACTTTTTATCTCAGAAATTGTATCTTAGGCTACACACACACACACACTACCAACCACATTTCTAATACCAACTTAACAAATTCATGACACCTAAAAGAAGTCTGCTAAAATATGGACATCTGAAGATGATCCATAACTTGGACTTCATTTCCTTATCACAGACAATCCGTAAATTAGATGATCACACTACAAGTCATAGTAAAGTTAATATCCCCCATATTCCTTTCTTCCTTGGGATCCAATTAAAATTTTCACCAAGGGAATACATTATGGGTCTTCTCTGTTCATAAATACCGTGCTGGAACTTGACATCTTATCATTCAACTTTACCACCAATTGTCCTTTTTTTCATTTAGTGTAGGCATCATAAACTTCTCCATTACCCCCACAATCAATATCCTTCTACTCAGATAAAATCTGAAGATCTTACACCTATACAGTTACAAAATTAATTGGTAATATTGTATGATTAACCCTCAACAAGCTACATTCACTATTACTTATTACCAAATTTAGATATCATCCAACACCTGCACTGTTGCACGGGTGAAGCTTCCTTTGTTCAAGAAACTCAGACATCATGTTCATTTGTTTCTGAATACACACCACCAGTTTTTTTTTTAATCATTTGTTTCTGGATATATTACCAACCTCTATCATGTCCATGAAATATCTGGGAATCTGAGTTTTCCCGGATTCCACTATTTCAACCATGAAGTTTTCCTTCCCTCAAACACTGCAGGAATTCAGGGGACATTGTCTAATGTATAGCGAACTACCCAATGACCTAGAAGCTTCCAGTTGCATTTAATAGAATTTAGTTAGCTTCTCATTAATATACAATTCCATAAGTAGCTGTCCTTTGAAAGATATTAACAAACCATGTACATGAAGAAAAAGTCAACAATATAGGATGAAAAATTAACACCTTCTATCATCAATCATAAACTGCCCAGTGGATCCAAGATTATAGAGGAAAAGAATAAAATGAATAAATAAATGGAAATTAAAAACCAATATATGAGTAATGCAATTATCAATAGAAAGGCACACATGAATCCCAAGTACACACTGCTGTAGAGAAAAAACAAACCAGACAAATGTTGGAGCCCGCTGCTTCCAACGCCAGTGTCGGACAACACCAAAGTTCTCAGGTGCAGGAGGCCTAACATCACAGCATAGATAGTAATGCAAAAGTAAGCTCAAGAAATACAAAAGCAATTTCAACCAAATATGAGCCACAATAACCCGGTCAAAGAAGAAGATTAACTGCAGTGAAATTTCCATAATCACAAAATAATCACCCAGACAACCCCCTATGCAGCCAATAAAAAACATTTCTTCGCAGACTAAAAAGCTTATCACCAATAATCTAAACTCATTTTTTACAGTCTTGGGACGCATGACATGACAAAGTGATATCAAAGGGAAGAACTAGTGGTTAAACATTGTAATTCTAAAGGATGTCTTGTAAACCTCTTTACAGAAAGTAGTACTAAGATAAAAAGACTATCTACTTATTCATCCAGTTATAAAGTATCCAAAGTGTATGCATCTGCAATTAGAAGAGAAGCTATGACAGAGACAGAAAAAAGCTGGAAATTGAAATAGAAAGGAGAACTGTTTCCAAGACTAACCAGCCAAGTTACTCATCCCTTCATCGCCAACCCTACATGAATCCAAGTTCAAACTCTCCAATTTAGTGAGACCTGTAGAAAAGCATGACGTTTTTAAGTACTGGTTATCTAATGTACCTGAGGGACAAAATAGCTAAAAACAAGTTAATCACATGATGAGGAGAGAAGAAGCTCCCCATAACCATGGCGGAGCCAGGATTTTTATAAAAAGGGGGGCCTAATATGACTTATATAAATATTTTTTAAAATTATATCATTTTTTTTAATTTCAATAGCATAGATTAAAAATATGTTTAAAATGAAATAGAGACATTCATATAAAATATATCACTGAATAATTATAAAAGAATAATTATCATATTTTAAAATGATATGTCATATTTCATATGGATGATTTACAAACAAATATGTCAAAACATAAATCTAATAAACAATATATACATTTAAATTTGACCTCGACGAGGTTCATATCGTAAAAATGTTGAATGATTTGATTATTTTAGATATTTAAACAAATATTTTAAACTTTAAATAAATTAGTAACAATGACAATAAGGTAAAATGAAAAAATTATATACCTTCGAAGTGTTGATGAAGGAAAAGAGAGGATTGGACAGTTAATGGAACAAAAAGTAAAAATTACAGTTTTTTTTAGAGATGATGATTGATATTATGAACAATTGAGATACAAAAAAAAAAAAGAGATTCAAATTTTTTTTTTTTTTTTAAGATGGACGCCTAGGTGGATGCCGAGGAGTGGGATCCGTCCCTCCATGGCTGTTTGTGAGATATTGATAGAAGGAGGTTTGAGGGTAAATAAAAAAAAAGAGTAAAATTTGACTTTTGTTTTATGTGGAGGAGAGGGTTAATTAAAAGAAGGGGTCAGGGCACACTATACACGTGAATGGTCCAGCTAGAAAATGAATAGTTGTTTTTTTTTTGTTTTTTTTATTTATTTTTTTTGAGTTGTGAGCTGTTGATGTTTAGGGAATTTCATATGTAAAGGGAGCCTATGATATATGAGCCCTAATTAAATTCAATCTACCACAAAAAAATTAAAAGGACCTAAAAGATAACTAAAAGGATATAGAAATAAATAAATAAAATCCACGGGGGTCCCATGCCCCCCCTCGTCCTATGGTGGCTCCGCCACTCCCCATAACATTCTCCTATACTAACACATTCCAATCATGCATTTCGCATTATTCAAAACTAGAAATTTGTAAACCCAAAATCTAGCAACAACTTTATAAAGTAGCATCAGGAAATTAAACCACTGATATGGACATGAAAACATGGTATTCTTTTACAAATTTTAGAAAGTTTCATCTGCAGTAACAATAAACACAGAGACCACCTAAACTGACGCAGAATCTTGACATAACATTTCCTGTTGATTAACGATTAGGATCTCATTGCAGCACTGAACAACTCTTGAGGTAAAAATATGCATCTCAGAATCCATGCATAAAAAGAATTGAGTCACTACTTTTATGAAAAACAAAAAAAACAAAGTACTATCTCTAGGTCCAGATATACAAAATCAAAGTCACACCAAGCAACATGAACATGGTTTATTTATCAGAAATATGAAGTATTTATATGGAAAACTTCAGAAAGAAACCAAATTTCATATATTTCTCTTGGGAAGCATTACGACTTAATATTGTTATTCCAAAAATCATATAACTTCAGAGGCTCTTATATGACACAATCTGCAGTCATTGTAATTTGAGAGGAGGAAAATCACCCTTGAGATGAACCAAACATGCATCTGTGATATTGTTGAACCCCAAATTCAGGATTTTTAAGTTGACAAGCCCTGACAAGAAAAAGAATATAAGTCAGAATAAATGAGTATTATTCAGTGGTACTACATGGTGCCATGCCAGACAACATAGATTCACAGGATGTTACCAGTTTAAACTTGCAGTAATTAATTTAAAAAATATGATTCTCTTCATTCTGTGTGATTTGATTCGTTGACCTCCTGTGCTATCCAAAAGTTAGCACAAACTTTTTTTATCAAGGTGATATCAAAATCCTTATTTCATGCAATCTTGGGAATTTCAAATCTGTGTTCCATCTAATAATCTAAAGGTGTGGATCCTTGTACTAAACAGGATGACATGATCTACGCTGAAGTTTCCTTTCAGTCCTGAGCTAAAGGGAATATGGCTGTCAGTTACAGTTACACTACAGAAAAATCAAAGCTGTATCCTGAGCAAAACAAAAGAAGAAAATGAGAAGGAAAAATATCCTGC
Source organism: Acorus gramineus (assembly GCA_030737835.1). Taxonomy (NCBI): domain Eukaryota; kingdom Viridiplantae; phylum Streptophyta; class Magnoliopsida; order Acorales; family Acoraceae; genus Acorus; species Acorus gramineus. Next base: position 23,365,792 of record CM060849.1, read on the forward strand.
TTGGTCAAGCTATAAAGTGCTTGAAAAGTCCATGATCAGCAGAGTTAATATTCAAACTGCTCTAAACTGTGGAGATAGTTAACATTGAATGATTCTTCCTTGGCAAGTATACGACTGAACTAAGTGAGCCAGTAGTTTCATAATATAGATAGGTGATTATAACATGGTCTGCTAAAAACTGTAAACTCCAAATTCACAATTAATGTTATAAATGCGCTTCAGCAGAAAGGAACAAAGAGTCGTAGCATGAAACAGAGCAGGAGAGCATGTACAGGTGTTTTGATTAACTCATATTCATTTATCATCATGAGGGGTTTTAAGATCTCAGAGGTTCCTTCCCTGCAACAAAGGATAATACTATAAAATCAGTGGTGCCTTAAGTAATACCTTTTTTTATTATTTTCCTTCATTGTGATCATTCAAATTCTCGCACTTTTTTCTATTTTTTTCCTTTTTATTATTATTATTTTATTTTTTATTTTTTTTTGGGGGGGGGGCACCTAGTGGAGTTTTGATGAAATGTCACTCACCATCAACAATATACAGTCTGCCGTTCATGCCATATGCTAAGCAGCAGATCAGACTCTTGGCCCAACACCCACAATGCAGTTTTCCCAATCCTAGACCAAATAACATGACAAAGTCCCGAGCTCTCAACCTGCTTAAAAGAGGAAATTGTCTCTACCCACTGTTTGAAAAAGGGTATCATACCCAACCAATTTACTAATATTAGAATGACAAAAAAAATTTGAAGGGTGACACAAGAACTTCCTATCAGGTCACCATCCAGTACCATGCTCGTCCAATGTTGTGCTGGGATCTGATCCAATACATTAGTGCTAGTATGATCAAATCCAACATCCTCTGCATCTCAATAGAGGAGAAGCTACCCCAAAAATAATATACAATATTTAATTCACTAGTGTTTATTGAATTATCTAACAAATCTAACCAAACCCCAAAATACAATAACATATCCTCAGGTTCTGAATATGAAAGAAGCTTAACCCAAAAAGCACAATAAAAAGCTAATGGGAAAATATCCAAACTTTTCTTACCGGCAAATTTCTCACAGCCATCATCAGACAAACCACAACGATTAAGATTCAAGTACAGAAGCCCAAGCCCTGTACAAAAAAAAAAATTATACGAACAATATAAAGAAATATTTAATTTGTATGGCCAATAAGGAGACTTGAACAGAAACCAGAACACCGAACTTGTGTATTAAAATCAAGAACCATGAATTCCAAATAGAAAGTAATATCTCAGCTTGATATGTGAATACACATCCCCTGTGTATATAAAGAAATTGAAAGTCAATTAGACTTCCATTCCTGTACTTCGATTTTTTATCAAATGAAATCAAGGTAGCATTTGTCTAACTTTTCCAAAAAAAAAAAAAAAAGGATCTTGTGTTCTCAATTTTGGAGATAACTCATCCCTGATTTGTGAGGCATGGTGTATGTCCCCTTGTAGTTGGAGCTTTGCTTCTAATAATTTGATAAAATTAAATCTCCTACCTTCCAAAAAACGAGAGCCTCATACACAATATTTATAGAAGTTTATACCATGAAAAAATAATAGAACACAAGAACCCAAATAACTGAACGCTCAAGATTGCCATGATGATCTTTTTCTCAAGAAAAAAAAAACAAAATATAAGAAGACTAATAGACAAGTACTTGACAAAAAAAAAATATATATCCAAAAATCTTGAGAATGGATGTATAACACTTAAAAAAAACATTGAATTTTTTTTAAAATAACAGTATGATCTTACAATCAGGATATATGTATTATGAAGAAGTTTAACCATGTAAACTGCAAAAGGGGAAAAATCAAGACCTGAAATAGACTCCAGGCAAGCAGCAGTCACTGGGCATCCCTCCAAATTCAAGAGAGCGAGCTTATGAAAACCTGTAATTTTAAAAGGACATCTAAGCTAAGAACTTTCCAAAAGTTAGCATCATTAGTGTGCTGGAAGAATAAGAACATTTCTGTAGAAGAGGAATAACTGCAGCTAACCCCCCATCCTCCCCCCCAAAAAAAAAAATAATAAAAAAAGAGAGATAAATTAGAAGGGGCACAACCCACATGCTTGCATATAACTAGAGATATCACTATTCTAAAGATGAGGAATCATCATGAACTACAAAAAGAGGAAATGACGATAAAAGAAATGAGTAACTACAATGCCTGACCAGGCCAAATCTAATGAAAACTAAACAAGCATAAATGAAGCACCTCTAAAACAAGCAACACCAGAATCGGTAATCTTGTTACAGGATACGTGCAACTCTTTTAAGTTTGTAAGCCCTGAACCACAAACAGAAAATTTGTAAGAAAGAAAAATTAAATCTTAACAAGGTAGTTTCAGATATAACAGAACACTAGACCTGATGGAAATGCAATAACTCAGGAGAGCAGATACAGGAAGAACAAGGCCCATTAAATTAAAAGTTTCTTTGAAACATTACTTATAGAAAAAAAATATCCTTAATCATGTATTCTTCTTAAACAAAAAGATGGGACAAACTTCCATTAATCAATGAAGAGAACATGCCCACCAAAGAATTTTGGAAGTGCAACACGAGCAACTCTCAGGATGTCATCCATCCTAGTACTATTCTCACTCAAGCATGCTTAACTTTGGAATTCTGGTGAGAGTCAGTGCATTAGTGTTAGTATGGTCGAAACACGTTAATCACATATTCTTGTTTTGTGGGAATGGGAATGGTGGCTAGTCTAATCTGGAACTCATGATTCAGCCACAAAATTCATACATAGGGTTCACAATATATGTGCACAAATTATGGATATGAAGGATCAATAATTCTCAATTATACCTGATGGAGACAGGCCGAGAGTTAGCTTAAAAAATCGTAGATGACCAAAATCGATCAACTGTCGAGATGTAGTGCTCAGATGCAAGCAAAGACCAGACCGCCGACACCTGAAGCCGTCAACTATAAATTTCTAATACTCAACTTGTTGAACTCAAATTCAGGTCATGAAATTCAAATATTCAAATTTGAATTGGACCCACTCGCCCCAGGAAATTAATAAAGCAGTTTTGTGAATAATCATCACAGCTAAAGGATGGCTAGAGAAGATTGACAGTCAACCAGTGGATGGTTTAAGGGTGGAAGCCTTTGGCAACCGAATGTTTTTATTTGTATCCCTTAAACGTGTTAAACATACTTATCTCCTAAATTGAGATGATCTCAAAGTTTCTAAATGTTCAGAGGACTATAAATACCTCCTTCTAGGTGGATTGAAGATCATCATGTTTTGTAATTCACTTGTGGTAGATTTTTTTTTTATAAAAGGTGGGAGTGTCCCAAATTTTATTAAAATTGGAACTCTTATAAGGTAGATAAGAAATCTACCTTACCTTCTCAACAAGCGTGGGGAATGGGGAAAAAAAGGATAAAAAAATGGACAACGATGTAAGCAATGGAAAAAAAATCATAGAAGGTCGAGGACAAGTAACTTCCAAATACAAGATCACCCACAATACTACAATTTCCCTCACCAACGTTGCCCCAGCACAATGTCTCCCGCAATGCTTAATATGTCCAATCATACATTCCCATACATTCTCAATATATGGACTCTCTTTTTTAAAATCATGGCATTCTGCACAAACCAAACCAACCAACAAAGGCATGGAAGAGGAATTGAGAAACTCTAGCATTCTATGTTTAAAATATTGATCAATATCTTGATATATTGATTTTGGCAAGTAAATTGCTAAAATTGAATCGATTCACATGATTATCGCGAATCTGTGATGACATCATGTTGACGTCATCAATGAATATTCAATATATCGTCGATATATCGATCATTTTTTATCACGATATATCGATATCGATAACCCCAACAGACAAAATATGTTAATTTTTTTGTTAAAAAAAAACTCCCTTTTTCTTAATTTTAACCCCACTTTCCGCCTATAAATACCTCTCCAAACCTTCATTTTCATCATAACAACAACAATGGTCTTCTCTACTACTTAATCTCTTCTACAAACTCTTTCACTTTTGATGTTGTTGGTTCCACTTTTGGCATGTTCTTCATTATACAATTGTAACAAGATTTCATGAAAAAGCTTAATGGTCTTCTCTACTACTTAATCTCTTCTACAAACTCTTTCACTTTTGATGTTGTTGGTTCCACTTTTGGCATGTCCTTCATTATACAATTGTAACAAGATTTCATGAAAAAGCTTAATGTGGTACCCATATGATTTCGTATTCTTTGTCAATGTTTAGTTGCACCTCTTGAAATCATGTACCAAGGTGGAGAAGTTCCTCATTTGCCATTTCTAATGACCGATATGGAATTGTTGGTGACCAAACAAGAGAATCATCGAAACATTAGAAGAAGTCGGGGACCATCCCATATCCATCACGCGAGCTTCAAAGAGATGGAGACAAATACAAACCAACGGTTCCTCATACAGACATCTATCAAACCAAAATCATAAATCCGCCACATTACCAATCTGACAACGAATCATTCTGGAGAATCTCATCACTAAACAAATTGTGGTAGCTCCTTTAATGTAGGGAGAACTATCCTTCTCTAATTACCTTTGCTTGATCACTTGGCACCATAGCGGTTGATCATCCACAAGGAGTCTTGATAGCCATTTGCTCAAGAAGGCATCATGTTCACTTCGACGAATGTACTCCCATTTAACTAAGTAGGCTTTTCTTTCCCCTTGGGCTCCACACCAAAGAGGTTGATGACGAACGCGATTTTGCGACCTAGAACCCTATGGATATCTTGAAGCAATGAAGCAAAGAGGAAGAAAATGGGACAGCTCGAGAGCACAGATTTAAGAAGGGTGGCTTCCCCATTCAAGCTTAAACATCTCCCTCTCCATCACACAAGTATTTTATTAAAGACTTCCACGAAGGAATCATGTGATATTCATTCCCATCACATAGGATGTATTGTCTACGTGATGGAGAAGTGATACATCAGGGTTTGCCTTTGGAACTCAGAATCCATGAGCCCAATTCTCGCCTTCTACCATCTTCATCATTATTAAGGGCTTGTTTGGTTGACAAGTGGGATTGGGATTCTATGAATCCTGGGATGCTAAATCCAGGTGGATAGGGATTGTGAATCATGTCAACCTATTTAGTAAAGAACATGATTCAAAAAACATAATTGGGATTCCCAATCCCAATAATCTGTTTAGTAATGCATGGATTATAATATAAAAAATATATATTTATAAAAATATCCAATATATATTAAATATATCATATCAAATTAGTTATAAAAAAAATCAATTTACCAGGGGATATCCGAAACACATTAAAATCTTCCATGATATATCACATGAAACTCGTGATAAATGACGATCAATAGGTTATGAAAGCTTCCTTATTCATATATTATATAAATAAAATAAATCAAGAGGATTTATGAACGTGTGCATAACAATTAATGCTTGATGTGTGTGTGTGTGTGTGTGTGTGTTAAGGGAGATGAAAAGCCTAGGTAAAAAAATGTCTTTTTTTCAATCCACCTGGATTGGAATTGGGGGAATACCACCTCTTGAGGGGGATTCTCAATCCCCCTAATCAAGGATTCTTAATCTTACTCTGTCAATCCCAATCCCCCTTTTAAAATTTATCCAAACAACTTATTGACCTGAATTGAGATTCTCCAGACACCCAATACTCATATTCAAACAGGCCCTAAAAGTGCCACAAGAAGGAACAAAAGTTATGAAAGAGGGACTCCTTACCTTAGGCCCTTGGACTTTAGGAGAAATCTATTGGTTTGCCGTTCACCATAATAGAGAAATTTGATGATTTTGTACAATTTTTTATCCATCTGGTCTATGGTCCAAAAGACCATAGCACCCAAGAACATGTCTAGGGAAACCCTAATCAACTTCATCATAAGCTTTTTCAAAGTCAATCTTGCAAACAAGCTTCGTGATTACTTTCTTTGTGTGTTGCTTGAATACATTCTTGGGTCATCAAGAATCCATGAATGAGGGATAATCCAGTGATTAATGTCGTTTGGTTCTCCTCAATGATGGATCCCAATAACTTTTGGATTCTATTGGCCAATACCTTCACCACAATTTTGTAGGAACCATTGTCAAGGCTAATTGGGTGAAAGTTCATCGTGCGTAGTTAAGTGTTTAGTAAGCTTTTCAAGTCCCCAGTGGTCATAGCACAACGGTTCATGGCTTACCTGTGTTAAGGGTAGGTCTTGGGTTCGAGTCTTGGCGCTGACTTACCCACTTGTTTGTTAGCGATTATTCGAAAGAATTTTCCGTGGGACCGGAGCAAACAAGCGGAAGTAGCCTTCCCACCAGCTTGACCGTAAAGTCAACCACAGGGGCCCTCCGATATCAAAAAAAAAGTAAGCTTTTCAAGCTTCAAAATCTTTCAATTCTAGTCCTTTTGCTTGTGGTGTAGTACTCTGATAATGATAATGTAGCCCCTGCTTAGGAGAGATATCCTACTATATAGTACATGCTCTCCTGATCAAATTCTTATTCTAATATTATAATGGTCCCTTAAATTCACTCGATATCAATCATTTTTCATTTTTGTTCCAGTGATCTCTTTAGTACTCTGTCCTATTAAGGGTGTCATTAGCATCAAATTGCATCAATATCACTTCAAACTAAAGAAATATTCATAAATAATAGCACCACAATGGAATGGTAGAGATTACAGGAGAAAAAGAAGGAATGTAAAAAAGTAGCTACCTGAAAGGGGCTTCATATCTGCATCCGTTATGCAATTACAGCATCTGACATTGAGTGACTCGAGTTTTGATAAACCTGACCATATCATGAAAGTCATGCACATTGCGAAGCAGCATCTCAGATGGTTGGTATATTGTCAATCCAAGCAATGGTTGTATTCAAGGAGAAGAAAATGAAAAAGACAATGCAATTTATTATCTATTGTTGCTAGAAAAGAAGTTATTGTCAAGCAGTTCATTAAGCAAGATGCTACAAAGCATAGCAAACTCTTCACAAAAAAAAAAAACACAATATTCAACTGGGAACCACTAGATCCAATAAAATCTCTATATCTCATTACATGCAATATGCATAAAAGATTTTTAGAGAGTAAAGTAATAAAGAAAGCAAATTAAACTATAAAGTTTAGGGATGCTGGATTTCAAAGCAAGAATGTCTAGCAGAACATCTAACAGGGAAAAGAGAAATGTTGCTCTCATCACATCCATGTTTGAAGCATAAAAGGAGAAAACATACATCCTGACTTCTTCAAAATCTCGATGTTGAAGCAGATCCAGGTTAAACATTAGGCAGAAAACCTAGATATTAAATTATTAACGGCATCATTGCACAGAGAAACATATCCATTTTCTTTATTAAAATTCACAATGCTTGTTCAATCATGTCACATCATGCAGACCTTTATATGTATGATCAGAACATTACTAACCAGGTGCAAAAATTGGTGTTCAGCACAAGGAGAAACTTGCCCATTACAAGCTATCAAGACTCAGATTATTGTAAAAGCAAGAGAATTTCTAGATATTACAAAAGAGAAGACCCACCCATTTTAGTTAATAGATGATGATGTGAAAATATAAAAAGGCAAGGGCACTACACATCTCAAAAATAGGAGATGATGTGCAAAGCACAAAATGAACCTTTAAGATGCGTCAACCCCCCATGAATCCCAGTACATCTCTCCAGATCCAACTTTACCAAATTGACTAAGCTAGCAAAAGCCTTCATTCCTTCAGCAGAGATTGCATTGCTCTTCTTGAAACTCAAACATGTCAAATTTAAAAGACCTGAAAAGAACATATAAGAAAAGCATCAAAAGGCATGTATTTTGTAGGCAATGTCAAATGCACCCATTATGGATATTTGCAGACTAGAAAAATATGGGGTCCAGGAATTACATATTTGCAAAATTAAACACTTGATGGAGTACCATTGCTAAAAAAAAGAGCACTAGCTTAAAAAAACGAACAAATTCTTAAATGAAATCTGGTTATTATTTAACATGAAATCATAAAGACAGCATTCCATCAAGATAAGGCCAAAACGAAACATGAGGCATGATAGAATCAAATACCAGAAGTATGTTCAAGGCCTCTGTTTGAAATCTGCTCGCAATAATTTAGACACAAGTTTTGAAGGTTCGGACAATCCTTGAGAAGAGCCAATCCAGAATCCGTTACATCGGAACCAGAAATATCAAGAGATAACAGAGATTGCCCTTGAGAGGAAATGACACCCATCCAACCATCCTTGACACCCGGATACTCTCCCACATGAACATCCTGGCCAGTGAGAACAGTAGACTCATTATAGTCCATCAACAATTAAGAATGAATTTTTTCTATAAAAAAAAAAGAATGAATTCTAATGTTACATGGGCCTTGTTTGAAGCTAATTAACCAAAATAAGTGTTAAAAAAACTTCCTTTCACCTCAATTTTTTCACAACTTTTTACACACGGAAGTCAAAATTCATAAGTAATATAAGCTTTTAAAAAAAACTGTTTTGAACCAATTTTCGGAAAATCATCAACTCTGTATAAGCATATTCTGCGATTAATTGGGTTCCAAACAGGATCTAGTTTGTTCTTCCAATACCCATATATGTTGAAGAATACCTCTTATGTAGATTAACAAAACCAAGAATACATAAGCAAGAAATCATCCAACAAGTTATAAACAATGATGAATGCTTCATCAAAAGCTTATTATCACAGAGTATTACCTGAAGTGCGCAATCATGAAAAACATGAAGAGAAGCATCAGTCAGACAGTGTGATCGCACAAGCTCACTAAATATCTGCTGACTTAAGTCCCTCGGGAGCATGGCGAAGCTCTTATACTTACTAATATCCTGATACAAATAATAACAATAATAAAACATATAACCAATCCAAACACCATGACCCAAGATCATCAAGAAACGATTTTTATCAAAGAAAAATCCAAATTATACCTCGCGAATCTTGCGAACACACAGCTCCATGAGCAGAGGACAGTTCCCCCGCCCCTGCTGCAAGTCTATCGCGGCGCGGGACAACGAATTCCCCAACCATTTCGAGCTTCCGCTCTTGGAGTACCTCCCGGAAACTCCACTTCTCCTCGGATTCTCCTCACTCACTGGCTGGTCTCTCTTCCTCGAACAAACTCCTCCCATGGAACCTCAAAATATTCAGATACCTCAACGAATACTGCACAAAATAACCTAAAACTTGAAGCTTTTGGGAATACATGCTGATCATAAACGCCAACTTTTATAGAACGTGAAACATCAAACGATGATGCAATTCAAAGTTGAAAGATTCATCGAAATCGTGATCAAAGCAAGCACACGAGTTCTCCAAAAAAAAAAAATCAAAGAAAACCATTAGAGAGAGAGATAGGTGATCGATTGCGAAATACCTGAAATCGAATCAAAACAATCAGTTCTCTTCGATCATCGCCTCCATCGACAGAGAGAGAGAGAGAGAGGTTTTTCTGAAAACCTTAATAGAAGCAGAAGAAGAGGAAGAAGAGGAAGTGTGGAAGGGAAGCTGGAGACCGAACCTGAGTCCGAACCTGCCGATGAACGCCACGTATACGCCTTCCGTCAGCGAGAGAGCAGGCTCGGAGTCACAGGTTCGGGGTCCCGGCAGAAATCTAGCGGGTGAGGGGGACGTGTTCGTCCCCCGTTCACGTCCATTCTGACGTGGCTGGGGTCTGGCTTTCTTAAACGGACGGAACGGGTGGACGGGAAGATGGACATGGTGGGACCCGGTATTGTGTTACGTATGGATTTGGCTATTCTTATCCCCTTCGGAATTGTATATATTTGCGTTATTTTTAACGTTAATGAAGGTTTCTATAATGTTCGCTTGGATTTTATTAGAATATATATATATATAGTTATATTTTGAGAATGATTGGATGTTATCCGGTATATTGAACCGTGGGACCCGCCCCGCTCGTGTGCCCCACTCGTGTGGTACGCATAGCTGATTGTCCGTTTTTAGGCGTTCAAATGATGCCTTGTGTGTGTGAAAGAAAAAATTACTGAGTGATTACAATACATCTTTCGTTTCCAAAATATTGATTTATAAATATTTTTTATATACTCTCTGAAAAACATACTCATAAAATTAAAAGTTGGGTTCAAATTTTAAATTACATGTTTCAGGATTTTTTATTATTACAAAAACAATATAACTTCAAACAGTGTTATTTGTGATATATAGTTATATATTATGATTAATAATAATTAATGCACTGTGAAACCTGGACACGGACACGGCAATTTTTAAAAAATAGGACACGGATACAGTTAGGAGACGGTAATAAATAAATTAATACAATAAATAAATATGTATAGCTATTTTATATAAACAAACACATTTTATTTAATCCACTATTTATAACTAATTATATAAACTAATAAATCATTGTTTTTATAAATCATTGTTTTAAATAATAGATTACTGTTTTAAACTATAAATCACTGTTTTAAACTAATAAATCATTTTTTTTAATCTTAAGAAAGATATTTTATTTAAATTAGTTGTTCTAATATATTTTAAATGGGTTGAATACTAGTGGGCTATGTTTAGGCATTCTTTTTCTTCTTTTTTTTACTTTTGAGCTGAAACTGACTGGGTCGTATCCTGGGTCGTGTTCCAGGCGTGTCCTAGGCCGTGTCCCAGCAGTGTCCTAACCGTGTTCCAAGCGTGTCCAAGACAAAATGAAGGCAGACACGGCTGGAGCCGTGTCCGCGTGCCGTGTCCATGTCTGATACGGGTACGGGGTCTCCGGAGAAGTGTCCGTGCTTTGTAGTTAATGCAAAATAAGAGATTTTTCATATGCTTCTATTTTTTATACATGTATATATATATATATATACACACTACGATATTCAATAAACATCACTCCTAAACTATTAAAATTGTCCCACCTAACAATATATATATATTTTTTAATTACAAAAGTGAAATTTATCTTCAATTTTTTATATATACCAAAAAATAAACTAGAGATAACCTTTCATTGCACTTCACTTTGTCTCTTTTTTTTTACTTTTTGTTTCCCTTTTAATAAAGGTCAGCCTCGGCGTTCCTTGTTTTTAAATCAAAAGTAATGTTAGCTTTCAAGTCCGTAGGATCCTTGAGGTCCACTGCTGAGGACAAACTTTTGATTCTTTCCTTTGCCAAACTATCACATAATATCTTTCAATGCTCAAAGCCTGGGACCATTTCACTTCTTTGACCTGCAGATATATTTCTCATAATTATATCCATGGTGTCCAATAATACCAACTAAAGTGGTTGTGCAATTAAAGAAATAATAATGAAAAATGTACAATGCATGTTTTTAAAAGTGAGATGATGATGTCTTTTCCTTCTGGGCATGTTTGGTTTGTGTCTGGGTCGATTATATTTTTCATAATCTCAAAAACAGTTCCCCATGTTGAAAAAATTGTAGTTGTAAATAAAAGTGATGATTTTCCTTCAACGAGTGATGAGTCATCAGAACTCCACCTTCGAATATGTTAGAGTTTTTGTACGTGATAAACAAATATTAGACTTAAACACAGATTCTTATAATTATCACATCAAGAATATAAACATCAAATATATATTAAGTCATGCATACTCTAAAATATATATAGTAAAAACATAAAATAAAAGAGTTAATGAGTAGAAAAATGTATCCGAAATTATGGAAGCAAGTGAAGACACTATGTTCTTGGTGAATAAGGCTCATTCACGCACATGGTTGAATGACTCCTACCACTGAGATATACAACCACAATAGGTTTTGTTCTTCCGAGGTACAAGCTACGGAAGAACCACAGTAAACAGACTACAATATTTTCAGACGCTCAGATAGACTGATAGAGAAGGAAAGAGTGTATTGCAACTAGAAGGGCCGCGCATGGTTGGCCACTCAATGGATTGTGTATGCATTGTAAAGAAAAATTAGAATCCCATTTTTTACTAGAGATGGATGTTAACTACACACACTGGTTTGATATAAAATAACATATATATCATCCTCTCTCTTGATAGAGGGTCAGAGGATTATTTATAGGCTTAACAAACGTTTAAAAAGATGATGATCAAATGTTTTCCCTTTTAAGTCCTATCCTCCAATAAATAATAAAAGTAGGAGTTACAAATGCATGTAATGATTCATTGTTAACTCACCCATATTATTTCCATTCATGCATGCATGCATTAAAACCAATGCAATGAGATGGAAAACGGTTCAATGGCAAACTCCTCTTAGAAAGGTTTAATTTATAAAAGAAGCAAATGTAATTTTTTATCACTTAAAATTCCAACAGAATAATGATTAAAAAAATTTCAAGAGTGAACATGCACCTCAAAAGCTCTTAACACTGATGTGGTGCTGGCCAAGAGGATTTCGACACTTAAGTCAGTGGATAATGTCACGTAGTTTTTTGTGGATCAAAAGAATGGCTCACACCCCCCCCCCCCAGGGTTCACCTCTCTCCTTAGCATTTTATCCCTTCACGGCTAAGAAAACGATAAAGTTTCATGCGTTACCATCTCTCTGAATTGGCGAATATTTTCTGACAGAAAATATTTTGTGAGATATGACACTATGATTTTATTATGATATTGTAGCCACGTGACATTAATCCATACGTGTCAACTAGGATTGTAACAGTCTATTTGTCGGGTCTAAGACGTGCCCCTCTATCCAGACTGGGCAAGGTGGTCAGAGGCCCCCAAAGCCATGATTAGGTCGAGTTGGTCCCCGTTCCTCTGTGCCCTGAACTAGACTTGGGCTTGGCCGATCGACGCAAGGGATGCTCTGACGACTCTATCCTCAGGAGGTTGACCGTACGACTCGTTGGACAGCTATTTGAGCCATGATCAGTATAATCTTTTCTACCTCAGGGGGTCTTACAAACCGTTCTCCTAGAGCGGATGGTCAGGTCAGCGAGTGAATTCCAATTGAGTTGAATGATTTGCAACCCGTTTGAGATGGACACATGTTGTGTCTGGGATGAGTGCGGGATTTTCCCTCTACAGTAAGTAAAGTTGATTGTACATTCAACAAAATGAAAAGATAATGAGATCAAATGGATTAGAATGTCTTAAACTTCTCAAACTCACTTCAACTACAGTCCAATGGATCACTCTCAAGGTGTTTCTCTATGGCATCAATGGGAGAATTAATTATTTAAAAGGAAAAAACAACATGGGGTGCAAATGGAGCTGCATAAGAGACTGGACATATCATTTTTTTTTAATGTTGTTGTATCTCAATTATATAAGCTCAATAATCCAAGCCCATCAAAAAATAGATCTCGGTAAATCTATTCCCAACAGATCCATTTAGCATAAATGTAAAAATTATTAAATATTCTTTTTTATTTCTCCGCTCCCTCACAATATATATCATATTAAATTAATTGTATTTAATAAAATCTAAATTCATTTTTCAACAAAACATGGACCCACACATGCATGTTTTCTTTTTTCTAAAAAAAAAATGAAGTTCAAAGTTTTTATGTGAAAAAAAAAACTATGAAAAGCTATGGAAACTTGAGTTTTTTTATTAAAAAACAAAGCTTGAAATGCAATTTTACATAAATCTTATATCACTTCTAAACAGGACATTAAAAAGACCACATGGGAATAGCTTGGGCAAACTTTTGCTTTTCCAGAAAATAAAAAGCATAAATGTATTTTTAAATTGCTAAAAAAGCATATTATATAATTAAAAAATTAATTTATTTTTTAGTATATATATATATATTATATATATAGTTTTTTTTTTTAAAAAAAAATCATGTAAGAATCTTCTAGAAACACACCCAACTTCACCGGCCAGAAAAGGCAACGAAACCAAAACCACTCCTGCTGATATATCCGGATAAGACTCTCCTAAACCCCTCGCAAAAACCCTAAAAAACACACAAACACAAGAAAAACAAAATAAGCATTCCACATTCGACCATCGGAAAAGCTCAGCAACCATGTCGGCCATGTCGACCGACCTGGTCACCGCCTTCGTCGGCCTCGCGACCAGGACCCCAGTCTCTCGCACGCTCCGGACGCACCTCCTCCCCAGCTTGCTCGGCCATCGTCGCGGTTACAGAGCACCGTCTCTCTCCGTTTCGAGACCGGTGGAGGTGATCGGTGGGTTTTCAAGGGAAATGTGTGGTCTGTCGAGGAGGATGAAGAGGCCCTTCCGCCGGTTCGCAACGGCGACGGGCGGGAAAGGCGCGGTGGAGGAGGAGGAGGACTGCGATATGTTGACGAAGATTCCGCCCGACGATCGGATTCCCGCAACGATAATCACGGGTTTTTTGGGTTCCGGAAAGGTTTGTCTTTGAATTGCTCTAATTGAGGTCTATCAGTCCATTGTCAGCATCTTCGATTATGGTGTGACAAGAACGAATCCAAACTATTATTGAATGAACTCAGTTATCAGAGTTTCTGCGATGCAGAAGTTTAGTTTCCATAAAAAAAAATTTGTATGTTTGAAAGACAACATGTTCGTGTACTGCCCGCTCAACTGGTTGGGTGTCTTCATCAGACAACATTATGAGTCACTTGAGAGCATGCATAGGATTATCTCTGTCATCAAGAATATTATTATAATATATATAAGAAAACTGACCCTTCTTCGACCTGAGCCAAATATTTTTCGTTTTTTCTTCTTGTATAATATGGGCCACCGGACGACCATCAAACCTCCTCTCTTCATGAATCCCTCTTTTATCAAAATTTATAACAAGCTAATTTCTCCTTTTCTAACTGGACTCTCACTATGAAACACTTTTTTGAAACCCAAGATGTTAAACTCTGCTTGTAGTAGGATCAATTCCTTGGATTTTTTTTTTTTTTAATGCTGATAGGCATGAGGCTTTGCAATGCTATCTGATGAACCGATGATGATATCATGGGAACTGTTCATTTTCAATCGCCCAATTGAAACTGGGAAAAGAACACACAAATGTGTTGTTGTCTGTAAGATCCTATAATCAGCATCACAGAAATGGCTGTAATTTATATGATATGATATGGGTCCCATTCTTGTCAGCTGTCACTGGATCACAATTGTTTCACCGAGGATGTTGGCATTGGAATGGTAGACCAACTTGCTTTTAGATGACCGTTTATCCACTGGCAGATACCTGATTGTGAGCTACATTTTAGATTTGGATGTGGTTTGACATTCCTAAATTTATCGTAAGATGATGGGGTTCCTTTGCTTTTCATCTAGGATCTTGAATAACATGAATGAATAATATGAGAACAATAAAGGCGTTTTATGGTCCCTAGCAATGTTATAAATCCAGCATGAATAGCTTTGCCCTTTTACCCATAATTGTAATATCTGTTAACATTGGTTTCTTAATTGTTGGCAAAATTAAAAATGCATCTTAACATCAAGCAGTTATTTGGAGTGGTCTATGTAAAGGTCTTCAAGAATTTAATTTTTTTAGCCTTATGTGTAGGTGAAAATGTAAAGTGTTTTTTTTCTTTGCTTTTTTGTCTGCTTATACTCTTTGATTTCATCATACAAACCATTTGACATATTCTAGATTGGTTTACAAAAGAAGTTGTCAAGAACTGGCATCTCATAAATTTTATCTCTCAACTGTTATCGTTCTTGGCACATGAAAATATCATTCATCCATTTTTCAATAATATTCATGAATAGATTTAATTGTCATTATCATTTTTGCTTGCATCTCATGTTTTGATATTGAAGTCAATCAATGTTACATATGCTAATTTTATTTCTTATTGTGACAGACTACTTTACTAAACCATATCTTAACTGCTGAACATGGAAAGCGCATAGCGGTCATCGAAAATGAGGTTTGTTTATTACTAGTTCTAAGGATTTGTTTTCCATCATAGTTGATGTCATTTGTCATTTGATTTGAAAGGATATATCAAGTCAGACATTTGATCATGCTCCCACATTTTATGGAAAAAAAAATCAATACTTGATCTTTGTTGTGACACGTCATTTTTTGGCACCCACCCATCACCCCTGAAATTCAGAAATTTAGACTCATACACTCACCTACCCCTTTTCCAAACCAAATCCTACTTTAATTTAACCTTTTCAATAGAGTCTGGACTTTAAGTTTATATTGAAACTCCCAACTCAATAGTGAACTGAAGTGTTACCTAATTTTCAGGTCCTGCATCAGTCCTTGAAATCCAAAATCCTACGAAGCTCCTAAGCCAGGAGTGAAGGTATTGAAGAGAGATTTAAGAGTGTGGATGGGGGCATCTCAATCTAATACCACATAGAACTAGGACTATCTGAAGCCACTTTAACTTTTTTAATCCACTCTGTAGGACGTGCACTCCTGTGAAAATCTATTATAATATAAATTAGTGATACAATGGAATTTAGCAAGATTGGAAGAGTCACACAATTGATTAGGCATCTCATGGTAAAACATGACTAATTTAATGAAAATGTGGAGCAACAGACACTGTTAGTTTTTATTTTTTTTACTCATAAAACAAAAGGAAACTCTTTCATTCCAAAAATAAAAAAACTTTATTTCACATTCTAGATATATATATTTTTTTGTTGTGTGTGTGAAGAAAAAATGGGAGCATTCGTATGAACAAGAACAATAAGAGACCAGGAATCTCCAAATGAAAGCAAAACCAGACTTAAGGCTATAGTATACAAACAAAAAGTGAGCCTAGAAGTAAAGAGGGCTCCATAAAAGGGAAGAAATGAAATGCTCTAATGCCCTTTTCAAACGGAGCCCAAAATTATAGATATCAACTCTTCTTCAAGAAGAGTCATAACCCAAGCCCAAAGAGATGTTGTAATTGCCTTCCAAATGTTCTCCTTGCATGCTTCATTCTTTTGGAAATTTTTCTCATTCCTCGCCATCCATACACCAACAAACTACATAGGGAGCGAGGCCTCAAAATTTCGCCGGATTACTATACTCGCTTTTCCTTTACTTTCACCATTCACATATACCTATTAGGTTAACAAACTCGCATCACGAACTAAGAGGATAACCATAAACCAAATGGTCTCTAGTCTCATGCACTACACAAAGCTCACAAAAAATATTCGCATCATTAGTTCACTGAATACAAAGTAGCTTTTGTGAGTAATTTATCTTGTGAGTTAGTTATCTAGCGAGAGAGGCTTATTTAGGATTAGGCTAAAGTGTCCCTTTAACTTGCTTCTACATATATCATATTATCTGTTGGTATGATCTGTTTGACAGGATCCTTCATGTTAACTTACCATGCTCTGTTTGTTGGAATTATCTCTGCTTTCACTGCTAACAATATTTAGCCTGTTGCCAATAAAAATTACAGTTTGGAGAAGTTGATATTGATGGTTCATTGGTGGCTGCACAAACAACTGGTGCTGAGGACATAGTTATGCTCAATAATGGTTGTCTCTGCTGTACTGTAAGGGGTGATCTTGTTCGCATGATAGCAGAATTGGTTGATAAGAAGAAGGGGAAGTTCGATCACATTGTAATAGAAACTACTGGTAATTTTTCTAAATTTTTTATCATTTCCACAGCCTCCCACTGGACCATCATGAATGATTCTGCTTATTTCATTTATGTGCTATCAATGATGATGTGCATTTCTAAAATCTGTATCTACTTTTTTATTGGATTTTACTTTCTTTTAATTTTGCCTTGTAAGTCAATAGGGAGTTACTGTGACCTCACTTCTCGCTTTTTATCTCTGGTTTCTCCAGGCTTGGCAAATCCAGCACCAATTATCCAAACATTTTATGCAGAGGACCAAGTTTTCAATGATGTCAAGCTAGATGGTGTTGTTACTTTGGTTGACGCTAAGCATGCCGATATTCATCTTGATGAGGTTAAGCCCCAGGGAATTGTCAATGAGGCAGTTGAGCAAATTGCATATGCAGATCGCATTATAGTGAACAAGGTATTTATATCATTCAATCACTTTGTACTTTGGATATCAGTTTATTGTGCCATATGCCTTTATCTAATCTGAAGGAATTTGAATTTGAGCCTGAATAACTGATTTTTTTGTAGGTTGTCCTATTAGGTTTATGGATTATTAATTTGTGAAGGAGTTGATATCTTGTTTTGAGGATGAGATTTTACTCAGCATTTTGTAAAAAATAAATTCCCAATGAAAATTCTTCATGTATTGCTAAAAAGTATTTATGTGTATTGGCACTTGTGGATTGCTCGGAATGAGGTCGTTTTCTCAAACGTCTACATTGAGAACATTTGTGGGGCAATCAAGGCTTCCCTTCGAGATTGGGAGTTGGCACTTTTATTGGAAGAAATCACTAGTGTATGTGGAGCTTAATTGGGTGGCTTGGGGATGGGAGGGATGTCCTCCTCTAGTGCTCCTTGTCTTGGTTTTCATTTTTGGGGGGCTTTTGATGCATGCCTCCCATTTGTCTTCTTTAGTTTTGTTCTCTTTTCATCCTTTTGCTTTGTTAATTTTGGAAATCCTTAGTCTTCATTTTGTTCTAGGGACATCATATTATATATGAAGTTTCTACCTTTTCAAAAAAGAAAAAAGAAAAGAGAGTAAATTCTGCAAAGATAATTCTATCTGATCCAAACTGCTGGGAAGAGGCTGTCTTGAGTTGTTAAACTCGATTCTATAAAATGATGATTTCAAACAATTTATGGTGTGTTAAGCTTCAGATGTATTTGTATTTTTTTGTAATAATTTGGCTGTCTTGAAGTGAAACTCACTGATTTCTTTATATTGCTTATAGACTGACCTCGTTCGTGAGCCACAGATTGCATCACTCATCCAACGTATAAAGGTCAGAACAATTGATTTTTTGTTGTACAAAATTACGTATTGAAGGAAATCTGATGTGTGTAACGAACGTATGCCAATTTTTAATGCAGAGCATCAATGGCATGGCACACTTAAAGCAGACTGAGTATGGCAAAGTTGACTTGGATTATGTACTTGGAATCGGGGGCTTTGATCTGGAGAGGTTTGCTCTCTCTCTCTCTCTCAATGGTGTTGGATGTCTTAAGTTTTGGTTTTTCAGTTTTTCTATTGCATTTTGGTTTTTTAATGGTGGAGCGTTGTTGTGGAGTTTGCTTCCTTATATAGAGTGACCCTTCCCATGCTGCCACTGACCTTCATCTCCAAGTTCTAAATCTCTTAAAAGTGCTTTTTAGTTTTTAACAACCATCCTTTAAAATAAAAACTCACGCTATTAAATGTAATTGTAAGACATGCTTATTTTTTAGGTAATATTCATGCAGGGGGAGTGTAGCTGGTGTTGTTGCAATATTGTTGATATTGATGTTGTTGTTCATCGAAAACCCTTGTAATGTCTAATTTGCATTATTCAAGAAGATTTTTTTCTAGGTATTATTGCATAATCATTCTTGATTAGAACATCAACAAATGTTTGATTAGCATAGAAATTGCCAACTATTTAAATTGAAGAATGACATTAATTTGTCAAGTCTCATCTGTTGGATCTCATGAATATTGGGTCTTTTTTTTTTTTTTTATATTGGAGGGACCTCCCGTGGCTGACCTTACGGTCAAGCTGGGAGGGCTACCTCCGCCTGTTTGTCTGGTCCCACGGAAAATTCTTTCGAATAACCGCCAACAAACAAGTGGGTAAGTCAGCGCCAAGACTCGAACCCAAACAAGTGGGTAATATTGGGCCATTTTAGTATTGAAGAGCTCATATAAAAAGAATATAATGGTTTCTATGATCCTTGGATCCTATGGGTCTGTTATGTATTCAATTCAGGTGTGATTTACTACATGGATGACATTGGGGCCAAGAAAATATTGCCCTTGACCCATCGGTGGTTTGTGCATTTGTCATTGTTTGTGCTTGCTATATAATTTGTTGTGTGTATGTTGATGTGATTTAGTCATGCACATTTGCATCTCCCACACCCATTACACTTTTATAGTTTTGTTCAACTCATGCAATGATGTTGCTCTTCTGGTATTTATGATACATGTATTCTCATTATGTGTGTATGTGACTATGTGCGTGGTTCTTATTCTTTTCTTTTATTTTTTAAGATTTGAATTTTTTGCTCATTATGCTATTTAACTGGGAGAGGGTATATTGATGTTTAACCAATCTGCGGATAATGGAAAGAATATTTTATTATATTTTCTTGAGATATCAAAATTGCTAAATTGATTAAATATATAACATTATTCCAATTTTATTTTTCTTTCTTT
Source organism: Acorus gramineus (assembly GCA_030737835.1). Classification (NCBI taxonomy): domain Eukaryota; kingdom Viridiplantae; phylum Streptophyta; class Magnoliopsida; order Acorales; family Acoraceae; genus Acorus; species Acorus gramineus. The sequence goes on from CM060849.1 coordinate 23,386,023, forward strand.
TCTTTTGTTGTTGGAATTATAGAAACTAATTTTTTATTTTTATTTTATTTTTACGTCTTCAGGATTGAGAGTGTAGTCAACTCTGAAGATCCAGAGGAAAGCCACCATGACCATGATCATCATCATCATGATCACGATGACCACCATGACCACAAGCATGGTTAGTATCTGAGTTCATCTAGTTTAATCCAGTGCATGCCCATCTTCTTGGTAGCAATATTAAAAAATGTCTGATTTTGGTAATGAGACTAATTGCTATCAGACACTAGGATTTCAATTCTGTGTGGGCCTTTATTTTAACATGACAATCAGCTTCTTCAATTGTATGTTGTGAATTGATTTATTGGCTATGCATATGCGGTGAGTAGAAAGATTAGCATTAGACCTTGTGTAAGAAGTTTTTTTTTGGCTATCTCGTTATTCTGATAGCATTTTAAGTTCTCAACTAATATCCATGAATAGATATATATGGTCAGATGTTATGAGGTATTTGAGCTAATGGGTGTTCCACGTTTCCTGAATTATAATTTATATTTGGACTTTTTTATTTTTTTTACTGTGCTAGACAAATGCTGGAAAAGACATTTTTCTTTGTCTTCAAGTAAATTTATCAAATATTCTTAATCTTTGTAACTTTTTTTTTGTTAAGATATCTTTGTCTTATATAAATGCATGCTGCACTGTTAGCAGAAAATTTCATGAATTTTTCATTCTCTTCTTGCAGAACATCATGCTCATGACCATTCCCATGACCATACTCATGATCCTGCAGTGTCCTCTGTGAGCATTGTTTGTGAAGGGAGCCTAGATCTGAACAAGGTCTTCTTTTAACTTATTATTAATGATTATTAGGTTGTATTCTGTGGATTCTTTTGAAATTTCTGATACAAATACTTTGAATAGGCTACCTTTTGATCATGAGAATATCATAATTCCCAATTGCGGCTTTGCCCTCTTTCTGATATTCTTTGAGAAGTCAACAAAACTGGTTTACTGGCTCATCTTAAAATGAAATATTCATTAGACACAATCTGAAATAGTTTATTTATTTTCACACATTGACTACAGGCTAGCATATAAACTTTTTCTCAATCTTCCTGATATTGTCTGATTAATCATCCCTGTGGGATTATCAACTCGTCATGCATTACTTGTTGGACATCATTTGAAATAGTTTCCTACATCTACTGCAGGCTAATATGTGGTTGGGCACATTATTGTTGGAGCGTAGTGATGATATATATCGGATGAAAGGGCTCCTCTCTGTTGAAGGAATGGATGAAAGATTTGTTTTTCAGGTTTGTCCTATCACTTTGATTCATGTTATTCATCGTCATGGATTTGTGCTCCTCTTTGTACATTATCAGGATTAGTGCTGTCAGAACTGAAAATTGAAATGCTGGTTACAATTTCTAATTTTCATGTCTGGATCTTTCTCCGGAACAGGGAGTGCATGATATATTTCAAGGTTCGCCTGACAGGCCATGGGGCCTGGATGAGCCGAGAATTAACAAGATTGTTTTTATTGGGAAGAATTTGGATGCCCAGACCCTGGAGAAGGGATTCAAAGCTTGTTTATTGTGATCAAGGGACCTCATCAGTGATTCCTATTATTGATTTCCATGAAGTGCAAGAAAAGAAAATAATGAGAGGTGGTTGCACCAATTTTTGCCTTGCCCCCCCTTTTATGTGGTACACATGAATTATTGCTGTATTTCCTCTCTGAAAAATCCCCAAGCGCTTATCTGGCAATTTTGGTGACAATATGTTAATTATAAGTACATAAATGATTAATTATAATTCAATAACACAATTTATTTTATATAAAATTTAATTCCTTGTGAAAATAAAGAGAATATAGTGATGAAAAGAAAGGAGATGGGACCTGTGATTTAGAGAAAATTTCAGTTTTTTGAGGGAGCTCCTTTTTTCTTTTTCATTTTTTATTATGGTGCTTGAGAGAGCTCTTTTGATTCATGCTTTGATACTTTGGTGTTTGACAAGCCTTCTTTTTTAAGATGGAAGTGGGTTTGAATTCTCTTGCTTGTTTTTTTTTAATTTTGTATCTTGTTTGTTTGGAACTCTCACATTATCATAGTTACAATTAGATAGTTGTAAAACCCTTTATTTGGTTAGTGACATAAATTGGTCTAGTATGTATAAATAAAGAATAAAGTAATTTTTTATTGTTTGGGTTTTTTTTATTATTATTTTTATTAAAAAATATAATAATAAAGTTTTTGTTGTTGATTGATCATGGAACTTATCAGATTATTTTACATCAACGCAACTATCAATGTTTTTTAAAATTTTGTAAGACTGTATTCGCACGTGCACAGAAATTAATCTATCAATTATGCTATGCGAAAACATTTAAGTTTTCAAGTCGTTTCTTTATAAGACTTTCATTTTCGTTTTTACCCTTAGTCTTTAATTATTTTTTATTTTAGATAAGGTTAAGAATGAAAAAATATTTTTATTAGTTTTTATATTGGGATATGAATAAAAAAAATCAATCTATTTATATATGTGTATATATATAAATTGGATAATATTATATTCATATCCAAGAAATTAATCTTAATATTTTTTAATGATTTTTTAAGATATATTAAATGAATGGTGATGATCATGTCACATCATGTTTATTTTTTTTATTACTTTTAATATATTTAGATTGACATAATCATATAATATAGATAAATAGCTAATTTAGGGTCAAAATTGAGTTTCAATGTTTGATCTCACTTTTCATCGTGAAATTGTCATTTTTGAAAAAACCTATTTCATAATTGGATGTATATGTTGAAAATCTCATTCCAATGAGATATTGATCACTTAAATCAGAGTTTTACTTTAAAAAATTATGAATTTTTAAAGAATTTTGAGAATAATTTAATTCTTTTTTTTTTGTATTTATATATACATTGGATAATATCATCCCTATCCACTAACTATTAATGATTTTTTTTTGGTATATATACCCTTAAAAATTACATTTTAAAAAAATATCCATAATGATTTATTATTCCCAATAATATTATTTGAGAGGGTTTAAATTGTACATGAAAGTTTTAGGGTTTCAAGTGAGATATTTTTACAATATAGGATTGGTTGAGGGGTATATATATAAAAAATTTATTTTCAGTTGTAACATATCTTTTTTATGTGTAATTTCATAATAAATTATACAAATTTTTTATTTAATTATTATTAACATTTTCATTATAACATTTATGTATATATAACATGATATATTATATTACACGTAAATAGATTAAAAAAAATTGAGAGTATTGGTTGTGTGCATATTTTTTTTTTTATTGACATGCACATCATTTCTGATAAAAGACTAGTATGTATACTAAATTACTCTATGTAGAATTGTAGATGCAACTAAGGACGGCACCATGCATTACCACTAGTTCATTTACATTTGCACATGAATAACAACAACTAGTAAATAGTCCCCAATGGCTTTGGCCATTTGATAAGTGACATCCAATGCCAGGGTACTAGCCTTGTTGATAACAAGGAGAACTGAAAAATGTTTTTAGCCCCCTGGTGTGGGCTGGTTTGTTTACTGCAGGCTTGCACCCACAAGTTTATTGCCTATGAACCAGTACAAGTCGTAGACTTGTTTTTGTATGTTGGGACTTTGTCACCCTATGCGGGCCTCCGTACAAAAAAAGAAAAAAGAAAAAAAAAGTAAATAATTTTTTTTGAGGAATCAAAACCCTAGCCAGGATCGAACCATCTCTGACTATTCCCAAACGATCATAATTCATAACCCACGAACCCCATTTTTAACTCATGCAGAACAATTATGGGTTTTTTTTTCCCATCTATATCCCTAAAAAGATTTTATTATGTCAAACACCCCTAATAAATTATTATTTCCAATAATACCCCATACAAAATGATAACTTTACATAAATGCTCTTTTGAGGGGTATTTTTATAAAATTTAAAATATTTTTAGTGCATAAAAATACCTCTCAAATGGGTATTAATGTATAATTCAATTTGAAATTCAATAGTATTGGTAATAGCACGTGATGGCGGGAGACTGAGCAGCTAGCGGGTAGATGCCCCATTTGCCCCTGCGTCTAGCGCCTCTATTGTTTCATTTTATGGCTTTGCTTCTCTTACTTTTATTGTTTTAATTTCATATGCTCTTTAGTTCTCTCATCCCTAATTCAGACTTGTACTAATCCATTTTTTATATGAAATCAGTAGGTTACAAGAGTATATTTTTTTCCTAAAAAAAAAAAACATTGATGATAAAATTTAAAAACCAAACCCTAGCCACCTCTCCCTCTATATTTATGGGCTCTCTCTACGTCTCGTGTTTTTTCGTGTGTTGGGTTTCTTCGTGGACTAATAACTATTATAGGGGTGGTGTCATTACCATCAGTATTGAACTGTACATCGCACAACTAATTATTGGGTACATGTATCACTTTTCAATTGGAAACCCATGCCTGAATGGATCCAATAGGAAAGCGACACATGTACCCAACAATTGACTCTGCAGTTCGATTTATAGGTTGCATAGTTCGATTCATAGGCTGTGTAATTTGATACTGATAATACTGACCAAACTCAGACTTGGTTAGATCCAGACTCTTAGAATTTATCTATGACAACGGATAAATACATTTTTGTGTCATTTAAATTTTTTTTTTATCTCACTTAATACTTTCATACAAATTCTAAAAACATGTCAAATCTATCATTATCACACATACATCTCACACTTATTCTTAGGGTCCGTTTGAAAACACGTATAAAAAATAAGATTTTGAAAAAATTGACTTATAATTAGACTTGATTCCTGGAAAGTGGATTTTTTTCGTTTTTTAAAAATCAATTTTTTGTGTTAAAAAAATTGAAAATAATTTTTTAATTAAATCAATTTTTTAAAATGTGTTTGATAGCACTTTTAGTTTTCTGTTTAATTAAAAGCAGAATCACTGCTTCTAATTATCTCTAAATGGGGTTTTATAAAAACAAACAATTAATTTTTTTTGAAGCAAATGTAGAAATTTGTTAAGGTAGGAGAGGCTTCTACCCCTGTGACCACCGCATCCGCTACTCTCTACGTTGCGCCCTGACCGTGGCGCGCTTGGATTGGGCCGCGCTCTCCTCCCCTTAGGTAACGGCTCCAGTCCTGGGAGAGACTTTCAAACGAGTCCCACATGTTCTCGTGGTATACTGGGACTCCTCGAAAAATCGCTTCGTTGCGGGTACGCCATATGGTCCATGCCCCCGCGGGGACTATCGCTTGCGCGCGCGTGGCCTCCGCCTCGCTGTTCGCCGCCCTTTCCAACTCCTTCCCTGCCCGCCATAGACCCTCCATGTCCTGAAAAGCGGTCGGCAGACCTGATCGTTGGCCGACCTCCCACCAGAAATGCCGCACTACCACGCACTCGCAAAATAGATGGGAGGCCGTTTCCGGGGCCGCCGAGCACAGGACGCAGGTTGTGGATTCAGAGACATAATTGTTACTTATTTAACACAAACACAAACACAAACACGTGCACACACACATATTCTAAAAAACGGGGTTGATATTATTTTCAGATATTTGCTGGTCTATTATCTGTGCAACAAAAGCTGGATGTGTGATGGGTATATTTATTTGTGTAATTTTCCATGAATCTTTTTACATGGTTTTCAACTAAATTTTTTTTTAATTGGTGTTTGTCAGTTCATGTTATCATGTGTTTTGACCTGGAATATAAGATACTGTGAGTTTTGAGTTCTGTGTTTCTTATCCAGTATTGTTTTATGTGTTCCTTCTTCATTTGGTTGTGAGAATTTTGTGCTGATTAGATTTTTTTAAAAGAACCCAAGTTTGTTTTGAAATGCTCTCTTCTTATGGTAGTCAGTGCTGTAACTAGAAATTTGATTTGATGTTTTTCACTCTTGAATGCTTACCACAAAATAAATGAGAAATTGCAGTTACTACTTCATACTTTCATGTGATTGTTGATGGTGGCATTTCTTCCTTTCTTGATATGTTCTTGATCATGATATATTTTGTAGTTTAGGACTGCAAATTTGGATGAGCTGAGGGGGCATATCTTTCATCTGTGATGAGTAGTAAATATTTTGTGTTCGATTACAGGGGTTTTGATGGTAAGTGAGAATAGTGAGATATATGCAGATCTTAAAATACAAAACAAGCATTGCTGTGTTCTAAAAATAATATTGGTTGTATGTGTCTGGAGTGATGATGCCACAGTCTACATCATGTATTCATGTGCCCCTGTCATGGGATTTATTTGTTCATATTTACTTATCCCTCACGTTTAACATAAGTCTTCATGTCCTTCATGTTATCACTGCAACCTGTAATTTCATTTCAGATGGGTGTTGGCTGGTGAAATTGTGCAACCAGTAGAAACAATTGGTGTGAGGAAAGGGTAAGAACATACATTTTCAAACATTTGCTTGTATGTCTCTTAGGCCATGTTTAATTTTGGAAACGGGTTTAGGGGTGCCCCTACCCGTTTCCAGACCAAGAAAGGCTGCAGGTTAATTAAAAGTCGCACCTATTATTTTGCAAAAAAAATGTAAAAAAACTAGCTTTTTCGTCATAATCTTTGGAGAGGTAGCTTTCTGTAAACTTAATTTTAAACTCAGTTTTTAGAGAAAAACGAACTCTCAAACCTATTTCTAAATGGGGGCTTAGAATCAAATGAAAAAGTCCTTTTTTCTTATGGACACGATCTTACTATCTATCTCCATTTCCTGATATAGTATTGTAAGTGGCTGAGTTGCAAGAGTTGATGGTGACACCAATGATGAAGATGACGACGAGGATGGTGATTATCAAGATGATGAGGATGAAGATGAGAATGAGGATGGGAACGAGGAAGACGATGATGATGATCCTGAGGCCAATGGAGAGGGTGAGAGAGACGACGAAGTAGATGATGATGGGGAGGAAGATGAAGATGAAGAAGAAGAGGATGAGGACTAGCCACCTGCCAAGAAGAGAAAGTGAGTGATTAGGGGGATTATGATTTATGACATAATGTTAGATCTCCGAAATTGTTAGTTCATGTGGGTACTTTTTATTTTGTGTTGTAAGTGTTAGAAAGATTGGAGTGGATGGTTTGGGCTGTATTTTTTTTTTTTTTGGTGTTGCAATTTGATGACTTCATATCATTTCTCAATAATAACATAAGAAACACACTCACACAGTGATACCTTATATTTGTCAATGTGATCCCAGCTTTCTCATTTACATGTCTTAAATACCATTGTCTCATGAAATGCAACAGTGTGGATAGGGGTTGTTATTATGAAATGCTACTTTCCTCAAACAAAACTGTGTGCAGAAGTGAATCTTATATGGATACTTTAATTTGTTTAATAAGGCAGTCAGTTATTCCAGGGTGGCTTCTTCCATTGAATGGGAAAGTCCATTAAAAGCAACAATCAATTAATTTTTCAAAATTAAATCCAAACCCAACCCTAAATGTGACCCGACCCGATGTATCCCTATTAATTGACCAGTATAAAAAATGTAACAAACATTGTCCGTGATCTGTATATTATACAAGTGGCTAATGAGACATATGAAATTGTAAATGGGTTTATAAAATTAATGGTGTATAACAACTTAACATTCAAGAAAATTATTAAAAAATGTTATAAGCGGTCTCATTTCAGTCTCAAATCTAATCTACTCCATTTGTTATTTTTTAAAAGTTGTATATCGGATCATGTAATTTTACAAAAGATGCATGATGTAAATGTTTAAATGAATTATGTAGACTTATTTATAGATTTTACACTTATTAGCTCATATGTCTTGTTAGTCACCTGCACTCACCGTAACGATGTAAACATCTCAGTTGAATTTTTTATATATATATCCTAAAAATCACTCCGTATTTGTATATGTTTCATCTTTTATAAATAAAAAATAAAAAACACATACATCATTAAATAATTTTTTTTTAAAATAGTCAAAACCGGTGGGATTGAATTGCTTAAGGGAGTGTTTGATTCGGTGGAAATAAACATTTATTTCTTATTTGAGTGTTTGTTTCAAGTGTTTATTATGAGTACTTATTGATGAAAAAATAATTTTTTAATAAGTAAACAGTTTGACGCTTATTTATAAAGTACTTTATTTATCGATTGTTGGAAGACCATTTTGCTTCTAATCTTTCTATTTTATAAAAAGTGGTAAACCAAAATATTTAATAAAATGGATATAAATATCCTTCTATAAATATAAAAAATGTTTAATAAAATGAACATAAATATCTTTTTATAAGTATAAAAAATAAGAATTTTTTTTTCTTATCAAACTAAATAATTTTTCATTTTATAAAATCAGTAATCCGGGGAAGCAAACACCCCCTAAAATTTTCCAAAAGAAAAGATCCAATCGAAAATAAAACCCTAACCCATGGACCCGACCCGACCCGAGCTGCAATGGTCAAACAATTTTAAAAAAATTTGGGGCACAAAAACCCAAACATCAAAGGAGCCGAGAAGATAGTGAGAGAGCGAGAGAAGCCCTAAATCCGACCCCGCCCCCCGCATCAATCCCTCCCAACTCAAACCCTAGTCTTTCTCTCTCTGTGGGGTCTCTCCATCTAGGGTTCTCTCTTGTTTTCTGGATCTCTCGATTTTGTCCGGGTTTTCGCGATGGAGGTCGAGGCGTTCTGCAGCACGGCCGCAGTCTCTTCGGCGGTGGAAGTTTTCCTGGTCGAGACGGTTTTGGTGGCCCAGAAGTCCCTCTCTTTGCTTCTCCTCGCTGTAAGGGTTCTATTTTTACTGGCTTTGGTGGTTTTTGCGTCTACTGCTTCTGTTTTGTTTGTGTGATTTGGTTGTGATGGCGGGCTGTTTTTATGGAAGTTTATGTTTTTAGGGTTTTTCGGATGGTTTTGGGGATTGGTACGTGGTTTTAGCATTTTACTGTAGTAAAGATTGAATTTTTTTAAATTTTGCATATTTTTTTGTTTCATGTGACAAGATATATATTTTTCCCAGCTCTTGATGTTTTGGGGTTTTTATCTAGGTTTTGGTTGATGGTTTGGTGTATTTGTTTGTAAAAATGTGTTTTTTCCTCTGGTTTTTAGCATATTTGTTTCAGGTTGACTTGGATATTAAAAAAAATAGGTTTCAGGTAGAGTTTGGTTTAAAAAGAGTCTTGCCCTTTTTCAATAGATCTAGGTTTGTTGCATTTGGTTACTTTGATTCTGGATAAATTTTTGGTCTTTCATAAGGTATGCGTTTGAAACCATGGCTGGGATGTCATTTTAACATGTCTCTTTAGAAGCTAGGTTTTGGATTAGTATTAGTGTCAGTGATTTGGTTTGTATTCTGAGTTTTGAGGAAAAAAAAATTATGTTAGGATTTTCTTTAGGGCTTGCCATCTTCTTTGTGTAACATTGCTCCTATTCTTTGTTGAATTAATCATGGTTTATTTCATTTAAAAGGTGTTCTTAAAAATTGGTTTTTTTTTATTCTCTATGTGGTATCAAAAGCAGATTTTTCTGTACAAGGTAATGGTTTTATAAAGTTATGTTTTCATATCTATTGCTCTGATTTCTTTTCCATGTGGTTCTTTAGAAGCTAGGGAGTCCCCTAGTTCTTTTATAAAGGTCATTGTAGCCATTTGCTCAGTTTTGATCTGAGGGGTTTTAGAAGTTTAATATCTAAGTTTGGGTATTTTTGTTTTTTTGGGGTCTCGGCCATCATTTTAATAAGAGATAAAAGGGTTGAGAATATTTATAGATTTTACTTTATTTGCGGCAAAATGTGGATGTGTGATGGATATATTTATCTTCATGTAATTTAACATGAATCTTTTTATATAGTTTTCAATAAAAAAAAAAGAGGAGTATATGGTGTTTGTAAGTTCATGATACTACAATGTTTTAGATATGCAATTTAAGACACTGTGGGTTTGAGTTTTATGTTTTCTTTTTTCTTACCACCATTATCTCCTTTTTTCCTTTGTTCATTTGATAATATGCGATTTTTTCTGGTTAGATTTATTTTAGAAAATCAAATCTGTTTGTGAAAGTATGCTTCTTAAAGATAATGGTACTTGTTAAGGGGGTTAGGCAAGCTGTAACACATGGGTACTTCCAGTTACCAAGTTTGTGCTAGATTGCTCTCTTTTTAGCAGTGGGACGTGGGTGCTGTCATTAAAATTTATTGTTGTCGTCTTCTCTTGAATGCTCATGGAAATCAAATTAAAAATTCTCATGTTGACTCATGGCAATCAAATGAAAAATTGCCATGTTGAAGTTGGTACTTCATACTTTGATGTGCTAGTAGATGGTGTCATTTGTTTCTTTCCTTATATGTTCTTGATTGTAATATAATTTGAACCTGCAAATTTGTATGAACTGAGAGGCTATTTCTCTCTTCTGTAATGAGTCATAGTACTTCTTTAAGTCCACTATCTTTTATCTTTAATTACATGGGTTTTGGTGATGATTGAAAATAGTGAGGCATATGTAGATCTTAAATGCAAACTATCTGTGATATTCTAAACAATATTGATTACTGCCTGGATCTGGAGTGATGATGCCACAGTTTACCCCCCCCCCTCCCCATATTTGACACAACTCTTTATGATAGAATCTGACTTCATGCCCATCATGTTATCACCACACCTTGAGATCATGGTTAATTGCATTTCAGATGGGTGCCCTGGCCGGTGAAATCATGCAACCAGCGGAAACGATTGACTTGAGGAAATGGTAAAGAATTTACTTTTGGAAAGATATGATTATATTCCTCTTGGAAACTGAATGGTGAAATTGTTTTTCTTATGGACGTCATCTTACTTTATCTCTCTATTTTAGTGTTGCAAGAGAACGAGTTGCGAGAGGTGATGGTGACACCACCGATGAAGATGATGATGGGAATGGCGATGATCAAGATGATGACGATGATGATGGTGGTGAGGATGACCTGTCGGATGAGGATGGGAACGATGAAGATGGGGTTGATGATCCTGAGGCAAATGGAGAGGGTGGGAGTGATGATGACGAAGATGACGACGATGACGATGATGAAGAGGATGACGACGATGACGAGGAAGATGAAGATGACGAGGAGGATGAGGAGGAAGAAGACCAGCCACCAGCCAAGAAGAGAAAGTGAGTGATTGGGGTGGATTATGTAGATCTCTGAAATTGTGAGTTCATTTGGTGCTGTTAGAGAGAGTGGTAGTCAGATGGAAAGTTGGTGGTGGTTGTGAGGGCTGTCTTTCTTGATAGAGTAGGGAAGAACTTTTGAAGTTTATTTTGATGTATTTTTAGCTTCCTTTTTTTTTATCACTGTTTTAAGCTCTTCATATCTGGTGTTTCTATTTGGTGAAATCAAAGGGGCTCCTCTGTTTCTTCTTGTTTTTTTGGCTTTTTTAAATTATGGTTTACCATTGTGCTGCACTAATCTATCTTATTGTTTTGGTCGGTGTTTTTGAAAATCTCTACTTTTGAGCTGCATTAATGGTGATGATCCACATTTTTATCACGGATAATGTTAGATACAATCTTGAAACAGTATTCATTTTTTAAGTAAATGTAAAAAAAATTAAGAGCACCTTTTGTCATTTATATGTATGGATGATGTCATAGTTTGATCTTACATGAATGAAAAACTTTTTAAGGATTCAGTCTTGCAATTTAATCCTACGTGCTCTGGATTTTTCTAAGGTGCATAATTTTATCAGAAAAAAAAACATTCTTCCTAATGAATTTTATATACCTTTAACACTAAAATAATAATAATAATAATAAATCGGAAAAATCTATACAATCCCCTGAAATCTGATTGAAATCTATATAACCTCTTGATTTTTCTTTAAATCCATATAACCTCTTGAAAACACCTAATAAATCCAAATAACCTCTCTGAATCAAAATTTGTTAATAGATGATGAATATTTTATGCATATTTCATTTGGTTGATCCTGACTGAAAACACAATATACTAAAAAAACTACTACAATGTGTCAAAAAAGCAAAAAATCATATCAAAATAACGATTTTACATATTCTGAATATATTGTAAAACTTTATCTGGAATAATAAAATTATCATTTATATAAGATTTTTTACATTTTTAACGTATTGTAGGCCTTTTTGGTATGCTGTGTTTTCTACCAGTGTTAACCAAACATAATATTCACAAAATATGCATTATCTGTAAACGTAAATTTTATTCACGGGGTTATTTGGATTTATTAGTTGTTTTCAGGGGTCACATGGATTTTAAGAAAAGTCAGGGGTTTATATGAATTTCAGTCAGTTTACAGGGGTAATATGGATTTTTCCCTAATAATAATTGCATGTAAGGACTGCTAGTATATAGAATGAGGTTGCTTTTTGCTTGAGGAACAGATTTTCTTTTCTTTGGTAAAATGGGAATGGGAATCACTTATAATTTTCAGTAAATAATAGGTTTTATATTAATCCATTTCCCTAAAATGCATTTCTCTGCCCATAATGACCGAGTAATCCCAAATGACGTGGCCACGCCATTAAAAATTGTTTATATTATTTTACTTAAAAAATCTTAACTAACTATCATAGATATTATTCAACAAAATTGTTATTTATAAAATATAAAAAAACCTTGTGGGATTATTTGTTAGTTGAAATCAGATTTGTTTTTGTTTATATTCTATTTATACTAGAACCATTTTTTTAACTAAATTGACTTATATATAGATTGAAAAAACTAATATATGCAATATTTAAATTTTTATTTTTTATATATTAATTATTTGTAACAGTTTTTATTTCATCACCTCTCAAGTGTATGTAACGTAATTTTATATTTTTACCCTCTAACAAATTTATTAAAATTCATATTATCCAAAACAAATATTTCTTCTCCTAATCTTAACTAACTATCATAGATATTATCCAACAAAATTGTTATTTATAAAATATAAAAAAACATTGAGGGATTATTTGTTAGCTGAAATCAGATTTATTTTTGTTTATATTCTATTTATATTAGAACCATTTTTTTAACCAAATTGACTTATATGTTAATTAAAAAAACCAATATATGCAATATTTAAATTTTTATTTTTTATATATAATATATTGTTCATATATTTTTTGTTTTAAAAAAAAACAGCATATTTGATAATCATTTGAATTTTTTTTTATCTATTTGTAATAGTATTATCTTTTAACATAATAAATTTTCACATATATAGACAATTTCACATATGTGAGATAAACAGCTACTAACAAAAACATATATGTAAATGATAGCACATCATGAAAACAGACAAATATGTTTAAACAAATAATGTACAAAATTTTTCTACATGTGCAATATAAAATTTACATGTGCTAAAAAACACATACAAATAATCACTGATAATCACTGCATCTAAATGTTATCCTCAGACTTCATGAAGAGTCAAAGGGTTATACAAGATTTTAGACAGTTCACAGGGGTTACATGGATTTTTCCCTTAAAAAAAAAGAAGAGATAAGATAAGATATTACAATCCAGCTTCAAATAAATTTGATTCGCGTCTTTACAGTTACATCTCCCGAAGATTGCAAGTCTATTTTGACCTTAAACGGTTCCAGCGTTACATATAAGTCCAGTCCCACGCACGTGTACGGAAGGTGGTCGTCGGGATTGGATAATCTCCTCCTCATCGATTGCTTCCCTTTTTTTTCTTTCTTTGGCTCCGTGAGGGTTTTTTTTTTTTTTTAAGGGTTTCCTTTGGGAACCTCGTAGAGATTTCGAATTCAGTCTCCAAGTCGTCTCCTTTCGATCTATCGATCGATCTGATCGATCATCTATTTGGAATTGTTTTCGTCGAATAGAGCGACCATTTTGATCTTTTTCTGTTCGGTTTTTCTCCCTTTCGATTGATCAGGTATGGTTTCAAGATCGAAATTCCCTTTTTTTAATTTGGGTTTTTTTGTGGTGGTTCCGTCGTGGCGTTGGATCGGATCTGGTTGTTTGCTTTGGTTGATTAAAAATCGTGTTTTTTTTGTTTTGTTTTTACAATGTTAGGGTTTCATTTTGTAGATTTTTAAATTAAATTTTTTATTTTTTTTGTTGGTTTCTATGCATCTCTGGCTGTTGAACTGTCAAGATCTGAGTTTTTTTTTTTTTTTTGCTCGGGATAATTAGGTTTTGGTTTTTGTGATCTCTGTTCTTTCTGATTTTTCCATGACGGGATTTGAGTAATTGTTGTGTGGACCCTTTTTTCATGCTATTTAAATGAATTATTGGATCAGTAGATCTGTAGTAGAAATTCAAAATTCTCTCTTTGTTAGATTTGATGGATTGTTTCAACTGTTACGTGATCAATTCTAAATTTCATTTGATAAGGTCATCAGGAAAAGATTATCCCTTCTTTTATTCAACTTTGCTACATTTTTATTGGTGTTATTACTAAATGTTAATATGTCGGTTTATGTAGAAATGGGTTTGTAAAATGCTTTAGATATCTGTTTGATGGCATTGCATGCTTAAAGTTTTCCATGGTTTGGAATCTCAGGTAACTTGATCTAGTAGGGGAAGCAATGCTGAGCCACAGAAATGTAAGTAATTGGATGGAAATCTTCCTATTCCCTCAATTTCACTCTCAAGAAGAAATTTAGAGTTTAATTACATTTCTTTCCCTTAGGCAATGCATCGAAGAGAAGATGAATATGATGGGTATGATGATTACGAGGATGAGGAAGAAGGTGAAGAAGAGGACGATTATGAGGAAAAAGAGGAGGAGCGAAAGCCCACTAAAGAGGAGCTTGAGTATCTCTCCTTGAGAGAACGTCTGAAGGAAAAATTTCGACAGCGCATGAAGAAAGAATGTTCTGATTCTTTGGGCAAATTGGTTCAATCCAAGGATAAGAAAAGAATGCCTAATGACAAGTGAGTGGGGTTTCTTTTGCTTTCATGTTTATCATTTACGGTAGTTGTAGATGTGGAATCGGCTGTGGATTTGCTGGTCTCTATGAGATCATTCTATTTTTCAACTGCTTGTTCAATGGAATTACATTGCAAATCAGATAATAACTTATTTTGTTGCTTGACTTAATCAGTAGAGGCATGAAATAATTAGTTTTCCATTGTCATGAGAGAGATTAAAGAGGAAAATATGTATTTTAACTGTAAGTAGCAGTATGTTTAAATTGAACTGAATCGTAATTAATTTTTATCAGTTTCCATGACATTTCTACTAATATTAAAACATGCAATCCATGAATCCATGCGTGATTTTCCCTCTTCCATTTTATGGATTAGTTGTGATTCTGATAACATCGCATCTTTAACTGGTTCTCAATATGTAGAGCTTCATCACATTGTCAGAATTGGCATTTTATTCACACGGGAGCATGTGTTTTTGATGGAAAACATATCATCTTTAGTAGCATCCAACTTTAATTTGGTGAATACTGAATACATTACTATACCCCCTATTTGTTTTGTGAATAGGATAAAAAACCAAATAATGGATAATTTTTTGATTGGGATAAATGTATGGTAGTTATTCATTTTCTATTTAGTTATGAAAATTTTATCTTGATTAGGGCAATTGGTTTTCAAAGATAAAAATATGCATAGGTTAATCCTAGGGGGAACCTAGGGATATATACAGGGTTTTGTTGGACCAGGGATAATTCTCATCCTACTTATTTTTACATAAGTAAATGGGGTAACTCATGGACTAATTCCAGTTTTATAAAATTGCTTTTCGATAACTAAAATCATAACCGTAACTATAATTCCTTGTCTCATCAATTAGGGGTCTGTTTGAGGTAGGGTTTGAAAAAAGTTTTCCATCCATTCTTCTGCCCAAGGTCAAATTCCTAAGATATTATTACCATGTTTTGATTGAAGTTTAGTTGGCAGGTCGATGGGTGCCTATCTCAGTGTAACAGTTTTAAATTTCTGGCCATAGCTAGTTGGCAGCTACAAAGCACGGACACTTCACCCGGGTCTTCGTACCCGTGTCGGACACAGACACGTGCCCGACACATGTTGGACACGTCCTCAGGCGTGTCTGGTGAATTGGGCCTGAATTCTGGTCTGGACACAGCCCAGGACATGGGCTCAACCTGTTTCAGCCCAACAAATTAAAAAAAAATAGAAAGACCCAAACAGACACTTCCAGTCCATTTAAGACAGCCCCAATGCAACCCATTTAAACAAAACCTAAAACTGAAATGGTGGTGTATGGTGAAACATTTTGACTTCATGTGGATATACAATATATATTTATTATATTAATTTATTTGTTGCCGTGTCCTGGTCGTATCCATGTCCTATTTTTTCAAAAATTATTATGTCTCGCTGTGTCCGTGCTTCATAGGTTGGCAGGTAGTGAACAGTGCCATAATACTCGCAATGAAAGAATATGTGGATGGATGCTGCACGCATATAAAAATAGGTTCTAGAGTAACAATAAAGTAGACAATAAGGACGGTGTGAAATGAGGTGGTCCTTTAATTTAGAAATATACATACTGTCATACTTCAACGGAATTGTGTGCCTCTCTATAATTATAATGTCTGTTGTGCGTTAGTATCTTGAGAATGCATTGTGGAAAACAGTGTATTTATGAATTTTATGCTATTCTTTCCTTGCAGTTTTGGCTCCTTTTTTGGCCCTTCTCAGCCAGTTATAGCATCACGAGTATTACAAGAAAGTCGTTCTGTCCTGGAAACCCAGCATTTGTCAACTAAGGTTCCGGGTTTGTCAACAAAGGTTTCGAGTGTCCATTCTGGTGTATGTATCTTTGGCCGTCTTTTTGTGATATATTTTTAGTTATATTATATACTGGATGCCCTTATTAGATTGCCTGTTTATGCAGAACAAAAAGGTTCCTGTTTCCACTTCTGGAGAATTGAGTGCCAGTGCTCGTAATAAACCAGTAAAACCTGTTAACCAGGTAAGAGAGCATCTGAGAGAGCTCGCATTGTAGTCTGCTGAAAGAGCAATATATATATATATATATTCCTTGGAACTTTACTGCAATTAACATTTCAGATTTACTAGACCTTGGGTTACCTGGAATTTCATATATGGGATCAGAAACAACCTGGTGTAAAGTTGAATGAACTAAATGCATGTCTATAACTATGTATATTTATCCATGAGGCATTTGCTGATCTATTTTGTCTTTAAAACTATAACCCGAAAATTGTGTTCATTATGCAACTAATCACCTAAAAATTGCAGTTCAAAACGAAAGTAGAACATCTTAAGGACTCGCGGGACTATTCATTTCTACTATCAGATGATGCTGAGCCTCCCGTTCGAAAGGACCCTGCACCTCGAAAAGCTGTACTCCCAACTTCAGGTGTGTCAGTTGTATACTGCAGGAACATGGGTTTAAGTGTCTGTGCATGCTAAGTATTTTCATTGAGGAAACTGAATACAGGTTTCTACTGATGTAGCAGATGCCCGTTCAGCACAAGTGGTGCCAAAGGAGAAGTCAGCTGTGAACAAGCCTGCAAGGCCAGCCATTAATGGTCGTGAAGTGAGGAACTCTGGCCATACAGATCGGCACATACAGAGCAAAGTGGTTCAACCAAAGGCAGCTCTGATGAGCAAACCCAAGTTATCCTCAGGTGATCCAAGAAAAGTGCTTGGAAGCAATGTTGGTAAAGGGCCAGGTCGGCCAGTTCTACAAAAGGCCTTGCCCTCCAAGGTTCCGGCTAAGACTACAGATATGAAGAAAATTTCTTCAGTGAACCAAATCCGTCCCAACCCCGCGTCACAGAAAATGGCTTCATCAACAAAGCCACAGGCCTCCGTCCAGAAGCATTATCCTGAACAAAGAAGGGAAATCTCAGGAGTGGCTAAACCTAAAGTGGTTCCAAAACAGGCAGTATCTACTTCGAAACCACAGGTTAGATCATTTAATGCTTTCAATTGTATGATTAATTTAGAAATGATTCATTTGATGCATTCAATGGTTACTCGTCCTAAAGGGCTTTTTTATCTACTTTATAATGAGAGCCTTATATTGTTGAGGGCTTAATTTACAACAGATGAAGCCACCTAAGCAAATCCCACCCCGCAGTAGAATTGATGACCGCCCGAAGAAAAGACCATTGAATAGATATGCCGATGATGACGAAGATGGCGAAGATGCCATAAACATGATTCGGCAAATGTTTGGGTATGTTTTCCTTTTTCTTTAGTTATTTAGCATTACAATGACAGATAACATTGTTAATGAGCTACATTTTTTAAATTGTGGTAGCCTGCCTACCTTTCATCTAGGGGTGGAAAACGTTATTAATAAGTTTCCGGATGTAATGACCCCACACTGACTTGGTATTAAAATTTAAATCTATAATTCCCATTGGGTGATGATAAATTGACCCAATGATCTATGTTTTTCTTTCTTTTGTGTATTTTTAAGGTTAATTGAACTTTTTTTGAAATATGTATGTTTTTTTTTTCTTTTTTTTGGATAAATTGATATAATGCTATAGAGGTAGGAAGTCTATCAAATCAATTTTTTTAATATAAATCACGTGAACCAAGTTTTGAACATCGAAACCCTTTAATAATAGTGTATGGCACTTACTGACTCGTATGTTTTGGGTAAATTTGCAGGTATAATCCCAACAGATATGCAGGAAGAGATGACTCTGGAGATGACAGTGACATGGAGGCTAACTTTGAGGACATCCAGAGAGAGGAAAGGAGGAGGTCAGATTTGATAAACTTCCACTTGACACCCCATTTGCCATTCCTTTATCATAGTTGTGATTTTTTTTTTCATTCCATCACACGTGTGCCCGTCAGTTTAATAAACACATGATGAATAATAATACAGCGCGATTCCGTGGTGGTAATCTAGCTTCATTTTAGCTCTACTGATGGTATTTTTTTTCTATTGTTTGAACATAGTGCTAAGATCGCCAAACGGGAAGATGAAATTGAACTCCAACGGATTCTGGCAGAAGAGGAGGAAGAGGAGAGGAGGAGAAAGGCGAAGAAGCGCAGGTTAAGTGGCCATTAATTGTATATAAATGGTGGTCATAATTTCATGTTTATAGAGTCTCTGGCATGGAAGGTCAAGGACTCCAGGTGGTGGTTGTGATTGTTGTTATAGTGCTGGTGCTGATGCATTTTTAGGGATGTAGTTTTGGAGAGGGAAAGAAGACAATATTTCTGATTAATAATTAACATTGAATGATTTTGTTGTTTTTGTTTCTTTTTTTTTTTGGGACTTTATGGGTATAAATCCTATTCAAGCAACTATGCGCATTTATTTTCAATTCTCATTTACAATTTTAAAATAGGGTTTTGTTAACTGAGTGCCCTAAATACTTGTTTTAGCATTGAATACATCACATTATAACTTTTAAAAATAATTTGATGAGGCTCCATAAGAAAGACAATTCACTTGCATGACTTTCAAATCCCGCAATTCCACAATTAAAAGTTAGGAAAATGATATGTCTAGCTGCGATTGTAGCACATCTTTTTTTTTATAAAAAAATCATAATCTCTCATAAATGTACATATTGATATATGAAATGAAGTAAATAATGATATACATTTTTTTGGGTTAAAAAAAAAAAAATTACGCCATTCGCTATGATAGTGGTCAAAGAATTTTTTTCATTCCATCACTATAGTGTATAGGGCTGTAAAATCGACCGCTCTAAATGTTATTTTTTTAATCCATGTGATTTGTTTTTATATCTTCATAAAAACAAAATCTTGAACAAATAATGTGTTGTCCTAATTGTTATCCCAATGTAGTGTATACTTTATTTAATTTAGAATATACTAGGTTAGACTAGGTTAAAAAAATATAAAAATATATTTAATTTGTTCAAGTATATATCTATAGAAAAATTTATAGCATGTTAAATTGCAAAATGGACTGAGAATAATCTCTCTTTAAACAGTATTTATGATGCAACAAGAGAGGTAGACTCATTGCCAGTCATCACAGTATATGAAACCTCCTGGTAATTCCATCACTGATTCTCACATTGTACACAATGTTACCTGGTGATGAGAACATAAACAGATAAATGGACATGGACTGTAAAACACCAATAAGAGGAAACAAAACCAATCTTTTTTATTAGATATTTTTTAATTTTATAATATCAGCATAAATAAGACTTGAATATAGGGCAACCCCTCGGTGAAAAGGGGCATATCTGACAACCTGTTAGAGATGGTTTCATGGTTTTTACTACTGTATCCCATTTTTTAGTAAGCAAGTGTTAGATTCTATTTCTACATCTTTATATTTATATGAATCCATATAGATTTTTTACTTACCTGATTCTAAAGAACTCTCTATTACAGCAGAAGGATATCAGTTTGGTGCAGTTTTCCCTTTACAATTGCCACACAATCCTTACAGGTTGAAACATAAAACTCCTCACTTTTCTAAATCCATAAGGATGATTAATTTTTCACTCTTAACTCCAAAGATTATGATGGAATCCTTAGAGAAAACACGAGATTTTTCTACTCCATTTTTTCATACCTTCTCATGGAGAGATCTCAATCCCTTTTTTACAAGGGATTTTCTATAGCCGCCGGAGGAGGAGCAGGAGGAGGAGGAGGGTACACACTACACAGATGTGGGGAGCAACCCCAACTTCTACATATCCATGTCCACACGTTCACACACACCCGTATGTGCATCAACATCCCATAGTGGACGTTTACTAACATCAAGTCTCTTTTTCCTGGTTATATCTTTACCTATCAACAAGATAAAGATTCAAGACCCCTCGGTGAATAGGGATACCTCTGGGCCAAGGGGACCTTGGTCTCACTAGCAATCCATTGAACTACCAGAGTAGTAGAGTCAGACTCCACCCAAATGTAGGTGTATCCTCTCAACCTAGCCAACCCTAAGACCTCTCATAGCCAAGACCTCCAACTGGTGGATAGGTAGATCTGCACTTTTAACAGAGGCAAGCATGACATTTCCTTGCTGATTAAAAAAAGAAAGAAAAGAATCGTGGCTCACAAAATTGAAGGAAAACAGAAAGGTGGCCTCACAAGTGAATGTTTCCAACATGATCATTTAGTCAATCCTTTTTTCTTTTCTTTTTTTTTGTTTTTTTTGTTTTTTGGGTTTGCCATTGCTTCTTCAAATGTGGTATTTGATTTTGTGTCTACTAAGATGCTTGTGTGGATCGGTTTGGATCAGGTTAAGCTGTACCAGTTAGATTTGTTGCTTGTATGTCAGTGCACATGACACTCTGCATAGCATTATGTGTTGCTGTTTCAATAAATTGATTTATGGACAGCAGATTTACTGATTTAGCAAGATTGATTCATTGTATGACAGCCATCAGAAAGAGGACTCAGAAACACTGGCAGAACTACATCACTTTTATGACAAATATGTGAGGTATGCCATTGATGTTGTTATAACATTCCCTTTTTCTGATACAGCCACATTTCTTTATTCATAGAGACAGATTATGCTGATTGATAATTGCTTTATGTTGAATAAGAATGCTATATATTACTGGATAGTATGATTCAAGGTTGCTGCCAGGGGGAAAAATCATAGTTCATATATATATATACCCCGGCAGTATTGTTAAGAGAACTCAATGAAAGTTGGGTGCTTTAATTCATTGATTCTTTATTAAATTAATATGCTAGATAATTATTGCTTTATGTTGAAATCTGATGCTGCATGTTCTTATTCTGTTTTTTAACAGTACAGCTTCCGACAAGGCTTTACTGATTGCCCTGTTCTGATGATAAGTGCCAATCAGTTGAATATTGAGGCGATCCAATTAAGGTTGCAAACAGAAAAAGATACTAAAACATTTCATGTAAATAACCTTGGCAGTAGTTGCCAGAGAATTAAAGGCGAAATTGACTGCTTCAATTCATTATTTTGAGTTGATAATGACGAACATTAGCTGTCTGGTCTGAATTGTATATCTGCAATACAATAATTTTGAATAGCAACAGCCTAATATCTTTCCTGAGTTCTTCACGTTTTAAAACTAACATCCATTCATTTGTCACTCATTGAGAGTTTCCTGTTATACTCCAAAGTTATTGCAAAGTTGGCATATCATACCAACAATTCTACTATATTATTTAGCACACTGTGTGCGTTATGCTATATTTATCTTTTCCTAATTGCATGAAAGGTTTCAACATTGTGCATATCTTCAGTTGGATCCTTGGCATCGTATGTGATGGGGTTATTTTGCGCGCCCCAAAGAAAAGGAAATTTGGTGGAGATATGCTACCCTATGGATTTATATAGCATAATATGTTCAAGGAAACTGAGGTTATAGATTTATGGCTCTTTGGAACCAGTTAAGGCTGTTTGGATGCTGGACATACCTTATGTGCCTTGGAAGCAGCTATTGATTTCAATGAGAGGCAGTGGTAGTTGGAAACAGTAGTGCTGATTTGTGTTCTTCCAATCCAACTAAAAGAAGGGAAGTATAGTGGGTATGCACTGAGACAATTTGGAATAGATAAGAACCTTTCATGAGTGCCTTTTTTTTTTCCTTATTGATGATTGAATACGTGTTTTGGTAAGAGAATCAAGCCCTCAATTTCTATACTATCAGGTCATTGTTTATAATAAGTACTTATGAGTCTTCATCCATCTTACAGACCCAGACGCAATGGACATTAAAGTTCCTTGAAATTTCTTTCTGATTTGCTGCTTCAGATTCTGAAAGTAGTAGTGTGACAATGCAAGGCAGTGACATATAGAGCTACCCCAATAACAAAAACTTTAAGAAATGACATATTCAGCAACTAATTGATCTCATATAATCCCAGGTTCTAATCTTAAATGTTCATTTCTTACCCCTCTTCATCAGTTTTCTTTCTTTCTTTCTTGTGTTTGTCTGTTCCTTTTTTTCTTTTCTTATAGGCACCATGATGGACATGGTCTTGGTAGTAAAGCCTTGTCGCAGTATATGCATACCACCTTTTTGAACTTGTCACCATCTCTTGTGAATAAAATCAAATGCGAGTCCATGACCCCAGTTGCTGTAGAATCTCATTCAGAGACTCCATAAATTGATCAAACATTGCATGACCAACAGCTGAAAGTCATAAACCTTTACTGATAGTGGTTGAAGGTGTTTAAAGTTTATCTGCTAGACCATAACCTTTAAGCATGGACTCACAAATGATCAAACCTTCAAGCTCACCTTGTATCTATTTAGAAGTAGTGTTGTAATTCAAGATGTTTTATGATTTATTATTCATCCTCTCTCACTGCAGAGGATGGTCTCATGCAAAGGGATTGGACCATCAAAGATGGGATACTAAGAGGCTTATCATGGAATGCGGTAGTTCGAACGATCAACTGGGCAGCATATGTATGAACCACGCCCTGAGAGCATGTATGCCATGTAATATCTTGTGTATCTATGTAAGGGATCTTGTTTATGGCCCCAGTAACCATGTCATCACTTATGGTGTGGTGCTTTGAACTTGTTATCTGTTTTTGTTGTTGCTAATTATCCAAGTGGTTGAAGAAATAAGAATCTATTGTCTCACCATTAAAAAGAAAGAAAAAAAAAAAAGATAAAAAGTCACACCTTATGCAGATTTCCAGATATTTTGTTTACCATTGATAGTCAAACATAAAATTGAAATTCCAATATCCCAAATTGCATAGAATATGAGATTGCAAGTTGTGATTTTTTCTAAGACAGGGGCATTCTACTCTGAGTCCTCAACTAATTCATTAATAAATTCTGGAGATCGCAAAATCCTCTACTTTTGTGCAAATGACACAACAGTTCTTCAAAGCCAAGTAAAACATAACTAAAAAGTTGTCCCTCTTTTTCATTCACAAATCTCTAACAAAATATGAACTGTATAATTCAACCCAAAATTTGCAAAAAACAATTCACAAGAAACCAAAATAAACAAAAACTCTGATAGATAGAAATACCGTTCAAGCATAAAAAGCTGCTAAATGATCAGTCCATCTACTGTCAAGCACTCACCGAGTCGAAGACATGCAGATCCAACAGTCTGTTGTACTGCCCCTCCTCCAGCATCTCCTCATTCACATTGTGCAGCAACAGAAGCTCAATCAAACAATCCTCCCAATCAATATCCCCCTCAATCACTCTCTCACCCCCATTCGTCACCCCATCAATCCTTGATTTCGCATTCAAAATCTTCCCCCTCCTCCTCTTCCGGGCCTCCAAACCCGCGACAAATGCAGGAGGCATCGCATCGTAACCAATATCCCTCTCCACCACCTCCTCGAGCGAGAGTCCCCTCTTTGCACAACCCAATCTCTCGCTCGGCCAAAACCACTCATCAAACACCAATTCCCCCCCTCTCTTCCTCTTCCTCTCATGCCCTTCTCTCGCAAACCCTGCCTCTGTCTTCACAACCATCGCCCTCCTGTAAACCTCCGACAGGCTCTCATTCGACAATATCTCAACAGGCGACATCCGAGAATCCTCTCCATCCAAACTAAAGTACTTTGAATCCTCGCCATTGCTCGTGACCGCCTTGAGATCGAACTCGTACCCCACCGCCTCGCCTCGTGATTCAGAATTAGACTTCATTTCCATGCATTTGAGGATCAGAGGGGCGTGACGGACGATGTTCCTCGGATTCACGTCGTTGCCCCACGGGAGGAGCGACTTCGCCGCCTTAATTAGGGTTCCGACGAGCTCCTTTCGACGTTTGGCTGCCGTCACGGGTGCCGCGCCGAGCTCCCTCGCGATCCCCGCCACCGGCGCATCGCAGCCGTTGATCTCCGCCGCGAACGACGCCACCGCCGCCACCAGCGGCAGAGGCCGCCGCCCCGTCGAGAGGCACCACTTCTCGCAGCACTGCATCAGGAACCTCCCCTGCCTTATCACCGCCTCCTTCGTCCGATCATCGGCTTTCGCTAATGTTGGACTCGTCCGAACCGTCCGATCGATCGATCCGACGGAGTCGAATCGCGGGAGATCCAAATCGAGGTGCCGCGACACGCGGTTCATCATCCAGCCGACCTCTCCGGCGCCCCCGGCGGCCGAGGCCGCCACCGCCGCGTCAGTGAGGGAGAGAGGGAGGCCGCGCCGGCGTGCGACGGCGGTGGCGCAGGCGGCGACGAGGACGGGGAACCAGTCTCCGGAGCCCAGCTCGCCTGAGGTAACCTCCTCGACCATGCGTTGGACGTCGGCGGCCGTGGCGGCGGAGAGGCCGAGCTTGGAGGAGAGGCGGTCGATGAGGGTCTCGGCCTTGTAGCGCTTGAGGGCGCGGTACTCGGAGTGGCCGCCGGAGCCGGAGCCGAGGCGGACGAAGGTACCGGTCTGGCGACCGTCGACGGTGTAGGCGTCGTGGCGGAGGTCGACGGCGCCGGAGGTCTCCTGCTCGGTGCCGCAGGCGGCGCAGACGCGGTGGCCGGAATCAGGGTCGACGGCGATGTCCGGG
This sequence comes from Acorus gramineus, assembly GCA_030737835.1. Classification (NCBI taxonomy): domain Eukaryota; kingdom Viridiplantae; phylum Streptophyta; class Magnoliopsida; order Acorales; family Acoraceae; genus Acorus; species Acorus gramineus. Next base: position 23,411,438 of record CM060849.1, read on the forward strand.
TCGCCGCAATTGAAGCAGGAGGGACCGGATATCGCCATCGACGCCGATGGAAGGAAGACAATAGAATTCGAAAGGGACGAATTAGGGTTTCGATGGTTTTTTATTTTTAAGGGATTTGGTTTTAGGGTTTGATTTGAGGGGCTCAGCCGTATGACTCAAACCTAATTTAAAAATCGATTCACGTAATTATTATTAGTAGGGGTTTTTAACTTTTTAGTCCTCTAAATTATATGATTTAGAGATCAATCTTTAAATATGAATATGAGAACTTAAATTGAAATATAAAAAAATAAAGGATCGATCATTCAATTCGGTCTCGCATTTAATCCCTTTGAATATCCATAAAAAAATTAAAGAAAAATTAATTCCAAGAATTTGTTATTAATCTTTTTTTTTAGCACATAAAAACACGGGTTTATGGATTCTAAGCATCCAAGATTTTCAAATAAAAAAAATAAAAAAACAAACAAACTTGACCAGAATGTAACATTTCAAGATATAGGTTTTCTTTTATTTATTTTCAGAACACTGTTCTCCGGCTTGGCTTTAACATTCAAATGCAGAAAGAAAACAATGAGATCCATCCCAAAAGCTCTCCATTTTCATAGCATTTTCAGAGTCAGTGCCCAAACTTCAACAATGGTGGATCCATATCCCTTAATCAAAAGACTACTTTTGTTCATTCCATCTTAATAAGCATTTCATATGATGACATACATATAGTTTCATCTGACCAAACCTTACAGTTTCAGATGAACATTCACTTGTCATTCTCTGATAATGTACAACATTAGAAAAAAAAAAATCTGCTGAATCAGTATCTCCCCTCACATGGTTGAGTCATTTCTTACCTTCTCAACTACTTCATCAACCAACCCCTAAAAACAGAGTATATAAAAACAGACAGTGAAAAAAAATACAGAACCAGTATTTTTCACGGTCCCTAATTCAACATTCTCTTCAATGCACCTGCTGATTTTCTTGAGAGTCTCAATAGACTCAGCTGCAGCCTTCGGCGGACTTTGCAGCGCATCATGTACCTACCTACAAAAGAATTTTTCAAAGGCCCCTGCCACACACCACCATCAGCGTGTTTCATAGTTACAATGTTTCAATGTACATACATGACAAGGTAAAGATACGCTGTGACCATATCAGGCTGAAAGGTTAAATTATCAGCCAGTGCACCCATCCATACAGTGCTCAATCATCGACCTTCCCCCCTCTAGTATTCCCCAGTTTATCTTAGAAGGCATACAGACAAATATTACATAAAGACATTGACCCCCAAAATAATGTACATGTATGTTTCATTGCCCTTCACTTAACCACTGACCCACCTCCTTTTTCGAGCCGGCCGCTCCTGTTTGATCTCAAAATCTGTGCCCCCCGCATCAGTTTGTATGGGCAACGAAACCTCGGTCTCCAGCTTCTTGTTTGATGTGTTATCCTTCTCGATGGGCATGGGAAGCTTGAACCGCTCGCTTCGCTTCTTCAGCTTCTCAAATGTGTCCAGGTGACGGTCCCCTGGGATTTTGTCAGTGACTGGACCTGTGTCAGCATCCCTGATTTCAGAATCAAAGACCCCAACAGCATTGTCGGTGGATTCATCAATGCATGCCTCCTTTGCTCTTGTTGAAGAGGGTGATGACTCCACATTGGCGATGTAGTCTCTCTCCTTTTGGCTTGTCCAGCGTTCCAATTTTGATCGTCCACGATTTGCGCTGTCATCATCCAAGGCAACTTCACCGTCTTCTTCCATAGGGGAATGTTGTTGTTGAGGACGCTCGTGCTGCTCTTTGTCATGGCGGTTGTGGTGGCGGTGGTGACTGGTCTTCTTGGTGGTAGAAGATGATCTTGTCTGTCCATGGTCATGAGAATTCACAGTTGTTTATTGATTCACTGACACACTTAGACAATCTGCACCCAGTTATACAAAATCTAGTTTTTCTTTCCTTCTCATTTCTGTGTGCCCATGCACCTATGAATGTCATAGAGAGCCACTTAAAGAGAATATTACACCATAATAGTTAAGTCATGGGAAATCGCAAGTTTCTTCAGTGGTGATGAAGAAATATTAGCTGGAACTGCATGAATTTCACTTGCACATATTGACAATTTTATGTTATTAGCTTAGACATAGGACTGTGCAGTAGTGTAAATCAGAACTAAAATAAGAAAAATGATAGCATGCCTATCAATCAACAGAAACACCATAGCTCCAAACAACATGATATGATGATTGTGAAAATATGTTTGCATAAGAAAAGAAATGACATGACTTGGTCACTGATTTTAATTGACAAAAAAATGATTTATATGTAACATATTACATTGTTTTCCAACCAGTAATATGAATATTATCACAACTTCTATCAACTACAATAGCATAGCTCCCATCAAACTGAAATGAAAATTGTAAGAGAACTATTGACACGTAATGTATTGAGTTGGTTGCTTTTACTGACAAGGGATGGCTCCACCAAATTCATTTATATATGCAGAAGACTGGTGGAATTTTCCTCCATGTATAAAGATAAATCTTAGGGCACATTGGCTAAATGATGAGCTCCAAACCAACAATGAAAACCAAACCCAAAATCCCCAATTCCTCCGTCATGCAACACCCAAGAAACTAGCCCATTTAATGACCGGGCAACATGCATATTTAATTGCTCCCCTCCCCCTTCCTCCATTCAAAATTACCATCCCGTTCCCCTCCTTCCATATCTTCCAACACCCTGAAAAAAAATTAATTCTTCACATTTATACTTTTTCACCCATTCACACTCATCCCCAACTTCTAAACAAGGCCTAAATAGATAAAGGATTGTGCGATTAGACCCACATTAAAATGTCACTCCCATATATGCTGGCGAACCCTCAATTCATAAACAGATGATCAGTTGACTCTCCCTCTGAGTCACACATATGACAAATACACTATTCCTTGGCATGAATTTATGGAGTCTTTCACAAACCGTGCATTTGTAGTGAATCAGAATCCAAGCAGAAATTGAAGCCTTCAAGGAAACCTTCGAGTTTCCTCCTATTTCACATGACAGAAACTGAAACCCCCGTCAGTTAGAAAGACCACACCGAAAAACCCTCGACACCTACGTGCCCAGTCTCCAGATCTTACTATTTATTTTCCTAAAATCTCAATCCCATTCAAGACCTTCAATAGTTCAACAAGCTTCAGAGCTTCTCGTCCAACAAATCTTTTCTAGAGTTGAGCAACAATTTCCTGATTAACTCACTGGATCCTAAACTTGGCCTTTTTACTCGGTTCTCATGAATTCTGAAAAATCTGGAGTATAAGGTCATCAGCCATATCATCTAAATAATCCAGAATCTGGGGTATTACCATCTCTTATCAATATACAGATCTCCATCAAATGTCTATCACCACTTCCCATACCAGAAAGGTCTCTGAGAAGACTAACATTTACATATCCCATTATCCTATCTGTAGTAGTGAAAAACTGATAATTCTGATCCACAAATCTTCCACACTAGATCCAATATTCGAAAATTATTTATGTGTTGTATTTGCATTGCATTACTTTTATAAACCACCAAAGTTAATCTACCCAAACATCATGTAGACGTCCAAAGAGGATTCAAAGACCTAAGAGTGATTCCTCACCCGCCCCTCATTTACTACATCATGTTGTAATCTGCTATAGCCAAAGATGTGCAGCCACAACATCATAGTTAATATATTTAATGAGGTGCAATCAAAATCCATTATCTCTGAAAAAAAAAAAAAAAATTACAACTATAACCCCATGTTTGTGGTGGAGAATTAACAGGGAATAAGGGTGAATACGGGAGAAAAGCCCGTATTCGATGTTTGTTTCCCAGATAAATCTTGATAACTATGTTTAGATAAGTTAGGATAAAGCCTGATAACTATTATAAAGAAATGTTGGAATTGCTTATCAAGGCTTTGCCAATGGATAAAAATATTCTTTTTTGTTATTTTAAAATTTTTATCTCACCTACTAGTCTCACACACACATTCCAAAAACTGTCACATCTATCAAATCAGTCACACTTCTCTCATACTTATTCAAGGGTATACTTGTCATTTAAAAAGTCATTAACTCTTATCCATCCCTTATATACCACTTATCATCACTTTATCTAAGGTGAACCAAACAACAAAAATGTCACTTTTATGTTTCCTAATGAGAATAAAAGAAAAGGCAACCAAACAAAAATTTGCTTATTCAGCATAGATTGTTACCTATCCCAAGTATAGCTATCATAGGTGAATAAGCCTATGTCACACCCCATATGGGCCCTAAAAGCACAGTTATAAGAAAGAAACTTGTTTTTTTATAAACAAAAATATCATAATTAGAAAAAGTATGAGATATTCACAGGAGAAGAAATCGTCATAAAAGGGGGATTTCCAGCTATTTGTTAAGCAGAACTTCCAGATTCCAACATAGACCTCATATATCATCGCAAAAGAGCTTATCTCACATAGTTCGAGTCATCAAACTGGTTATCAACCAAACTTCAATAAGTTGGTATCAGCCTAGAAATATTTTTTCACTACTAGATCTGATCTATGTTCATTTCAATTGTATGTTTAAGAATGTTCATATCCTCACAACTCCATCCAGGTCCCTATGAGACATCCTTTCAACTGCCTCTAAATTATCATCCTAATCTTATATCCCTTCTTTGCTTATGTCAACTATGGATATGATAGTTTTCGGCAGGTCCATCTTTTTTTTTTCTCTCTTTTTACTTTATTTTTTTCCTGATTAACTCTTATCCCATTAACCAGTGAATACTAGCACACCTCGATGAAGAGGTATGGTTGCATTTTCCCTATAGCATTTTATCCATCAATTAAGTATGCATTCACAGAAAAACTACAAAAAAAAATACAACCACCGGAATGGTTTTCAGTGAAACATAATCATTAAGATCTCACATCAATAGGAAACTACTGCCAAATAGGTCCAACCTGTTGTGGAATACAAGTGACGAATTGACCTATTTTCTCACCATCTTCATCTTGAAATCTTTGAACATCTCAAACATCAGCCTCCAGTATCTTTGAAAAAGAAGAAAGCTGCTGTAAATCCGGGTTTGGCAAATTTCAAGTCTCTGTGGTATCATTCAATTGTTGCAGACCCACCAATGATTTTTTTACATATGGAAAAGGTGGGAGGTACCACCTCAATAGTCCCTTCAAAGATGATTTTTTTTTTCTACAAGAAATCTAGTGTGTATCCAATTAAATTGAAACCCCCGGATAGGAGACTGCCTCTCATAGATGACTGCCCCATTATACCATCAGTTTCTACGCCATGCATTCATCAATGACTGCCCTATTATCTCACATCAAACCCCCTCAATCTCCCTCATCAAAATCAGTTTGAACTTAACCTTCCATGTTTTTTACATGAGCCATTTACAAAAATTCAATATTTTTTCACAAAAATTCAATTCCTTCAACTTCAAAAAATAGCAATTCCTTTACAGTAATATGAAATGTTGCTTAAAAATAATTATGCAATGAAGATAGCTGATCAATAGGAACATATAGGTTGATAATTAATTACGCATTAGGAACAATAGCAAGGAAAAAAGGAGCTTTCTCTTCAAAGATATATAAAGGGTATTTTGCTTAAAAGGTGTGTTTCCATCACTTTTGGGGATACAGTTTATTGAATTTGTTAAGACTCAATCCTTTAAGCTAAAAAAAAAAACTCTGTAATCAATTCTTTCTGTTTATTGAATATTCTCATTTTCTGAGAAATAACATATTATACCTTCTCCAGTTGGTCCTCTTGCTTTCTTCTGCTAGATACCAAGGCGCTGTGACTACCATCTTCAGTTTCTTTAGCCTTTCTTGCATTCCCTCTATGTCTCCCCCTGTTTGTCTGCTGGTCATCAGAACCAGCAGATAAACGACCATTGTGAGCAGTTGACTTTTCATGCCTTGAGTTTCTCTCCTGCTGACTGGACTGACTGTCACGTGTATGCATGTCCTCACGCCCTTTATATTGTGAAAGGTGGTCTTCCTCAACTCGATCCCTCCTCTTGAGTTGTTCATTTTGTCTCCTCTTCTCTCTGTGTTGATAATCCTTATCTGACTCAGAGTCTCTGGACTCCTTGATCCTGGCACTCCCAGCCAGTGGCTTCTCTTCAAGGACTCGCCCATTTCTCACTGCTCCTCTTCCTTCTTCTCTTTTACTGTTGATTAACATATCATCATGAGTCGGTTTAAGCCTCGGCCTATCTTCTCTCTCCCTCTGCCGCCAGCTATCATCCCTGTGCCTAACAGAATGGTGATCATCAGACTTTCCTCTCGGTCTTGCAATATCGTCCCTCCTCCTCGGATCAATTGTATCATCCCTTCCTCTTCTTCTTTGGCTAACATCTTCCCTACCCCTATATCCATGTAAGCCATCATCCTTGTCAGCACGTTCCCTCCTCTGTGATTCTTCTTCTTTCCTCTTGACACGAAGATCACTGAAGTTTTCATGACGCCCAACATCTTTATCATAACGTCCTCTCCAATCAACATCGTCAACTCGTTTTCTCAATTGAATATCCTCATCTTTGTCATTCCTATTATATAGCCGAACATTGTCCATGTTCCTCAATCCTGGTTCCTCAAAACGTTCCCGCCTTGTGTCATCATCCCTTGGCCTTCTTCCACGTGCATCCTCCTCCCTCCTATTCCAAGATCCAATATCCCTCTCCTTATCACGTGAATCCAGATCTTTGTGTGGATAAGAATGAGAAATATCGTCTCTTCCTTTCAAGGGAGCACGGCTTCTGATTAACTCTTGTTTACTATCTTGATCAAAATCATCCTTCCGTCGATCACCATGTTCATCTTCATCACGGTGCCTCTTCAAATCTCCTATCTTTCTTGACCTGGAATCTTGCATGACTTCATCTTGACCACCTTCATGACGCTTTTGATAATCCCTGCTACTTCCTGACTTTCCTTTGCTAGTATCACTTTGTGTGGTTCTTAAATCATCACTATTGGCAGTATCTTGGACAGCAGGTTCAACTTGAGAACCTAGCTTTGGCTTTTTGACAAAATTTGTCTCACTTGGAAGGCCAGCATCAGAACCTATTTCTTCTCCTCCTACTTCAATACTATCATCGTCTTCATGCAAATCATCAACTTGATCTAGACTCAGGTCCACCATAGTATCATCTGCCATGGGAGATGATACTTCTGATGTTCGAATTTCTTCAATGCTGTCCCCTGATTTGTCCTTTGGAAGATCATCCTCTCTGTCCCCCCTGGATATTTGGCTAGATGTCGTATCACAACTTATGATAATGGCAAATAGATAATGGCAGCACAAATCAGTACACAGAAACTGTAATTATGTGAAAGTGCTATTGAAACTGACTTGCTAGGATAATTGATAGAAAATAGTAAACCATATTTACTATTGATGAATATTTACCAACAAAAGAAAAGTTCAAAACAATTTTTAGATTATAAAAAAAAAAATTTAAGACTTTAATAGCATCATTTTCATGCAAGGAACTGCAATTTATACTGATGACTTCATGATCCCCCTCAGGAACAGGTTAGGTATTTCTAATTCAGGTGAAAAACATCTACTGTGGCATAGCCTAGTAGGATATAACATAAAATAATGCACATGTTTGCATGTATACAAACATATGTTGTCAAGCTATGAATTTATCTATGAAAAGGTAGGGAATGCAATTCAGTTCAAAGCACCATAAACAACTCAACATGTGATCCCACCAAAGGAACCTCAACAAGAGCAGAAAATTTAATCAACAAAAGGAGAAAAAATGACATTATTTCAATCAATGTCCTTACTATCCTGGAAGGACCAAGGTGACTGCCAAATTCGAGTAAATCAATTAAAACACTGCAGATTTTTTGACATTTCTGACCAAAAAAAAAAAAAAATTCAGATATCAGGTAGCCACAAATCAATTGGAACGATTATTACATTTGAGATAGTGTAATTAAGTTACTGAATCAAATTTTGTATATAAGATAAACTAAATGCCATAATTAGGATGTTGGATAAGCTCCAATGGCAACTGAAACACAAAGATGATATGGGTTTGATACCCTTAGTAGTATGTGCCACCGATATAGATGAATGTGGAATCCTTATTAAGTAAAAAACAGGGAGAAGAAGATATTCATTTCAAGGAAAAGATCGTTTAAAAGCAGTCCAATGAGTACCACTTACCTTCCTCTATGAGGACTGCTAAATTTACCCCCCGAGTCTGCTGAGGTCCGGGGCCTTGGGTTAGAGTGATGAGGGAAAGGTTCCCCTGAAGTAAAAGAGCAAGAAATCACACCTTCAGTACGATAACATGAACAAAAAAAAAAAAACACGAAAGGAGCCTTTTGAATCACTATTTCACTCTTCCTACCATCATGAGCTTGTACATATCTGTCAGGGTATTTAGGATCAGGTTTTGCATCATCTTCTTCAAATTCATCACCTCCACCATCAAAATCTTCTTTCTGTGAACCATTCTCAGGTTGCTCCAATGCACCATTCGAGGTGATTGAGTCATCAACAGAACCTTGTAAAACAATCTGTTCAACACAATACCTTAGTTATTAGGCTTCCCGCTTCTGATAGTTTGCAGATAGCAGAATCATACAAATTGCTTGATAGATATGAATAATAATTAGAAGTTACACTACCTCTATTACTGCATCTGAATCACGCATACGTGGTGGCCTGGTATCAATGGAAGGAACCCGCTCATAACCAGAACCGCTTTCAACTTGTATTGCCCTCCCCGTTGGCTGGTCATCAAATGCAAATTACTATATGAGATGGTTGGTGCTATTATTAGAAGTAAATATGCATCCCGATGGATTCAAATTCAAGGCACATAGGAAATTAGATGGAATCAGTATCCCACCAATTTGGTTGGATTTGGTAGATCATCATGTATTATCATTTTAATGGTAATTATGCCCATCAATAATAATAATATAATTAAAAAAAAAACATTTTTTTAAGAATGGTGATCCTCAGGATTTGATCCTTGACGTCTTTCACAGAAGTGGGACTGTGGGAGGTGCTTATCGACTTAACCAAAGCTTGGTTCACTTTAAAAAAACAATTAAGATTCATATCAGTCACTAATTACAATTTGGTTATCATCATTATATTATCCATTTTACTATTTAAATATTATGTAACATACAACTTATTAGGGAGATTACAATCATTTTATATTTAATTATATATGCGATTGTTTTATTTATTTTAATGATTTAAGTATTTTGTTGTGTTAGTATTACTCACTTTTTTATTATTGTGATGTCATAAAGGTAAAGAGTTAGATTTTTCAAATATATGTACAAGTAAGCCAGTACTAGAATTTTAGGTACTTGAACCAAATTTTCATATCATTCATGCATGAACCAAATTTTAGTAAATTTGGGTAGGAACCCATTTGGCAAACCAAACAGTCTAATGAAATTTGAATTCCTAGTAAAACAATTTCTGGTAAAGAGAGTCCATCCCAAATAATGACATGAACCAAACAGGGTCTAAGGGAGAAAAAAGAAGTTACCAGCTGTGGACGTATCCATGTAGTTCCTCTTCCTTGTCCATTCATATCTACTTGTGCACCATCTTCCTTTACTATATGTGTAGTTTCAGCAGACATGTCTTGAAGTCCTGCTGCAGCTGCAAGCTCGGGAGGCAAATCTGGATCATAGTCCTGAAACATCAGTGGTAAGGGAGAACATCAGAAAGGTAAAGATAATCCCTACACAGCATCAAAAGAATCCTAACTTCTTTTTTCCCTTTTTATTTCTTTCTTCATTAAGAAAGATTGGGGCATTATATAAAAATGAAGCCCTTGGAACAACATGGAGACGAGGGATCTCCTATTACAGAAAAGAAAGAAAAACAAATGGGATCCCTCAAGAATTGAAATACTCTGCTCACAAGAGCTCTAGGTCAACTACCCTCTCCAAAGGATGCTTACCTGCTCAGATCTTCCACTCTCATAAACCCGGATTCTGCTCTGCATGGTGGCCTCTAGGCGGAGTTGTTCCTACACAAATATAATCAAATTTTAATGATGGGCATTGATCAAATGAGAATGGCTATCAAAAGTTATCTATATAAGAAAACTCGTCACATGCCAGTCGCTTGCAATAATCTTTCCAATTGTCTTCATCCAAACCAAAGTTGAAAAAATCAGATATATCAACTCCAGGATATCTCCAAGGCTTGTCCTCAAAGCTGTCGATATCAATGTCAAACACAGTCCTGAAACAGAATTAAATTTGAAACCATTGTCAAAAAATGGAATCCAGATTAACCTACATACAAGAGCATTATGTCCAATACTAAGCAACCACGTTCAAATACTGGCTAGTGAAGAAAAAAGGAAGTGATGTAATGCATCAACATCCATAATAGGCACTGTTCTACCATCTCACAAAACTATTGCATGACTTTACCTGGTATCCAATTAACTCTTCTAACATGCCCAATGTTCAATTACACCAGCAATATGAGTTTTCAAATTCTTGATCTATCAGGCAACAACGAATTTGAAATATATCAAAAGAGGGGTTAGGACCCAAGTAGGCAGGCACACCACCACTAAGTGGTGCTTGCAGCATACATTCCATTGTGTGTGCTGCAGGCACCACTTAGTGGTGGTGTGCCCGTCTACATGTCTCACCACCAGGTGGGTCACAGGGGAATCCGATCCCTCAACCAACCTTTCCAGTCCCTCACATAGATGGACCAAATCCTTATGGTACCAAGTCTTCAAAACTAGATTATTCTTGTTCTACGCAAACACATACCTGATAGTAAAGATGATGAATGTGCTAGAAAGGAATCCACTTAAAAATCAAAATATTATATAAACAAATCCACTGAACATATTTCCACTGATCTGGAATGAAACTCCACTGGCATTATGAACATTGCAATGGTTAGATGATGAAACAAAACAAACGGACAGTGAAATTGGATAAAATATCTCATCATTAGGATAGGAAAGGAGTGTACAGCTGAACAGGGTTCTTATCCTTTCTTCCGGAAAGGAAGCTTGCAATCCAAAATCAGACGTAGTTTGAATTCAGTTCCTAAAGAAGTCTAATAAACAACAGCCAGACAACACTATCAAGCATTACACAACAACGATGATAAGGCTTCTTTTGGAGGTGTTAACTCGTCAATTCAGACTGAGAATATTGCAGTCTCATTCATCAAGCTGATTGGTTCCTTGGGGTTAACTTAGATGATTGAAGGACAACCAATTCTAAAATGGTATACAAAACACTTTACACATATTGCAAGCTGTGTGTGTTTACTACAATAAGTTTGATTGTTTTTGCAGTCAATCATATTTCAATATCTCAAGTCTATTATTAAAAATGTATGGTTTTATAAATTGTTAGTAGTTTTCTGTTAAATCATCTTGAAGTTGTATTGCTATTCATTTCATTATACCAAAGTGCTCTTCTCTAAAATTTTACGGTGTTGAAAAGTTGGGCAACCACTTTGACGACTGACAACTTGCTCCATGCCAAGTTACTATTGCTTCTGGGTGCAGAGGGTCATTTATGAGAATGGCATTCCTTCATACAGCATACACACACAAAATATATCAATGTGCAAGTGTATGTTTGCTAGACTTACTGGCATGTAGCCTCCAATACATATGACCTTTTCCATAACACGTTGGAAATGTACACAATTACATAGAACATGATGTTGTGGATATGATCACAAAGAATACGTGTACTTATGATGATAAGAAGCCAATCGCCCTTCAAATTAATTTATGAGAATGACATGCCTTCATACAGCATACACACACAAAATATATCAATGTGCAAGTGTATGTTTGCTAGACTTACTGGCATGTAGCCTCCAATACATATGACCTTTTTTCCATAACACGTTGGAAATGTACACAATTACATAGAACATGATGTTGTGGATATGATCACAAAGAATACGTGTACTTATGATGATAAGAAGCCAATCGCCCTTCAAATTAATTTAAAACCCCAACTTACTTGTGAGAGGGAAGAGTAAAGTCCATTCCACCACCAAAAGCGCGCCCTGAAGAATTATTTCCCCAGGCAGGAGCTCCAAATCCTGAATGAAAATTTTTCTGCATGTATGGGATATTCTTGGGACCCATGGGTCTCCAATCACCTCTCCCACGACCAGCAACAAGCCCCATTGCAGGAGGACGGACCTGTCCTGGAGCATCTCCAGCACCAATTGCAGCCCCACCAGGTGTAGCTGCTGGAGCAGGTCTCACATACTGCATGCAATGAAAGAAGATCAACACGGAGTCATCACATGATGTTTCCAGAGAAAGAAAAGGACAGAAGATGAATTAAGGAAAAAAAGACAGAAACAAATGCAGCTTCATGCAACCTTTCCAGACATTAAAAGAGAAGAAAAAAACACTATCTATGTCTAATTCAAGGGAAGAAAAGGGTGTAATCAGACATACTCAAAAGTCTAGAGCATCTAATGAGGAAAACTTCCAAAAAGTGTATTCATAACTTTCAGACATAACAAGTGCAGCTGAAAATAAAAGTCATGGGCGCTCCCACCCCACCCACGCACACCCCCCCACCCCACACACACACACCGAGAGAGAGAGAGAGAGAGAAGATTGTGGCAAGAATTGATAAAATTTCAAACAGCTTTTGTCTAAAAGTTGCTCTCAACTAGCTTTTTCATCAAAGTACTCTCAACTAGTTTTTTCATTAAAATTGATTTGTTGACTTTTAATACATAAAAAACAATAATGAAACCAAAAGCAAAGCTTAAGGAAAAAAAACATTTGGAACCGATGATCCAAAAACTGATTTTGCAAAGCAAAATCATTGGTTCCAAATGGGCCTAAATGAAACTATAATGACTATTAGCCCTGCTATTGATGATTATAATTGGATCTCGTAGGAGAATAGTCCACGTTATTTCCAACTATGACAATTCCCAAATGGAGATACTTTGGTGAGTTATTATATTCTTAGATTATTTTAATGGATACACACTTTATATCACTTGGAATGAAGATGGGCACAGGTGTGGAATAACAAAACTGCACAAGTTAATTCCACCTCTTTCCTTAGAATAATCATTCACGAATTCTTCGTTTTTATATTTGAATAGCTATCAAGCGTACTTCCACAAACAACAGGACTCACTACTATCTACTGTCCCCTGGAACCACTATAGGATGTCAATTTGTCATTTTTACAAGAATCATTATTCTTTCCTGCAGGTGGGCCTTCTAGGAGAAGAGTCCACATTATTTCCAATCATGCCCACAAAATTAGTCCAACAATCTATTCCCAACATTTGACGATTATGATTGGGTCTCATGGAAGCAGAGTCCACATTTAATCCCAATCATGCTTCATGTACTTCATCACAAATTCAATGTGTAACACATAACAAATTTATTTCATTAAAAATAAGAGCTAAACAATAAGCAATACACCCATTAACATAAAGAACTATCCTAAGAACAATGGTATAATCAATTTCTCCTATGATGCACAAGCCACAAAGTTCTAATATATAAACAAAGACAATTTTCCAATTCTTTTTTAGAAAGAAAGATGACACGAACTTCAAGTCAAATATTCAACCTTCCCAATATCATAAACTTTATAATTTTGGTATATATCCACGCGATATATCTAAATAGTGACAAACATAAAGATATGATCTAATCTTTGGAATTCAAACTACTAAATAGGCAGACATCAGTAGCAAATATAGTGCATTAATTTGAGTCATTAAATTGTATAAGAAAGCATATCATGAATATTGCATGCAAGTCCACGCGCACATAAATTCCAGAACAACTTGTTCTGCCCTTTTAAAACCAGAAGATGTCCTTTTTTCCTCCATTCCAGTTATCAGACAGGATCAATTTCATCGATCACAACCCTCTTGGATCTTCGTGATTTGTGAAATTTTCCAGCAGGAAATTCAAATTACCTATCATTCTTCAGTACAAAATACGCCTCTATACATTACGAAAAAGGGACCAAATTAATAAGTGCCAAAAGTTTTCCTTTTACCTATTTTATCTCAAGGTCAAAATGTTTTTAGATATGATGCTGAAGATGCCACAATTCCTTGGATAGTTCACAATTGTTTATAAAACCTTCTAGACTGCAATAGTATCCCACTCCCACACGCTCTCCATCTCACCTATCAACATGATCTTTCACATGGTGTCACCCTGAGTGAAGAAAAATCCTGCTCAATAATGATAAATCACATAAGTGTGAGCTATTTCCAAGTGGAAGGAAGTAGACTGTCCTGATCTTTTCCTTTCCATACATCGATCCAGTTAGAAGTCCCATTAGGTGACATCTCTTCACATTGTTTTTGAAAGCATCATTCTTTTTTTTTCTTAGAAAAAAAAATCCTTTTCATGATGAAAGGAGGATGTCCAACAAATTTAATTTTTATAAACATCCTAAAAAGAAAAGTTTTTTGAGAAATTTGTAGGAATCCTAATCCTCAAATTCATTAGAAAATTGGGGCACAATTCCAGAGCAAAAAAAAAAGGATGAGTAATATACTGCCAAAAGAAGAAAAAGATTACAACCCAATTTATTGAACCGGCATTTGTTTAACTCCTCTAAGCATTCCCTCCCAGCCCCTGCACAATTGACAGCCCAATCCTTAATAAATCTACCAGTACTCTCCCATATATTTTCAGCCTGACCAATTTGGAAATCGGCTTATTCTTCTTCAGCCAGATAGCCCAACATCCCACAAGAAATAAGATCAGGGATACTTTGCTTTTATGCTTTGGCACCCCTTGTTCTTATGTTTCTTACCAGCTTCCCACAATTGTTCCAGACTGTTTAACGAACAACCCAAACCAGTTGCATTCCCTGATTGATCCCACACCACTCATGAAAGAAGGCATAAGCAGAATAGGTGTTTCACTGTTTCATCTGCTTGGACATATAATGGACATGTAGCAGATTCTCCCAGCACCCACTTTCATCTTTATACTCTTGTCACCAACTTTTCTTTGAGTGCTAACCACATAAAGCATTGCACCTCCACAAGGTCTTTAATCCCCCAAATTTCTCCACAATTCAAGGTTGTATTCACTTGAATTGGGCACTCTATTCTCAGCCAATCATGACAGTTCTTCAGAGTAATTTTCTTTTGCATTTGGCTTTCAACTCACACTATCTTCCTGTTCCTTCATAATCTGAATGCTGTGCAACAGTTGAAATAAGGTTAGAAGTTTTTAAACCACTGGATCCCGAAAGTTTCTTCCGAAAATGGGATTCCACACGAATCGATCTTCTGTTGTTTCCATATAAACACATAACCATATTAATTTGTTGACGCTGGAAACATTCTAGGAAAAGTAACTTCTTCACTGCAGTAGACACTCCCCCCTCCCCCCAAATGACAATACCACCAACTACAAAGTACAAACACCATCAAATATAAAAAAGAAAGAAAGAAAATATATAATAACAAGTTCCCAAATTACTAGCATAAGAACAATTTTGGCAACTACCTTTGTAGTAGAAAAACGATTTTGACAACTTGTGTCCAAAACTTGACAGCTAACACCTAATGTATCATGGAAGTCTAAAAAAAATTATTTTTTAAATAATCATTAACTCAATGATAGAGTCTAAAATTTAAGGCAGACAATGGTGACAGAAAAATTATACTCAACCATCATTTTGAAATGTCTAGAAGATTTATTGTACCCGAAAGTCTAAGGTTCTCATAGTTTGTGTGGCCAAACACCAAAAAAACCTCATAATTTGCTTTGTTCATCTTGATCTAAGACGGACCATGATTTTTTTAAAGAAAGATAGATTGTCCATGACTAAGTAGACCATAGGGTAAGAAAAAACTTTGTTAGACACGGATGATGGGCATCTGATCTAAGCTTTTTCAGTGCCTATGATTTGGATGGCATATAAACTGATGCATTGCTCTAGACCTAAAGTTTGCTTAGACAATGAACCCATATATGCAATTGATGATTTGATTTTGCTTTATTCAAGAAGTCCAGTAGTAAGCATTCTTCTTCTTCTTTTTTGAAAGTAACAATAGTTGTGCATCCAGGGTTTTCCCAATATGAAGGGGAAAAAAATCTTGCAGAGAGCGAGTTCAAAGAAAGGAAGCTTTCATGTGAGCAGCATACTTCCACTTCAAAGCCTACTCTGTACTCCCCGGAACCTCAAGATACTTTTCCTTCTCTACTCCGATTCTCAGACTTCTCCAAAACAATTCCCTTCAACCATGAACAAATCCTTTGAAAACCATCAATACCCATTCCTGAATTCCCATGAATACCCGCAAATAAACCAAATAAAAGCAACGCACAGCCCACAAAAAGCACATGAAACCAAACCATTCTTTTAGCAAAAAGAAAAAAAGCAATACATACATGTATGACAGCCAAAAACCACAAATATCATCACTTCCTCCCACATCACACACACCTCAATTACCATACAACCTCAATAACCCAAAATCTTAATAGCCAATAATTTCTCAAGAATTCAAAAGAAAAACCCAACAAAGAACAGACACTGACCTTATACTGCATATGAACCGAATGATACCCGTGACCGCTATATCCGCTCCTCGCCCCGACCCCAACCGGCCCATTCATTTTCGGGGCCTCCGCCCCATCCTTCCTCTCACCATCCATCCCTGGCTGCTGCGCCACCTCCTCTCCCCACTCCTGCTCCTCCATCATGGGTGGACGGGGCTGATCCCCATCGTCAGCCACAATAACCAGATCCTCCCCATCCTCATCATCATCATCGTCGTCCTCTTCATCACTCCCCCCTATCTGTCCGTTCCTCTGCAACCCCCCTCCAATCGGCCCACGAGTCTCGTTCAGCACGATCCGCAGATCGTCCTCGCTATCGCTCTCCCAATCATCCCCACCGGCTCCCCCCAAATCCTCTTCTTTATCCAAAACATCCGCCGCCACCTTCGCATCAGCCTCAAGCGGGGATCTTGAGAGGCCGGGGATGACCGGCTCCTCTTCAGCCTCTTCTACATCCTCCAAAACCTTGATTTCTCCTCCGCCGCCGAGAGGGGGAGAATCCGAAGCAGCAGCAGCTGCTGCCACCGAAACCCTGGCCTCCTCGTCCTTTAAAATCCCCATCCGATCCCCTCCCCCGTCTCCATCACCGACGAGAATCCAGTCGTTCCCACCACCGCCGATGACGTCATCACCGCCGCCGTCGTCCTCGGCGGGGGGGGCTCTGGATGGGGGTGCATCGAAGAGGATCTCGTCGCTGTCGGCGTCGACGGTCGTGAGGAGGGGAGGGTTGGCGGCGGCGGCGGAGGAGGAGGAGGAAGGGGGAGGGGGCGCGGGAGGAGGTGGAGCGGAGGAGATGGGGAGGAGGACGTCCGTGTAGAGGTCGCCGAACTCGTCGTCGTCGTCGATGTCCATTGAAAAATAGAGGGTTCTCTCTCTCTTTCTCTCTCTGTTTCGAGGTTGTGTGGTGTTTTGGGAGAGACGAGTGCGAGTGTCGCAGACATTAACCCTCGTTTGGGTGAGGCATAGCTTGGTAATAAAGTAGAATAGAAGTGAATAAAGATTTTTTTTTTTTTTTCAGATTGGTCCCCCGCGAGTTGGTCTTTTCATCTCAAAAAAAAAAAACTGTTGATTGTTTTAGGAGAATAATATTTGATTGTTTATACCCGGATAAATTAAAAATAATGAATAATTTTAGGAGCTCTGAAATATTTATCAGGATTTCTATGCGTGAATAGATAAAAAAAAATTTGATATTATCATAAAAATAGTTGAAGAGATTCACATTCCTGCAAATATGGATAATCACGTATAATTCATTCTCAAAATTGGGACAGACATACACAAGAATTTGAAAAACTTTTCTACCCCTCAAATCATGTCTCTATGGAGAATGAAAAAATATAAAAGTCTTATAAAAATAATTTGGTATTTTACATAGACTAATTTGTGTTTATGGTTATTCATGAGGACTACGATATCTATATAATTGCATAATAAGGGAATATTTTATGAATATTCGATCAAGTTTGGATTAAATTTTTAATTTGGTGATGATAATTAGATTTTTGTAAGTTTTGAGAGACTTGTATATATATATATATATATATATATATATATATATATATATATATATATATATATATATATATATATAGTTGTATGTCGATTAACTTTTTTTTTTTGGTGTAAAATCGATCAACTTTAATATAAACTTATATGAGATTGTCTATTTTTGCAAGAATATAAATGTTTTTTTACTCTATAAAAAAATGTCTCTCATAATAGTCTCACACATCCCAAAATTTTGTTACATATATCATATCGCACACATATCTCTCACACAAACAATATATGTAGAAGTATAGTCATCATTTAAAAGTTATGAATTTTTAGTCATCTTCTATCCATTATTTATCATTATTTTATCAAATGTGAATCAAACAATAAAAATGTCATTTTTACGTTTCTCAAATGACTAAAAAGGCAACACTAAAAAAAAAAATTATTATACAGGAATTGTTATTCATCTCGGTATATCTATTCTATTTGGTTTGAAGAACTCTATGACACCTTCAACGGGTTAAGATTCCCCAAAAAGGTACCCACATGAGTGATAAAAGAAATCTAATTACAGTTATTTTTTAACTTTTTTTTTTTTGATCCCTCATTTTAGTGTACCAAAACCTCACATGAGTTAACCTTAACACGATTTGAGTTAGATTTGAGTTGAGGGTTTGGGTTACCATCCAACATGAACCGAGTGTAGTGAGTGATAATTTGTTGTTCTTGCTTGGTAGTAGTGAGTGAAATATTCAAAGTCAAATTTTAATTGATTAATTTATGAGATAAAATTAAATTATCTAATTTTTTTTATTTTAAGTCTATGAACTCTACATTTTCATTTATTTATTTTCTCACTGGCATTGTTCTTTATTTTTATCTTTCAAACTTTTAGAGTATCAATTATTTAAAGAATAATGTTAGATATAGTCCGCTCATATTTTATATTGTTAAAAATAGTAAACCTCATCTGTTAAGATATATGTTTTGATAAAAAATATGTATCGCATAATTTTAAATTGAATATAACCAATGTTAACAAATGTAAATATTAAAAAATTTACAAGGATCTGAAAAAAATAGATGAATGAAAAAAATATAAGTAATTACTAATTAGTTTATCATTTTTAAGCTTAAAAAATAAGTTAGGGAAAAAATAGTTAGCGGGCTTGTTGGTTGACACCCCCTCATCTTCCCAACTCCTCACGTTACTTGACATGGTATGGGCCGATCAATTGGGTTGGGCTGTCACAACACTGACACCATAGGAAATGCTATGTCCAGCTCCAATTACAGCCTTATTTACAGTTGTGTTTTTTTTTTTTTTAAATCATATATTTTTTTATTAAAATACATGGTATTATATAAAATGACACATATATATTAAGCTACAATAGTTTAATTTTTTTCGCTTTGAAAAAATAATTTTTCAAGCTATAATAGTGTAATCATTTCCTATGGTGGTGTCAGTGTAAGCTACATTAACACCATAGGAAATGATATGTCCAGCCTCAATTGCAGCTTTATTTACAATTTTTTTCTTTTTTTTTCTAAAATTCATATATTCTTTCATTAAAGTACATGATATTATATAAAATGACACATATATATTAAGTTACAATAGTGTAATTTTTTCGCTTTGAAAAAATAAATTTTTTTTTGTCATATATTATATATCATGATAGCATATCATAGTGTATGGAGATGCAAAACGAGTTATAAAAGGAATTGAACGCATCAACACTCTGACACCATATAATAGGCAATTGTATAAGGAAAATGATATGTCTAATCCCATACCATAGTGCAATCTCATCCGTTATCTGAAGTTCACACCGTTTTTTTATATTAATATTATATACTCTCTTATTAAAATATATATTGTGTAGCATTGAAACAACCACACCCTGGACAGCATTCAAAAAATTCATCCAACGTCTCCATAAATCCATAACACCAACTTCACCGTAATCCTAAGCCCTATTTGGTTAGGAGGATTGGGTATTTGGATTGAGATTCTCAATTCTAATCCAGCCCAATAATTTGTTTGAATAATTTTTAAAATGAGGATTGAAATTAAGTGAGTGAGATTTAAAATTATTGATTAGGGGAATTGAGAAACCCACTTAAGCTGTGGTGTTCCTGCAATCCCAGTCCAAGTGGACTTAAAAAAGACCTATTTACCCTTGTTGACATCTCTATTAACATATGTATATAAATATAATATATATATTAGGTATTTTTTAAAATATATATTTTTTATATTGTAATCAAAGCATTATCAAAATATATGATTGAGATTGGGAATCTCAATTCTATTTTCTAAATCATGTGTTTTACCTAACAAGTTGACAGAAGTCCTAATCCAAATCCACTTAGATTCCCATTATTCACATAATCCTAATCTTACTTGTCAACCAAACATGCTGCAAAACTATTGGAAGAATTTTATTGAGAAACTGTCGGGGTTGGGTGCCTTTGTTCTTGTCCATGCCAAGGACCGCATCCTTCATTTCCTCCTCCTCAAAAGGAGCATCAAGAGATGATCATTGGTCTTCAGTTAAATGAGAAAGTAAATCATCATGCCAACTTGGAAGTCAAGAGCTATCTTTCCGAATGAAATCTTTGAAGTGGTTCACAATGTAACTTTCAATCTCACCTTGAGCCTCTAATGTCAAATCCCCACTCTTAATTGAGGTGGTGAGATTTTGTCATCTTCTAGAATTAGCCACTCAATGAAAACATTGTGTTATCATCTCCTGATTTGAGCCAAATTACCCCTAATCTTTGGTGCCAAGATTCCTCCTCTTGCCAGAGGATAACTAATAACTCCTCTTTGGCCTTCTCCCTTCCTTCTAGGTCCGCAAAGAATAAAGGTCCATTTTTTTCCAACTAAAAATGTTTTTTTAGGGATGCTTTCTGAACATGGAGGTTAAGCTATGCTTGTTTGCTCCATAATAAGTTTATTTTTGATGAACTTTATTTTACATGCTAATTTTGCTTACCTTTTCCAAACACAACTGTTGAATTCCACTACTATGCAACCATATCATGGTATCTATCTTCAAGGAGTCATCAATTTTTAGGGGTATACATGCAAATCTCTCATTTTCTTTTGATGGTTGGTGGAGGACATTTGGTCATTTAAAAGGTCTTATTGATTTTTTTTTAAAATCTCATAATGTTATTTGGATAAATGCATTTATAACACTTTTAGATGGATATAATATATTGAAAATATTCTTTAAATTTGACAGAAAACTAACGCAGGGGCCTAAATCATTATCCACTAGAAAATATAAAAGGATATATAGATATTTTAAAAAATGAGGGGCCAATATAGATATTCACAAACATCATGCGGGTTATATGCATTTTTTCTTTAGGTGTGAGTGAAAATGATGAGGGTTAAAATGTAATTTAATTCTGTGTGGTTAAATTAATTGTACTCCGGTTTCAATGTGTTAACAACATGGGGGTATTTCAATATAACCCAAACAATTAGAGGGTTTATATGGATTTTTTTAAAAAAAGAGGGGTCGATATGAATATAATAAAACTGTTAAAGGGCTATATGTATTTGTCAAAAAAATTTGCTTTTTTTCCATGGGAACAGTTATATTCACCCATTTTATTGCTATCCCACGTTGTTTTCAAACCCACCCCGCTCAAATATAACAAACTACAACCCCACCCCTATGTATATATCAACTTTTATACTGTGTAACCCAACCATTAACCCCCCGTATGGGGCTGTGACTTTAGATTATTCACTTTCGATAGCTATACTGGAATAGATAATAATACAGGCTAAATAAGCAACTTTTTATTTGGTTGTTGTTTTTTGTTATTCTCATTAGGAAACGTAAAAATGACTTTTTTGTTGTTTAGTTCACATTGGATAAAGTAATAATAAATGGTTGATAAGAGATGAATAAGAGTTTATGATTTTTTAAATGACAATTATACCCCCTGGGAATAGTGTGAGAGATATATAATTGATTTGATAGATGTGACAGTTTTTGGAATCTGTGTGAGTTTGTTAGGTGAGATAAATTTTTTAAAATGACATAGAAGGGTATTTTTATCCATTGGTATAGATAATCCTTGTTAAGCAATTCCACCATTTCCTTAGAATAGTTATTAGGCCTTATTTTAGCTTATCCAGACATAACTATCGAGTTTATTCTATCAAAACAAATAACTTTTTTTAGTTATTCTCATCTATTCTTCATTGTTCTTGCCTTATGTTCCACGCCATACGAGGGGTAAATTTTTACTCTCTCATCCTCTTTTCTCCTTCCATTCGAATCTCAATCTCTCCCTCCATCAGTTACACCTCTTCCTTCGCGGTGCAGATGACAGATGTCGAAGGCGTCGGTAGCAAAAGTCGACGACGAGGGTGGAGGTGTGGGTGTTGGCTGTGAGGGAGGGGAGGATGTGGAGGAGCGAGGGGAGGGAGAGGAGAGGATAGACTGCTTGGCTTTTGAAGTGGTGGTGGTGCTTCCATGATTGCCGTTGTGGGTTTCACCATTTTTGCTTTTTTCTTTTCTTTTCTTCTTTGATTATATGATTGATTCATTGAATGGTTGCCGAGGTGGAAGAGCTGGTCACCGGGGAGGAGGAGGACGGGCTGGGAGACGGAGGAGGTGGTTCGCTCCAGTAAAAACAGACGATTTGTTACTGCTCGCAACCAAAAAATTGAAATTTCACTTTTTTTTAACGGGGTGGGGTGAATAATGGGGTGGAAATAGTGACCCCCCTTTTCTATCTCGGGCCTGGGCTAGAATCATGGGCTGGCTCCAATTCCGAGTGGGGCTACACACGTGCGGCCCGAACCACCGTGTAAACACACGTATCATATAAGAACACCAAAACAACCTTCCCCCCACCCTGTTAAACCCTAAACCCAACCGGGGAAAAAATAAAACGAGAAGCCGTGACGGGTTCCATGGATTTGAAGGTGTCGGAGCTCCTGAACGACGTCCGTCTGGACCCCAAGACGACCTCCTCCGTCGATTCTGCCGTCTCCGCCGTCCGAGACGCCGTTGACGGCATCCCTGACCAAGTCGTCGGCGCGGACGCCGCTCCGGGTTTCATCAGAGACCTCGGCGTTCCCCCCGACAAGGTCGAGTTCACTTTTCGACGGCCGGGATCGATCGTTGTCGGCGGGAGCTACTCGATAGGCTCCGCCGCCAAGCCCGGCTTCAATGTCGATCTGCTGGTCCGAATGCCCAAGGTAGTCCCTTAATTTGTCTTCTGGTTCTGGCTCTTATTCAAAATTTGATTTTTTTTCTTCAAATGTCGTTCTTTTTTTGTTATTGGGTAGGAGTGCTTTAGGGAGAAAGACTTCTTGAACCATCGGTACCATGCAAAGCGGTGCCTTTACCTTACAGTGATCAAGAAGCAGTTGGAGTCCTGCCAGGATGTCCGCAGGATCGAATGGTCCACGTTTCAGAATGAGGCACGGAAGCCCGTTTTGCTTGTGCACCCGGGTTCGATTTTTGGTCCTCTTTGTTATTTTTTTTTTCATGTGAGATAATTATTTAAAGGGAAGTGTTGGTTCAGTTTGTTTTATGTGTTTTGTGTGCAGTGAATGTCGTTGAAGGTTCTGAGTTTTTTATCAGGATAATCCCAACGGCAACATTGCTGTTCGATGCGGGGAGACTTAACTTGTCTCGGAGCAATGTTCGATCGTTAAATCAGGGTATGTTGTAAATGCATTGGATTTGATAGATATTCTGATGCCAAATTGAATGTGTTGATAAAACATGTTTTAAAAGTTCAAAGAGCCAAGAAACATATCTTAAAAGTTTGAAGAGAATTGCCCCCCAAGTTTTTATGTATGCTTTAATTTCTCATAGATGTGAGAGTGTCCTGCAATTTCTCTGCTAATCTGTTTTACTGGACTTCTTGAGAAGAGGGTGCCTCTCAAGCTACACCAAAGTACAATAACAGCATACTGGAAGATATGCTGTTAGAAGAAAATATGGAATTTATTAAGAAAGCTTTCCTTGGAAGGAAAGAATTAGCGGAGGCCTTACTTCTACTTAATGTAAGTCTTTAATTACCGTAAAGCTGATTTCTTTTTTTTTAATCCAAATACAAATTATTCTCTTACATATACTATATAAGCCCCATTAAATATTGTGATTAGAGAGCAGCAGCAGCATTAGCACCTGTGGTTTTTTTTTTTGCCTGTAGATTTCTGCTGCTTTTTATTCTTTTCATTCTTCTATTCCGTTTCTCTTTTTGGAATTGTACCTCAATTTATCAATAGAATTTATTTGTAAACTCTTTTTCGGTTGGAATTCCTAACTTCCTATTTCTCTTTATCTCATTTCGTCTAAAAATGATAAATCTAAATCAATTTGTGATAGAAACCAGCCAGTTTACAATTCCACCAGGCAATATGGTTCCTAAATAATTGGTCTCACTCTTAAATGTTGGTGCCTTGGCCTTAGTTGATTGTAGAGTTACACTTCTGCTGCATCACCCTTGTGGTTGATTTAGTCTGTGAGTTAGTTTGATTCTTCGTAATTGGAGATTTACTCTTGATTTTCATATTTGATATTCCACAATATTGTTATCTTTTGTGATGTCTCTGTTCTTTTTATTGTGATGCCGTATGCTATATGTGGACCACCAGTAAATTATTACTTGTAAATGCAGATATGGGCTCGGCAAAGAAGCTCTATTTACACGCATGATTGCTTAAATGGATTCATATTGTCTGCCATAGTGGCATACCTTGCGACTGGATCTGGAGGAAATCGGATTGATACATCAATGAACAGAATGCAGATTTTTCGCATCACCTTAAAATTTATTGGTACCCATTTCTGTTATTTTCCCTTATACACAACATTCCTTTTCTCTCTCTATATATATTTGAATAAAGATAGGAACTTTTATTGATTAAAAGCCCCCGAACAAGAGGAGACAAGGGATCTCCAGATTAAGCAAAAAAAATAAATAAAAGATTTGATTAGGATAAAACTCCCAATCGAAAAGATACAATGAACTAAATCCTCACAAACCAAGAATGACCCATTATCGTTGAAGGATTATCCACTTGGAGAATCATCTTCATCCAATCCATTCTTTTCTATATTAATGGGTATTGAACTATCTAATAAACAGATGATGCATTGTATACTAGTGTTCTTCTGTCAAATTAAGAGTTATAGTCGTGTGAAATTTATTTTTTAAAATCACTGAAATTTAAAAAGTCAAAGCTGTTCGCAAGGAAGGCACAGTGGCAGACCATCTAACAGAATTATATTGATCAGGTCCAAACCAGGTGCAAACATTATATAATAATCACATGCATTCACACATCTGAAGATCCTTATAAGTGTATTTTAGTGATTAATTTTCCCAAGTAATGTTATCTAAATGCTTCAACCCAGCGTTTTATTAATAAAGATTAAAGAAGCCCCCCAAACAAAATGGAGGCAATGTATCTCCTAATAACAAAAAATGGGAAGAAAAACGAAAATGAGATAATAGGCCCCATCAGGTCATACCCTTTTTTGGTGAATCTTTCATTTTATACCGAATTGTGAATTTTTGTCCTTGCTGAATTATTCATGAATTTGATCTGGTGACGGGGGCAGTGTCTGCTGGAATCCAGTTTTCCAGGGTTGTTCATAATATTTTTTTTCCTGACATTTCTATTGTCGAGACATAGTACTTTCCTCTGCTTGGTGGTAGTCTCCCACCTTATGTAAAGAAAAAGACGCCTTCCTTTCTTGTTATGTTCGGTGCTTGATTTCATTTTTGTTTCAACTACTTCATACATCTACTTTCATCTTATTGAATTTTGATTTGTTCTTGTTGGTGGCATTTGACTCTAGCCACATCTCTACCTTAAAACCTTTTTTGAAGCCTAGAATATGCTTTATTGAATTTTTTTAACATCATCCTTGTTGCAGCCACTTCGAATTTATTGGATAAGGGCATTTCCCTCCAAGCTCTAAGTCGTCATAATGTTTCAGAAGAGGTTTACTACTCATTCACCTTTACTTGTTTTGTCTGATTTTTGTGGTACCTATTTTCAATCCTGTTTTCATAAACTTAAAGCCTATTATTAAAATCCTTTTTATTGTGAATCGTGATTCTACTATTCCAAATACTTCTGTGTTGGTTCCCTTGTACATTTCTGAAGAGCTTGAACTGAAAATAATATCATCTTCTCATGTTATGATGACTTGGTCTTTTTCATCATATATGGTATGGGAACTCTATGTAGAGGAAGCACTTCCGGGATATGAACAAATTTCGGCAATCCTTTGATGTGGTGCTACGTGATTCATCTGGCCAATATAACTTGGCATTCTGGATGACAAGGGCTGCTTTTTTGGAGGTACTTCCTATCGTCAATTGTCTTTTGTTTTTTCTCTTTGGATGTCCACTTTATTTCTATCTCACGTACAAAGAGCATAGCATTTATTTGATTGTGTACAAATCAAAATTCAGCTTCGAGACGAGGTTTCATGCACGCTTGACTGCATGGAGAAATGTAAAGATGGTGGATTTGAGGAAATTTTCATTACTACGATTGATTTTGCTGCTAAATTTGATTTCTGCATGAGGTACTTCCATTTCCTAGTTTTTTATTTGAAAATATTCATATTCATGAACTAGTCAATCACAAAATTAAGGAAAAAAGACCTCGCATTTTCAATGAAATATTTTATGTTGTTCCATTGGATGTTCTTACTTGTATTCCTTTAGACAGAATTCTTTCCTGAACATGACTGTTTCACTTATATATTGTAATCTTTTGTCCTTTATCTGAACCCTAATCTGGGACATTTACTGCATGCACTTTAGTGGATCAGATGTCTTAGACATTTCTTTCTTTAGATCACTTTGATTGTAACAATGTGCTTGGAAGTCTGAAAAACACATTCATAAAAAAAGAAGACAGATCAACTTTGTGATACAGATGTTCATTTATTGTGTGTTCTCTTTTCTAGAGTGAACCTGAAGGGTAATAGTAAGGTTTACACTTCAGGCTTTTGCATGGATGCTGAGTGTTGGAGCACATACAAAGAAGAGGTTCGTTGTCTTCTGGAAAGGGGACTGACGGACAGGGCGAACTCTATTCGTGTTATATGGAACAGCACACCTTCACAGTGGAATGTGGAAGATGTATGTGAAATGTGCTGTCACTCTAGTATGTTTTTATATATTTAATTATGATGACTCGTTGGGAATGATATGTGTATGACTTGTAGGGATTCACTGGTTTTGGTAATGAGCCCCTGCTTATTGGTATATTAGCCAGCTCTCATGAGAAGATTTTTCGAGTTGTTGATATCGGACCAAATGCGGAGGACAAACTGGAGGTATATTTTCCTTTTCCTACTTATATTTTGTCTCAAATCTCTGAAATTGCACCCATGTATTTTAACAGGTCATCAAATTTAGAAAATTCTGGGGAGACAAAGCAGAGCTTAGAAGATTTAAAGATGGGGTTATTGCGGAAAGCACAGGTTTTTAATCTACCTTAACATTTGTATATGTCTTATCAAAAGATTATTCTTGGGGATTAATCTATATTATGCCATCTTGGTAGTATGGGAATCTGAACACTGGGAGAGGCATCTCATTATTCAGAGAATTACGGAGCATGTGCTTACTCGGCATTTATCCATATTAAAAGAAGATATAGTGCACATTGCAGGTCAACTCGATTTTTGTCTTTGTCTGGGAGCTGAAGGTAATATAATGCATTTTTGTTTATAAGACCTCGATAATACTCTCTCTCTCTCTCTCTCCCACCCCCCTAATGCAACTATGGTGAAAAAATAAGTTGTTTTTGTAATTTGAAGATCCAATATCAATCTCTGGAGGTTTGCTTGAGGCATTTGAAGTGCTGTCCAAACGGTTACGTAGTGTGGAGGATATTCCCTTGAAGATTTCAAGTGTGCAGCCTTTAGATTCAGGTATTTTTTCCCCTTCAAACTGCAATGAAAACCACATATGATGTTCTCTTGGTCTTACTACTATGCTTTCTGGTAGCTATTATCCATCTATATCCCCATTGCACTGTGTGAAATTAAAATGTAGTATTTAATTCAATGAATCATCTGCTTTAATGATTTCTGTGAGCCTGATGCTTGAATTGCTTTCAAATTGAAGGCAAAGTTTTCATTCTCTTCTCACTCCTGACAAGTTAAGTCACCCCAGCCCCAACCATTGGAAATTCATTGGAAAGTTTGCCAGAGAAAGTTCTATTGAGAAATAATGAAATCCAGAGAGAAATTGAGGGAAAGAAACACGTGGGTGGCTATCTCCTCTCTCTTAGAGATTGGGTTGCAATCATCTTGGGAGTGGATATGCCTTCAACCATTATAGGGAATCTTTGGTATGGGAGGTGAATTTTGGGAGCAAATTTGATGGGGGTTCCCACAATTTTTTTAATTTATTCCAATTCCTCTGCTCGCTCTCTTTTGTTAGGAGATCTCTCGTCTCCTATCCGGGGGTTTCTTTTTAATAAGATGCTCGTATTTTTCTTTAAAAAAGATTAGAAAATTGAGGGCAAGAAAAAGAGATGAGAACTGTTAGACAAAGATGTATTCAGAGAGAGAAAGTGAGCTATGGAGAGAATGAGAGGGAGAGATGGTATTTCCCCAAAAATGCCATCATGGGGGGAGAGAGGTTGAGGGGGGAGAAAGAGGTATGCTGTTAGGGCGGCATGGTATGAGGTTGTGGGGGCAGAGAATTGTGTACTTGCAAGGACAATTGGTGGGGGGCATGGGCTACACAATATAGGGCACATGCTATGCACACAGAGACTTAACCTATCCCACTAAATAAATTATAACAAAATTTATAAAAAAAGTCAGACTTAACATGTACGCAAATATATGGATTGAGGAGATGTTCTCTTTTTTTCCTTGATTTTTTTTGGTTGAATAATATTTGGTGGGCATCCCACCCATATTGGGATTTTTTTTGGATTGTTAAAGGGCTTCGTCGTTGACCTAGTATCCCAACCTTAAAATGAAAGCCAAATGCCGCAAATATGCAAACTAAAAGTTGGAATCAGATTTCATGAGCGCGCATTCATTTATATCATTCTTATAACTTCTTTTTCAACTATTCTTGAACACCCGAACTCCTGAATTCTGAGATATTATCGTTATTATTCTTTAATTCCATGGAAGAGTCTTTTTAATTTGGTTACAGAGTGGGCAGTGAGCGAGCCTGTGACATGGGCGCGAGAAAGTGAGACAGTTATTCATCTGTTTTGTTATATACTTATATCCCATTCGCGGTTCAGCTGTGGAACTGTTTGAGGGCCGCCGGGGTTTATGGTAGACATGAGAAATCTGAACAGACTGTGGAGAATGGGAAAAATGTTGAAAAAGAAAAAGGGGTCACAGCATTAGGGGCAAGGTTTCCCATATTCTTATCCCTGTAGGCTGCTGGGGCATATGGCTTAATAGAAATGTGGTGATATTCAAAGGGGCAACTCCCAAACATCTGGAAGAGTACCATGGCTTTTGTGAAAGACTGGGCTAAATGATGTGCGGGGACCCAAAAAGGGGACTGTTTATCTGTTTTGATCTTATATTTCTTTACTTTTTAAAATGTTGGGAGACCCCGCATCTCCGGTTTTTGTTCGAGGGGTATCATTTATCTTTAATATGAATCTCTAACCTTCTCTCAAGGCGGTTAGTTTTGAGGCTTATGGCTGGCTACAGCAGTGGAGTCTGGTTGCTGCCTGGAAGGTTTTGGGTGCTCTGGTTTGGATAGGGTCACATGATTAGACTGCTCATTTTCTGTTTGGACTGTCATCCGGCTTCCCAGACCTCTCCTGTGTTTATTTTTAGCTTCTTTTTTCATTTTGTTTGTCCTTTTCTTTGTTTTTCTTTCGGTTTGATTTTCATCTGGAATTATACTCCTTATATTCATCATGAATGAATATGGTACCTACCATTTTTTTAAAAGTTTACAAGTTTGACACAGTGCATTGGTTTTGTTTTTGCACTCAGCCTTCAGGAGCATGGCTGTGTTTCCTCCTCAACCCCATCTTCTGGCTGAAGGAAAATCCAATGCTCGAAGATCTACAAAGTACATTTCAACTTGCATCAAGTCACTGGAAGTTATGATTCAGGTGAAGCACTCTTCAATTTGTGCAACTATACTTTTTCTGCATGTCATATTAATTAATATGTCTTAAAGTGGATCTTTGTTTTCTTAGTTAGAGGGTTCAGGGAGTTGGCCGATGGATGAAGTGGCCATTGAGAAAACCAAAACTGCTTTCCTTCTCAAAATTGGAGAAAGGTGTAGATTGAGGGTTTTATTAAATTTGAATATATCTATCAATATAAACATTATTGACTAATTAATTGGGTGATTTTAACATGGCAGTCTCCAGAACAAATGGGGAATGAATTGCATTGCCAGTGAGGATGAGGTCAACGTCCTTATGTCTGGATATGCATTTTGTCTTAGAATTATGCATGAGAGGGGCCTGACAGTTCTCAGAAAGCACAGTGGTAATTTTCAGCTTATCATATTCTTTACGCTATGCTACGTTGAATCCATTCTTCCAAATTTTATGTGATTCAATATTATTTTTATCTAAACCTGCAGTTCATAATGATCAGAAGAAGCCTGTCCTTTCTTCTGATAAGGAACTATTTGTTCGGGGTCAGCATTCCAGCATGATTAATGGTCTATATGGGCGTTTTATCACATATGGTCCTGTTGTCCGGTAAGTGCCTGACATCCTGACTCCTTATATCTGTTTTTAAATTTGTGATCTTTCCTTATTTCTTTCCTTGTTGATTAGGCTTGCAAAGCGATGGGTCACTTCACATCTATTTTCCGATTTTCTGGCTGAGGAGGCAATTGAGTCATTGGTGGCTTACATCTTTCTGAACCCTTTCCCCTTTCACGCCCCTTGTTCACGGATTACTGGATTTTTGAGGTATCATGTTTTCCTTACATTGGCTTGTTTTATTTGTAGATGACTATCTTGAGCATTTACTTATTGATGATGCTTACATCCCTTGTTATTTATTTATCTTGAGCTAACTTATGGCCTGTTTGGATTGAGGAATAAAGGGGGAATAAGGGTGGATAAGGTTGAATAAGAAATTATTAATGTTTAAAATAACAGGTATTGCTATGGTAAATAAGTATGAAATAAGGTGGTATAACTATTCCAAGAACCCCCTAGAATTAGATTATTCCACCCAATTTATTCCATTGGTATAGGAGAGGCTCATATGTCAAATCACACCTCTTATAAATCAGGTGGGCATATATCAAATCATTTTTCACTTTTTATGAATCCTTATCTACATCTTATTTATCTTTTAAACATTACTTCTCCATGGCCAACCAAACAACAAAAACTTTATTATTACATTTTCCAAAGAGAATAACTAAAAATATAACCAAACAAAAAATGGCTTATTCCACTAGTATGTTATATATTCCCATATAATTATCTCTCCCAAATAACCTAATTCCTTCATTTTTAACGGGGCTTAGTATATAGCTGCTGAAACCCTCTTCTTCACATAACCTGTGCTTGTTTTCTTATAGCTAATGCAAGATCCCACTGATGCCAACAAGCATGGCCTACCTAGCCCTCCACAATCAAAATCTATTGTGCTGTCCCTATAATTGCTTTTAACCATTAATGAGCCTTGGCATTGAAAAAAGAGTGAATCACCTCCTTGATAAAATCTTTGTATCAGCAATCATTACAAAGTATTTCCTTTATTTAATTTTTCAAGGTATGATTATATGCGTTGATAAACTTTCCAAGGTAATTACCATGCTTGATCTTCCTTACATTCTAATTGACAGATTCTTGCGGCTACTATCAGATTATGATTGGAACTTTTCTCCCTTGATTGTTGACATCAACAATGATTTTACTTTGAAAGATAAACAAGAGATCAATGTAAGCAATATTTTCATCATGTTTTCTCATATCCTGTTGACTGAGTATAACTTTGTCATCCCATTTTGATCATATTTTTGACAGTGATATCCATGAACTTTATTTCACAGGAAATTTTTATTATCAGTAGAAAAACAAATGAAGTAAAAGCTAAAGAAATAGAGCCAGCAATGTTCTTGGCGACCTCATACGATAAGGGATCTCAAGCCTGGACCAAATTCTCGCCAAGCTCATGGGTGAGTTATCTTTCCTTGCAGATGATTTTTTTTCCCAGCATTTTACTCGAGTTTCAGTGTGATTTCTGCCTACGATAAAAGGGATTTGTCTTTGAGAGAACATCAAATGCTCTGTAAGGCAGTATCAATGGTAGTGGATTAAACTACTCCATGTGACATTTTTTTTTTTTTGAAAATTGGTGCCTTCCTGGGTTTGAACCCCCTGACCACCTTTACCGGGGGGGGGGGGGGTGTGTGTGTGCTGATACTCCATGTGACTTATGCGCATAAACACCAATGCTTCAGGCAAGTCCTGCATTGCTTAAGGATATCACTGTGTCTCCTGGTGTAGTCAATTTCTTATATTGTAGACTTGAAAAAATAGAAGTTGAATTTTATTCGTAGGATGTGAAAATAAGCAGACAAATAAATATAAAAATGCTTGCTGGCACGGTTGGCAAACCAAAAACTTTAATGTTTGAACAAGGTTTTCCTGTCCGGTATGCTAGAACATTGGTTGGTTGTTTTGGTTGCTTTGAATCTTGTGTTTGGGATTGTCTCGTCATTCACTTTCATTGGAGGAGTACTGGAGAGGTATAGGTATGCTCCAAAACACAGAAAATTTAAATCAAAATGATAGAATAAAAATGGTATGGGTATCATATTGACGGGACATAATTTTAATAATGGTGCACTTTCTATGTTCCTTGAGGGCTGGAAAATGAGGATTTTATGACATAAATTATTCCTGCATTGGCATTGGGTGTATAAGGGTGGGATGTAATGAGTGGGTCTCATTGTTAAGATTGGTGCATTTGTCGATGGGCATTGTAAAATTTGAGCCTGAAAAGTAATTCCCTTCCTAAATTTATCTTAACATTAAATTATTTGATTGGTGGTACTGCCTACATCACCCCACTCCCCACCCCCACCCCCGCCCCGCTTCACAAAAAAAGAAAAAAAGAAAAACTGGTATTCTTCAAAGGATTGAGTTTATGGGATTATTGCTCTTATTGACCGATGAAATTATTCTGAAAAGGAATCATGCCATAAGATTTTTCTGAAATGGAAACAATTATCAACGTCATTGTAGAATTTTAATGCAATTCATGATCTGTGTGGTCCTGTTAGATTCTTCCTCGGATCACAATATAGTCATTATTTGCATGCATAGTTGTCTAGGCGGCCAGGCGAGCCTAGGCGGTGGCCATGTGCCTAGGCGTGTCTAGGCGGTGCTTGATTATACATGTATTTTTGAAGATTGCATGTGATTTTATTAATGTTAATTCGCCAACTATTCATGCATTGTTTTTCTGTACAAGTGAATTTAAATGAGAATGTTATATTTATAAATGAAAGTATATCGTTAGTATGTGATGTGTGTTGGAGGAAGGAGGACAAACCTACCATTGAGCTCCAACTTCTACATGATGTTACTTCCTCTATTTAATGACTTGTTGTAATGTAAAAACAATAAAGGAAAAATCAATACCGTCATGATCCATATGGCTAATCGTTTGAGGAATATATTTTAAATGATTATTTTGATTTTCTTTGTCTCGAGTCAATATATGATAAATAGAAAAGTTTAGGTTAGCTTTAATAAGTAAAACAATCAGGTTAGTTATCTATTAATGTTGTTTTGATTAAATCACAACTCTTGTTTTAATCTCAATCATTCATAAAAGATAAGCCATATCCATTAAGCGTCCGCCCCAACCCATTTTTTACGCCTAGGCGGGAAAGATGACGCTTGGGTGTGTATACAGGCCTAGGCGCTCGCCTAATGTACAAGCTTATTAGGGGGATGAAGGCCTAGGCTTAGATGGAACACCTAGCTGCCTAAGCGTCGCCTAGGCGCCCGCTCAGACAACTATGTTTGCATGCTAACAAATTATGAAAATGGGTCTACTGCTTTAGTTGCATTCTGATTTTATCCATTTTGTGTGCTACACTTCTGGACATTATATTATATTATATCTTATAAACAGGTGGTTTTCTATCTCGGCATTATATTTATAATATATATCATTATACTAATAAGCAGTGATATTCATTGTTTAATTTCAAGTTGTTTTTTCTAACATTCTGAGCTCGTTCATGTAGGTGCTCAAACGTATTGTATCCTATGCTCGAAGCAGCGCGGCCCTTTTGACAAACCTCATTTTACGTGGTCAATCGGGTCCTTACACATGGGAGGTGAGTCAAAATCAATTAGTATTAGTTGCTGTAACCAGGTCTTCATATTGATGCTGCATTTGATGCCTTGGGCTTGCAGTGTCTGTTTCGGACTCCTCTGAACAACTATGATGCTGTAATCCTTCTCCACAAGGAGA
Organism: Acorus gramineus; assembly: GCA_030737835.1. Taxonomy (NCBI): domain Eukaryota; kingdom Viridiplantae; phylum Streptophyta; class Magnoliopsida; order Acorales; family Acoraceae; genus Acorus; species Acorus gramineus. The sequence continues at coordinate 23,446,066 of CM060849.1, forward strand.
AGCTTCCCTTCCCTCAATGCCTTCTTTTTCCTGCTGAGATGAACCAAGGTAGGAATTAACTTTCCTTAATGATAATAAATGTATGAAAAGCTAAAGAAATGATGCTACCATCAAACTGATTATTATAATATGTAGTAAACTTCAAGAATGTCATCTTAAGGAAAATGTTATACTCAGTCATTTCTGCCGTCAATTTTGGCGGCTGCACATGTTTTGATAATTTTTTGAAGTATATACTTTGCTAATGAAATACTTTCTTTTACAAAAAAAGGTACATATGAATTGAATGCTTTCATTTTTTTATACATTTTTCTTAGTAGAATATGTATTGATATAGTGGAGTATATACTGCGTTAGATGATTTCTATATTACGCTATTGACGTGACGTTTGCAATAATGGTTTTATGAGTGTTCGAGTGTATCAGCACCCTATTTGTAAAATATTAACAAAGAATCACATTGATTGCCTTATGCAAATCTTGCCATTCCTTTGGGTTGGCAGGGAAAAAAGTGATACAAGGAAAAGCAAGCAAGGATTTCCAACCCTACATGTCGGTTTGGAGGACAAATGAGAGTCTTGAGGAAGCAAGAAATAAACTGATGGTAAACTTCGATCCAACAAGATGCTTCTTGGAAGATCTACAGGTAAGAATTCTGAACTGAATAAAAAAGGCCCTGTTAATCTAATATCAACTAAATGACACTGCATAACATGATTCGAACATTTTTAACTGCAGACGGAGTTCCCTGACACCTTCAATGTATGGTATGACTCTCTTGGAGGCGACGTGGTAGGACTCACATGGGAGAAACAAGGATCCAAGGTAACTAATCTAATGAATGGTGCTTCAAGTCAGAAAAGAAAAAAGGAAAATGTTAGGCACAGCCCCTTTCACAGCCCCGCATGCAGTTTGCACGTGTTTTGATTTTTTATAAATAGATGATTTATATATATACTTTTATAAGAAATGAAGTATATACTCCAACGATTTGAAAATGTGAAAAATCTCTAATGAGGTGTATACCTTGTCTAAGAGGTATGTATTTTGTTGGACGACTATCGAGGTATATGAAACTAGCTGGAAATGGGACTATATAATAACGTCCAAAGAAAAAAGATTCACCTTTTTTAATTCTTGCAGAAGCAACGACAGGGAGAAGAGAAAGTATGGGACTATATAATAACGTCCAAAGAAAAAAGATTCACCTTTTTTTTATTCTTGCAGAAGCGACGACGGGGAGAAGAGGAAGTCGATGAGCCGAGGAGGGATCCCACAGATGTACTAAAAGAGGTTGGTTTAGTGGGAAAAGGCCTTGTCAAGAGTGTTCATCTTCTCAAAGCCCCTAGACATTGAGGTTTTAGTATCTGGAGGTCAATAGTGCTTCAATTTTGTCAGATGTAGTAATTTTTGTCATCATGATTATTTAAAAGGGACTTTTTCTTGAATTCAGTAGATGGAATAGTTGAGAGAAAGAGGTGGTGTTGAGTTTGATGTAAATTGTTGTATTCTATGTTTGGAGGAACAGTTTCTAATTTAAACATTAGAACAAAAGATCTCTATTGTATTCTATATATTTCTAAGAATAGTTTCTACCTTGAGTTTTTATTTTAGATTAAAAGAGGCAAATAAAAATCATCCATCAGCCATAAATTTATGCATTGTATGCAGTATGAACACAGTTTCGTTTATTTATTTATGTGAATGAGTACGTTCAATTAATTGGAGTATGTATTTATAAAGATATGTACATCTAATGCATGATGATCATTGTTATGTTGTTTCTATTTTGAGAGCTTTGTGTTGAAAAGAAAAAGGAATTATTTGTTTGATCAGATGCAGAAGAATCCATCATGCTAGATAGTGGCAAAACAGTGAACAAATGATTTACCTCTTCTCTGTTTTGATAAGCATTCATGCCTGTGTGTCTTAGGTACTTCTTTTGATAAGAATTATAGAATCAAAATAGATACGATGAAAAAAAAAAAAACATTTTATTTGATGTGGGACTAAAACAATTGAAACATCTTTTTGAATGATAAATTCAAATCTTTAATATATTATTTTTTATGGACAAAAACCTATAATCTTATATTTGGTCCGATAATTAAGTTATTATAAGATTTATAACTATTTTAGTATAAATGATGATAAAATGATTTTTTGTTTTATTGTGTTTTGAATTATCTTCATTGAAAAACGTAATAATAAAATTTTTATTGTTTGGATAAATGAGAATAAGATGTGGATAAGGATTTATAAAAAAGTGAAAAGTTGATGACAGTTTATTTATATGAGAGGTGATGATAATTGATTTGACAGTGGGCTCATATTTTTTTTGGTTTGAATAACCTAGAATAACTTAATTTCAGGAGTTGACTGGAATTTATATACCACTTTATACCAGTTAATTCTGACATACAAATTTCTATTTATTTCAGGCACCCAAACATCCATAATCATAATATTTGACTAATTCTAACGTATTCTGAGCCATAGGACCAAATATGGGCGTTAACATGTCACACCCATGAATGTTGGAGCAGTACGCCAAGCTCTAGTAGTGACATCCTCATTGGGATGGTATCGTATCTCTTTTTGGGTTAAATCAGTCGTTTTTCCACGTGACATTAAAAAGAGATAAAGCATGGACAATTGTACACGTTGAGATAAAAAATAAGAATAATTTATTCTGAGTAAAAGATAGAACAGATTTTGTTTTGATTTTTATCCCAATTTTATGAAATTGGGATAACATTTATGACTACCATTCTAAAAAAAAAGACAAAGAATGTGTTCCACTAAATAATATTAATGACCCATTAATAGGAATACTAGATCTGATATTTTTAAAAAAAATTTAAAGTTATCCCGTATTTGATCCAAATATAAGATCGATGATAAGAACATAAAAAATGAGGATAATAAAAAACATTGTCATATGTAAATCTGAATAAAAATAGTGGTTTTTGTATCTTTATAAATTAGGTTAACTTATTTTAAAAATTTATCCATTTATCAAACTAGAACTTAAAATGTAACCGGAGGCAGAATTTTTTTTTTTTTTTTTGTTGGTAAAAGCCGCCGGATGGGCTGGTGCTGTTAGGCTTTGGGCCCAGGTCAGTTCATAGGGTCCACAGGCTAAGTTTCTAGTGTGTTAGTCTCACCATTTTGGTAGGCCCATATTGGCCCCTTTCTATCAGGTACTTGTAAGTGAATGTTCTCGATGATACAGGTCCGTGTAAATAAATAAATATAAATAAATTCATATAACCCCATGTAATCTTGTTAAAATCCATATAACCCCTTGTATTGTTTCTAAAATCCATACAACCCCATAAAAACCTTACCTAAATTCAAATATGTCCTTTATGAAATTATCATTATACCCCCAGCTTAATAGGGGGGTAGTCAATTAGGATTTTCATGGACAAAATGTCCATGCTCGTGGATTTGTAAGTCTTGTGTTTTTCAATCAGGACTTTGGTTCGTGGACAAAAAGTCCAGCGTTATTCGATTGAGACATTATTTCATGGACAAAAAGTCCAGCGTTATTCGATTGAGACATTATTTCGTGGACAAAAAGTCCAGCGTTATTCGATTGAGACATTATTTCGTGGACATAAAGTCCAGCGTTATTCGATTGAGACATTATTTCGTGGACATAAAGTCCAGCGTTATTCGATTGAGACATTATTTCGTGGACATAAAGTCCAGTGTTATTCGATTAAGACATTATTTCGTGGACAAAAAGTCCAGCGTTATTCAATTGAGACTTCTCATAGTAGACATTTTGTCATGTGTTATTCAATTTAAACAGGATTTGTGAAGACTTTCATAAGTGATGAATTCTTGTGGACTTTTGTGGACTTTAGAGAGAGAAATATAAAGGAAAAAGTCTTTTCAAAATCCCACCCAAATGGGTGGGATTCTCATGGACTGTTATTTCAACTTTGTGAATATTTCTTCTTTTTTTCTTTTAACAAATCTACTTTATGATTTTTATCACATGCCTTTCATATTTTTATTCACTTTTTTTTTTCTTTATTTATCATCTTTTTTTTATGAATGTTCATATGTATGAAATATTCCTATCATCTCATATGTTTAATGAATAAATGAGAATGATAGATTATATTATATATGCCTAGATCATCCACAATTATTTTTTAAAATACAGATTTATCATATATTTGATTATATGTATAATGCTTGATTTGATTTTCCTTGAAGATGTTTCTATTATTGTATAATATAGATGTATATATATATTGTTTATAATGTTTAAACATATATAAAAGTAAAAAGATATATTTACATATATGAAATATACTGATTGCTTTTATTTTATTTATGTGGGTATCAATAATTCATGTTGAATTTGAATATTTGAGTTCTTTATTTGTTATTTTAAAATTCTAAAAATATTTTTGTGTTATTTTAATAGAAATCTAGATGTGAAAAAGTCAATATCTGAAAGTCTGTGAAAATCTGTGAAAGTCCATGAGAGTGATTTATGAAAGTCTACAAAAGTCTGTGAAAGTCCATGAGAGTGATTTGTGAAAGTCTGCAAAAGTCTGTGAAAGTCTATGAAAATCCATAAGAGTCAATCTGTGAAAGTCTGCAAAAGTCCATGAGAGTAAATTTGTGAAAGTCTGCAAAAGTCTACGAAAGTCTGCAAAAGTCTGTGAAAGTCTACAAAGTCTACAAAAGTCCATCACTTGAATAATGTCCACAAAAATCCATCAAAGTCCGTATCGACTACCCCCCTCCACCACTGCTGTTCTCGACCCCAGCAAAAACCCTAAAAACTCTCACTCTCTCTCTCTCTCTCTCCCTTTGAATTCGTGATCTGGTCACGCGAAACCATGGCGGGTTGGCAGAGGCACTTGCGATCCGTTCTCCGCCAAGTCGAGGCGACGCGGAAGCAAATCTGCGCCTCGCATGTTCACTCTTACAGCTCCCTCGCTCGCTCGAACCCTCTCTCAGGTAATGCAAAACCCTAATAAATCCGTTCTTCGCATGTTCCCTCGCTCGCTCGATCGAATTATTTGAAATTTCTGGTCTTTCAACAAATATCGATCTCTGTGTTGCTTCTTAGAAACCTCATTTGGGGAGTTTGTGTTCACTTGAATGCTTTTAGAACTTTGTTATCAATTCGAATTAAGTTGATGTTTTAGGGTTTTGGTAGTCTGCATTTAGTATGAGTTGGATGCTTTGAGGTTTTTGGAAGGTAAAACTGGGTCTCCTTGCAGGGCAAGTCTTTTCTTCAGCAATGGCAGTGAACGCGTCTTGTAAAACCATTCGGGGCCCTCTTCATCAGTATCTGCAGCGTGTGGTAATGCCTTCTGATCTTCTAGTCGTCCATGCAATACTTGATGCCTTGACTAAAACCATTACACACTGATATAATATATATGGATATGTTCGTCTAGGCTTATGATGGTGGGTATTCGTTCTAATGTAAAATCATTATAAGTTCTCAACAGATAGGCAAATGACTTTTAAAATTGTAAAACACTGAAAATGTGTTCAAACAAATTTTGATGTAGGGGATTTCAAGTTCTCGAAATATGTTATCAAAGTCTGATGATCTGGTGCCTGTCTCTTCTCCATTGACACCTGTTTTGCCATCGGGTGGTGGGAAAACTGAAGGCCAGATGGTCTCAAAGCCTTCAAAAGTGCAAGCTATCTTAAAGAAAATAAGACAGGTACACGTGTATTTTTATGAGCATATATCCTTTGTTTGTATTGCAGTGGCTTAGTGAGTTTCTATGGCATATGAAGATGAGCATCTATAATGAATGGTTGATTGTGAAATGTTTGATGTGTGTTTGAGAGAAGTACTATGTGTGTGGGTTAGTAACTGAGATCATGATGGGCAACAAGCCTGCTTATAGCTTTCTTTTCTTAACTCAGAGTTTGTGGGAATTTTATCGGGAGTCAATATTTGATGATGGATTTCCATGAACTCCTAAAATTTAAGCATCTGAGTTGTGAGATTTTATTTTGAAATGAGATATGGTAGGCTTAGATAAAGAAGACAAGTCCGAAGCATAATTAGAATAAAGCAAATAAAAAAAATCTGGAAAAAAGGAAAAAGGAAGAAGGGCTGTAAACAGTATACAAGCTATTGAGTTGGGAGGATGAAGATTCAGGGTGGTGAGAAAGGATTTCTGCCATTGGTTTGTTTTGCACATCGCTAAGCATTGTTTTCTTAGTAACTTGTTTGGTTAATATGTCCCCCCAACAAAAAAAGCGTTCAACTACTGGATTTAATTACAATTTACAACAAGACTCTCAACTGTCTGTCCCCTCCCTTTATTTACTCTGAAATTGTGTGCTGCCATGATTGTTCCATAGTGAGGATGGATAGGAGGGTGCGCAATGTCGCTTCCAGTATGCATAACAAGAATTCATACGTAACTAGTTGGCTATAACATTCATTGTTCAAGGTAACTACGTTCATCCTGTCTCTCAACTAAAGTTCTTTTCCTGTGCAGAATGGCCAATTATGTAGGAGAGCCATGTCAATGAGAATTCATAATCAATAATTTATGAAATTTATTTTTTTGAAGAGGGCTAGGAGCTATATTATTATAAAACCCCTCAAACAAAGGATAAAAAGAGCTCCAAGAAAACAACAAAAAAGGCTAAGCAAAATGAAGAAAACAAAATAAAAGGAGAGGTCCTTAGGTAAAGGAAACACCAATACTACACCAAAAAATTATTACCACCCGTTCCAATTTGCACTCGTATAGAGCTATATAGAAAGTTAATTTAGTTTTGTTTCCATTAGTTTGATCACTGTTTTTGGCTTTTATAATAATTATTTGTGGATGGACTCCCTCATGTGCTTTATGTGTTTTTGTTTTGGGGACATCCAACTCATTTAGTGGAAGGGTTTGTTTTATCAAATAACAAAAAAAAAAACAGCTTTAGTTGCAAGATGTGAAGCGTTATTTGGTTAATATGTAACTCTTGTAGTTTTTGGAAGTTGGTAGGAACCTACCACCATAATGTCCCTTGGGGTAAAGTTCCAAGAAGTAATACTTTGGACTGGTATCCGGATTTAGTCAATTAATCGTGGTAGCGAGTCTACCATTTCCTTCCAAAAAAAAAAAAATTCCCAAGAAGCAACTCTTGAAAAAAATTTTATGTGAAGGTTGGAACATTTCATTAAGAGAAAATCCCTTGAAACAAATGGAGATGAAGGATCTCCAATTTATACAAAATAATGAAAAGAAAATAAAAAAGAACAAAAAACCATCGAATGGGCTGCAAACAGCCCAACAAACAACCCCCCAAAAAACCATGTCAACCCTACATTCCTTTCCCATCATAACCCATAATCTTTGAGGGGGGGGGGGGGGGGGGGGGCGCTTCCACTAGGAGCACTTTTCACCCATGAGAGAAGGTTTGCCATAATGATCACTTATGCATTCTCCACTGTGGTCCTTTTCGATTGAAGAAGCATTCATTTCAAGGAAGCCATATCCCCCAACATACCGCATGGGGAATAAGCCCTTTGAACTTGGCACCGTTACTTCGATCTCCTTTTTTGCATATAGTTGGAATGTGTATAACTCTTGTAGTTTACACTGTACTTTTTTTTGTTACTTATTTTCTTATTTTAATTGAGGAATACTTGGAAATCAGTCTATATCCTAATATGTTTATTGTTTTTATATATGGTTTCAATTTTGGTTGTTTTCAACATTGGAGAGCAAGAAACTGGGATTGGTTGTTTTGGCATCTCTCTCTCTCTCTCTCTGTTTTTTTTTAAATTTCTATTGCCTTTTGGAGATTCCTCGTCTCCTTTTTGTTCGAGGGGCAATTTCATAATATAATTGTTCCTATCTTTCAATTTAAAAAAGAAACTCGGGTGACATTCTTTGAAGTTCTAGTAGCTTTATTCTTTCCTATCAGCACATCTCTTTTTGTTTCTGTTTTTTTATTGGAAAGGTGGGATGTCGACTAAACAGAACTAATTGTTAAATATCCATGGGGGTGAGAAGAGAAGTTTCTCATTAGTACAAAAGAAGAAAAAACAAACAGAGAAAGGGGTCCCCTTAAGCCATGTTACACGAACATCTATCAGCATGGTTTTTGCTCGCAAAATTTGAATTCCTTCCTGCTTGTGTGTCTATGTTGAGATTTTGAAAATATACTTTTGGCTCTTCAAATATCTCTTGTTCTCCTCTTGCCTCACCCTTCATGCAACCAAATGACCAATGTTGCACTTGTGGGATATGGTTCTGCCTTTTGGATGCCCATAAACTGACAATGTTGGGATCTTGAGTGAGTGAATGATGAAGTTACAAAAAGAAATGGAGGTAATCTTATTTGTAAATAAAATGGATCTTTCTTTTTCTTTTTTGAGTAAATGAAGGTATCGACTTTGATTTGGCTACTCATTTATCATTGATGTTAAGGTTTTAATTTATATCAAATCAATCATATCATGATCAAAATTAGCTGTGAATATGGAAAGTTACATGCTTCTTAGCATATAAGTGGCAGTGATGTTCTCTTAATAGTGTAAAAAAAAGGTTGATCAAGTATAGTCATTTGTGATTCCTCTCCTTTCTCTTCTTTTCTTTCTCTGTCATCTCCATCTCTACCTTTTTTTATTTTTATTTATTTACATTTTCTATAGCACATAGAAACCGCCTGCCTATAAGTTTTGCAGTTAAGAGTTTGGCCGGTTTTAATAACTGTCTGAATCCAAAATTTCAGCTATTTCAGGTAATTGGGTGTCTATGGGGGGTCTGGATCCTCTGCTTGACTCTAATTGTGCTATGATCCGCTTGACTTTCGTTGTAAGGTTGCCACGTCTAATTCTTTTACATCATACGGTCAGAAAAAAATTTAGAAATTTTAGTGCGTTTAACTATAGTGGGTCCCACTTCCATTTTTTTTATAGGGCTGATAGAAACTTTCCATCGTGGGTCCCTTTTTTTTTCTTCTCTTTTTGGCTTTTTCGGCTGACACCGCCTGGTCCTTTTTATTTTATTTTATTTTGTTAAGGAGGTTGCACCTCTCTTTTTTGAGATCCTAAGATTTGTAGATTTAGGAATAAGATTAATAATACCTTGAGCAAATAAAACTGAGACTGATTCGCTTGGATGAAAAATTTGGATGATTTGTACAAAACTTGGAGGACTTGTATAAAAGAACTAAAATTTTTTTTGGCTTCCCAAAGGTGTAAGGTTCAGCCTCCTAACAAAAAAAAATAAAAAATAACAACCTCCTTAACCCCAAAAAAATAAAAAAATAACAACCTCCTTAACCCAAAACAAAAAAGGACTAGGCGGTGTGTCAGCTGAAAAAGCCAAAAAGAAAAGAAAATTAAAAAGGGACCCACGATGGAAAGTTTGTGTCAAGCCTTAAAAAAAAAAAAAAGGAAGTGGGGCCCACTATAGTTAAACCCTCTAAAATTTCTAAATTTTTTTCTGACCATATGATGTAAAAGAATTAGATGTGGCAACCTGAAAGTCAAGCAAATCTTAGTACAATGAGAGTCAAGCAGAGGATCCGGACCCGTCTGTGGGTTGCTACTTTATCCAATCAGAGTCCTACTTACTTTGGGCGGGCAAGTAAATGTCTTGAGAGGAGGTTGTTTCTAAAAGTTATAGAATATGTGTTTCCTGGTGGACAGTGTGCAAGGAATCAATTATGACCTCGACTACATTGACAAGATAAAACATAGACGGAACATGAAAGTATTATATTGGACAAGGATAGGCCAGGCCGATAAAATTTTTATATGCCTGAGTGTTTTCAAAGCATGATTAGTTGAATTGGGTGTCTTTTGTTTCTCATCTCTTTGTTTCTTTCTTCATTGTATGTATCTCTTCTCAAGTGACAGTAGATCACCATGGAAGGTAAACATTGATGTATTTGTATAATAAATTTTTTATGTGTAATATGCAGTATAAAGAAGAGGAAATAAGGTAATATGCCATCATGCGTGGGAGTCAAAGTGGCATTTGAGAGGTGATGAAATGGACTGGAATATTATAATGTCTCAAGATAGTATATTTTGGATTTTTCTTTCATGCAGTATATCCAGTGCAAGAGCAAACAGAAATTGATTGTCCTGACCATCTTCTTGCAAATGTAGTTTTAATTGTTTGCTGGTTTGGTTCTGTCTTTTACCTTTGCTCTCAACTTTTTTCCCTAGTTTTTAAAATTTCCTTCAACTGTAATGTAAAGCATCCTTGCTAATTTCCTTTTTCATGTTGCATGGTCATTTTAGAGTCCCAAAAAAGTCAATTTAGTGGCAGCCCTGGTGCGTGGCATGCGTGTTGAAGATGCTCTGTTGCAATTGCAAGTATCAGTAAAAAGAGCTGCGAAGACTGTCTATAAGGTCTTGTTAATTATCATGCAAATGCTTCCTCTACTTTTTTTTTTGGTTGTGGAGGCTTTGCTGTATCAGTATTGTACTTAACTTTTTTTTTTGATTGTGGAGGCTTTGCCATATCAGTATTGTAGGCTTCCACAATCAGAATGGGGAGGATCTTCACTGTACATCCATTGTTTTGTTCCAAATCTTACAGTTAAAGAATTTTATCAATATATGGTGCAGGTCATACACTCAGCTCGTGCAAATGCGGCTCACAACCATGGGCTGGATCCAGATCGCCTCATTGTTGGTAAGCCAATTTGCTTAATTTTTCTCCCAACAGCTTTTCACAGTATTCTTGCAATTGGAAGGTTTACTAATCTGTTTCTTTTTTTTTTAATGGAAAAAATAACCAGATGAAGCTTTTGTTGGGAGTCTTCTTGAAACGTATCTCTTACCATGCGAAGATGAGGCATGGGATCATGGAAAGGCCACACTGTAGACTGACAGTTGTGTTAAGGGAGATTACACCAGAAGAGGAGGCTAAGCTAAGATTGCTGAGAGTCTGCAACTACATTAAGATAAGAAAGAAAAGAAAGCGGCTTGTTCCCCACCGACTCATTGAGGTTACTACTAGATGGGGTCACAAGCGTAGAACAAATGAAATGATGCTGCATCAGATGCTGCTGTGAGCCCCCATCGTTCCAGTACATCTGTTGACTGAAAGGTAACATGATTGAAGTAGATAAAAGCAACCCAACCCACATATACATACTATGCGATTAAGTAGCCTTGTACATGGAATTCAATTTGCTAATTATTCAATCAATGCAGGTTTCATATGGGGTGACGAAGTGGTTATAGAGGAAACATCATGCTTTTCCCCCATTTGATTCTGTATTGTATTAGGCATAAGATATAATATATTGTTATGTCCGACACAAGGTTCGCTCTTCGGCCAGAGTCATGGGGGGGGGGGTCTTTTGAGTCCCCCTGACCCTGACATACCTGATGTATGCAATATCATTGACTAATGATAATGATATATGATGAGTTACAGGCAGTTACCAATGTAGATGCTATGTAATTGGTTCTTATCGTTGAGAGCCTAGCTAGTAATAGGAACATCCCCCCCAAAAAGGATCACCCTAATATATATCGATCATGGCTATTGAGAACAAATCAAAAATTAGTTGGCTATATTATGATCTCTGATCTGCTTGCCCATGGAACCAAAGTAAAAAAGATTACATGGTTTGTGAATGATTCATATATCAAGAGTTTTTTCAACTAATATTGGGGATCCTCGTCACCAAAAAAAAAAAAAGGCTTGAATGGGGATTCCATATTTGTTTTTGTATTTTATATTTAAAAAACCAAGATAAAATAGGGATGATGATTTTGATAATAAGCCAAATGATAGAGAAGAGAAGAGGCAACCCAAAAGACTGAATTCAGTTATGAGTTATCCCCATCATGTACTCTGTCGTTATTCTATATTTCATTAAGTGGATATTCCGGATTTACATTTGTATGAAGCGCCTCTCCTCTCTTCTCTTTTTCTTTTTTTTTTTATGTAAGGAGATCCCTCGTTTCCACCTTGAGAATGCAATATTTATAAAAATTCATGTTGTTTTTTTTCTCTTCTGTTTTTCCTGCAAAATTGGCATCTGTGAATCTGAACTTTGTGTTTCACTATTTGGTGTTTGTAGGGGAGATGGAGCAGACAAGGTCCAGAGGTTATGCCAAAGAGTGAGGGAGATGCTCTGATGACATGATTTTTTTGATGAAGCAGTGGTGGTTTCTCTGTGTGAACTGCTTGATCGACAATAAAACTCATCTAGCCTTGTTTTTGTTATCTTTAGCCGTTAATTTATAAATCAAGAAGAATGAGATATCATATCTGTAGCTGGTCCTTCCAGATGTAATTGATTGAATTCCTGCCCTCCATCCTCCATCTTGGTCTCATTTTAAAGATAGAGCTTAGAAACTCATAAAACTGTGATGTTGCAGGATACAGGAAGATTTGATGTTAATAAATCATAGATCTTCATTGGGCTTATAATCTGTTGGGGACATTTGCAAAAAATAATTCATATAATAATACTTCTATTAATATTTCGTAATGTTACTATTTCAAATACGCGTGGAATATGTAACATAGCATGAGGTTATGTAAATTGTATGTTAAAAGTATTTAAATTGTTTTAATAGCCACATATTATGATTACATATTTCAATTGTATGGAAAATGTAACCTATCTAATTATACATTAGGATTTTTAATTTTAAGTCTTCACAAATCATCATATTTAGTGATCGATTTTTTTTTTTTGTATTTAACTTTTAGTCTTCAGATTTAAATGATAGGGGTGCAACTCGGGCGGGTTGGGTCGGAATCTGGTCGGGTTCGGCTTTAACCCACATTGCACAGAGCCCAACCCGAACCCGAGCCCGAACCCGGCCTCAACCCGAAGGGTTCAACCCGAACCCGACCTCAACCCGCGGGTTCGGGTTGAATTCGGGCTCGGGTTTAATACTTAAAAAATCATAAAAATTATTTAATAAATAACACAATAAACTCTAATTAATTAAATGTATATTCACCACAAAAAAAACTTACAAAATCCAAATAGTTTATGAATACATATTCTAAATTTTAATTAAGCTAAACATAACTTCATCGCTTTTCAACAAAAATATAAAAAAAACATTTACCAATTCAGGTTCGGGTTGAGCCCGCATAACCCGACCCCCCAACCCAAACCCGACCCGAATTGGGTTCGGGTTAGTTCGGGTTCGGGTCGGATTGAACCCAGCAGAGAAAAACCTCAATCCAAACCCGCCCATGAACCGGGTTGGGTCGGGTTCAACCCGCCCAAGTTGCACGCCTATTAAATGATCAATTTTAGAGGCTTCAGGGTTCACTTTCAAAATGAGGGAGAGAGAATATCAGGGACGGAGACGGTGGATGATCGAGCTACTCTGATTAAACATCGTTGGCCTCTATTAGTGATTGACATGATGTTCCGAATGGATTTCACATAGAGAGACTCAATGAAGTTTTCAAAGAAGTTTCAATTACCAGAAAACCTTAACCCCTCCCCTGTGTCAGTATGCATGTTTATTTACTAAAATGTCCCTAAATCAAAAGTCTGAAAGCATCAGTTTTCCAAGACGACAAAATCACACAATCCCTTTATACTTGGTTGTCCAGTGTACCGAAGAGACCCTCCCAATAAGGTCGGAGGAATGGCGCGGAATCCTCTCCCTTTCAAGGTATGAAACTAGTGTTCTTTCTCCCTCTCTCCCTCACTCACACAATTTGATTTTGATTTTTTTTTTTTGTTTGTTTGTTTTTGAAGCAGATAATATTGGGATCCTCATCTGCGGCTCGTAAGGATATCCTGGCAGAGATGGGTTATCAATTCACTGTCATGGTTCATCTTCACTTTTCTCCTTTTTGGTTCCCTTCATTTTATTTGATTCGTTGTTGTAACTGTAGTTTTTATGTTTTCACTGATGTTGTCTTCTCTTTTTTTTTTTTGTTTGTTAAGACGGCAGACATAGATGAGAAATCGATGAGGAGGGAGAAGCCGGAGGAGCTCGTCATGGTTCTCGCCGAGGCCAAAGTGGGTTTTCTTTTCTTTTCTTGTTTTTCTCCCCAATTTTGACTCTTTTTTTTTTTTATTTCATTTTGCTTGAATACAATGGTGGTTGTGGGTTTATGATATATTTTTAATGTGAGTATGGGATGTATGTTTTCTTGGGGAGTTGGTATCTGAAAGGGAGAGAATTCATGGACTTGTGGAAATCTGCAACTTGGGTGGGAGAACATGAGCAAGAAACTGGGATTGGTTGTTTTGGCATCTCTCTCTCTCTCTCTCTCTGTTTTTTTTTAAATTTCTATTGCCTTTTGGAGATTCCTCGTCTCCTTTTTGTTCGAGGGGCAATTTCATAATATAATTGTTCCTATCTTTCAATTTAAAAAAGAAACTCGGGTGACATTCTTTGAAGTTCTAGTAGCTTTATTCTTTCCTATCAGCACATCTCTTTTTGTTTCTGTTTTTTTATTGGAAAGGTGGGATGTCGACTAAACAGAACTAATTGTTAAATATCCATGGGGGTGAGAAGAGAAGTTTCTCATTAGTACAAAAGAAGAAAAAACAAACAGAGAAAGGGGTCCCCTTAAGCCATGTTACACGAACATCTATCAGCATGGTTTTTGCTCGCAAAATTTGAATTCCTTCCTGCTTGTGTGTCTATGTTGAGATTTTGAAAATATACTTTTGGCTCTTCAAATATCTCTTGTTCTCCTCTTGCCTCACCCTTCATGCAACCAAATGACCAATGTTGCACTTGTGGGATATGGTTCTGCCTTTTGGATGCCCATAAACTGACAATGTTGGGATCTTGAGTGAGTGAATGATGAAGTTACAAAAAGAAATGGAGGTAATCTTATTTGTAAATAAAATGGATCTTTCTTTTTCTTTTTTGAGTAAATGAAGGTATCGACTTTGATTTGGCTACTCATTTATCATTGATGTTAAGGTTTTAATTTATATCAAATCAATCATATCATGATCAAAATTAGCTGTGAATATGGAAAGTTACATGCTTCTTAGCATATAAGTGGCAGTGATGTTCTCTTAATAGTGTAAAAAAAAGGTTGATCAAGTATAGTCATTTGTGATTCCTCTCCTTTCTCTTCTTTTCTTTCTCTGTCATCTCCATCTCTACCTTTTTTTATTTTTATTTATTTACATTTTCTATAGCACATAGAAACCGCCTGCCTATAAGTTTTGCAGTTAAGAGTTTGGCCGGTTTTAATAACTGTCTGAATCCAAAATTTCAGCTATTTCAGGTAATTGGGTGTCTATGGGGGGTCTGGATCCTCTGCTTGACTCTAATTGTGCTATGATCCGCTTGACTTTCGTTGTAAGGTTGCCACGTCTAATTCTTTTACATCATACGGTCAGAAAAAAATTTAGAAATTTTAGTGCGTTTAACTATAGTGGGTCCCACTTCCATTTTTTTTATAGGGCTGATAGAAACTTTCCATCGTGGGTCCCTTTTTTTTTCTTCTCTTTTTGGCTTTTTCGGCTGACACCGCCTGGTCCTTTTTATTTTATTTTATTTTGTTAAGGAGGTTGCACCTCTCTTTTTTGAGATCCTAAGATTTGTAGATTTAGGAATAAGATTAATAATACCTTGAGCAAATAAAACTGAGACTGATTCGCTTGGATGAAAAATTTGGATGATTTGTACAAAACTTGGAGGACTTGTATAAAAGAACTAAAATTTTTTTTGGCTTCCCAAAGGTGTAAGGTTCAGCCTCCTAACAAAAAAAAATAAAAAATAACAACCTCCTTAACCCCAAAAAAATAAAAAAATAACAACCTCCTTAACCCAAAACAAAAAAGGACTAGGCGGTGTGTCAGCTGAAAAAGCCAAAAAGAAAAGAAAATTAAAAAGGGACCCACGATGGAAAGTTTGTGTCAAGCCTTAAAAAAAAAAAAAAGGAAGTGGGGCCCACTATAGTTAAACCCTCTAAAATTTCTAAATTTTTTTCTGACCATATGATGTAAAAGAATTAGATGTGGCAACCTGAAAGTCAAGCAAATCTTAGTACAATGAGAGTCAAGCAGAGGATCCGGACCCGTCTGTGGGTTGCTACTTTATCCAATCAGAGTCCTACTTACTTTGGGCGGGCAAGTAAATGTCTTGAGAGGAGGTTGTTTCTAAAAGTTATAGAATATGTGTTTCCTGGTGGACAGTGTGCAAGGAATCAGTTATGACCTCGACTACATTGACAAGATAAAACATAGATGGAACATGAAAGTATTACATTGGACAAGGATAGGCCAGGCCGATAAAATTTTTATATGCCTGAGTGTTTTCAAAGCATGATTAGTTGAATTGGGTGTCTTTTGTTTCTCATCTCTTTGTTTCTTTCTTCATTGTATGTATCTCTTCTCAAGTGACAGTAGATCACCATGGAAGGTAAACATTGATGTATTTGTATAATAAATTTTTTATGTGTAATATGCAGTATAAAGAAGAGGAAATAAGGTAATATGCCATTCATGCGTGGGAGTCAAAGTGGCATTTGAGAGGTGATGAAATGGACTGGAATATTATAATGTCTCAAGATAGTATATTTTGGATTTTTCTTTCATGCAGTATATCCAGTGCAAGAGCAAACAGAAATTGATTGTCCTGACCATCTTCTTGCAAATGTAGTTTTAATTGTTTGCTGGTTTGGTTCTGTCTTTTACCTTTGCTCTCAACTTTTTTCCCTAGTTTTTAAAATTTCCTTCAACTGTAATGTAAAGCATCCTTGCTAATTTCCTTTTTCATGTTGCATGGTCATTTTAGAGTCCCAAAAAAGTCAATTTAGTGGCAGCCCTGGTGCGTGGCATGCGTGTTGAAGATGCTCTGTTGCAATTGCAAGTATCAGTAAAAAGAGCTGCGAAGACTGTCTATAAGGTCTTGTTAATTATCATGCAAATGCTTCCTCTACTTTTTTTTTTGGTTGTGGAGGCTTTGCTGTATCAGTATTGTACTTAACTTTTTTTTTTGATTGTGGAGGCTTTGCCATATCAGTATTGTAGGCTTCCACAATCAGAATGGGGAGGATCTTCACTGTACATCCATTGTTTTGTTCCAAATCTTACAGTTAAAGAATTTTATCAATATATGGTGCAGGTCATACACTCAGCTCGTGCAAATGCGGCTCACAACCATGGGCTGGATCCAGATCGCCTCATTGTTGGTAAGCCAATTTGCTTAATTTTTCTCCCAACAGCTTTTCACAGTATTCTTGCAATTGGAAGGTTTACTAATCTGTTTCTTTTTTTTTTAATGGAAAAAATAACCAGATGAAGCTTTTGTTGGAAAGGGAGTCTTCTTGAAACGTATCTCTTACCATGCGAAGATGAGGCATGGGATCATGGAAAGGCCACACTGTAGACTGACAGTTGTGTTAAGGGAGATTACACCAGAAGAGGAGGCTAAGATTGCTAAACTGAGAGTCTGCAACTACATTAAGATGACAAAGAAGGAGAAGCGGCTTGTTCCCCACCGACTCATTGAGGTTACTACTAGATGGGGTCACAAGCGTAGAACAAATGATGCTGCATCAGATGCTGCTGTGGCTTGAGCCCCCATCGTTCCAGTACATCTGTTGACTGAAAGGTAACATGATTGAAGTAGATAAAAGCAACCCACATATACAGATTATACTATGCGATTAAGTAGCCTTGTACATGGAATTCAGATTGCTAATTATTCAATCAATGCAGGTTTCATATGGGGTGACGAAGTGGTTATAGAGGAAACATCATGCTTTTCCCCCATTTGATTCTGTATTAGGAATAGCATAAGATATAAATAATTGTTATGTCCGACACAAGGTTCGCTCTTCGGCCAGAGTCATGGGGGGTCTTTAAGTTTTGAGTCCCCCTGACATACCTGATGTATGCAATAAATTTGAGTTACAGGCAGTTACCAATGTAGATGCTATGTAATTGGTTCTTATCGTTGAGAGACTACTAGTGTAATAGGAACATCCACCAATAAAAGGATCACCCTAATATGATCATCGCATGGCTATTGAGAACAAATCAAATTAGTTGGCTCTATTTATGAATCTCTGTGACTTGCTCCCATGGAACCAAAGTAAAAAAGATTACATGGTTTGTGAATGATTCATATATCAAGAGTTTTTTCAACTAATATTGGGGATCCTCGTCACCAAAAAAAGGTTTGGCTATGGAATGGATATTCCAATTTGTGTTTGGTATTTGTATTGGCAAAAACCAGGATAAATAGGATGATTGATTTGATAATAAGCCAAATGATGTAGAAGAGAATAGAGGCAACCCAACAGACTGAATTCAGTTATGAGTATTCCATCATGGGTACTCTGTCGTTATTCTATCGTTCATTAAGTGGATAGTCCGGGATTACATTTGTATGAAGCGCCTCTTCTCTTTCTCCTTTTCTTTTCTTTTATTTATGTAAGGGGATCCCTCGTTTCCACCTTGAGAATGCAATATTTATAAAAATTCACGTTGTTTTATTTTCTCTTCTGTTTTTCCTGCAAAATTGGCATCTGTGAATCTGAACTTTGTGTTTCACTATTTGGTGTTTGTAGGGGAGATGGAGCAGACAAGGTCCAGAGGTTATGCCAAAGAGTGAGGGAGATGCTCTGATGACATGATTTTTTTGATGAAGCAGTGGTGGTTTCTCTGTGTGAACTGCTTGATCGACAATCAAACTCATCTAGCCTTGTTTTTGTTATCTTTAGCCGTTAATTTATAAATCAAGAAGAATGAGATATCATATCTGTAGCTGGTCCTTCCAGATGTAATTGATTGAATTCCTGCCCTCCATCCTCCATCTTGGTCTCATTTTAAAGATAGAGCTTAGAAACTCATAAAACTGTGATGTTGCAGGATACAGGAAGATTTGATGTTAATAAATCATAGATCTTCATTGGGCTTATAATCTGTTGGGGACATTTGCAAAAAATAATTCATATAATAATACTTCTATTAATATTTCGTAATGTTACTATTTCAAATACGCGTGGAATATGTAACATAGCATGAGGTTATGTAAATTGTATGTTAAAAGTATTTAAATTGTTTTAATAGCCACATATTATGATTACATATTTCAATTGTATGGAAAATGTAACCTATCTAATTATACATTAGGATTTTTAATTTTAAGTATTCACAAATCATCATATTTAGTGATCGATTTTTTTTTTTGTAGGGTTAAAAACATATAAGTCCTTACAAATATGAAAAAATTCATATAAATTCCTATTAAAATTAAAATAGACGAACGAATCATGAAAACTCAAACAAATTCAATTATCATCCCTGAGTTAAATTTCCATCCAAATGTAACGGAATATTCCTAGAATATTCCGTTACATATAATTGTGTAGACATTGAAGTCCTTATAAATAGTCATAAAGATAAATTAGTCCCTGCAAAAGATAAAATTGCCCCTAAAAAACTTTTACATTAAATTGTGTATATATTGTAGTCCCTATAAATAATCATAAAGACAAATTAGTCCCCGCAAAAGATAAAATTGCCCTTGAAAGACTTTTACATATAATTGAATAGACATTACAGTCCTTATACATTAGGATTTTTAGTTTTAAGTCTTTACAAATCATCATATCTAGTGATCGATTTTTTTTTTTTTTTTGTATTTAGGTTTTAGTCCCTAGATTTAAATGATCAATCTCAGAGGTTTCAGGGTTCACTTTCAAAATGAGGGAGAGAGAATATCAGGGACGGAGACGGTGGATGATCGAGCTACTCTGATTAAACATCGTTGGCCTCTATTAGTGATTGACATGATGCTCAGTTGCTCACGTGAGGCCACCGCCGTGTGTTGGCTTTCTTAACTGGATTTCACATAGAGAGACTCAATGATGTTTTCACAGAAGTTTCAAACCCCTTTCAATGCAATTACCAGAAAAAACCTTAACCCCTCCTCTGTGTCAGTATGCATGTTTATTTACTAAAATGTCCCTAAATCAAAAGTCTGAAAGCATCAGTTTTCCAAGACGACAAAATCACAGAATCCCTTTATACTTGGTTGTCCAGTGTACCGAAGAGACCCTCCCAATAAGGCCGGAGGAATGGCGCGGAATCCTCTCCCTTTCAAGGTATGAAACTAGTGTTCTTTCTCCCTCTCTCCCTCACTCACACAATTTGATTTTGATTTTGATTTTTTTTTGTTTGTTTGTTTTTGAAGCAGATAATATTGGGATCCTCATCTGCGGCTCGTAAGGATATCCTGGCAGAGATGGGTTATCAATTCACTGTCATGGTTCATCTTCACTTTTCTCCTTTTTGGTTCCCTTCATTTTATTTGATTCGTTGTTGTAACTGTAGTTTTTATGTTTTCACTGATGTTGTCTTCTCTTTTTTTTTTTTTTTTGTTAAGACGGCAGACATAGATGAGAAATCGATGAGGAGGGAGAAGCCGGAGGAGCTCGTCATGGTTCTCGCCGAGGCCAAAGTGGGTTTTCTTTTCTTTTCTTGTTTTTCTCCCCAATTTTGACTCTTTTTTTTTTATTTCATTTTGCTTGAATACAATGGTGGTTGTGGGTTTATGATATATTTTTAATGTGAGTATGGGATGTATGTTTTCTTGGGGAGTTGGTATCTGAAAGGGAGAGAATTCATGGACTTGTGGAAACCTGCAACTTGGGTGGGAGAACATGAGATCATGAAGATGGGCGATTTTAGTGTGTACTGAAATGTGGGTGTTGGTTTCCACTATAATCATCTTTGATTATTTGGGGTTGAGTTTTGAATTTTTAGGATCTTTTTTGATTTTTTACTAGTTGTTTCAGATTGTAGGGTTTTTGGTTAGGATTTAGATTTGAAGTAGTTTGCTAGGAATTTTTTGAATTTTTAGGTTTTATTTTAGATTTTAAGTTAAGATTATGTTAAGCAATGGATTTTTTATAGGTGCCACTCAGAAAAAAAAAAAAAAAAAAATTTCCTTGTGAATTCATGGAGTTATCCTTGAAGAAGATGGTGATCTTATTCTCTTTTGTGAATTCATGGGTTTTCTTCTAACATCGATTTTTCCCCCGTAGCTGCCACTATGTCACTTTTTGTGGATGGTTTTAGTAAGTGCATGACTAAAATATGTGAAGTATGTAGTCATTGGTTTAGATGAAGCAAAGTTGCAAAGCACCTAATATTGTTGATAGTTAGGTCGCCCATGGAATAGGCAGATACTATAGGTGTTTTTGTGCATAATCTTGGAAGGAAAATGAAGGAATCTGGGTCAAATGGAAAAGTTTTTTTAGTTGTTTGTGCCTATGATGGAAATTGACATATTATGATTCCGTTATTTTCCCTAACTTTCCATCACATTCACCCCTATCAAGAGGTGAAAAAAAAAACCATCACTCTATTCTAATAAGACAAAAGAAACAAAGGAAAATGAAATAATTTTTTTTCTCTCCTTTTGTTTGGCACTAGTTTTTGAGTAGTAGGGGGGGATTTTACCTTTGCCTTAATTTCCTGCATGCACAAACACACCCTATGTAGACAATATTCGTCTACATTTATAATATGTTACATGCTCGTGTCCTCCATTTAGGTAGACAATATTCGTCCATGTAACACATATTTTGACTTGGTTGAACAGGCCTTATAAGCTATTACTTGGAAGAAGTACTTCTATGCATGAATATTGGGAAAATCTATATTGATCTCTATATGCTTCAAATTTTGAAAGATGGGATTTTACACTCTCCGAGTTGTCTGAGGGAGTCCAGCTGAACTTTGAATTTTAAATGGATAAAAACGAAGACATCAAAGAAAAATGTCAAAGATTTCTCAATGGCATTCCACCCTTAAAATATTTACCTTTCACATTGATTCATGAGTATCACTCTTTCCTGAACCCATATGAATGTTTGAATTTCTTATAACACACACACACACACACACGATGTCTGACTTGATGAGTCATAGCTTCCATTTGTAATTTATAATCATAGGTCTTAAACAGTTAATATTTTGCAACAAAATTGGCTTCTCAATCATATTCATATTTTTTTTAGCTTTAAAAAAAAAAAAATATGGTACTATATGCAGAAAGGATCGTTTCTGGGTTTGTTTGTTGTAGATTTGGTGTGCTTTTCATTTTCAGATTATATCACTTTGTTTTATTCCTAATATTCTTATTGGTGCTGATAAATAAACAAGATTTAATTCTCTTTCATTGCTTTTACTTGTAATGAAACTTTTTGATTCGATATCTTATACTAGTTATGTTGGCCTTTCATGTCAGGCAAACGCCATCACATCCAAGCTAGACACCACCACTTATAAAGAAGAGGCTGAACCAACATTATTGATTACTTCTGACACAGTATGCCCCAAATCTGTCTTATTATTACTGTTCTTGGTTCTAGATTTTTGAGTCCATTGTCATGTCTTGTAATCCATAATTGTTTGTTATTTAGGTAACAGTTATGTCAAATATGTTCAATAGCCGAACACAGAGAATGCATTAGGTTGAGAGGAATTCTGTATAATATACAATGCTATGATTTTTAATGTGCAGAGATTGTCTTTCTTTGTGCAGAGTATGCTTCATGGGCACTAGATACCATTCTCTCTCTTCCTTAATTTGTGATGTTTCCCTTTTGGTTGATAATAATGGGATGCTATATCTGCCTGAGTGCCAGTACTAAAGTATTGTAAAAAAATTGTCCTGATCTCTAAGTCCATTAATTGATATAGTCATGCTCACTTTCTTCACCATTAATATTTTATTCTCATCCTTAAAATTTTCTATTTATCATGCTCACACAATTACATAGTACTCATTTATTATGTACCTTGATGTCATCCACAGACGAGATGTTCTTTGTCAAGGATTTGTAATCTTTCATCGTGTCTGACATCTTAATTTCCATGGTGTTTTTCGACCACTTATTTTTCTACTGAAGCATTGGGTATTATGAATTCAATCCTATATTGATATTTTATAACTATAAATTCTGAATAATATGGAGGTGGTCGTCCATGAAGGGGAGGTTAAAGAAAAACCATCCAGCAAGGAAGAAGCGCGCCAATATCTTAAAGGTTTGCTTATAAGAAGTCACCATCTACGCTATCTTTTTTGGCTAAATGGTGTCTGATAATAATTCTGTTCATTGCAGGCTATTCTGGAGGCCATGTATCAACAGTAGGATCTGTGCTTGTTACCAACCTTAAGACGGGTGTCAGAAGGGGAGGGTGCGACATAGCTGAGGTACTCTGTGCATATATATTTTCTTGCTCTTGGTTATATAAGCAGAACATGTAGAAGATTGCTATCATTTGCTCGTACAATTTGCTTTTGATAGATGTCCTTATAAAAATTAGTTTTTAAAATCAATGAATCCATCCATTTGCTTTCTAAATAAAAAGAAAAGAGGAGGAGAAACCTGTGGTTCATATATTACTATTAAAGCAGAAAGAAGGAAACTTAAATTGAAAGAAAAAAAATTGATGCTTTGATGATTTATGAAACACATTCATGTTGGGTTAACACTTTTAAAACATGGGAAGCCAAAACCAGAAGTCCAATCTATTTACTGAGAAATAACATTACTGACTTATGCATAATCTCTCTCTCTCAATTAAAGGGCCGGTGCAATATAATGAATTGAAAGTATTTGAGTGGGTCAACAAAATACTCCTTGGACCAAAAGAACTTCCACTTAACCCTAAACACTATATACCACACTGATTGAGACTCCTACTCCCTTTTATTCTATATCTAAATGACCAGAAAACACTTTCGACTGGAGTCTCGACTGAATATTTAATGGATTCCATTCCCATGACTATATGTAGAGGTAGCCCAAAAAATGGCTCAGTTACTGTTATATATGCACAGATATACATGTTGAATGTGCACATCCTTGTGGTTAAAATATATACCAAAAAATGTGCATATACATTGTTGTGTCTGTATTTCATGGGCTTAGCATTTTTTTTTGTTAGCGAAGCTCCATATGGCATTCAAACCACCTAGGTGTGACTGAGTTAACCTTCCCACGGTGTGTCTTTTCCTGGTTCTTTTACTATCAGTCACTGCCCAAAGCCAGGAAACTCTGTTGGACGACAATTTCTCATAAGGGACTATAAGGGAATATAGAGGAGGGAGGTTACCCTGTCAATTGAGAGGTCTCCCTATTTATACATACGGCTCAAATATACATCATCCGCTAAATGATGTACATGCAATCTACATATTTACATGCACCACTACATTTTTATGGTCTTTACATGCAATCCCACATTTGTACAATGATTTTACATGTAAAACATCCTAAGGTTTCCCATTCTCCTCCCCCCTTGATCTTGAGTTTATGTGAATGGCAAGTCATAGAGTTTTGGGGTGTTAGTATGCTCAATTTTCTGTACAAGTACTTTTTCTCAGGTGATTTCTAGCATTTTCTATATGTGGGCCGGTTGAACTGGACTCAACAAGTTTGTTTTCTTTCATGTGCACGAAGCTGGATTTGTACTCCAGCAATTGCATTAATTTTTATATACTTGTATTAATTCTATGATCACGCATTAATCATTCTGACCTGCTAGATCTCAACTGCAGAAGACTAATCATGTGGCAATCAATCCCTTGCAGGTTTACTTCCATGACATCCCAGATGAAGTGATCGAGAATCTGGTAACTGTATTTGTTCACTTGTTCTTGATTTTTTCCCCCTGAAAGTATGCTTAATGTCTGATCACTATCCGTGTGTTGCGTTTGCTGATATGTTACTCTGTTCCATTCAGATTGAAGAGGGAGTTGTTTTCAAGGTTGCTGGTGGGTTACTTGTTGAACATCCACTGACATTGCCATTCATTGAAGCCGTGGTTAGTGATTATGCTTTCTTTCTTTCTCTATCATATCATAAGATAAAATCAACTTAAGAAAGTAACTTAAAACATTTGTGCAGGTTGGAGCAGTCGATAGCGTGATGGGGCTTCCGAAGGATCTCACAGAGAAGCTTATACATGAGGCACTCTCCGAACCATGATAGGTCTCTCCTGTTACCCAGGTTACTGAATTTCTGCAACTTGTTGAGACCTCCATTGTTTTCTGGGAAGCCGTGACCTAATTATTTTGGCTGTCACAATCCATGTATGATTATTACAGTGCTATTGAAATACCAATTAATCTCTACATATCAATTTTTGAGGCTATTGAACATTTTGTACATGAAAATTCATCGAATTGAGAACACCCCCCCCCCTCCCCCCCTCGAAAAAAAAAAAGTCCCAATCACACCAATTATAATCCTTTTGGGGTGTGGGGGTTAGGAGGGCAGAGGGGGCGGTTGATAGAGGATGCTGGGGAGGCCTGCCCCCTCCCTCCTCAGTGTTCGTCACCCCTCCTCGAACTCCTACTGCACTCCTTCACCCTCCTTCCCTCTCTATCTTCTCCCTCCCAATCCCAAATTTTTCTGTTGGTGTGATTGGATGGGTTGGTTGTAGCCCTGTCAACGGGTCGGGTCCGGGTCGGGTCGGGGTGGACCCGGACCCGACCCGTGACAGGACCCGGCGGGTCCGGGTCCAACCTAGGACCCGGCGGGTCCGGGGAAATGTGGACCCGGACCCGGACCCGTCGGACCCGGGTCGGGTCCGGGTCCGACCCGACCTGGATGGTTGGGTAAAAAAAAAAAGAAAAAAGAGAAGAGCTCATGTATTTGTTTGTCTTATCATTCTATTTGAAATTATAAACAATAATCACTAACATAAAAAACATATTAATTTAAATAATAAACATAACTAACCTAAACAACATTCAAAACAATTTAACCTAAACAACATTCAAAACAATAAACACTAACATATTAACCTAAATAATAACATAAATCATGCAACAAACTAATTAATCATACAAATTCAAAAGCTAATAAGTTAATTGTCCAAAACAAACCGATTTATAGGCTTGTTATGATTATGATTTATGAACTTGTAGATACAAAAATAAGTTAAGTAAGAAATAAAATTATGTATCAACTAATACTAATGGTCTTATAATATATGAACATATTTTAATAAAACAATCGGGTCTCGGGTCCAACGGGTCGGGGCGGGGTAGACCCGGACCCGACCCGTTTGTTTGTTCGGGTCCGCCGGGTCGGGTCCAACTCGGGTCGGGTCCAAATCGGGTCGGGTATATTACACGTGTAATCGGGTCCGGGTCGGGTCGGGTCCGGGTCTGGACCCGACCCGTTGACAGGCCTAGTTGGTTGGGGAAAGTAGACGCTCCTATATTATATTTAGGGAGGATTTGTGTATAACATTATTCTTAAAAAATTGTCATGACAGGTTCGATATTCCTAAGCAGCATGTGAAGTATTCCAAAATAATCTCTGGTTGAGAAGCAGTATTTGAAAAATAATTATATATGTTTTTAGGGAAAAATGCATATACACCCCCCCTACCCCCCCCCCCCCCCCAAAAGTTTGCTAATATCCTCATTACCTTTGTTTTTTTCATAAAATTCATATAATCCCTTAGAAAGTTTTCATGGTTAAACAAAAAACCCTCGAGTTAAATTACCATCAATTTAAGAAGAATATTGGTGGAATATTTCGTTATATAACCCCTTGAAAAATTGTGAATATACATATTGTCCTCTCATTTTTAAGAATATTCATATAACCCCTTGAAATTATGCATTTAATTCATATCACCCCTACCATTATCCAATTAAAACTTGTGTGTAATTAATCTAACAATAAAAAAATAATTTATTCTTAATACATTGAGGAAGAAACATGGTGGGAATTTTTTTACGGATGGCATTTGATCATTTATTCATATAACCCCTTGAAATTATGCATTTAAATTCATATCACCCCAACCATTATCCAATTAAAACTTGTGTGTAATTAATCTAACAATAAACAATAATTTATTCTCAGTACATTGAGGAAGAAACATGGTGGGATTTTTTTTACGGATGGCATTTGATCATTTAGAATGATTATATTGAATTTTGCTTAAATATCAAGAGATTATTTAGATAAACGCATTTGCAATATCTTTAGATTGATATAACATATCCAGAATATTTATGAAAATTTGATAGAAAATAAACTTACCCAGAATATTCATTAAATTTTAATAGAAAATAAACTCAGGGCCTAAATCTTTATCTATAAGAAAATATAGGGGGTTATTTGAATATTCAGAAAAATGAGGGGTTAATATGGATATTCGCAAACTTTTAGAGGGTTATATGCATTTTTTTCATTAAGTGTGGGTGAAAGTGATGATGGTAAAAAAGTAATTTAAATCCCTAGTTTAAAGGTGTTAATGACAGGGGTTATATCAATATAACGGTATAACCCAAACAATCAAGAGGTTATATGAATTTTTTTTTTAAAAAAGGGGTTGATATGGGTATAAACAAACTTTTAGGGGGCCATGTACATTTTTCCCATGTTTCTATTTGTTTTTAATTCAATTAAGTTGTATGAACAATGACAATCTTTAAATTTTAAATAACCTAAAACATTTTTCCCATCTTTCTATTATGTTCTTTTTAATTCAATTAATCTTTAAATTTTAAATGACTTAATACATTTTTCCCATGTTTCTATTATGTTCTTTTTAATTCAATTATGTTGTATGAACAATGATAATATTTAAATTTTAAATAACTTAAATAATTATTGTATTCTACTATTCTTCATGAAAAATTGTGAGATCTCGATTTTACTATTCTGATATGTTATCTAATGAGGTGGTTCTATTTGCGTCCATCTAACATGTAAGTAAGCTATTCTTTTAAGTAAACCCCTGATGTATTTGTCATTTACTTTTGAAGCCCCACATATTTTTAAACCCACTTTGCATCTTGTTTGTACGCCACGTATTTTTCTCTCTCACGGAGACTCTCATCCCCCTTCTCCGTCTAATTTGACTGTATTTCTTTTTTTAGACAATTTGATGGTGGCTTTCACAGTGCAGTTGTATGGGTGATTCAAGTGAACAGTGTTAATTAAATATTGCTTTTTGAATGAAATGTTGGTTTGTTTTATATAATTTTTTTTAATAACATTGCATCGACTCTTGGATTGTCGAGCCTTTAACAAATTAACAATGACTTAGGTTATTGGTACCATGCCTTCAACACACATAGATGCGATAGACAATGTATATGTCGACACTCAGTATGTAAGAAACTGAGGTTGATACTTGATGTTGGCTGTTTTGTTTGACAATTGCTGTGTCAAGACTCAAAACCCTGAACCCTAAAAAAAAAATTTACAAATCCAAACTCTATACTAACCGATAACAATATAAATTTTGTATCTCATTTCTTGATGAAGATGAAACCATGCCCACATCTACAACGTTAAAAAAAAAAAAAATCTAAATCTTTTGGTCTTCTTTCCCGCGCAAAAAAAGAATATATTTAATTTATGGGAAAAATTCATACAACCCTTTTAAATCTGACTGAAATCCATGTAACCCCCTAACTTTTCTTAAAATTCATATAAACCTCTGAAAACACCTAGTAAATCCAAATAACCCCCTGAATAAACTTTTTGTTAATAGATGATGAATATTTTGTACTTATTTCGTTTAGTTAACCCTGATTGAAAACACGGTATACTAAAAAACCACTATAATGGATTAAGAAAGCAAAAACTTATATGAAAATGATAATTTTACCCTCTATGGATATATTATAAAATTCTATCCGAATGAGTAAAATCATCATTTATAGAAGATTTTCTGTATTTTTAACGCATTGTAGATTTTTTTTTGTATTATGTGTTTTCTACTATGGTTAACCAAACATAATATTCACAAAATATTCATTATCTGTAAACGTAAATTTTTTTCAGAGAGTTATTTGGATTTTCTATGTATTTTCAGGGGGTTATATAGATTTTAAGAAAAGTCAGAGAGTTATATGAATTACAATCAGTTTACATGGGGTTATATGGATTTTTTCCTTAATTTATATGAGATGATGGGTGGGTTACTTGTTAAAGGAATGTTAATAAAAGATTTTTTTTTGAAGAAATAGGTGGGTGTTTAAATTGGGGGGCATATAATGGATATTTTGCAACACGATTTATATATGGGGGGCTTATTTAGATATTAGGGGGGCGCAAACTATCTAATGATCAAAATTTCCAAACTCGTGTGATGTAGTTGTTCTTTTATAGGATCCGAGACATCCGAACCGGTCATCACTGTCCGTCAAAAAAGGGGTAAAATCGTAATCTTACACCCTTATCCTAAAAAAACTTTCGTGGACGACCCAAGCTCGGTCGCTCGGCCTCTCTGTCTCTCACACAAACGCGCGCGCACGAGAGATCGGACGAATCCATCCATCCATGGCGACCACCTCCTGCAACATCTTCCACCTCACACTCACAAGAAACCCTAACCCTAATCCTAACCCTAATCCCTCCCAAATCCACATCCGATCCACCATCCCCGCCCTTCCCCGCTCGATCTCCTCCTCCTCCCTCGACCGTTCGATCGCGGCGGTGGTGGATCCGGCGGTGGTGAATGCGAACGTGATGTACTTCAGGACGGGGTACAACGTGCAGATAGCGGTGGAGGAGGACGAGCCGGAGGAGGTGCTGTTGAGGAGGTTCAGGAGGGAGGTTTCGAAGGCGGGGGTCATACAGGAGTGCAAGCGCAGGAGGTTCTTCGAGAACAAACAGGAGGAGAAGAAACGCAAGACCCGCGAAGCCGCTCGCCGTAACCGCCGCAGGTTTTCCCCTTTATTCTTTTATTTCATTTATTTATTTATTTTTTATAAAGCAATCTGAAGTTCAGAAATTGAGTGTTATTACACTCTGTTTTTTTTTTTTTTACAGTTCAAAATACAGTCGTATACGGATAGTTAGAAAGTTGGGCGATGTTCACATTTTTTTAAAAAATAAAAATATACGTGGGATGTGTTTTAGAAGATAAAAAAAAACTGAATCCAACGATTTCCTTAGACATTATGCATTTTGTATTTGTATTTTTTTGGGGAAAATTGAGTTTAAGTAATATTTTGATTTAACGAAGTGGCGAATTAGAATAAAGGATAATGTTATTTACAACCTGCGCTGTAGTACTTTGTGCTTTGTTTTTTTTTTTTTTTAATATATGTTTTATATAATATAGAGCATTCATTTATTAAAAATAAAACATATAGTCTGATGAGTTGTATATACACACTTGTGTAAAAGAAAATGCTTCAATACCATCCTACCATGGGATGAGGATGCAGGTTTGATATATGGCAAGTTCTTTTGTAAAACAAAAATTTGAAATGGACTGTGTATCAGCGCTATGTGAAAAATGTTAAATATATATGTGCTAAGCATTTATATACTACGTTAGTGATGTGCCGACTGCAAACAGAACTGCAAAACAGGTTAAGTATATCAATGCTCTTTGAAAAATGTTGAAGACAATTATGTAATATCCATTATATATATGATGCATTTGTGTATTTGGTTTTACTAGTATATGAATATTTTCTGATCTCTGTCGTCATAAAATCCGCATAGCTTGTAACAATACAATATTAATGTATTTGCTGAGTAACTAATTTTATTTTATGGTAGACGATCGGGACCAAGATTCATGTCAGCAAGTTCAACACCAGCAGATGATTCTGCTTCAAAAAAGGCCAGTGAAGATGCAGAGGACAACTGGGAGATGCCCAAAGGTGACCTTCCTTACTGAATCTGCTTCTAGCAATTCCTGGTTCATGTTGTATTTTTACATCTTTTATGATTTGACTTTCGGCACCATTGTTGTCATTTATGTCAACACAGAGGAGATTGTTACTTTGAGGGTTTATGTTTTAGATTTATCATTCATTGTGTGCAAAACTTCTTATTTGTTGTTGTTGATAATCGCATGTCATTTCAATTGAGATTTTGTTCATCTTTCAGTCTCTTAGGAAAGTGTGGTGATGTCTCTTAATCATATTTATTCTTGTTCTGCCTGGATAAGATAGAATTTGAGAGAACCACTTCAATAAGGAACTTGGTCAATAGGCATAATGGTGTAAATGTTGCATTCAGTCGTATTTTCAATCCACACACGTTTTGATCTGTTTCAGTATATACTTGGCTAATCAAATACATTCTTCTATTCTATTAAAAATAAAGTGTATATTTGTATGAATTGTGTGCATGGATTTTTACAATTTTTGTGATGGAGTATATTATGACATAGTGGATCGAGTATGTATAGGCGATTTCATATACCACATTAGGGATGTGGTGCTCATGTTTCGTGTATCTTGGGTATCTTTTGCCTGCTAAAAATTTGTTTGTGCACATAATATGCTAAAGGAAATACAAGAGGTTGTCCAAAATGTCGCTTAAGCATTGTGTACACACTTAACAGGCTAATTAATTTGCTATATCCAGACCTACTTTTAAACCCCACAAAAGGCATAATTATTCATGTATTTTCGGGGAAAATACATTTTATATATATATTAAAATAGGAAATGAGACTTAGATGTATCTTTACTCCATGGAAGGTAAGAAATGAGACTTTGATGCATCTTTATTCAAGGAATTCAATCAATGCCCCGTTTGGTATACGTCATTATTTTGCATGAATTATTGTTATCATATGATCAGGAATATAAATTCCATTAGACTGTTTTTAAGTCCCTAATAGATTCCTATTCAAATTCTTTTTTCTGATGCTTTGTTAGCGATTGAAAAATGATAATGAAGTTGATTTATACACTCAAAATGATAATGAATTTGATTTATATACTCAGATACCCTCACTAGCAGCCTCACATATGCTATATGACAATTATAAGAAAAATACATAATACTAGTACAACAAAACATTGAATAATAAAATTAAATAAAACAACCAAGCATAAAATTAAATACAAATAAGAGTAATAGTGTAATACCCTACATAAGTAGCATGCTTTTTTTTTTTAATTGTTTTTGGTATATAAGCCATGTAGGACAATTTACAACTGACAAGCCTCAGAGGGGCCTGGATACACACAACCAAACTAAACTGGGCCTAGGGCCCATAAACAAGCCCAGCTAGGCCTTGGGTGCCACAATTTTTTTTTTCTTGCTAGAAGCAAGAATTGAATTTGCGCCTCCCCTTAGGGTTGGGGAGGGTGTCCCTTTACCAGGCGAGCCACTTGCGGAAGTTGCATGTTTTTTTCTTTTTTGGTACGTAAAGGCGGGTTCAAACCCGCGATCTCCCCTTTGGAGAGGTGCATCTCAACCACCCCGCTAGGGGGTCTGCTGCATAAGTTGCATATTGCATATCATTTAAATATCAAATAGTACAAGATAGAAAAAAGAGGAGAATGATTTATTTTGTTTAATTAGGAATATAAATTATAATTATTTAAATTATGTTGTTAATGGTGGGATATAATAGACAAAAAAAAAAGAACGCCATCAATATTCTCAAAATCCCACCATTCCACCCAATATTCCCACCTACAAATCCAGTGGTACCCACAATTTTTATTAAGAATACTCACAACCTAACATTTGTACTTTCATAAGAAGAAATCAAAATTCACTTTAAGATGTCACCAACCAAACATGGTTTTTCTATTTGTCTAGGTTTTGCTACATAATTTGAGATGGTGGTGGAAATTACATTGGAAATTTGGGTATAATACTATAATATTTGTTTGACTAAGTTTTTGATGAGTTCTGGCTTCAAATATCTTGAAACTACATTATTTTATATTTATTGCTAATTATATTTGCGAAATAGTATTTCATGTCCACTACAATTCAAGTTGATGACATATGATCGTGACTTTTTCTTGGTTATTGGAATTATTGAAATTTTTTAAAGAGGTCTTACCAATTGAAAGTTTGGTTATGTTCTAGTTTTTATAATTTGGATATGCTATTTTGTATATTTACATTTTGGTTTTTGTAATAGGTAAATTAATTTTACAGTAAGTTCTATATTTTATTTTAAAAAAATATTTGTGATAGTTTACAAATTCGGGTTGGTTTAGGAAATTGGGGATTCATCAAGGGGATAATTGATATATATCTAATTGAAGTTAAGTTTTAAAATGTGTATAATATAAATTATTTTAAAGTTTTTTTGGCCTTGTTACACATGGTTCCTTTTCTAGCCACAATTTCAGTACTATATGCTTTGTTAGTGTAAATTAACGGGGTATAAGTTTAAATATATATTTTTTATTTTGTATAAATACATTCATGCAATTCATTGGAATTAGGCCTATCAATTAGTCGGGTTCGAGTCAAGTCGGGGTGGACCTAGACCTGACCCATTTTGATAGTCGAGTCCTTCGAGCCGGGGATTTGATGTCTTTTATCGGGTCTGGGTTTAGACCCGATCCACTAATAGGCCTAGCCGGGTATGCACACTTCTTTTGGATGATGTTGATGATGCTTAAGAGAATTTGAATTATTCAATATCATGCTTAAATTAATTTTGGATTCATAATTAATAAAAGATGGGAGATTGTAAATCTAGGGTTTTTTTTTTTTTTTATGGTGATCACGTTCTTATGATTTGTGAAAAGATTGTTGATTTTTGGTAAAAAAATCTTGAAAAGCCATATGAGGAACTTGTACTGAGAATGCATGCAAAGCCAATCTACACGGTAGTGAGTGGGGAGGGCTGCAACTTGGGTCGGGTTCAATTTGAACCCGACGAGTTGAATCAGATTTTTATATGGTTGAGTTGTCAAAATCGGGTTGGGATTGACCAATTCAGGTTGAGTCAGAAATCGGATCTGGTTCGGGCTGACATCATAGACAACCCGACCCAATCCAAATCAAATAATTTTAAATTTTTTTAAAACATTATTGTGAAAATTTACATTTAAATGTAGTTTTATTTAGGACTGACCATGCTCTCCTGTGTATTAATTTTATAGGAATTTAGTTATTTTGCTGATAAATCAACAAAATAAAACAATAGATAAGAACAAATCTCATGATTTAAGGAATTTTTTTTTGTTGTTATTTTTTTAAAACAAATTAATGGATAAGAAGAAATCTCATAAAATTTTGTTGTTTTTATTGCTTATTTAGTGGATTTTATATTTAAATTTATTTCGTTTTTTATTTTTATTTACGTTCTTTTTTAGTTATTTTATTTTATTGTTATTGTATTTTTTATTTTAGATTTGATTTTTTTTATCAATCTATTATATACAAGTTTTTCTTGTTATAAAATTTTCTACAAATATATTGGGATCTCATCTTATGAGTTTGCCTAGGATCCCAATTGGTTTGGCTAATCTCATGGTCGACCCATCTTTATATCGGCTATTTTATGTTTTTATCAGGTCGGGTCGAGGTCTAAATCCGACCCACTAATGGAACCTAATTGAAAAATATGTTTTTATTTTTTATAAATACATGTGTCTCATTATATGATTTATACTATTCTTAAAAATATCAAAACGTACGTGGACTTGAATTAGCACATCTCAAAGGCCTCTATGTAATATTATCATTTTTTAAAAGAAAAAGATACATCCAGTCTCTATTATAGCCCCAATTATAGTCCTATTGATTCTTTTTTTTTTAATTAAACATTATATAAAATGATGCATATACTGAGATACAATAATTTATTTTTTTTTAATTGAAAAAAAAATCATATTATACACGATAATAGAAGTGATACATTATAATAACGCAATATATACTGTATTATCATAATGTATCGGGTTGTAAATAGACTCCGTTCTTTTTAAAGCATGTGTTTAAATACCATTTAAACGGGATTCCATTATCATAATTTTTTTTTTAAAGCAGGTGTTTAAATACCATTTAATGTTCTAATTTTTTTTTTTTAAGATACGGACCAATAGCAGGGATGTTTTGCGAGGATATTTTGTTGGATATTGCTGATAATTCGAATAATGTACTTAGGTGCTCGTGACTTGTGAGCACGTACACAAATGAACACATAGGATCCTTTAAATTAATGGTTTTGATATATTAAAAATGTCAAAATCAAGGCTTCAGATATTTGTGATAATTATTGTTCTATCATAACAGAAGTCACGTTTTTTTTTTTTGGTGCCAACTACGTTCTCCAAAATATCTTCCACTTCCGTTTGGATGTCCATTTATGACCATGGCATTTATTAGACACAGTGAATATCGACGGGTAAGGGAAATAGGTGCGATGACGAAGCTCCCCAACACATTTCCCCGTCTGTTTGGCCGTTTCATTGGCGTTGCATACGCATGCAGGGATGATTACCATTACACCCCTGGTATCTACAATTGAACCAAACCTCATCAACACCTAATTCATTTTTTCACCCACCATGAACATCCCATTTGCCGCTGCTGCTTCCGAAGAGTGGGAGCCTCCAAGCAATTGATCTTTCAGGGGTAAGCATCTGAACCCATCAAGCAATATCACTGAAGGCAAGAATATGAGAGTGTGTCACTTGTTCTTGGGGGCTGAGAGAGCTCGGTCACTGACGATGTGAACAAATGCCGTTTAGGGCTGCAGAGACGGCGAGGGGATCGGATTGGGAGAGACAGCGCAGTGTGTTAGGGGAGGGAGCAGCTTATTTTTTGATATGAAGGTTTAGGGATTTCACATGTGGGTTCACGGATAGGGGCAGGATTTTCAGAAAAAATGCAAGGCTAATTTGGTAAAAGCCTTGGATACAGTGATGACCGATAAACCTGCGTTCTTCACAGCATTGTTTTGGAGCGATCACAACGCAAAGAAAAATACACTGCAACGCAGACCACTCAACCATGGAGATGTCGACGCCGATTAGTGTTTGGTTGTGAGTTTATGCGTTTGTAAGCGTCCAACCCGCAACCGCGAAGAAATCGTCCATCCAAACGGAGCCTAAATATATCTTTCCTTATCTGGTAAAGAAAGAAAAATGAAGTGAACAAACTCTAAAAGCATTTCTCACACCATCACCATTTTTTTTTCTTTCGTATCGGGACCGTAAGTTTTTTTTTTAATAAAATGATACGGTGGATCTGCCATTTCTTTGATTGATCAAAAATAGCATATTTTCAAATAAACAACACCAAAAAATTAGAAAGAAGAGAGATCCAAGAAAAACCTAATTAGGAGGTCTAAATGGGATTCCGATGGATCTCAACCCCTCCGCTCTCGATCAGAAGATAAATAAGGCATGCCGCTCCACCCGAACCGACTGAGCCCCTGCACAATGACAGCCCCAAGCCGCGATTCTCCTCTTGGCTCTTTCCCAAATACCTTCCGTTGAAACCGCGACTCCTCTGAATATCTTGTCATTTTGCCTTAGCCAAATAGCCCACATAACCATGGGGACGAGAGACTGCAAAATCTTACCCCGGGTGCTTCTATCCTCACGCATAGATAAGCGACGTCCCAAGGCCCAGAGATGATCGAGAGAGGTGGGAGTCCAGGTGCAACCCAGTGAGAGACCAAGGTAGTGCCACATCTCTTTGGCCACCACACACTCACAAAATAAGTGGGCTATGCTCTCCAAACCGAGTTCACAGGGAACGCAAGCCACATTGTCCCCAGGTCTCCAGAGAGCTCGATATGCGCCAGTGAAAAGACACTCGTTGTACGCCAACCAAAGGAAGAAGCACACCTTTAAAGGGATCTTGCAGTGCTAGATTTGAAATGCCTTACGAGCCACTACCCCATTGAATGGTCTGTTTCTAACCCACCAAGAGTATGCGGATTTGACATAAAAGCCTTTCGACGGAGTAGGCAACCACACTGGCACATCAGTCACCTCTTCTTGTACTCTAAGATTAGCAATAACACAAAACAATTGTGTGTAATGAAGGAATTCAGAGTCAGTCAGGCGCCTCCTCAGCTGGAACTCCTATCCGCCCCCTGCCTCTGAATGTCTCCAGAATTCTTGGACCAAACCCTCCTTATTGCAAGCCGCCTCGAAGAGGTCAGGATAGACCTCCATAAGAGGACCGGAACCGCACCAGTGGAATGACCAAAATCTGATACTATCTCCTCTACCAAGATGCCATTTGATCAAGGAAATCACCTGTCCGCCTAGCCTAATGATATTCTGCCAGACCGAGGAGGAACAAGCGCTTGGACGCGGCAGTTGAAGCAAGCGTTGGCCCCTCCCTTGCAGACTGCCTGAAACCGCTACCTTCCAGATTGCGTTCCTATCTGCCTCGAACTTCCACACCCATTTCGACAAGAGTGCTTTGTTAAATTCCGAGAGATCGAGGACACCCAACCCTCCATGGATTTTGCTCGTACATACGCACTCCCAACTCACCAGATGAACTCTGTTGGAGCGCTGCCCAACACCACTCCATAAGAACCGCCTTCTCAAGACGTCTAGACGATGCAGGATAGTCCAGGGAATTTTGAACAAGGAGGGCATAAAAACGGGGAGGTTAGATAGAACAGCTTGTAGAAGGACTAGCCTACCTCCCGTTCTCAATAGTCTCCCCAACCAACCACCCCTCCAATTTGCTTTCAAAATGGTGAACGAGAAGGGCCTAGTCACTACGAGAGAGTGACCAGAGGCTCAGCGATAGTCCCATATATCGAGTGGGGAAGGAGTCGATTGAGCAGACAAATCGATCAGCCATAAGGCGTAGCTCAGAATCTTCCATATGAATACCATAATAGGCACATTTCCCCCAATTGATGGTGAGGCCTGAAAGCCACCCAAACACCTCAACTACGAACATACCGCCTTCGACGAACTGTGCCTCCCCATGACAAAGGAGCATCGTGTCGTCGGCATAGAGAACATGTGAAAGAGCAAACGCTGACCATCGGCATTGAAGTCCTTGCACCAAGCCAGCACCCTCTGCCCTCGCGAGCATTTTGCTCAGAGCATTGGTCACTAAGATGAACAGGAACGGTGACAAGGGGTCACCTTGCCGAAGGCCTCTCCAAATAGCAAAGAAGCCGCATGAAGTGCCGTTTACTAAAACAGACGCTGAAGCCGATGAGATATAGGACATGATCATGCGCACCCATCTCTCGTCAAATCCGTGATTGCACATACGTAGTTGAAGGAAACTCCAGTTAACTGGGTCGAAAGCTTTTTGAAAATCAAGTTTGACCATAACACCTTTCCTTCAAAGACGGTGGGTCCCGACAATGGCTTCTTGGACTGCAAGGAAACCTTCTTGAACATAATGTCCCGGGACAACGGCATGCAGTTTGGTTAGCCTCAACGAGAGATCCAATCACTTCTTTCATACGATTGGCCAAAACCTTAGAAACAATTTTGTAACTGGCATTGATCAAACTGATGGGCCTGAAATCCGAAATAACCTCCGCCCCATACTTTTTTTGGGATGAGAGCAAGGAGGGTGGAGTTGAGACAACCAACCCCTTGGCCTCCGGAGTGAAATTCCGAGAGCATATAATCCAACACAACCTTAAGTTTTAAAATGTAACAAGTACAAAATGTATAATACAAATATTTTATTTTATATTACACATCATCTTCAGAATTTTTTTAAAAACAGGTATTTAAATATCAGATCAGATAACGTTTTAATTATTAGATGGATCAATAACAAGGATATTTTGCAAGGATATTCCCAATTATTAGAATAATATTAAAGGTCAACACCAATGCTTCAGATACCTATGAAAATTATTTGTTCATCATATCTTTTATTTGATGCCGACTTCATTCCCCAAAATATCTTCTCCATTTTTCGTGTATTAAAAAAGAATAAAAATATTTTACGAAGACACAAACTCAAAATATATTTCTAAAACCATCACCATAATTTTTTTTTTTTTCATTTCATTCTTTTTTTTTTTTTCATAACAGGAACAGAACCACATAGAACAACGAAACAGAGATCCAGATCAAAAACCACACAGAGAACCATATAACGATCCGATCAAAAACACATAGAAACCACACAGCAGCCCCGATGAGATCAGCCGCACCATCGAAAGCTCAAACATACGATAAACCCTGACATCATCATTTCACACTCTCTCTTCAGCTCCTCCAGCTCCCGCCGTCGGATCCACCGCCGCCCCTCGAATACCCACCGCCGCCACTACCGTAGCCACCGCCCTCACGGCGTCCGCCTCCGCCGTATCCGCCGTTACCCCCACCGTAGCCTCCGCCACCTCCACCGCGGCTGTAGCCTCCGCCACCACCGCCGTAGCCTCCCTCACGGCGTCCCCCGCCGTATCCACCACCGCCACCGCCGCTACGGAAGCCGCCACCGCCTCCGCCGCCGCCGCTGCCCCTAGACTGGGCCTCGTTGACGGTGATGTTTCGGCCGTCGAGGGTCTGGCCATTCATCCCCTCGATCGCGTCACGCATCGCCTGCTCGTTCGCGAAGGTCACGAACCCGAACCCCCTCGACCTCCCGGTCTCCCTGTCGCTGATGATCTGAAAATCAAACAACAAAAACACAAAAATCGAAAGCGTAAAACATCAGATCTGATGGATCCGGAGAAGAAATCGAAGAAAACGGATCGGATCGGGAGAGATCTGACCTTCGATTCGAGGATCTCGCCGTACTGGCTGAAGGCGTCTTCGAGGGCACGGTCGTCGGTGGCCCACGCGAGGCCTCCGACGAAGCAGCGGAACTCGACATCGGCGGACGCCATTGGAGCAGGAGAAGAAGAACCTGAGAAACCCTAAAAACAGAGAACGGACAGAGGGGGAGGAGAAACCCTAACCCACCTCGAAAGCACAAGAAGGCATGGAAGACCCCAAACATTGTATTTATAGAGGGTTTTCTCATTGACCGGGGTTGGGTTGGGAGTGGAGTGTTTTGGAGCGTTGATTTGGGGAGGTGTTTTGATCGGACGGAAGAGATGGATGCGGGAGAGTCGGTTAGGGTGACCGTGGTTGGGTTAGTGACACGTCGGATGAGTCTATCTGTGGTCATTGCAGGGATTAAGGTTGGTGGGGCCCGCGGTCACGTGATGGAGGGGGGGGGTCTTTTGGGGAAAATATCTTGGTGGTTAATTTACTGTTTTGTCCCTGTGGATTGGTTTTTTTTTTTTATGTGCTTTTGGGGGGGACCGATGGGCCCCTCCTTTGCCCTTATCTGGAACATACGTGTGACGCACGTCGAAGGGGGCAGGTCTTGACGGGCTCGATCATGTCGGGCCGTTTTGGGACGGGGCCGGGCCTGACTCTTTGATTTCAGCCAAGGCAGGCTTATAGGCCCACGGCATTTCGAACCTGCGTAGAGCAAGGGCCGTTAGGGCTGGGCCGGAAGGCAATTGCTTAAATTTTAGGAAAAAGATACATCCGGCTCCCATTACAGTCTCAATTGTAGTACATAGTATTTTTT
The DNA here is from genome assembly GCA_030737835.1 of Acorus gramineus. Classification (NCBI taxonomy): domain Eukaryota; kingdom Viridiplantae; phylum Streptophyta; class Magnoliopsida; order Acorales; family Acoraceae; genus Acorus; species Acorus gramineus. The sequence goes on from CM060849.1 coordinate 23,486,265, forward strand.
ATTTTTAAAATCATACTCTATTCGAGTTGATGTATATACTAAGTTACAATAATATATCTTTTTCGAGTTGAAAAAATGAAAAACAAATCGTGCCATACATTATAATAAAAGCTATACACTATCATAGCGTAGCCCTATCATAGTGTATCGGGATGTAAACGGGGTTGCGTGTATCAGCGCTCTAAATTTTAATAAGGCTGCTGTTACACTCTTTTTTTTTTTCAGTTCAAAATACAGTCAATTTCAATGGACATTAATATATTCAGTCAGTTTTACAATCACATTTGCAATTACATCAATAATGCGATATATAAAATTAGCTAAAGCAGTATATATTTGAGTAATTCAATATACTTTCTATTACGAAGAATATAAAAGTATATGCATTTAATTCATATGAATATATTTCATTTTTATAAGAGAATATACTTAATTACCCAAGTGTATAGTTTAAAAAAAATGTGTGAGGATTGCAAATAAAATTGCGAACATAACTGAATGTAAGATATTTGTTGTTACACACAGTATTTTTTTCAATCTCAATTCAAGTTCCATATGCTTTGTTAGCGTCATGTAATCACATTGACAAGGTAAATACTTCGATAAAAGTTTTTGCATTTTCTAAAAATTCTTGCTAATGTGAACTTGTAAATTTTGTCACTAACTTGCACTCGATGTTTTAACATAGATGGAAAAAAAATCAAGAGGTGTCATTAATTTATTAGTTTGATGGGAGAATTCTTACGGATGGTAGATCTTTTCTATACGAAGGTGCTACCCAAAGATCCACCATCACGAAAAAAATCCATTACGTATACCAAGTTACTTCAAAAAATGTATACATTGACAGATACAGATTCAAATCGATATAATTTATCAATGACTATGATGCATCCCACGCGTCTTGAAATAAATATTATAATTCCAGTCATAGATGACATGAGCATAGAGGTAATGATGAAGTTTTATCCGAATCATGAACATGGTGTGGAGTTATTTTTAGTGAAAAAATATATTGTTCCGGGTGATTTACAAGAACAAGAACATGTAGTTGATCCATAATGGTGCACCTCCACAGCCTACCCTTGTTGATGATCCCTATGAACCTTCATCATCCTCTTATATTCCATATAGAAATGAGGATTTATTCGAGATGTCTTCCCCAAATTAATATGAGACGCTACAGACAACAATTGGAAGTCCCACAAAGTTATTTTAATTAAATTGTTTTATTATTTTAATGATATGTTAGTGAAAAATTCAACTTATTTTAATTTTTTTTTCTTTCGCTTTGACAGGTCTCCAATTTTTGATATGGGAGTAAATACGTCCAGGAAGAAGTGGAGCAGGAAGAAGGAGAAGCAAGTAAAGAAGAAGAAGGGGAAGAAGAGGGAGATCATTAATTGGGTGAAAGGAAATGATGATGAATATGAATCAACTCAACATAATCAAATTCCACAACTGTATCCTTCATCTGAGTTGATGGCATATGCAGTGGTGGAGAATGTGCATGGGACAGTTCATGATACAGGATCATCATTATTTGATGAATATCAGTCAGATGTAACATAACAATTACATTTATCTAAGTGTTTTACATCTTATACAATTTATATGTAATTAACTGTTACATTTATGAATGTAACAAATATAAATCAATATATGCATACGGTTGACTGCTGCATTTACGAATGTAACAAAAATAACATAAATTTAAAAAATGATTATTTACATTGTCAACAATGTAGCAGTAGCATCAAACAAACATCCATATATAAAATGTAACAGTATCGAATGTTACATTTATATATTGAGACAAAAATAAATCAAACTGTGGAAAATGACATTCCATACATGAAATAAATTCGTGTTCAAATATTTAAAATAAAATGCAAAACACAATTCGATTACAAATCCAATAATGTCAAACCTGATCCGAGAGATATTGAGATGAGATTCAAATTAAAAAAAAATGATTTCTTGCCTTCCAAATCCTCAAAAATAAAATTTTCGATATGCTCTCATATGTTCTTTATAAACAAAATCAGTTCTGAAATTCAGAAATCGATTAATATTGCTGCATGATTTTCAGAATCAATTAATGGTGAAGAAATACAAAATTTTTAAAATTAAATGATACTCCACGATCATAGGGATACACGTGAAGGTAGTTATCAAGTAAATAGCATAATAGACAATGTCATATTGCCACATCATGGGGGCTTGGTTTGAGGCCTGTGAAGTTGAGGCCTGAGAATCATTATTGTTTATTACAATAAGAGGTCCACATTCTTGTGTATATCCTCTACTTCGATTAAATCATAGACCATTGACCTTGGATCACATTTGTGAGATCATTATGCCCACGATCCACCACAATTTAAGAATCAGCCTTATTGAGATTGTTGAGAGGATACACACGCAGATTATCACAATAAAATATCATATTCTAAGGCACATCGTTCTAAGTGAAAGGCAATGGAAAAGATATTTGTAATTGGGAACATTCCTTTGGGGGAGTGGCTTATGTACATGGAGGCTATGCAAAGATCAAATCCAGAGAGTCGAAAGTGTATTACAAGACCGATATGCTCAAAAATCACACCTTAGGAAGACATGCACGCCAATTTGAGCGGGTTTTTTGGGCCTTTGGACCACGATTGGTTTTAAATATTGTCGTCCCATCTTGTGTGTTGATGGGGGAAAAAGATATACGTAGCCTTCATTGTAATCCGTTTTGTGGTCTATAAAATTATATACTCATCCTTTAAAGTGCATGCTATTACATGAGATGATGTATATACTGAGATACATTAATGTATTTTTTTCATAGTAAAAAAGTGAAAAAAAAATTTAGGTCATATACTATGTTAGAATTCTATATACTATGATAAAACAATATACGGGCTACAATGACGGACTGCGTGTATCAGCGCTAATTGATGGGACATCTATAAATAGATAGTAAATCTATACTAGTACACCTTAGGAAGGCTCATTATATTCAGATAATGAACAAATAGGTAGTCAATCTATAAATCTGACCTTCATTGTAAAATATAGTGTGTGGTCTCTTTGTAACAAAGTGGTGATTGGATCATTTTTTTTTTTTTTTGGTGTTTTTGGTGGTATTCATATCCCTAACTGTCGTAGGTGGTTAAGGTTCAATTGTCCCTCTTATTTGAAGTGCCTCTGTTTCTTTTCTTTTTCTTTTTTTTTGTAAATAATCGGTGGTGTACTTCCAATCTCCTTTTTGTAGGATGAGAAATGTACCCCCTCTTTAGTGAGGAGACTTGAGTTCGAGTCTTACCGCCTGCTGATAGGGAAATATTTGATCAATAAAAAAAAAATTTATCCACAAAAAAAAAAAACTTTCATCAGAAAAAAGTGCCCCAAAGTTTTTACTAACTGAAGATTAAGGCGATGTATTTCTATGACTGTCACATCCCAGTGGCAAGATTTTTTATATCCAAATTGTGGTGTAGTGGCATGGTTTTGAAATAGGGAAATGATTCACAAACCCCAACTTATAGGTCTCAAGTAAGCCTCATATGCATAATACATGTTTTATCTTTTTTGTGATTTTTTTTTATATTCGGTAACTGTTCCCATAATCAATGAGACAATTATAATTACTCATTTCCACCTATATAGTTAAAGTAATGACGGTGACAATAAATCATTTTCATTTCTAATTCACGTTTCTTTTTTTGTTTTTAGATTCATTCCAATTGAATTATTTATACATCCATAATAAAAAAATTCATTTCTTTTTTAAAACTCTATTATTGATTTTAAAAACACCTAGTAGAAGATTGATTTTTTTTTTGAAAATCCATCAACCACTGATTTGATTTGAACGATTTTGATTATCGTTTTAATGTATGTTGATTCAGGTGTGTCTTTTTTATTTGTTTGGTTATGCAATTGAGGTCTAATCATCTAATTTTACATATATATATTTTTTTTTGTTGAAAATGGTGTTTGATGTTAAATTGTTTTTCATTGGCATGTTCTTTTCTTTTTAAACAATCTAAAACAAATCATTTTCATTCGTTTAAACATTTTGCCGTGGAGTGAAGTTCATATTAATAGCTATGTGTGTAACATTCGTAAGCCAATTACATGTTAAACTATTTTGATCATATTATGCAATATTTTAAAAAGTTAGTTACATTTATGAATGTAACTAACTTTTACTATATAGGCCAATACTTAAAACTGATGCTAAAGTCAGTTAAATTTACAAATGTAACTGATCTTTTTTATGAACAATTGATTGATTTGGTTATCGTTTTCAATATTTGTCGATTTAGGTGTGCCAATTATTATTGTTTATCCTTGCATTTGTTACAAAATTTTCTTTAATTTGGTGTTTGATATTAAATCTGACAGTCTTTGATTTGGCTTTTGTTTATAAATTTTTCTTTAAATCTGGCGTTTGATGTTAAATTTATTTTTTTAGAGGATTTATAGAGTTTTGATGTTTTATTAGCGTGTGGTTGTGTAACATTTCAAACTAATTTGAACCTTTATGCATTATATTTTATAAGTCAATTAAGTTTTTAAAATGTAATTGGTGTTTATATGTCTTATATAATAAAAGTCAGTTACATTAACAAATGTAACTAAACTTTTTGTGCAATAAGTTACAATCACAAAATGCAACTGAGTCGGAAAAGGTGGAGCCCAGAGGAGGACTGGAAAGATAGCCAAACCACATCTCCTATGGTAGAGGACGGCGAGAGGAATCGAGAGGTGATGATGCCGGTCGCCGGAGATAAATAGATTGGCCGGAATGATTTTTTAAAGTGATGAATGTCTATAAAAATACTTGTTAGATATTTTTGGGATGCGTTTCAAGAGGAGGAAGCGGTCATGTAAAAAAAGAGTTTTGGTGATTCAAATAGGGATAGTTTTGTATTTTTCTTTTTTGCACTTCTGTAAATGTCAATTAGGAAACCAATAACATATTGACACCTAATGGGGCTTGTGTAACAAAACTCTTTGAAATAAGAGAAGCCTTAGATTAACTCATGTACGTGCCACTAACTGACCAAGAACTGAAAGCGATGAGATCAAAATACTCTAGTGAGTTTTTAATACTCCCACAACATATTTCTATACTGTTGAGAGGGGCACACACACACACATCGCAGGAAACTTTCAGTTTAGAATAATATTCATCTCCTAAATTTGCATAAAATATTTTCACTAAATAAATTTAATTATTCAGGGATAATCCCTAAAGAAAATTCTTCAAATTTAGAAATAGCTAAATTCTATTTTTCTTCCAAAAAATCTTATTTGATTTATTTTAAATTAAATATGAGAGATAATAAGAACTTAATGAGATTAGAGTAATTAATGACATAGGATCCACATGCATGTAAGTTTATCTCTTTAAATAATGATAGTCATTAAACAAATGAAAAAAATAGAATTGTGAGGTAACACTGATGTGGCATGGTCATATAGTAAAAAAAAAAAAAGGGGTAGAGGGTCATTTTTGTAAATAATTGTTGGGAAATGTTATTTTCAACACTAATTATATAATTAATGTTAATTTGAAAAATTTCTCAAACAATTAATATAAAATTCTTAGTCCTCGTATTCTTGGATCGATTAGGAAATTAGAAGCCACAGCTAGAATTCTGTCAACATTGATGTTCATTCAGAGCAATTCATGAAACTTAAATAATATTTGAAGCATGGAATTCTTACACAAATTTGACTATTTTGTGTGGATGACGAAAAGTATTTTTTTTGTGTGGATGATAATGAGGAAGACTACGAACTGACCCTCTGCTTTCCAACAAAACGAACCCCCCAACCTTGAGAAATACCATTGTCATGCATTGAGTGATAATAATTCACCAAAAAATCATGATAGAAGTCACTCAACAATCCATCATCACCTTCTTCTTCTTCTTCTCCAATCTCATCATACCATCAATGGCGGGAGACTCCATAACTCCCACCCAACCCCTCAAAGACGGCCAAACTCTCATTTCATCGAACGAAACCTTCGAGCTTGGGTTCTTCACTCGTGGCGACTCCAAAAAACGCTACGTCGGTATATGGTATCACAAGATTCCCAACAACACCATCGTTTGGGTGGCGAACCGTGACAATCCACTCGTCAATGACAGCGGAGGAGCCTTAGAGATCCACAACGATGGAGATCTAGTCCTCATCGACGGCGGTGGCAACGTCGTCTGGTCATCTAAAATTGGGACTAACTCAACTGACTCGATCGCGCAGATTGGAGACGATGGGAACTTCGTGCTAACGGATGGCACGGGATCACTCGCATGGCAGAGCTTCGACCATCCAACGGACACGATCATCCCGGGGATGAAGTTCGGTTGGGACCTTCGGACGAACCTCAATCGCAGCATGGTATCATGGAAGAGCCCCAACGACCCGTCGTCGGGGGGCTACTTGTGCTACTTGGACATCCACGTATTGCCACAGTACGTGACGCGCAGACGGTCAGATTCAGTCTTGACGTATCGAAGCGGCCCATGGAACGGCCTCAGCTTTAGTGGCATCCCTGAAATCAATATCGTTAACCTGTTTCCCCATGAATTGGTTCAAAACCAGACAGAGGTATATCGTTGAATAGATTATAATATAATATGTTTAGAGTTTTTTTTGTAACAGTTCACATTGAAAATGAGAATTTTTTTTTTTACTTTATATATCTATAAAGTGGTGTCTTGAAAAGACAAAAGGAAAAGTGGTACATATACACATACGTACGTACAGTATCTTTCCCCAAAGACGCGCACACCTCTTCAAAAATTTACCAATCTATATAACTGAAATTTTGAAAGGTTTCTAATATCGTTTATTCGCGTTTCAAAACTTCGGATAAAATTCTTTTACAGGTATACTTCATTCTTTTCCTGGGTGGCGATATCATAACGAGGTTGATCTTATCATCAACAGGGGTGTTAGAGAGGTATGTATGGGTGGAGCAAAAGCAGGTGTGGAATCAACTATGGACGTCTTCGAAGGACCCATGCGAAAACTACGGCACCGGCGGTCCGAACGGGGTCTGCAACACCAGCGACATCAACTTGTTCGATTGCTTGCGCGGGTTCAAGCCAAAGTCACCAAAAGATTGGAATTTGAAAGATGGGTCTGATGGGTGCGTGAGGAAAACAGAGCTGGACTGCGGAGGAGACGCGTTTGTGGAGGTGTCGGCCGTGAAGGTGCCCGACACGTTGAACTCTACTGTAGATGAAGAGATGAGCTTCGACGCATGCGGGAAAGCATGTGCGAAGGAGTGTTCATGCACGGCGTATGCGACGGCGAACATCAGCAGCGGGAGGGGGTGTTTGATGTGGTTTGGAGATCTTTGGGATACTAGAACTGTTGATGGTGGGCAGGTTATTTATCTAAGGCTTGCAGCTTCTGAGATAAGTATGTATGTTTTGATTTGTCATTAACATTTTTGGTTTTGAAGATATACATATTGTTGCAAACATACCTTCGTTTAGAAATCTATTGTTGCAAAATACATAGGTCACTAATTAAGTTAGCTTTTGAAAACAGGTTTGGTCGATTTTTGGAGATTCTGCATATATACGTTTAATCATATATAATTTTGATCCCAATTTTTTATGAAAGCATAAGAACAACTTTTAGTTTTTTTTTCAAATAAGAAGGTTTTTGGGAATCTAAAAAACTTAAACTTCATATAAAGCTGTTTGCAAAAGTTTGTTTTTTTTTTTTTTGTGTCATTGTTTTCAAAAGCTGCTTTAATTGAAATATGTTTTTTTTTTCTCTTTCAAACATAGCCTACCGGCCTGTCCGGACCTGAGTTCCAAACTCTCATTTTTTCAAAAACAATGTCGCATTTAAGAAGCATTGTTTCAGAGAGCGTTTGGGACTCGGGTTTTTTTGTGAATAAAATGTGGTAAATGCGGAAAACATCGTGTATGTCCTTGTCCCACTTGGATCCAAGTTTGGCATTTCCACATAGAATACTCCCAAACGCGGATTCAAATGGACCCTGATTTTTTTTTTCTTTCTTGATTTATCAAGTTGAAAGCATGAGAGAAGATTGTTTTAGTTTGTTTGACCTACTTTTGAACCACACAATAACATCACTGTACTCTGCAGGCCAAAATGATAAGCACGGCCACAAGAAGAAATTGATTGGTATTATTGTTGCTACAGTTGTTGTTTCGTCTATTCTTCTACTGGGGTCCATCTTTTGGTTTCTATGGAAGATAAAGAAATCCAATAAAGCTAGATGGGGAGGTGAGATTATATTGACATATATTTCTTTTATACTATCTTAGGCTTTCTTTGATGTTGAATAGTTAGATAGAATGAAAAACATGAGAAAGTCAGTCATATGATTTGGCACTTGTTAAATATACCTCGTTAGACAAGGTAGACAATTTTTTAAAGATTAAAATATGTGCGGACTATCTGTGAGGCTGTATTTGCAATTGTACCTAACATTATCCTAAATTGTTTTAGGAAATACAAATGTCTATCACGATAATAGAAGCAGCAAAGAAGGAATGGACCTGCCTCTATTTGATCTGGATACCCTGGAAATGGCAACCGACAATTTCTCCAACGCAAATAAGATCGGAGAGGGTGGTTTTGGCCCTGTTTATAAGGTAAAACACTTTTAAAAGCATGTTGTCTTCTTCAAATCCACAAAGGGAAAATCAGAATTAAAAAGTTAATCTTAGTTCAATGGTTGGCCATACAAGAGTCATTGCACTCTTTTGGCCCATTGCCCATTGCGCCGAGCTTGTTGAGTTACCCTATTTTGATACATATTATAAAGTCATTTCGACTCTCGAGATTAAAGTTAGGGTTAGTTTGATAATCATTCTCAGTCTCTTTCTGTTGGGTCCCCAGGTAAGTGACATGTGTATGGAATAATTTATTCTTTTGATCATTTTAGAAAATCCCAGGCAAAATTTCTTTAATTTCTCCTTCCCAATGAATCAATTAGAACTGGATTCATGTGGATCGATGTTACCAAACTGGTAGATCAAGGTTACTACTCCTGCAACTCCTCTGTAACCTGTATCACAATGAAAAGGTGAAACTAATAACTCGTGATGATGATGAAACAGGGGAACCTAAAAGAGGATCGAGAGATCGCAGTGAAGAGGCTTTCAAGAAACTCAACACAAGGCCTTCATGAGTTCAAGAACGAGGTCATGCTGATCGCGAAGCTTCAGCACAGGAACCTCGTCCGGCTTTTAGGATGTTGCGTTGAAGGAGACGAGCGTATGTTGATCTATGAGTACATGCCTAATAAGAGCTTAGACACATTTCTATTTGGTAATGTTTGAACTAAAGTTTCAGGTTTGTTGACATAAAAAAATTAGGACACTTATTGAGGACTTGTTATGAACATTGTTCAGATGTCACAAAAAGCCCGTCTTTGGTATGGAGAACACGCCATGATATCATGATGGGGATCGCTCGGGGACTTGTTTATCTCCATCAAGACTCAAGATTTAGGATCATACACAGAGATCTCAAAGTGAGCAACATCCTACTGGATAAAGAGATGAACCCTAAAATCTCAGACTTTGGGCTGGCTAGGATTTTTAGAGGAGATCATGGAGAAGCCAACACTAGAAGGGTTGTTGGGACGTAGTAAGTTTCAAAACAAATGATGCACATTTTTGAAGATGAATTCAATGATTCATATTTGATTACAACAAATTTTTGGTTGCAGTGGATATATGTCTCCAGAGTATGCGATGGACGGAGTTTTCTCAGTGAAGTCAGACGTCTTCAGCTTTGGGGTTTTAGTACTAGAAATCATGAGTGGAAAGAAGAATCGCGGAGTTTATCAATCAGAAATTCATCTGAACCTCCTTGCACATGTGAGTGTGAAGTAATATTTGTGTTCTTAATAATGGAGATTACATTACAAGTGACATAATTTGGTTGGTGATTTTATAAACTTTTGCAGTCTTTCTTTCATACGCCAGGTCACCTAACAATATATGCTCTATCATGAAAAACATGACAATGTACATATTCAATTCATTTGAGATGTGGTATGTCTCCAAAAGTGATTGTAGGAATGACTAAGAATAACATTGTCCAAATTTTGTTATTGCAGACGTGGCACCTATGGAAAGAAGGGAATGCTTTGGAACTGTTGGACACCTCGATAGACTACTCATGGTCTATCTCCAAAGCCATTAGATGCATACATGTGGGTCTACTTTGTGTGCAAGAACGAGCAGAGGATCGTCCGACGATGCCTTGTGTAGCTATGATGTTGAGCAGCGTGACTCTCACGTTGCCCCAGCCGAGGCAACCGGGATTCTACACCAGAGCAAACGATTTGCCGCCGGACTGGCCCACCGAGCAGAACCAAGAATCATGTAGTACAAATGAAGTCACATTGACAATAATCCATGCTCGGTAGTAGAGAAAATCGTATGTAATTTTTTCAATTTTTGAATGAATTCATAGAAAGAGGTGTGTATCTCTAATTATCAATACTTGACAACAAGTGAAATCATTTGAAAGCAACCGAAATTCAATTTGTCAGATGCATCTGTTCACCTTTGAATGTGTCAAACAATATACAAAGAACTATTAAGTAGTCACGCTTCAACAAATAAATAATTGTGATAGTGTTGAATTTTATTAATTACAATATAAATGGACTCTTCTGTTAAACTAATTATACAATAATAAAAGAAGATGGGTAAAGATGGCAGAATGAGCAAAAGATAAATGACCAAGATGGAAAACTATAATATGATCATTGTCACTGTAACATCATTTATACTGCTTGATTCTTGGTTCCGATGATCTGTTCCAGCAGAAAATGCAGGTTGTTTTGGGACAGGCAGAGATGTAGTGTCGCTGCCAAACAACGCAACCACATCTGACATCGTTGAACGATCCACTGCCCTTTCTTGTACACACAACAGGCCAATCTGAATGCATTTCAAAGCTTCATTTGAAGGGAATGCATCACCTAATAGAGGATCCATGAGTTCCAAGGCCTTGTCCTCTTCCCACAGCTCCCAAGCCTGAAGTGACAATCACAACAAGTCCAAAACTGATTAAAGTTCATGTTCCTCCTTCCACTAATAATCTCCAACAACAAGACTCCATAGCTAAATACATCAGATTTCTCTGAGAAATTTCCCCGTACTCAGGAGGCATGCAACCACCGCATGAATATTACTTGTTAGTCTCATTAAAAACTGTAGTTTTACGAACATGAACACAAAAAGCTGTTGCTTTTTTACTCACTATGTCCCAACAACCCTGTTTGTATTGGCCTGGTTTTGATTTGCGTTGAATATTCTTGCACTGGCTCGTTTCATCATCTAGAAAGGATGTTGTTGGATATGTGTTAAACAATTCCAACTCTAGATTACTATGTGGCACGATCATGAACCGTTCGTTCGATCGACATTGAGAACTATCAAATGGATGATGATGATTGATTTACAATTTTAATAATTTTTTAGTTTGTTAGGATTTCTTTTTTATTTTTAGAATCTGAATTTGAATTTAGATTTGAATTTTTTTATTTGATTTCAAATTTTGATTTAGTTAGATCTAATTTAGTTAGATTTATTTGTGATTTGAAAGATTTAGAGATTTATTGAGTTCCTAATTTGTTAGGACTTTACTTTGTAATCACAAAATTAATGGGGGTAGTCGATTCGGATTTTGATGGATTTATGTGGATAATATTTAAGTAGTTGACTTTCACAGACTTTGTAGACTTTTACAGACTTTTGTAGACTTTTACAGATTGACTCTCATAAACTTTCACAGGCTTTTGCAGACTTTCATAGACTTTCACTGAACCCGAACCCGAATTGGCCAACCCAACCCATGTAAAAATCGAGTTCAATCCGACCCAAGTTACAGCCCTATTACATATATAGATCCTCATAGACTATTTGGCCTTCCAGAAGTCTGTATGAGTTACTTGAAAAGATGTCATTGTTCATATGGATTGCATTTGGATTCAAACAAAGCCATTCAGAGGATTTCTGAATTCATTTATAATCAAAGGAGTTGTTGACATGCTCAGCTAATTTCAACTCGTGTCATTGAATAGATCAATGATTTTGAGAGGCAATACATGTGGCTGGGGGGTCTGATTCAAACTGTCTGACTTCATTGTTTTTCTATGTATTTCATTTGATGTACTGTTTTCAAAGATTGGCTCAGTTGTTGCCTACAGATTCTGACTTCAATTGCTTTTGATCAGTGAAAAGAATCCTTCCCTCCCAAGTTGTGTGCAATTTTTTCTTGACAATAACGATATTTGACTAAGCTTGATTAACAAATGTTTCACCTAACAAAGCATATATTTTGTTAGTGAAATAGAATTGCATGTGGTGCTACAGATAAGGATTGCGTGTAACATCTTGCATGAGTACTGATACACGCAGTCTTTTTTACAGTCTCATACGCTATGATAATATAGTATATACTGCACTGTCATAACGTATGAGTTCTATTATAGTATATGACCTAATTTTTTTTCATTTTTTTACCATGAAAAAAAATACACTAATGTATCTCAGTATATACTTCATTTCATATAATAGTATGCACTTCAAAAGGTGAGTGTTTGATTTTATAAAAAAAAAAATAGAATGGACTGCAATGGGAGCTGCAATGGAGCTACGTGTATCCTTTTTCATAATTAAGGTTCATAAACACACAATTCAGGCCCCAAATCGAATATTGGACTGGGCCTTTATTCAAGCTCACTGAGAGCCCATGGCGGCATGGCCCACTTCAGCACTCATGCACTCATGTTTATTTATTCATGGAAAATAATATGTGTAGACCCTTGTCCAGCCCCAATTTCAGTCCACATTAGTTTTTTTTTTCTTTTAAAAATCATACACTCTCCTATTAAAATATATATAGTTATATGAAGTGAAGTATATATTAAGATATATGAGTATATTTTTTTCACGTTAAAAAAATGATAAATTTTTTTACACTATATACTATGATAAAACCTCACTCACTATAATAGCGCATTATATACTATGTTATCATGGTGTATGTGACTATAAAACAAACTGAATGTATCAGAGCACTTTATTTATGGGTGATAAGCAGGACAAGATTTGACTTCCATTAATGTTTTTTTAAAAAATCAAGGTGAATAATAATAATAATAATAATAAATGATAGATTGAAATATAAAAAAAGTTTATATTTCATAGGAAATGAGAGTAATACTTTGATGTAAACTAGAGTGTTGATACACCCTATCTATTTTACAGTTTTGTCTGCAGTTGAAAAATAATTTCCTAGCTGACCATTCAGTGCAAAGTGTAATATACACTATGCTATCACATTTGGCCATGTTATTGTGGGCATACCAATATACCACAATATGGACACTACTCTTTGGTTGCCAAGGTCGGCCCTGAGGTAAGGCCACCAAGGCAATTACTTAGAACCCCCCATCCAAGGAGGGCCTCAATCATCTAATCAATAGAATTTTGAAAATAAACGTTGAGATCCAATTAAAAAAAAATGAATTCGTCCCTCTCAAAACACTCTCACTCTAATATCCCTAAAATCTAAGCCTAAAATCTTTCCCCTCCACAAATCTCTCCAACTAATATAATATTTAAATTTTAAACCCTCTGTACTTTTTATTATTATAATTTTCTCATTCTATTAAAACTTTATTATTTTTATGACTTTTTATGTGAATATAATAATATAGAAGGTTGTAATTTAAATAATTTTATAAATATTGTATATCTATTTTGTAATATTTATAGCTTAAAATAAAATTATGTGTAATATTCTAACAGTATACATTTTTTTTAAAAGAAAAATATATAGGGCCCTACTTTAAAAATTTGCGTAGGGTTCAACCAAAAAAATTAATTATCAGGGCCAGCCCTGTTGGTTGCGCAGTCAATCCCTCGGGCTTGTCCATGCAGAATTTTCTCTAAAGCTCAACCAAAAAATACCAATACTCCCATCAGTGGCTTGCTTTTTAATGGCACCAGTCTCCAACACTGGGTGAGATATTGATGGTACCTAAATATATATAAATTTCTGAATTTGTTAATGTGGACTTCATTTTTTTTTTTATAGATAAACACTAAACCTAAACTCATGTTTTTGTAAAAAACATTTGTTGTCAAACCCAATAGCTCAAACAAGAGATTTATGTGTAGAAAAATGTTACGTTCAACCCAATTTGTCGACGGCCTCATTTGTAACCTGTACATATTTATTTGCTTTTTAAAAATATTTATTTGACTAATGAAATACATTTTCTTTTATATAAAAGATGAAGTTTATACTCTTATGAATTATATACATATTTTTCTAAGTTTTTCCTAATATAATGTTCATCACGTTAGGCTATTTCATACACTACATCAATTACGTAAAGACTACAAACTGGGCTGCAGAAAGGACTTAATTAATCGATGACCTATTCCATGTTATGAGCACAATATTGTTTGGTTGCGCAATCGATCTTATGTCCTTGCACAATTTTTGTATAATATTAAATGCCCATATTTTCAACAGTGGCCTGCTTTTTATGGGCACAAGTCTAAAGATTGAGCAAGATAATGAGAATACATAGATTCAAATACCTAAATTTGTTCATAATTAAGCATTGAGACTTTAACTTATGATCTCAGATTTTGTTGTTTTAAACCTCGTATCTCAAACAAGAGATTTATATTTAGGTACAAGGCCCATATGGACTGCATTTGGACTAAAAACAAGAGAAGTGATTGGTTGAACATGTTTTTTTTTTTTTTGTTAATTTCATGGGAAAACATGTATTCTCAATTTATTTCTAAACAAAGGAGCTGTTGACATATTCAACTGCTTCCAACTCATTTGATCTTGATTGGATGGAGTCTGAGAGGCAACACATGTGGTTGGTGGGTTGATTCAAACAATCTGGCTTCATTTTTTTTATTATAAGTTCTTCAGTTGATATACTGTTTCAAAGGTTGGCTCAGTTGCATATAGATTCTGACTTCAATTGCTTCTGTTAATTCACCAGCAAAAATGAAAATGGGTCCTCCACTGCCAAGTTGTGTGCATGTTTTTCTTAATAATGAATGATTAATTGACTAAGCTTGATAAATGTTAGGCACACAAATTATGCTTCTCAAGGCTTCCCCAAACAACCATGCAAATTATTAAAATATATAACGGGGGTGTATACAACAATCTTTTTTTAAATGAAGTTTTTATACACAATCTTATGTAGAGTCTTACGTGTAGTCCTATCTTATCTAACGAAATCTCCAATTTGTTACATAAAACAAGTTTTTTTTTGTGTAAGACGTACATAAGATTAATTGAAATGTATACATCACTCCTTACTGAAATGCATGCTTCATATAAATTATATTTATACATCTTCCAAAAATTTCAAAGTGTTTAGAGACTAATAAAAAGATTGTATACAAGGTTGCACGATATAAAATGCTGTGCATTAACCATGCCTTATGTTCTCTTCTTTGACCATATATATACCCAACTGACAGTGATTGTATATCTCAATCACCTGTCACCATAATTTTATTCTTATATAATAATGGACTTTGAAAATATAACATGAATGTGATGGAAAGAATTATATAAACCAGTCTTTTGGTAGATCTAACCTCGAAGTATTTGATTTTTTTTTGTTAGTTGATAAAAAAGTCTTAAGTGGTTGAGAGGCTACCAAATCAATATTCCATGGTTCTCTATTTTCCATGGTTCCCTGTTAATTTTATTTTTTACAAATTGAGTTTGTGAAGAACACTGTAGGTCAAGTTTCATGTCTGGCATGAAATTTAACATAACATAAAAATTAAGATGAGCAGTTGGTTAAGAGACATCATTTGGTGTGTGTTTAAAATATAGTTTATTTACCAACCTGAAAAAAAAAATCATTTAAGGACCTAATTTTTTGTAGTACAATTTACTACCCATTACATTGGAATTCCTATTTATGAACCATTACTACCACTGCTGAAAAGCCTGCTATAATCATATTTATCATTCATTCATTTAAGGCATTAAAAATTTTCTTTTAATCTCTAACTCTCCCCTTTTATAACCAGATCTCATTCCATATATGCCTGGAAAATTAAAGTTTATAATTTTGTCTTTGGTCCCAAAAAGTTGTGTTTAATTTGCATTTTTAATTGTTTTACTAATAGGTGTGGTAGTTTGGTTCCAGAGATATGATTGTGTTAATAAATAGGGCGTTGATACGCATAGTTCATTCTGTACTATTTAGAGTTATCATGTCATTAAAGCAATATATAAATCGTTTAATGTAATATATATTCATTATGTTAGTATATATTATATCATGAAAAACATAAGATACATGAATTTACTAAAATGATATTTTCTTAAAATTTAAACATATATTTCATAATTTTGTTGGCCTTATTTTTCATTTTGTAAAAATTTTACAAGCACAAAATATCGGCTCATAATTGACATTAATCAATATAGGTGTTTGTTAAAACTCATAAATTGAGTATTATAATTTTTAGCTTAAAATAAGTTATTATGCAATGTTTGTTTAAACTTATTATAAAGTATTGGGGAAATTAATTAGGAGTCCATGTAATCACAACTATTATTTTAGGTCCCTGAAAATTTTTAAATTTTTTAGGTCCCTCAGGCATTGAAAAATTATCTTTAAGTCCCTCTAGCCTAATGTTGTTCAAAAATGTCCTCGCCCAATTATGTGAAAGTTAACAATGTACTTAAAAATGCTAACAGTGTATTTGAGATACTTAACAATGTGTTGGGGAGTATTTACAGTATACTGAAACAATTGGGCAGGGGGCATTCTATGCAAATGTTAACAATGTTTGGGGAGTGTTAACAGTGTACTAGAAATATTTAACAATGTACCAGAAAGTGTTAACAGTGTACTGAAATAATTGTGTGGGGGGCATTTTAGGTATTTTTAAAAAGCATCTTGTTGGAGTTACCTAAATATAATTTTTCATTGTTTTAGGGACCTTAAAAAGACTTTAAAAACTCCAGGGATGTAACCATATGAACCCCTAATTAATTTCTCCTAAATTATTTAAACTAAAAATAGCTTTCAAAATCATAATATAAAGTTGTATAAATGATCGATGTTTTTGGGATTAGATTATAAATTATGCGAGTACTTTATGTAATTTTCATTTTGAATACAAATACTCGTAACTGCATTATGAATAACAATTATGTACCTTAATTACAAACACACAATTAGCATAAACATCCATTATTGCTTATTTATTGATTTTTAATGGATACAATAAATTATTATTTAAAATTATAGGGTTAAAGACATCCTAGTCCTCGTAAATATGGGTAATCTCGTATATGTCCTTATTAAAGCTGGGGTAGACATACAAGTCCTTGAAAATTCACAAAAGCCCATATATATCCCTTGGGATAAATTGATCTTTGCATGGACTAATTTATTTGTATGATTGTTTATAGAGACTATAATGTCTACACGACTACGTGGTAATAAAATATTGTCAAATTTGAATGAAATTTCCACCTGAGGATGATAATTAGGTTTTTGTGAGTTTTCAGGGACTTGTGTGTCTATCCCAACTTTTACATGGACTTATATGGAGTTACTCATATTTACAGAGATATAAATGTCTTTAATCCAAAATTATAAGTTATAATATATAATACGTAAAATCATTTCGCTATACTAGATGAACGGGGTTACATGTAGAAATCAATAAATCACCAAGCAAAACATCAGGAAGGACCAGCTGATATTAAAGTGACTTTAAAAATCTCAACTTTGATGTCTCAAACATTACAAAAATCTGTGGACCTGTTGGAAGTGGTATGTATGCAGAGCATATGCCTTTGCGTGTGGGAAGTACTACTTGCTCTTTTGCGTGATTGTATGGTGGGCGGTTGGATTAACAGTATACTAGCATATATTTTTCTCTTATTATGTACTTTTTACTATTCATGATTATTCAGTCCTACCGTTTGATGTTTCTTGGGACTATTTAATGTATACAACACATTACTATATAAAATAAATTTTGAGTAACTACCTCCACTTGTGGTGGTCACAAGGGGGATAAGGTTTCGGGTCTTTTTAATAAAATAATTAGAATTAATTAAATAATTACCAAACTACTTATATTTTTCACGTTTTATCAAAAGGTTAAAGATATCTAAGTCCCTACAAACATGAAAAAATTCATATAAGTCCCTACTAAAATTGGGATAGACGTACGAGTCCCTGAAAACTCAGAAAAATCCAATTATCATCCCTGAGTTAAATTTCCATCCAAACTTAACGAAATATTCTTGTAATATTCCATCACATATAATTGTATGAACATTAACGTCCTTATAAACAATCATAAAGATAAATTAGTCCCTGCAAAAGACAAAATCACCCCTAAAATAATTTTTACATTAAATTGTGTACACATTACAGTTCCTATAAATAATCATAAAGACAAATTAGTCTCCGCAAAAGATAAAATAGTCCCTGAAAGATTTTTACATTTAATTGAATAGACATTACAGTCCTTATAAACAATCGTAAAGACAAATTGGTTATTGTAAAAGACAAAAATACCCTTGAAGGATTTTTACAGTGACTAATTTGTCTTTATGACTGTTTATAAGGACTTCATTGTCTATACCATTATATGTGATGGAATATTCTGTGAATATTCCGTTAAGTTTGAATGAAAATTTAACTCAGGGATGATAATTGAGTTTTTCTGAGTTTTCAGGGACTCGTATGTCTGTCTCAATTTTAGTAGAGACTTATATAAGTTTTCATATGTTTGTAGGGACTTAGATGTCTTTAACCTTTTACCAAATTACTCATATGACTCAATCTACCATTTCACATTGGTAATTTTTATTTATTTTCAATGTTTCAATCTAGACATCAATGGCCAGGGGGGAACCGGAAATACTTGGGGGGGGGGGGGGGGGGGGGGGGGGTGGGGTCAAAACAAATTCACACATATTTATTCTATAATTATGTTTAATAAAATTTTATAATTCAATACATATAAGAATTACTGGTGAGGCTATAAAACGGGCTGCTCGTATGAATGTTCATCCCTAAAAAGATACGGCATCCCATGAGCTATTTGCATATCAAATCTTGAGCTCATTAAGATTATGAGTTCTCATCAGAGTGTTGAATTATATCTCGATCCGGTGTATCACATCGGACGACCATAATAAAACTAATTTACAGTGAACACCTAATTGATATATATATTAATTAAGATTTTATCTTAATTAATCTTTAAAGTGAATCTCCTAAAATCAAGGAACAATATTTGTTTGTTAATTAAGAAATTACTTGGAAAGGAAGTTATTTATATCTACAAATATCTTCTAGAATTCCATGGTAAAACTTGGCATGATACAATGTAGAGATCCAATGGTGAGGTTGAGAGAGTTTCAAGAGAGGGTAACTCGATGAGAAAGATTGTTAGTCTCTTAATGTATTTTTGTATCTCAACTATTGGATTATCTGTTTTCATCTCATAGATGTAGGCCAGCCTAGGTCAAATTATGTATATCTTGTATTCTTCGTATGATGATAGTGTTCCATTCTTGTGATTGATCTAAGGTTTTGTTGATGGTTTCTACATATGCGTTTCCCAACAAAGAGTTTAGCCCAATGAGTCTAAAAGATGAGCGTGGATATCTTCCTACACCGGAGCTCCATATTTTTTGTTTATTTTGATAGATCTAAAGTAAGGGCGCTGTTATACTCAGTTTCTTTACTATCTAAAATGCAATTCTATATAACTTGTTAGAAATCTAATAAATATATATCGAGTTAAATTGTTTCTTACATCTACTAAAAATTTATCATTTAATTCAAAATTATGCATTTTAATATTCCTTCATTCCGAACAAAAATGGGCGAACCATTTTGTTCTTTTCTGCTGTATTTGCATATCGACCCCCAGATTCCAACAGTTTTACAACTAGACCCTTATTTTTGTTATAAAGAGGTCCCTCATAGTTATAACTAGGTCCCTAAAAACATGCAGCTAATTTTGTCTTTTTATGGGGTATTTGCATAACCGCCCCCAGGTTCTACCTGTTTCACAATCAGATCTATACTTGTGTTACAAACAGGTCCCTCATTCAGATATTTATATTTATAATTAGGTCCTTGATATCAGAACACCACTTCGCAAACTTTGAATTTCATGAAATTTCAACCAATGTTTTGGTTGCATTAATGATCAGAAAACTAACTATTCTATAAATTCTTATAAATCATTCTTCATTTCACGCAGCAAGTGTATCCATCTGTTCTTGACTCTCTCTTTCTCCCCCTTTCAATAAGGGAGTCTGACTTCTAATAAAAAGATTTAAATGAGTTTTTTTATTAGTATCATAAATATTATAATATTAATATTTTTTATTAGTATCATAAATATTATAATATTAGTTATTAAATATTTTTAATTAAGATAACTATAAAATTATAAAATAAATATTTTAGTCTTATTTAATAAATACTAAAAATACAAATGGAATCAGATCCATTTAAGCCCATAATGCACAATAGGCAACAAGCAGCAGTCGCCCAACCGGGTTACTTTTGGAATTTTACTAGACGATGTACACCATCAGACAAATGGATATATATGCGTGTATGAATTTGCTGGGCTTTTTGTAGATAGTATATACTATGTATAAAGTGCCATCAATCCTAAAGACAAGAATTGGGCATATTTTGTCTTCTCTAAGATGTTTGCAAATGAACCCCAACGGGAAGACTTCTGTATATGTTATAAAAAGATCTTTAATATTTACAACCACGTCTCTCGTAAAAACCGGCTATTTTTGTCCCTTTTTTTGGGTTGTTTGCAAATCTACTCCCAAATTTTAGAGGTTTCACATACAGACCCCTATATCCTGTAAACAGGTTCATGTTAATCTTATTCATTCAATTTCTTGGAGGCTATATTTATATGGATTTTAATGTTTTTTCACACTCATTTCATTAGCATAATTTTCATAAAACTCGGTACTACACATAAAGCGCGAACACCAAACTAGTCTCATATAAAATTTAAACTCTCTTTCGCCCTTTTAAAATTTCTCACACTGCTACTTCAATTTTAGCGAAATAAAAAATTGTTTTTTATTAAATGGTCTTTAAATTATAATTTTTCTCTTTCTAAATTCTAAGTACTCCCTTTAGAATTAGAGTAAACATTGATTTAAAATATATCATTTTTATAATTAGAGTAAACATTGATTTAAAATATATCATTAGTATATTTCAGAACATTTTTTTGGATACTATTAAATTTTAAAAAGATTCTTGGAAACTTTCGAGATTATACAAAAAAAAATTAAAAATACAAGCTGTTTATAAGAAAGAATAGTAAAATGATTCCAAACGTTCTTAGAAAATCTAGAAAAATCCCCAAAAAAATTCTTCTATGAATAATGGTGCCAATATTTCTAACAATTAATGATTTTTTATAGTGTACATAAAAATATAAAAAAGTTAATAACCCATTCTCAAATAACTCATTTCTACATTAATATTCACTTACGGAAAAAAAATATGACATGGATTCAATCTATATCAGTTTCTTGAATCCATGTAGATATCATTTATAAAATATTTAAAAGAAATTCAACGAAATATATAAATACAATGTTACATTAAGTTAAGAGTTCTATTTGGATTGGACAGAGAGTCACAGAGCTCTAACTTTTACTTGTCGACAGCAGCCAAATTTGATGCACATACATGCATGGAAAAATAGTATGCAATCAAGGTCTAACTTTGAATGAGTCATACATATATAGCTCAGAAAATGTTTCCGTTATCTGATAATAATCTTATCACGTCAATATCACATGGTGACTCATCTTTAAATGCATACAAATTATCCATTCATATGTATAATAGGACTTTTGTATCATTTGATAATCATAACTATTTTTAAAAATGAATTCTTCCGATATATATCTTACGTGGCTAGGAAACTTGTGCCATTTTTGTCATCATTCAAAAGACTTCCACTTGTTCTACCAAAAAAAAAAAAAGACTTCCACTTGTTATTTTATTTGTTACCCATCTAATTAAATATCTGAATTTTCAAAACACTTCAATCCCAAATCAATCATTCCAACAAATATAAAAAAAATTAAAAAAATTTAAAAAAAAAACACACACAATTCCATCTTTCACATGAAGTATGCGAATTAAATTTTGCTGCCATTGCTTGCACTGTATATTCTAAAATTCTTTCACACTTACCACTGGACAAAATTAAGATGAGACTTTCAACGAAAAATCCATGACCTATTAATTGGACGGTTTGAATGAATTTTGAGAGGGTCAGATTTAACTTATGTTTAGATACATAATAAGATTTATTCTGAGGTATAAAGTTATACCAGCATAAATGGGTATCGCAATGGAATAAGTGATTTTGTGTTTGGTTGTATTTTGAATTATTCTATTTGAGAAACATAATAATAAAGTTTTTGTTGTTTGGATAAAGTGTGGATAATGATTTGTAAAATATAAAAAAATAGTTGAACTTGATTCTACTGAACTTTTGCTTGAGTGCAGTTTGGGTTCGTACTCTAAACTAAATTCAAGTAGGACAAAAAAAGTTAAGTTGGGTTTAGGTTGGGGGGATCAGGTCATCAAAGCGCAACCTGTCTTCAACAATGTGAATGATACATTTAATGATAATACTATGTGCAACTCTAGTGCATATTCTTGGGCGCTATATTAGCATGCATTTGATTTTTTAAAAAAACTTATATATAATTTTATATAAAGAAGCATATAATTTCATAAAAATCAACTACAGCAACAATCAATTATATATGTAAACCTATGTATAGAAAAAATGAAAAATTATATAGACACCACGCAGGGCCTACATTTAAATGTTCAGATCATCCAATATGTTCCTATCCTTTAACCATCCTCGCTTCGAGTTGGCGCTCATTTTTATCTCTATATATTATGAAGCTTGAACAATTTAAAATATAAAACCATTCTAATTAACACTTTTGAGTTTTAGAGCCGGATGCGTTTAGATAAAAAAAAAAAAAAAAAATTATACGCAAAGTTTTACCTATCAATTACCTAAAACAACAAAGCCGATTTTGTTGAATTTTCAATACATACAGCCATGGTAAATAAAAAGACAAATTTATTTTTTTCTCAACTATAGAGCCACATGTCCATCCATAAAAACAAAAAGGGCCAGAAAGAAAGGGACAGGAGTGTTTGATTTTGGTGGAGAATTCAAAGGCCTCTCCTAGCTCTGGCTTCCTCAGATAGATACCTAAAAAAAAAACAAGAGACTTGCATTGCATGAGAAAGCGCGGGCGGCGCGCCCGTCGCAGTCGTCCCGAGAGCATATACAGGTGTGAGTAACTTCCACGCGTGAATCGGGGGGTCGCGATCGAGCCGTGATTGGGTTTTAATGATGTTTATTATAATGATGAACAGGTTGATCATTTGGAGATGGATTCCGGATACGCGGGTTGGTGGCCCCCAACATGGGATGTTTATGTCAGTTATCTACAAAAAAAATTTGAATCCCCTCCTTGTATGAGGAGTTAGAAATATTTGATAATGAAAGTGTATTCAATAGGAAAAATAGATATTTATTATAAAAATATATATATTTATATTATATATTGTTTATTTTTGTTATTTGTATGATTAATCACAATCATAATATATTAGATTATGGACAAATTCAAATAACCCCCGTAAACAATCTAAAATCCATATGACCCCCTTAAAACACCTATATTAGCTCAAATAACCCCTTGACTTCAACTTCCGTCGACAGAAGAGAAATATTATGTGAATTTTTTATTTGGTTAACCTTGGCTAAAAACACAGTATACCAAAAACTTTGTTCAATGCGTTAAAAATGTAAAAAATCATTTGTAAATGATGATTTTAACCATCCAGATAGAGTATTATAATCTATCTGGAGAGTAAAATCATTATTTATAGCGTATTTTTCACATTTTTTAACAAATTATAGGAAGTTTTTGGTATACTGTATTTTCAGTCAAAATTAACCATATGAAATATTTACAGAATATTCCTCATCTGTCAATAGAAATTTAACTCAGGGGGGTATTTGGATTTACATGATGTTTTCAAGTGGTTATATGGATTTCAGGCTGTTTACATGGGTTTATTTAGATTTTTTTCATTATATTATTATTAAATTTTCAATATATGATATCTAAAAGAAAAAAGTCTGATCAGGCCATTAGGACGATATCGTTAAGGCAATTGCTTAGAGCCTTTTATATAGAGAGGGTCAATGAATCATTTGATCAATGAAATTTAAAAAATGAACGGTAACCAATGAAATAAAAGGTGAATTAATCCCTCTCAACACATTTTAATATCCCTCATATCAAGTTTAAAATTTCTCCCCTCCCTACTAAATATCTTTAACAATAATGACAATAGACATTTGAATTTCAATATTTTACTCTCCAACATCTCGCTCTCTCCTTCCCCTCATTTTTTTTCATTGTTTCTCTCCGATCAATCCATATCTTGGTTGAATTATACAGTGTTTGAACTTTCTTTTAAATGTATTTTTCATATTTTTATAGTTTTCTCATTAAAAATTTATTGTTTTTATTGCTTTTATTAAGTCTATATGATGATGTAGAATATTTTAATTTAAATGATTATATAATATTTTATAATATTTGTAACTTAAAATAAAATGATGTGTAATATTCAATCATTTTAAAAAATTAAAATGGAGTGAATATTGTAGTGTATAAAAAATTAATTTTTTAAAAAATATGCACTGATTTATCTAGATATATATTTCACACACTTTTTATATTAGCATATATTTGATTAAGCAATAAGCATGTATATACTTGAGGAAAAATCAAAATGGTTTGGAACCAGACTGGGCCTGCACAAGGGGGACTAGTTGTATCAATTTTTTGACATCATATTTTATTGTATGTTTGATTTTTGATGTTTATGTTAAATATGACATTTTCCTTCTATTCCTCTTGTTTACAATGTGTGTACGTGTGTGTGTCCTAACAGCCTAAATAGGCATTCATAGGGCAGGAGCATTCTTACGTAAAATTTTTTTTTTTTCAACTAAATTTCACATCAATATACCTCGTAGCGTCATATACTCATATTAACAAGTATATGCTTCATTAAAACTTTTTCATATTTTTATAATTAGATTCATGTAATTATAAAGTACATGCTTTATTTTTTATAAGGCATGTAACTTATCAGATGGTGTATATGTTATTTTAAAAAAATAAAAAATGTGTGGAATGAAAATAAGATTGAAAAAAAGACTGTACGTTATATTTTCCTAGGGTACTTCTATATTCTACATGAGGGATGCACATGATTTTATACATTCCTCTTTCCCCCTCCGACAATTGTTTTATTCATTCATACAATTTTTTCTCTTTTTGGCGTCTTTAATACATATCATATAATCCATTAATACAATTTTTAATTTGCTTGTTTATTAAAAAAAAATCGTAAAATAACACATTAATATATTTATGTGATAGAAGATCATATCTGTAGTCTTTTTTCAATTTTACTTTTTGGCTCGACAATGAATCCACTACATAAGAAATTTCTTTCGCGTAATGAGCTTGTTGGTTTTTTTCTTTTTCAGATGAATTCAATTTTCTTGAGTATTTATTTTGAATCATACGTTGATTGAATTTCTCTTGCCACTTTTTCGATAATAATTCAGACCATCTAGTCCGAGATAAATTGTATTGATAATGATCCCTTAACCAGTTTTTCCATGCATTTATTCTCGAAATAGGAAGTTTCTTAGGCCTTGATTTGGCATGAACTATTCTTGGTGTCCCAAAAAGGTCCTTGATTATGTGTGTTCCATATCATCATGAAATAATAGAGATTCATAATGAGCGTGTCTATCCCCACCAAACGTTTACTTACCCCACCGATCGAAAAAAAAAACCGGTGTTTGGCTGTTCCCATCAATCCAAGTCGACCGAACTTAGTTGCCAATTCAAGTTTTGGACGACCGGACCTGGTCTTTATTTTAGGTTTTGGACGACCGAACTTGATCGCCATTTCAGGTTTTGGGCGACTGAAATAGGTCGAACAGGATCCAGAACAATATTTACCTATTCTTTGAAAAAAAAATATATTTTTGGGTTTATCCATCATATTCTACATTTATTCTTTTATCCAAACAACAGCTAAGGGACTGGAAAAATGCAAGTAGGTATATTTTCAATTAATTCAAATTTTTATAGAAAAATATTTTATTAGACAAATATATATTATTTTTAAACTTCATTTGAATTCGTAGTTAAGCGGAATCTTTGTTTGAAAAAAGAAAAAAAAAACATACCAGTTGATCCAAACACATTTTATATTTAGTTTTTAAAAATTTATCCATCATTTATGTAAAAAAATTGTTCTTATGTTCTACATTTAATAATAATGATTGATTTTCTCTACATTACAACTCAGACTTGAAGTGGTATGACGGATCCAAGGAGGATACATGTTATGGGATTATGTTTCCAAGAAAAAAAATTATAAACTTTATTAAAAATTATGTTCGACCAAGTTTCGTCGCCTGAAACATGAAATGACGACCAAGTTAAGTCGTCCAAAATATGAAATGATGACCAAATTCAATCGCCAAAAATTTAAAATAACGATCAAATTTGGTCGACCTGACCGGATCGATAGGAATAGAAAAAACACTATTTTTTTTTTCAATTGGTGGGGTAAGAGAAAGGATAGGTAGGACTAGATGTGCCCTTCATAATTCATTTAGAATTTGCAAAGCGCAGTGACTATATTCATGTCCAGATATACATGACGTATGAAATTGAATCAAGTAATGAGTACATTAACTATGGTGGACATACATATATTTGTTTTTATTACATTAGCTAGATTTGGCATACATATTTGTGTTCCCTTTCTGCGACGAGGAGGCCGGCAGCAGGCAGGCCATCAAATTAAATAATAATAATAGAAAATTTTGATCATTTAATGATAGAATAACATATTCTTTTATTATTAATTTGAAAACAACTTCATTGCTAATTGATCAGATTAACTTCACTGGATTTGGAATAATAGTTAAAAAAAAAAAAACAATTTGTTTCGTGTTATTATTTTTTATGGATTCCGCTGCTTATTGATAATAATTCACTTTGGCTATTTGGGTGGAGTAATAAGAAAATAATAGATAAGAATAAGCATGGAATAGGAAAAAAAAATGTGTTTAGGTGCGGGGAATAAGATGGTATTTGGATGCCGGAATAACAAAGAATAAAGGGGTATAGTAATCCCCTATTTCCTATGGAATTAGTTTATTACAACAACAATCATAAGTGGGTTCCACAATTTTTTTTTTTCATTTTAAATCATTTGTCATCATCTCTTATACATCAATTGGTCACATGTCAAATTAACTTTTTACACTTTATTCACATTTTATTCTTCATCAACCAAACACTCCAACATTTTATTATTACGTTTTCTAACGAGAATAACTTAAAACACAACTAAATACAAAATCACTCATTCCATTGATAAAGTCAACAATTCCTGGAATAGATATAAACCCCAGAATAGCTTATGCTTCTATCCAAACGGGCCCTTAGGGGGGCATTTGGGTAGAGGAATAGGTGGAAATAGAGGAGAATAACAAAAAAAAAAAATGTGTTTGGGTAGAGAGAATAAGTGGTTATAGCTATGCAGAGTTAGGGGAGAATAAACTGGTATTTGTATTCCAAGTTTCTCCATGAAATTGTGTTATTCTTCCATTGGTACACTTGTTAAATCACATGTCATCACATCAAATCATCTATCATCACCTCTTATACATCGATGGGGCCCATATGTCAAATCAACTTTTTACACTTTATTCACATTTTATTCTTCATCAACCAAATACTCCAACCATTATTATTGCATTTCCCAACAAGAATAACTGAAAACACAACCAAACAGAAAATCATTTATTCCATTGATAAAGTCCACAATTCCTATAATAGATATAAACTCTAACATATGTCTCTATTCAAACGGACCCTAGAATTCAATTTTATCATTAATTCATTCCATGCTTTGGTTAGTCATTGACTTTTGTAGATAGGAGGGTGTATTTTATTGAACGAGTATGTATTTTTAAAAAATAAATAAAAGCAAAGAGGACTGTAGACGAGCTGCACACAGAGCTAAACATATCATTTTTCAAAAAGAAAATGATACGTCCAATCTTGTCTACGACCCCTTCGTTCTGAACCCTACTCTTTCAAAACCAGTTGACCTCCCTCAAAGCGCATCACACTAACACTGAAAGATGTGTTCCCCAATCCATGATGCATTGATATAATATACACTTGTCTGTTGAAATACATATTGTTATAAAAAAAAACAAAGTATATATTGAGATACACTGGCATATTTTTTTTAAAAAAAATAAATAAATTTTATTCTCATACACTGTAATAACTTAGTGTAGGAGCCATTTTTTGAGCCAAATAACAATGCTCCACGTGTCCACGGTCCGTGATCCGAATAGCGAAGACCCACAATCCAGATAACGGATCCGACCCATCTATATCTGATGACTAGCATATCTCGGATCAAAATCTGGGACCAAATCTTATATCATATATTTGATTTGAGACTATCAACTACTGATTCTTCAAGTCCCACCACCCCATCCCTCCAATATAAGAGAGATCCACCGTCAATCTTAGAGCATTGATGGGGGGGGGGGGGGGTTTTCTACATGTCACCCCCACCCGACCATTAAACAGTAACCATCAAAAGAAGTAGAGCGGACAAATTGTATAACCCATATTCGATTCGTCATTTTTTTTTATCCTTTTGCATAGTATGCACATAGTTTATTGACCGTTGATGATGCAGATGGAGATACAACTTACAAGAAGAAATGATGCAGATGGAGATACAACTTACAAGAAGAACTGAGCCTAAGGGTGCGTTTGGTTGCGCGATTACGCAGCATTTATAATTACAGGAATCTGCGTTTGTAATCGTGCAACCAAACAGTTTTACTGTAGTAGCTTCCTGCACACAGATTTCAAATAAATAGTGTCAAAAAACTACGATTTAAAAAAAACTGAGAAAGTGAACTTCCTACATAATTAATTTTAAAATTTAAATTCCTGTATAACCAATTTTAAAATCCCTCAATTAAACGCAAGTGTATACGAAGCGCACCCTTTTTTTTTATTTTTTCTTAAAAAAAAAAAAAAAAAAAGAGCTGTGGCTTTGTCAACGTGAGCCGCCGCAGAGGTACACGTCGGCCTTGAGAAGTTGGCGAAGACGCGGTGTTTATGGGCCCACACATTTTGTGTCCTTGTTAAACTTCCACGTAAGCCACAGTCGTTCGTTTTCAATGTTCCTCCCGTCCTTTTGACCGCATGCCCAGTGGTGTTTGACCCTCCCGCACCTTTTTTTTTTTCTCCTCCTCCCATTAATAATTGAATACCGCCAACACTTTCTCATTCAGCCCTACAATCAAGCAAATCTACTAAACTGCCATTTCCACTTGAAAAATTGGAAGAACTGATAAAGTAGGGATGAATTCATGTCCGTCAATTTAATTTTTTTTTTTTTTTTTATACAAAGGTCGATAAAGACATATAAATTTAAAACAAACAATAAATTGACACCTATACTTTTCAGTTCAAGAGGGTTTTTGTATAATATTTTTTTCCCTCTAATAAATAATAGAAAAGTCAATGTCATTTATTACTGACCTAAAATTATGGGAGACTGTCATAAACAAACATTGATGAAAGAAATGAATCACTATTGTATTGTAAAAATAAAATAAAAGAAAAAATCTAATAACTAAAATTATGATTAATTTAGGTGATGATATTTAAATTTTTATGATTTTACACCTCTCAAAAAAATTATGCATCTTACAATGGAAGTAGAGGGGGTTTATATAAGTGTGTGTTTATATATATATAAATTATTTTGTGATTGTTTTAGTGTAATATAATTAAAAGGAGGATTATTTTGAAAGTTTATCCGTGAAGAAAATAGTTAAAAAAAAAAAAACTGTTCATTTTTATATTTTTCACCTTCGTATTTAGAAAATTTTCTTTGATGAATAACCATTTTTCAAAAATTTATAATTATCCACCACAATATAATATATCACTTAGAACGAAATATTTTGTATATAACAAAATCCTCAATGTTAAATCCTCACAACTATGCAAAGGCCTTGGAACAAACTGAAGTGTTCCAAGGCATTCATTGAAATTCTGCTTTTATTAATATTTTAATTAAATAAAGTTGACTTGGAACAAACTACATTTCTGTAGTACATAATGTTGTTAATCGTATATAATGTTATTAATCACAGGGTAAGCATGAACAAGATTCAATGATTAAGTCATTGATCCATTGGTTGTTTTATTTGAGAGAGCACGTGGAGCCGTGGACCCAAGTATAATTTCTTATGTCTGGTAGATTTTATTTTGTCAAAAGGTAGTTATATATGATTAGTGTGTCCTATACTACTTTGTGTCATATTATAGAAAACTCACCTAATTAGTGACAAACCACTATAATGAAAACGCCTTAATTTTAACTTATATTTGGGAAAAAAAGATAATGTACAACTTAAACAAATTTATATAATCTAAGTGGCATGATATTATCCTCACAGCAAGTTGGTTTCCTTGATCAAGGGAATTCTTCTTCTTATTTTTTGCTTCAATGTTTTAAGGTTTATTGAATTGAAAAAATGGTCGGGTCACCGAATCTCTCGACTGTAACATTTTTAGTGAATCTTTGTATAATTATCAAGTATTAATTTTAATATTTTTTTAGATTTTACGTAACAACATAACATGGTTTAATTTTATTATATAAAATATTAACTTTTTATAAGATTTTATGTTTGAACAAGTAATTAATCACAATCCTATGAATAAAAAAGATGTCAGTTTAATCAATCCATGACAGATTTTCAAAAACCATTGGTTCAATTAGTATGTTGATTGAGTTTTATCGTTTTTTAATACAATCTGGTTCTAAAGATAAAACGAATCAGAATTCAAAATGAGTTCAATCAGCCTAGTTGGATCAAGTTTTAAAACATTGTTTTTAAATTGTATAAGAATGATGTATAGGCCGAAACAAAGAAGAATGCAAGTGACTCAAAAAAACACAAAAAAATGACTTTTTTAATTAGTTAAGAGAATCACATAACTCCATTGGATTTGATTTTAGGGTTGTGGCTGGATTTCAATGGAACCCAACTCAAAGTTTTCTTTATTGGAATAGAATGACATCAAGATGATGGAAAAAAAAAAAACTCAAATTCTCAATTTGTAATTCAACATAAAATGATCAAATGATATCAAACATAAGTACATTCCTCCTCTTTTTGGGAAATAGATGCTCTAAATGATGAATGCCAAATGTAGCCTTGTGTTAGGATGGAAAATAGATAGATACCCAATCATTTTCTGTTTCATTATCATGATCCCCCATGACAAGCTTATCATGCTGCAAGAGTTTGGTGGGTGGGTGCAATATTTTTCAGGGGATGTTGAAGATTAGCTGGGAAGTTGGATTCCGCATGAAAGAGATGCTGAGTTCCTTGACTTTAAAGACAATCCAATCTTTTTTTCTTTTTCTTTTTTTTTTAACTATGTGGATGAGAAGTTTCTCTTTCATTGAATGCATGTATTTTTATATTTTTTATAATTAAATGTATACAGATATAATATAATAACACATTAAACCACCACATTGTATATGGGGTTGGGAATAATTACTCATTTGCTGTAAATGGGGTTATAAAATGTATAGAGTGTATCAATACATTTATTTTATATAACTATGTGTAAACTGTTCGAAATCCATATAATCCTTCGACTTTTTCTAAAGTTCATGTAACATCATGAAAATACATATATAAATCTAAATAGTCCCCTGAGTTAAATTTTCGTTGACAGATTAGGATTATTTTGTGAATATTCTGTCTGGTTAACCTGATTGAAAATATAGAATACCAAGAACCCCTTTCATTGTGTTCAACTGCGAAAATTCATCTGTAAATGACAATTTTAATAATCTAGATTAGGTTTTATAATCTATTTGAATGGGTAATTCGTCATTTACCGATGATTTTTTACATTTTAATAAATTGTAAGGGTTTTTATGATATATTGTTTTTTTTAGTTAAATGAAATATTCATATACTATTCATCATTTGTTAATGAAATTTTAACTCAGGGGTCATTTGAATTTACATATTTATTTTCATTGTATGGATTTCAAACAGTTTACTATAGTTTATTTAGATTTTTTATGAATAACATCAAACAATTCAT
Organism: Acorus gramineus; assembly: GCA_030737835.1. Lineage (NCBI taxonomy): Eukaryota > Viridiplantae > Streptophyta > Magnoliopsida > Acorales > Acoraceae > Acorus > Acorus gramineus. The sequence goes on from CM060849.1 coordinate 23,518,716, forward strand.
TAAAATATCATATTTCATCTTACATAAAAAAAAAAAATGTTATTATTTAAAACAAAATAAAAAAGTCGATTGAAACCGTAAAAACAACTGTGAATTTCATCATTTTCTTAATTTAATTTCATTTACTAAATTTTCAAAATTTGAAAATGCAAACAAACATTCAAAAGAAACAGATAGGCATAGAGTGACATATCATGATATCAGAGACTGGACAAGGCCATCTCAGTCATTTCACATCTCCAGAAAAAAAAAAAAAAAACTCCCCCCCCCCCCCCCCCTCATCTTCCCTTACAAGTAGCCAACTAAATTAAAAAAGTCACAAAATCACACTTCCACTCTCTCTCTCTCTCTCCCCCCAAAATCCCCCAAAAGTCTGACACTCTCAACCCCTCACAAAAACAGAAACTTAAAAACAGATCTCCACCCAAAAAACAAAACGGAAGTATCAAAAGAAGATCACTTTTCCTCTCTCTTTCTTCTTCTCCCAAACTCAGAATCCAAAAAACCAAAGCTCAACAACCTCTCCTCCGCCACCCTCCGCCTCCCTCCGCCTCGTATTAATAACTCAACATAAATATCCCAGACAACAGTCGGTTGTGAAAGCCTTTTTCGCATTAAATTCCCCCTCCTTTAATTCACCCATCCCAACCCCAAAATAAAATAAAATAAAATAAACAAATATGGTAACAGTAGTAGCTGTAATTTAGATTTTATAGACTTCCCCTTGTATTTTTTTTTTTATTTTCTATGGAGCCCAAACACAGAACCACAAGTAGAAGGAGGAGGTGGTGGTCTTGTTAAATGCGCCGTCCGATCCGTGCTCCCTCCTCCAATCATGTCCGTCCGATCTCTGCTCCTCCTCCTCTTCTTCTTCTTCTTCGTCTCTCGTGGTCTATCGCAGCAGAGGCTGAGCTCTTCATCGGAGCTTCTCGCGCTGTATAGACTGCGCGGCTCGCTCGGCCTCCGCAGCCGCGACTGGCCTCGGAAATCGGACCCCTGCTCGGCCTGGCGCGGCGTCACCTGCCTCGGAGGGCGCGTCGTCTCCCTCGACCTCTCCCGCCTCCGCCGCACCCGCCTCGGAAAGCTCGACCCCCGCTTCGCCGTCGACGGCCTCGTTAACCTCACCCGCCTCTCCTCCTTCGTCTCCTCCGGCTTCCCCCTCCCCGGCCCCGTCCCGCCGTCGCTCGGCCCCGCCCTCCCGGCCCTCTCCCGTCTCGTCCTCAACGGCTCCTTCGTCTCGGGATCCCTGCCGCCGTCGCTCGCCGCCGCGGCCAACCTCACCGTGATCAACCTCTCCCGCAACTCGCTCACCGGCTCGCTGCCTCCGCCGCTCGGCCGGCTCGCGGCGCTGTCTGTGCTTGACGTTTCGTCGAATTCGCTGTCGGGGCCGGTCCCCGCCGCGGTCGCCGGGCTTGGGGGGCTCACGGTCTTGAACCTTTCGTTGAATGTCCTCTCGGGGGCGCTGCCCGAGGATCTCGGGCGATCGGCGGACCTCACCATCATCGATTTGGCGAACAATTCTTTCTCCGGAGTTCTCCCGAGCAGGGTCTGGTCGCTGCCCAGTCTTCGGGTGCTCAATGTCTCGTTCAACAACCTGACGGGGAACCTCTCGAGCCTCGTGTCGAACTCCGCCGCCAACGTGAGCTCTAAAGACGCTGTCTTGAATGTCGCGTACAATCAGTTCTACGGACCGGTCACCGCCTCGGGCCTCGGTACGGTCTTCGCGAGATTTGGGTCCGTTGATCTCTCCGGGAACTACTTCGAAGGGGATGCACCTATCGCTGCCAATGTTTCGATTGGGGGGAATTGCTTCCGCAACGCCTCAAATCAGAGGAGCTTCCAAGACTGCAGCACGTTCTACGCATCGAAGGGGTTGAAATTTGATGGGGTCCTACCGCCGAATGCGACGAATCCGTCGAATTCAGGCGGTGGACACCATCGCCGACGCCTGGCGTTCATCCTGGGTGGCACGATCAGTGGTCTCATGTTCATTCTGGTGGTTGCATTGATCCTGGCCTTTCTATTGAGGAGGCGTGGAACGAGCGGTGGAGGTCAGAGGGATGTTGGCGGGTCAACCGCTCCATCTGGGTCAGGACCGCCTCCTCCTAATAGTGTTGTTGTGAACTTATCGTTGGTTGGGGAGGCCTTCAAAATAGAGCAGCTGCTTCGGGCGACGGAGGAGTTCAGTGAGTCCAACCTGATTAAGCACGGGCACTCGGGGGACCTCTTCCGCGGTGTCTTGGAGGGTGGGGCAGTGGTTGTCATAAAACGGATCGATTTGAGTGTTGTTTCGAAGAAGGATGGGTATTTGGCCGAGTTGGAGCTGTATGGGAAGGCGTCGCACGCTAGGCTAGCCCCGTTCCTGGGTCATTGTTTGGATGCTGAGAATGAGAAGTTCTTGGTGTACAAGTACATGCCAAATGGAGACTTGTCGAATGCATTGTTTAGGAAGACTAGTGAGGAGGATGAGGGGTTGCAGTCTTTGGATTGGATCACACGGTTGAAGATTGCGACAGGGGCTGCTGAAGCTCTGTGTTATCTGCACCATGAGTGCAATCCGCCACTTGTTCACAGGTACTTATTTGACTTGCTTAGTTGTTGCTTTTTTATTGAAATCTTCATTTTGACCTCTATGACTAGTGTTGGGTTGTTTTTATTGGGAGGGTTCCATGGGAACCACCATCAAAATGAAATTGGATGTCTATAGTGATTGATAATATTTGGCCTTGCATTTGCATAAATATGAAATAGGATCCTCGAAGATTGATGGTCAAACCTAAGTCTAGCATGTCACTGACAACAAATATCCACCTGAATTTTATCTCTGCTTGCATGCATACCTCCTATTCATTTGTCCCCCTCCATTGCATAATTGCACCGTCCTGTTGGAGGAATGCTTATTATCAGTCCATGGAAGTTCCACTGTACCTGTGGAATGGATTTCTTCCTATGAATAACCAAGTTATTTGTACGGAAACAGACTGTGGCACATCTGAGTTTTTCCATGGCCTCACGTGGTCATGATGCTGTGCTATAGTTAAGCAGATTGCAACGCTCACTCCACTATTTCTCATTAAATAGCAGGACTAAACAAAAAATCCTCAATTTTTTTTATTATCATTCTTGAACTGTTGAATTTTCGATCATGTGAGTGTAGACCTGTTGACCATGGATGGGCAAACCTTCTTTCCATGTGCATATATTGTAAATGGATCAGTGTGGTGGTGCATAACAAGAATAGGATCTCTTTTCTGAAAGATGGAAAGAGGGTTGGTACACCATCTAAAATTTATTCCCTGATAATGCCCCATTCAAAAAGAGGTTGCCTGCTGCTATTTTATCATATCAAACTTAATAAGACATTAAATATTTTAAGCAGAAAGTATAATATCTGGATTGCTGTATTGCTTTCCATGTCATATTTCTAGCCAATAAAAAGAACTTGACTTAATTATAAATATTGCAATTATATATTGTCTTGTTGCAATGAGATAAAGCCAGCCTGTTTGTTTGATTTGCTGAAGTTCAAATGTTATGGCTGTAGGGACATACAGGCAAGCAGTATACTTCTTGATGATAAATTTGAAGTTCGACTTGGAAGCTTAAGTGAGGCATGCGCTCAAGAAGGGGAAAATCATTCAAATGTCATCACTAGGTTTCTGAGGTTGTCACAGTAAGTAATGTACTTGATATCTTTCATCTGCATGCTTTTTAATCATAGTTCACCCTCATCTGTAATCCATTCTTCAACCTGTTTTTTTTTTTCTTTAATAAATATTTTGCTTATAAAGAGGGGTACAGTGCTTGTGGCTTTAAGCACTTATTATTGCTTTATATATAATTAGAACAATGGTCATCCGAGATAAATGATCTCAAAAGCATTATTATTCGGCAACTTTAGCTTATTAATTTTCCCATGCAAGTAATTAACATTTTCTCTTAAACAACTGGAAATTTTTTGATGCATGTAAATCAATAATCACCAATATCATCAGCACGGACAAACCTCTTCAGCTAGTTTAGCCTTTTCACAGGTAGTGTAGATTTTTATTTGGACTTCCGAAAGAGAACCATTCAATGCTTATAAAAATAAATTACTTTTTTTTAATAAAATAAAGATGGGCTCTTATTTAACTCTTTGGACCTCTGTTGACAAGCTCCGAGCCTCTTAGGAAGTTAGGATCAAGGTATTCAGTGCATAGCCATTAGTGTGCGTAATGACAGATCATTTGCTTGATTTTCAAGGTGCAGCGTTAAAAAGTACCATGATGTATGACTGAAGATAAATGTTTAATGATAACCTGAGTAGATATATCATAGACCTCCATTTGATTTCCAAGACATAGAAGAACATATGCCTCTTACTATATTTTTCGACGGCGATATTGAAGAATTGAAAAAAAAAAAAAGAATTTGGCTCAGGATCTTTTGGGTATAATATCTGTAAAGTAAAATTTTACTTTGAAAATCAGTTCACAATCTGAGACTTCCCTTTGAGAAAATGCTTAATAGCCATCCTGGACAAATCCCTGGTGAGCCTTCAAGAAGAGACCTTAGGCTTAGGATTATGAAAGCGGCCATATGAAGCTCATACTATGATAACCAAAGTGAAACCATGTCAAGCTGGGATGTCTCAGTCATGTTTATTGACTGTCATTCATGCTTCACAATTTAATTCTGATGTCCCACTTCTTAAATAAACCGAAATCCCAAATCATATATTTGGGAAATGGTCCATCAACGTTCCTGTTGACCTGAGCATAAATTAGTAGGGAATGTACCTACAGTTGGTGCATTTATATGAGTAGGTAATGACCCTGAGAAGTCTGAGTGCTAGCACTGTACTGATCTCTTACTACCTTCCCATCCACATCATCCTCACATGGAGAAGATTCCTGTGGTGATCTGGAACAGATGGGACTAACATGTAAGTTTTTCAAGATAAGATTAACTGTTACTATTAATCAGTACAAAAGTCTAAAAGGTACTGCATAATATCTTTTGAAAGAAACAAGTAGGCCATGGATCCTCGCAAAAGAAAAATGGCTTTAAAATGAAAACAATTCAGGCATGTTGTGAGAGTTCTGTGCATTCTTCCACTGTCCCACCCACTTGAAGGCTGAGTTATGCACTAAGAACTGTCTATTTAATTAGAGTATGAAGTTTTCAAATATCCATTTTCTATTTTGGTTCATGCCTTGTGTACTGACCGAAGAGGGAATTCGTCTTTTTCCAGGACATATAACAATTGTCCAGGTTGGGAGAGGGACTAAACATTTAGGTGGACTTTAATTTTCTCTTAACTAAGTAATAGGAAATCTGTCTCGGATTTTAATGAAAGCTTTTGTGTGCAGTAATTCTATTAATCAGTTATGGCATCTTTCAGATCCCATCAAGGATACTAGTCTAGGAAATGAATAATACCCTGCTAAACAATTTGAGCAGTGTGATTTCTTCTAACCTATCTTTAATGGATGTCAGTTCTTTCCAGTTAGAATCATCGATGAAATAGAGAATGACATCCTTGGGGAAGATATGAAGATTTTGAATTTACCTGTCACGCATTTTATATCAACAACGCTCATCATTAATTTGTTATTCCTGGTATATATGCTACCGAAACTTCCATATTTCTTGCAATTGTTTGGATCCTTTATACCATGATACAGTTGAGAATGCTTGGGAAGTAGTAATTTTTTTAATATGTTGCATCATGCAATCTTTTATTTCCTGATATATCTTCAGTCCTGTCTCATTTTTAAAATGAGCATGCTGCATCACTTGTTACCTCGTCCAAGCTGTAAATTTCTAGCTATTAAAAATATATTTTTTTCCGATGAGTTTTGTTGATCATACATGTTTTAATACTATCCTTTGTTCATTGACAACTTGCAGGACGGCAGAACCAAGTATTTCGGGTACGTATTTCATTTATGAAAACCATTTCAAACATTATGGTTTTCTTCGTTAAATTTTTACTCAGCCTCGTATTCATTACAAAGCTCACTATTTCATTCTGATTGGTAAAAATCAACAGGCGCTTCAACCACTTCATGCGCATACGATGTCTACTGCCTGGGGAAGGTGTTGCTTGAGCTGGTGACCGGAAAACTTGGCATCAGCGCATCCAATGATACCAGCACAAATGAATGGTTGGATCAAGTGCTGTCTTGCATCAACATCTACGACAAAGATCTAGTAACAAAGATCCTCGACCCATCCCTCATCGTGGATGAAGACCTCTTGGAGGAAGTTTGGGCGATGGCGATCGTTGCCAAGTCCTGCCTCAATCCAAGGCAAGCGAAGAGGCCCCTCATGAGGCACATTTTGAAGGCTCTCGAGAACCCCCTTAAGGTGGTGAGGGAGGAAAACTCGGGCTCTGCACGACTCAGGACGACCTCATCAAGAGGTTCATGGAATGCCGCACTCTTTGGGAGCTGGCGCCACAGCTCATCGGACATTGTCTCAGTATATGCTCACCCAAGGGAAGGTAGCAGTTTAAAGCAGTCAGGGACTGCTGGTTCGCAAGGGAGCGGACAAGGAGCGGATGTTTCATCGAATTCCCACAAGAGACCCTCTAAAGAAGTCTTTCCTGAACCATCGTTGGTCTCGCGTGATGTAGAAGAGTGAGATCGTTTTCTTCATTTTTATGATTCTTTTGGTAGCAACACGGTGAGCTCCTTGGACAGAATGGACTGGAATGTGAAGGAGCTGAGCTACTGATTCTTGCATTGAACGCGCTTCATGAATAGGATTGAATTGTGTTCTCTATTGGTTTTTGTTATGAGAATTATTTGGATTGGAGGCTATTTATGGTGCAAAGAAGAGGCTTTTGGGGGGGGGGGGGAGAGCAACTCAGAGTGTATTGTAAGAAGGGTGATATTTTTTTTGTTTTTAGTTCTCACTGCATGCAGTCTTGTTTTTCTAATTTGTACAACAAGCTGCATCTCTTTTTTTTTTTTATTTACTGTGTAATTGATTTAAATTGGTCTTTGGTTATTTGTAAAGTGGATATTCTTGGGGTTCTATCTGATTTTTGTTTTTGAACCGTTTTCAATCTTTGCAAACACAGGAGATGAACAGAATCCCAAAAGAAAAAAAGAGAAAAAAAATAAAGAACGTTTTGTTGTGATTTGAAATACAGAGGTCCCACCGAGATTTGAACTCGGGTTACTGGATTCAGAGTCCAATGTCCTGACCACTAGACCATGGGACCGCTGCTGTTGTCTCAATATTTATTAATTTATTTTACAATATAATAGATCCCAATGACTAAAGAATTTTGGACTAACATGATTTTGAACCTGATTAGGCTAGCCATTTATAATATCAATGTTCAAATAAAATTTCATGTTTCTGTGAGTTTAATGTTATGTGAAATTACTCACGTAATTTATACATTTCACATGCAATTTTTGAATCTAACAGACCCAAAAAATTTGAATTTACAGGCAGGGATTATTAAATAATTCAATTTGAAGTGTCATTTTTGTGTTATCCGGATTAAATTCATTTCAATTACTTAACATTTTTTTTTAATAGTACATGTCTAATAATTTTGTTATAAAAGACTCTAATTGACTATAAAGTCTTTAACTGACATACAGTGAAGAAAAGCAGTAAAGCACAAAGAGAAAGGAGTGGACCATCATTATCTAAACTAGTTAGAAGGCTATTATAATCACTGTTTTTTCAATTATTTGTTTGCAGGACATGAAATAAGGTCTCTTTAAGAGTATGTGTTCCATTTAAACCACACAGACAATCCGTATAAGGAACAAAGAAATTGAATTCACTTAAATTCGATTTTAATGTCAGATAAATTTTCAACTATTACTCACAGATTCAACCTGTCGATATACTTGAATAAATACTCAATTCGACATATGATGTCATATGTGAAAATCCTTTGGACGTTTGTCAACACATTAAGTGTGATCAGCAAGTGGCGGAACCGGGAATTAGAGCAAGGGAGGACCAGAAGACCAAGATATTTAAAGGGAAAAATCTTAAAATTTTATTATTCAATTCCCATAAAAAAAAATATACAAGGATATCATTTAAACTTATATTTTGATAAGAGGTTTTAAGAATGTTGTTATACATAGCTTTTTTTCATCTCCAATTCCAGTGTTATATGTGTCGATAGAAAATCATTGGGGCATATACTCACATTAAACTAGATATATGTTTCGATAGACATTTTTTATATTTTCTATAAATGCATGTATGCAATTCATTAGAGTATATACTTCATTTTTTATAAAATTATGTATCTCAATATATAAAGTATACTATTTTAAAAAAAATTCAAAACATGTAAATTAAAACTGAGACTGAAAAAAGAACTGGATATAACATTATACTTAAAAAATAATGACATAAATAGTTTTCCGATCCGTATCCATCCGATTGACAGGTTTACATGCAATAGTCATTTTTGGGAAAAATCTATTTTACAATCATAAGTATACATCGAAATTTTTTTTCTAACGAGCTATTGATCACCTCAATCAAAATTATATTTGAAAATTTATGAATTTTTAAAGAATTTTGAGAATAACTTAATTCTTGGTTTTTTTTTTTTTTTGTATACATACCTTAAAAAATCACATTATTCAAAAAGGTTTAAATTATACTTGAACATAATTCTATTTATCTATTCAAGTCATATTGTTAGTTTGAGAGTTTTAAATGGGGCATTTTTACAATATAGGATTGGTTGATGAGTATATATACAATAAACTCATTTTCAGTTGTAACATATCTCTTTTATGTATAATTTTATAAAAGATTTATTTAATCATTATTAAAAAATTTATCATATTATTTATGTGCATATTACATTGTATATTATATTGCTTATAAAAGAATTGAAAAAAATTAAAAAGGTATTAAATGTGTGCAGCTTTTTCAATATATTTTTTATATTTACACGCACATCATGCATGGAAAAAGACTAGTTACTATACTAGTGGAATAAATGATTTTTTGTTTGGTTGTGTTTTTAGTTATTCTAATTAGGAAACATAACGATGAAGTTTTTTTGTTGTTTGATCAATCATGAATAAGTTGTGAATAAAATGTGAATAAAAATTTATAAAATGTAAAAAAATGATATGACTTGTGGACCCCTTGATTTATAAGAGATGGTAACAATTGATTTGATAACGAGTTTCACTTTTTCTATTACCTAAAATATTTTAATACCAAGAAGAGGTGAAATTGCTAGTTTGCTACACTATCTAATTCCATCTTATAACAACTATCCAAGCAGGTTTTTTTTACTTTATTTTAGCCTATTCCAATCATTCCATCACTAACCTATAAGTGTTAAAAAAATATTTTGAAAAAAATTATTCTCAGGAATACAAATTTTCTAACCAGTATATATTACATTAATGACTGATCAGTCAAAGATACGGAGTTGAAAAAAAAAAAACCGTATAAGTGCTCAAAAAATGTTTTTTTTTTTTTAAAAATCTGTATTCGACTATGGAGGAGGGCAAATTAGGAAAAAAATTCTAACGGTTGGAAACATTAATAATAGATAGATGATCTGTCAATTATTTGATTTGGGGTGTGTTTCATTAAAACCCAAAACTTCATTACGAAGTAACCGATTTGGCGAGATTATTATTTCAACGGTCAAAAATCCTCCATCATATAAGATGCCTCGGATACGAGAAACCCCATTCGACTCTCTCTCTCTTCTTCTGCCCAAAATCGACGATCCCAACCCCACAAAACCCTAACCCTTGTTTTAACACCCCGATGAGCACATCCTCCATCGACTCCGTCAATGTCGACGACCTCTCGCGGTGGATGGCAGACCAGGACCGCCGCATCATCGGCTCTATCCCTAATGTGGTGATCGAGATGGTGACATCTCTCTCTCTTGTCTCTCTTGAGGATCTCATGCAACTCGAGGTGGTGGTTGTCAACTTGAGGTTGTTTCCTTTCTCTTCCTTGCTTTATTTCCTTATGTAGTTTCATTGTTGCATCTGGTTCCGAAGTCACGCTTGTGTTTCTTGCTTGTTGAGGTGCCAGTGATGATGCTTGGTCGGATGGGATCATGCGGGGAAGCTTGAGTAGCATTTGTTTTCTACTTTTTTTATTGAACATTGTTTATTTGTGTTTTTTTGTGTGTCCTGGTGAATTTAAAAATTTTTGTTTTATCTTTTTCATTATGATGATCATTTCTAAGTGTTAAAACCCTGTTTTTGTTACTTATCTGGTTTAAGTTTTAGGGTAATATTTGATAGGCATTTAACATTTATAGTTGAAGGAACTGTTATGTCAACTCATTGGAGGCAACATAGGTGTAAATCAGATAAGTGATATGACTTGTTGTTCGGTACTTGGTAATTGAATTTTATTTATTTTGTGTTTGTTTTCTTGGTGTTTTTCAAATATTGGTTTATGTGTCTTGTTATTAGGATGATCATAAGTAATAAAACATATTTTGGAAAATCTTTGGTAGGTAACATTTAGGGTCAAAGCAATATCTTCTTCAACCCCAATCACCTGTTCCTCAAGCACGGAAACATGTAACTCGCTCATTGGACCACTGGCTGCAGCGAGTCCCTTACCTCCCTACCCCATAATAAGAAAATGAACAACATCCAATATGGATGTCATTAAGTTTTATGCAAGCTGTCCAGCAAATGGTTTACTTCATTTCTGATTGTTTACAGAGTACTGCAGATGTTGCTACTTCTGAAACGAGGAGTGTGCCGCTGACATCAGCTGCTCCCCATTCCGCATCTTTCCCTGCTCAGACATACAATGTAGCTTCTCTTTCTGGGATCCCTGGCCCACCTGGTATAGCTTTATCTATACCATTGCCTTTTATGAATGCAGTCCGTCCAGCGGCAATGAATTTTTCTTCTGCACCTCCAAGGCCCACCTTTCAATCTGTTGTTTCTAGCCACACAAAGCCATTGCAGTTGGTGTTGCACCCAATTTTTTCAGATGATTTATTATCCACCTTATCCATCTTTTGCTGCTATGCCTTTACCACCTCAGACACTTTGTTTGCCTCCCAGTCAGGTCAGTGGTTTTCAGCACCCAGCCCTTTCCCAGTACCACTGCATGGTGGATACAGTGGACCTCTTCCGTCCATGCCTATTCCTGAACCACAGTCTCCCGGTGTTTCCTTTGTGGTACAACTTCATGAAAACTCATCGGCCATGGCTGCTTCCTTCAGCCAGGAGGCTTCTTCAAGGTACAGTCACCTCCTCCAGGTATTGGTGAGATTGATACGTTGATTCATATCTCAACCATCAGCATTGTTTCCTAAAATGACTATGTTGCCTATTTGCCTCAGCAGATTATGCTAAAGGAAGCCAAGAAAATAATTAGCATGGGTGATAAAATCCACCGCTGCATGGTGGATACAGTGGACCTCTTCCATCCATGCCTATTCCTGAACCACAGTCTCCTGGTGTTTCCTTTGTGGTACAACCTCATGAAAACTCATCGGCCATGGCTGCTTCCTTCAGCCAGGAGGCTTCTTCAAGGTACAGTCACCTCCTCCAGGTATTGGTGAGATTGATATGTTGATTCATATCTCAACCATCAACATTGTTTCCTAAAATGACTATGTTGCCTATTTTTGCCTCAGCAGATTATGCTAAAGGAAGCCAAGAAAATAATTAGCATGGGTGATAAAATCTCGAAAAAGTAGATGAAGATGCACGGTAGGCACATAAAAGTGAGATGGGGGCTGTATATTACTAGAATGCTGTCACTGGTGAATCAATGTATCAAAAACCATCAACTTTTATTGGGGAGGTGTGTGTCATCAGGCTTTAACTTTTTAGTGTAGAAAAAATCCTAGCACTATTTTATTTTACTTTATTAATATCTGATTGCTTTGCTGTTGCAGGCGGGCAAAGTAACAAACAGTTCAACCAACTCCAGTTTCTTGGTATGTGTCATAGTTTCCTTAGATTGCATATGACTGCAAGCTTCATTTTCTCTTCAATATGATTTTCTATCACAATTTTGCCAAATTGATTAGTTCTTGATGTACTAAAAATTGTGAAACTAACATTATTTTAATAGGAGCAATATGGGTTCTAATCATTCAAAGAGATCAACTATATATGATCAAAAAGGTAAATATGCAAAAGGAAGTAAAAGAAAAAAAGAAATTGAGCAAATGAAGATAGAAGATAAAAGAGGATATCCATCAAGGAAATGGTACAAAACTTGTCACACAGCCTATTTTATGGCTGAGAGAAAACCCAAACAAAGATTCCTATACTTTTCTATCATGGAGTCATTAAAACATTCAGGGTAACTACAAGTATCTAGATAACCTTGTATCATTGCCCAAGTGCATTTAAATTTTAGAAAGAAGGTTTATTAACAAAGGAAGCCAACAAGGTAAAATTAGGAGTGTTTTTCCACCTAAAGTTTCTTTTCTATTGGAGAATGATGTTAAGCAAACAAGCACATGATTTCATGGATAGGCTCAGTAGATCCAAACATAAGAAGAAGTATTGAAGATAAATGAAGAGTTTGGAGCAGCCTAGTTAGCTTTAAATTTTAGTGTTTCCATTGTTATATGTGTTTTATGTGCTTTTTTAGAATACCCGTGTTTTCTTTTTATTATTATTAAGGAAAAAACATATAACTAATAGGTTCTTATAAATCCTTTAATGCTACGATGAAATTGGAATACAAAAGATGATGGGTTCATCTGTTCATCTAAGAGTCTACTGTTCTTTTAGTGTACTCATATTACAATGTAATGATTGGTCTTCATTCAACAACATGTTTTCCATTGAGGGCGATGGCGGAGTCTCCTACATTTTAAGTGATTTTCAACCATTTTTTCGTCGCTCATCACCTTTGATTTCTAAATAGCCTCGTTTTCTTCATCATTTATCTTTATAAATAGCATTGATTTCTAGAGCAACTTTCAAGTTCATTGCTAGAATCCTGGAGGTGGTCTCTTAGGGAAAGAAATTGGTGGAACCAGATTATAGACATTGATTGTTCTCCTTGAGTGCGTTGTTGAAAATGATGGCTGTATATTGTGTTTTGTCTGCTATATTCTAAGTGATTTTAAATTTTAGTTCTCCCAACTCATCACCTTTGATTTCTAAATGACATTTTTCAATCCTTCTTTTTTTTTTAATTCAAAATAACATTCATTTCTAAAAAAACTTTCCAAGTCTGTGGTTTAAGTCTAGAAAGTAGCAACCTGGAAGGAAAACTTAGTGGAAATCTGATTATAGCCATCGACTTTCCTTCTTGGTCATTATTGAGGATGATGGTTGTGGATCTTGTATGTGTGCTACATTCCAAGTGATTTAAAACTTTAATTTTTGTAGTTTGTCATCTTTGATTTTAAAACAATATTTTTTTTTTTCTTTTATTTTTTTAGGTTAGGCGAGGGATTGGGCGGGCTAGGCGTGATTAAGGCGGGCTAGGCGGGCCCAGGCGCCCGCCTAATTAACATGCTATTAGGCGGGCGATCGCCTAGGTCCATCTGGACCGCCTAGCCGCCTAGGCGGCGCCTAGGCGACGCCTAGGCGTCGCCCAGACAACTATGGTTTCTCCTTCATTTCTCGTTGTAAATATCATTGATTTCAAAGATATCTTCAAAGTATGTGGAACGAATATTTGAGGAGGCGACATAGGAAAGAAAACTTGGTGGGATCTACACTTGAGGCATAGACTTTCCTCCTTAGCTGCGCAATTAAAGATGGCAGCATAGATCGTGTTTGTTTGCTACATTCCAAGTGATTTAATACCATATTTCTTGTAGCTCATCACTTTTGATTTTTAAATTCGTGTATGGCAATCCTAGTAAATTAAACCTGTTTTTTGCAGTTTAGCACTTTTGATTTTAAATGACATCATTTTCTTCTCATTGTAAATAGCATTGATTTCTAAGACATCTTCGAAGTCTTTGGCTTGAATCCCAAATGTGGTGACGTAGGGTAGGAAAAATTGGTGGAAGCCAAACTATAGCCATCGACTTTCCTCCTCGATTACATCATTTTGTTCTTCATTTCTCATTAAAAATAGAATTGATTTCTAAGGCTTCTTTTTATGTCGTTGGCTTGAATCTTGAATGTGGCGACATAGGGTAGAAAAAGTTGATGGAAACCATACTAATGGCCATCAACTTTTCTCTTCAATTGCATCTCCGAGGGTGATGGCCGTAGATCGTATTTGTGTACAACAATCATATTGATTTAAACCATTTTTTTTAGCACTTTTGATTTTCAAATTACATCATTCTGTTCTTCATTTCTCATTATAATAGCATTGATTTCTAAGGCATCTCTTAAGTTTTTGGCTTAGAATCCCGAATGTGAAGGCGTAGGTAGGATACGTTGGTGGAAACCATACTAATGGCCATCAACTTTCCTCTTCAATTGCATCTCCGAGGGTGATGGCCGTAGATCGTATTTGTGTACAACAATCATATTGATTTAAACCATTTTTTTTAGCACTTTTGATTTTCAAATTACATCATTCTGTTCTTCATTTCTCATTATAATAGCATTGATTTTTGGCTTGAATCCCGAATGTGACGACGTAGGGTTGGAAAAGTTGGTGGAAACCAGACTATGGCCATTGACTTTCCTCCTCGATTGCGTTGTCGAGGGTGATAGCCGTAGATCGTGTTTGTGTATAGCTATCCTAGTGCTTTAAACATTTTTTTGGCAGTTTAGCGCTTTTGATTTTTAAATCACATCATTTTCTTCTTCATTACTCATTATAATAGCATTGATTTCTAAGGCATCTTTTAAGTCTTTGGCTTGAATCCCGAATGTGGCGGCGTAGGGTAGGATAAGTTGGTGGAAACCAGACTATAGCCATCGACTTTCCTTCTCGATTGCGTCGCCGAGGGTGATGGCCGTAGATCGTGTTTGTGTAGAGCAATCCTATTTATTTAAACCATTTTTTTGCCGTTCAACACTTTTGAATTTTCAAATTATATCATTTTGTTCTTCATTTCTCATTATAAACAGCATTGATTTCTAAGGCATCTTTTTATGTCTTTGGCTTGAATCCCGAATGTGACGACGTAGGGTTGGAAAAGTTGGTGGAAACCAGACTATGGCCATTGACTTTCCTCCTCGATTGCGTTGTCGAGGGTGATAGCCGTAGATCGTGTTTGTGTATAGCTATCCTAGTGCTTTAAACATTTTTTTGGCAGTTTAGCGCTTTTGATTTTTAAATCACATCATTTTCTTCTTCATTACTCATTATAATAGCATTGATTTCTAAGGCATCTTTTAAGTCGTTGGCTTGAATCCCGAATGTGGCGGCGTAGGGTAGGATAAGTTGGTGGAAACCAGACTATGGCCATCGACTTTCCTTCTCGATTGCGTCGCCGAGGGTGATGGCCGTAGATCGTGTTTGTGTAGAGCAATCCTATTTATTTAAACCATTTTTTTGCAGTTCAACACTTTTGAATTTTCAAATTATATCATTTTGTTCTTCATTTCTCATTATAAACAGCATTGATTTCTAAGGCATCTTTTTATGTCTTTGGCTTGAATCCCGAATGTGAGGACGTAGGGTTGGAAAAGTTGGTGGAAACCAGACCATGGCCATTGACTTTCCTCCCCGATTGCGTTGTCGAGGGTGATAGCCGTAGATCGTGTTTGTGTATAGCTATCCTAGTGCTTTAAACATTTTTTTGGCAGTTTAGCGCTTTTGATTTTTAAATCACATCATTTTCTTCTTCATTACTCATTATAATAGCATTGATTTCTAAGGCATCTTTTAAGTCTTTGGCTTGAATCCCGAATGTGGCGGCGTAGGGTAGGATAAGTTGGTGGAAACCAGACTATGGCCATCGACTTTCCTTCTCGATTGCGTCGCCGAGGGTGATGGCCGTAGATCGTGTTTGTGTAGAGCAATCCTATTTATTTAAACCATTTTTTTGCAGTTCAACACTTTTGAATTTTCAAATTATATCATTTTGTTCTTCATTTCTCATTATAAACAGCATTGATTTCTAAGGCATCTTTTTATGTGTTTGGCTTGAATCCCGAATGTGACGACGTAGGGTTGGAAAAGTTGGTGGAAACCAGACTATGGCCATTGACTTTCCTCCTCGATTGCGTTTGTCGAGGGTGATAGCCGTAGATCGTGTTTGTGTATAGCTATCCTAGTGCTTTAAACATTTTTTTGGCAGTTTAGCGCTTTTGATTTTTAAATCACATCATTTTCTTCTTCATTACTCATTATAATAGCATTGATTTCTAAGGCATCTTTTAAGTCTTTGGCTTGAATCCCGAATGTGGCGGCGTAGGGTAGGATAAGTTGGTGGAAACCAGACTAAGGCCATCGACTTTCCTGCTCGATTGCGTCGTCGAGGGTGATGGCCGTAGATCGTGTTTGTGTAGAGCAATCCTATTTATTTAAACCATTTTTTTGCAGTTCAACACTTTTGAATTTTCAAATTATATCATTTTGTTCTTCATTTCTCATTATAAACAGCATTGATTTCTAAGGCATCCTTTGGCTTGAATCCCGAATGTGAGGACGTAGGGTTGGAAAAGTTGGTGGAAACCAGACCATGGCCATTGACTTTCCTCCTCGATTGCGTTGTCGAGGGTGATAGCCGTAGATCGTGTTTGTGTATAGCTATCCTAGTGCTTTAAACATTTTTTTGGCAGTTTAGCGCTTTTGATTTTTAAATCACATCATTTTCTTCTTCATTACTCATTATAATAGCATTGATTTCTAAGGCATCTTTTAAGTCGTTGGCTTGAATCCCGAATGTGGCGGCGTAGGGTAGGATAAGTTGGTGGAAACCAGACTATGGCCATCGACTTTCCTTCTCGATTGCGTCGCCGAGGGTGATGGCCGTAGATCGTGTTTGTGTAGAGCAATCCTATTTATTTAAACCATTTTTTTGCAGTTCAACACTTTTGAATTTTCAAATTATATCATTTTGTTCTTCATTTCTCATTATAAACAGCATTGATTTCTAAGGCATCTTTTTATGTGTTTGGCTTGAATCCCGAATGTGACGACGTAGGGTTGGAAAAGTTGGTGGAAACCAGACCATGGCCATTGACTTTCCTCCTCGATTGCGTTTGTCGAGGGTGATAGCCGTAGATCGTGTTTGTGTATAGCTATCCTAGTGCTTTAAACATTTTTTTGGCAGTTTAGCGCTTTTGATTTTTAAATCACATCATTTTCTTCTTCATTACTCATTATAATAGCATTGATTTCTAAGGCATCTTTTAAGTCTTTGGCTTGAATCCCGAATGTGGCGGCGTAGGGTAGGATAAGTTGGTGGAAACCAGACTATAGCCATCGACTTTCCTTCTCGATTGCGTCGCCGAGGGTGATGGCCGTAGATCGTGTTTGTGTAGAGCAATCCTATTTATTTAAACCATTTTTTTGCAGTTCAACACTTTTGAATTTTCAAATTACATCATTTTGTTCTTCATTTCTTCATTACTCATTATAATAGCATTGATTTCTAAGGCATTTTGACTTATCAAATTACATCATTTTGTTCTTCATTTCTCATTATAAATTGCATTGATTTCTAAGGCATCTTTTTATGTCTTTGGCTTGAATCCCGAATGTGGTGACATAGGGTAGAAAAAGTTGGTGGAAACCAAACTATAGCATCATTCTCTCCTTCATTTATCATTCTAAATAATATTGATTCGTAGAGCATTTTGCAAGTCTTTGGAATGAATCTTGTATGTGGCATCTTAGGGAAGGAAAAGTTGATGGAGACCGGACCATATATAGCCATCGACTTTTCTGTTTGAGTGGGCCACTGGTGCCGACAACCATGGATCGTGTTTGTCTGTAACATTCCAAGTGGTTTAAAACATTATTTTTCAGTCTTCTTCTCCGTTGATTTCTGAATACCATCATTTTCTCCTTCACTATTCAAAATAACATAGATTTCTAATGCAACTTTTGTTGTCTGTGGCTTGAATCCTGGAGGTGGTGTCCCAGGAAAGAAAAACTTGGTGTTAACTGCACTATAGCCACCCCCTTCCTTCTTGAGTGAGCCGCTGAGGATAACGATTGTGGACAATGTTTGTCTGTGACATTCCATGTCTTAAAACTTTATTTTTTATAACTCATCACATTTGATTTTTAATTGACTGTCATTTTGTCATTCATTTCTCATTATAAAAGTATTGATTCGTAAAGCAATTTTCATGTTTGTGGCTTGAACCCTGGAGTGACATCTTAGGGAAGGAAAACTTGGTGGAAACCAGACTCATGAACAATGTACAAAACCACCTCTTGGCAGGTTCGTAGAGGTGCTCGAGTCTTGCCCATATTGATAGGAGAAGATTTGACAAGGAATAATAAAATCAAGAAAGAAAAAAAAAGTTTTACCAAGCAAAAAAAAAAAATGTTCATATGTTCATTTTCTAATTTGGTAAGGAATTTTATGCAGCCAGAAATAGCCAACTGCATTGACGTCAATGATATCACATCTATGGTAGACATGACATCGACTGCATTTGACTTGACTGTAAGTTCTCAATTCCTCCTGAACGCTATTTTATTAAGTAGCATTCTCGAAGACAATCTCATAGTTAGGCATTGCATTCAATTTTTATGTTTATTTTCTTTCATGTCTACATCTCTTATTTTCTGTACATTAAAATTATGAAATCTATTATATTGATAATTATAAATATTTGTTTCTTTTTGACATCGGTCTAGCTTTGTTGGGTTGAATGATTCTTTTACTGAATTTGACCCAAGTTTCATTGTCTATGCACACTTTTGCCCTTCCATTGTATAACTGGATGGTTGGTATTCTTCTAGTGTGATAATCATGAAAAATACATCAATTTTTTTGAATAAGTCAAAATTTACATCAATCGAAACTCAAAGAGTACAAAAGTTTGTGCAGTTAACTACTTCCTGAAGAGACTAAGAAGGGAATCCAGATAAATATTTCAATGCGTTCCTTAAGAAGAGAAAACTTTACATCATTTACAAAATTTACAAAAAGTACACAGATACATTGCTTTAGATTCAATGCTTTATTTATCTGCTGGGCAGTTCCAATGATAACCCTGTGCGTTAATTCATCCATCTTAGGCAGAAAATCCGCAATGGATGAATAGATAGACTCACCTTGCTCTTGTTTATAACCAACTAAGAAATCAGCAACCACATTTATCTCTCTCATCACATGCTTGATTTTGAAATTTAATTGGTTTCCAATGAGGTGGACACAATACCTTACTTCCCAGGTGGCTTTGCTTTCAGCTACAATGCCTGTAACAGCAAGCTTGGAGTTTGATTCAATCTGAATTTGTTGAATTCCCCTGCAGGATAGTTTTATGCATCCTAACCTGCTTTAAAATTCTGCTATTCCGCTTAGATGAAGCAACTAAATATGAATATCAGTGAGGGTGGGAATTCTATATTTATAAATATTTGCATGATTAACTGTAATGGAGTGGAATGGAACCGTATGGACAACCATAGCGTGAAGAGGTTGAGATGAGTGTCAATGATTTTGAACATGAATATTTCATAGAACTGTGAATCATATAAATATGACGTGGTTATAGCTGTTCATTTATGGAATATAATGTAAATTTATTTTTTCTTAATTCACATCCTTTTTGCTTGATTGACTTCATTCTTTCACTATTATGCGTGATGGAGAAATATCTGTAATGTTTTCAAATTGTGATCAAGGCATTTAAGATGTATGCTAATCATATTTTTAAAAAACATTTTTTTGCAGATCAAGGTGTTTCTGATGTGCATTTTAGGTATATACTATCTGTGTTTGATGGTATGCAGACGACTCTTCTTCATGAAGGCACTTCTTCAGATCAAACAAGTCATGCATATTTGATTAGATACATGTATGTGGGGCATTTTCTGGCCAGGTGGGGTGCAAGGTATGATTTTCTCTGTGTCTTCTATGGTGGTCACCTCTTTTAATAAAAAAAAATTGGGTAGGTTTTTTTTTAATGAAATGGTTCATAATACATATTCATTCCTTGCTTTCTGTGAGAGCCTATCAATATTTTTGCTGTGATATTTTTGCTGTGGCTTCCTCTTATTTTGACTGATAGTCTACAAAAAGTTGAATGGAATCAATAGGTAATTCTCCTCACTGTTTCTTTTGATTGTGGCCTGTCTTATTTTGATTTTTGATGCTATAATACAAATAATTAATTTAGAGTTTGCTATTTGTTTTGAATTTCTGAAGTCTTTGGTCTTTTAGCTTCATCAACTATGAATTATTGTAAGGGCTGTTGGCTTCTAGGACCACCATGGCTTCCCTGGCAATTCAGGTTACTTTCAAGAGTTCATTTGGCATTCTGAGCAATGCCTTGAATAACATATTGTCTGATCAATTTTTACTTGTCCGAACTCATATTGTCTCACATCCTTAGATAGAACTTCATTTGAATTGCTTCACTCATAATTTAATTCAGAAGTTTACAATCGTAACAATTTTCTGTTATGGCAGAATGTGGGAATTCTCAGTTGGTTTATACACGATAAATGTCTGGCCAGATTCCTTGCTCTTCGCGGCCATCTATGGTGTCGTTGAATCTGCTTCTACTTTCTTGTTTGGCCCTACTGTTGGCAAATTGGTCGACAAGTTCACATATCTACAGGTCATGTCACATTTAAAATCCATGTTATATACATTATATAAAATGTTGTACAAGAAATCTGACATTACCCGATAATTTTGTAGGTTCTCTGCTTTTATTTGTCCACCCAAAGCTTATCATTCGTGGTGGCCGGTTCCAGATTGACCACTCTTCTAGTCCACCAGTATTTGAAGTCCACTCATTTCATGTCATTTTATGTACTTGTTGTTCTAACCAATGCTTCTGGTGCCATTGGTGTGCTTCCACTCTTGCTGGTACTATTTTAGTATAACTTCTAGTGAACATATTGATTATGTTATTTATATATCTTGGTGAAGTTTGATTATTTTTGCAAATTCAGGGTGGTCGTGATTTCAAATGGCCAACCACCAGGAGCGCTGACACAGATGAATTCATTCATTGGAGGATTGATTTGTCATGCAAGCTATTAGCCCCCGTGTTTTCTGGTTTCATTATAAGATTCATATCTCTTGAAGCTTCTGCGATAATTCTCGCACTTTGGAATATAATGTCAGTTTGGTTACAGTATTGGCTTCTTGTATCTGCATACAATAGAATCCCTGCTTTAAGTGAAAGCAGTGATAGGGGAAATGCGAGATTGGTTTCATGTGCTCCATTAGAAAGTCAGTCTGTGATTGAGGAGTACGAGAGATTGTCTGATCGTGAAGGAAAATAATTGAACGAATCTGAAAATTCATTGGGTTGTCTACTCGAAGCAGGAAGTGGGTGGTGCTACCAGGAGTGGCTTTAGCATTGCTCTATTTCACTGTCCTCAGGTACCCTTTGTTCAACTCCATTGTTTCATCTTAGGCCCCTTCCGGAACGAATTTTCAAATTGATTCTGCCTCTGCAAAATCAGTTTTCAGATAATTGGTTCCAAACAGATTTATAAAATTTTAGCCTTTGGATTCAGATTTTGGCTTTCGTTTTAAAATTCAACAAAGCAGCTTTTCTATATATAAAAAAAAAAACTTGTTTGGAGCAGCTTTTATTCCAAACAGGGCAGTATGGCACATACGATTTGTGATGACCATGCTCCAAACATAGGACTATAGTCCCATTATGATCTTATATTTTTGAAATATGGAAACTCATCAACTGTGATGCAGGAATGCACTAAATGAATGCAGAGATCATAAATGAGGTTTCAATAGGATATGAGATATATTAATTAAGCTGACATCACCCTAAACATACAAGATCTTAGCAAATAATTAGTTAAGCACGGGCCTATTGCATATTCATAGAGTTAAATCATTTTCTAAGCCTAAATGGGAGGGAACGTGCGATGGATAGATCCTCGTAGGATAGATCCAGGGTTAGCCAAAATTCAATGTAGAGATTGTTCCTCTTTGATCACAGATAATTACTCAAATAGGGATACTCACAGAGAGTACGGTCAATTGGGAGGTAGTCAGGGTTGCAGTGCATCTGCGGACAGCAAATAGGGGCTGTTGGAGGTCCGGGCAGCAGCAGCAGGGGCTGTTGGAGGCGTCCTCAGCAGCAAGATAGGGGGGTTGGATCTTCTGCAGTTAGGGTTTGTGATGATGATGACTAGGGTTTGGGTTAGGGTTTATGTGATTTGAAAGGGAAAAGAAAAAAAGAAGAGGAAAGAAATTAGGGTTTCACACCCTAGGCTTCACACCCACGAAAGTTAGGGTTTCACATCCACCATTGGATTGATGTCCCCATCAAACTGTCTAATATGATTGCAGCAATACAGTCAAGTTTCTATTCTTTATCATGTTTCACGAAACAGTTCTATATATCTAGATGAAATGGTTCTATGGCATGTAATTAGATACCATTGGCTAAGTACATTTTTCATTTTCTATTTACAGTTTTGGAACACTCATGACAGCTGCGCTGGAATGGAAAGGTATACCTGCCTACATTATTGAATTAGGGCGTGGAGTAAGAACAGTTGTGGGAATATCTGCAATGCTTCTTTACCCAGTTTGTGCACTCTTACATTTCAACTCTGTGAACCATTTCAAAACTTCAAATCATTTCAAATCTTCAGGTGATCATCTTAGTAGTCTACTCATGCTTACTTATACATTCCAACTTTTTTATCCATAGATTCCTCCACAAATGCTTTGCATTTCCTTTTTGTGCATTTGCTTTTTGACAAAACAATGTGAGTGTGACATGTGCTGCACTTTTGTCCTTCCTTCGAAGAAAAACAAATGGTTCATGTAACCAAGATTGGAATGTAACCACCTATATAAAATCTCACAAGCATTTCAAATGGTTTAACAACTTGTCCGCGTAGGGAGTGCAATTCTCACAATCATTTCAAATGGCTTAAAAACAGCGAGGTTCCGAATATTATGACATACAGACCATATAATCGCAGGGATAAAGGACAGATCTTTGCTTGAAATGGCTTAACAACTTGAAATCTTTCTTGTGTCTTCTCTCCACATCCAGTTCTATGGCTGTAAGTGCTCATACTCTATTTGTTTGTATCCTGTTTTCTTTTCTCAGATTTCATTCTCTATTTGAATGCCCAAAGTTTAGTTTAGCTAGATTTTGTCACTAAATTTTCTGATCTTATTATGTATATGCAGTTAAACAATCAATTCTTTCCTTGTTATACTTAATGAAATATGATTTTTTTTTTAGGTGGTGGGAGCTGAAGGTGGGCATGCATTGTAAGGAGTGCGCAAAGAAAATCAAGAAGGCCATCAAGAAAATCGATGGTAAGCCCATTTTTCTTCATTCATTATTGGAAGCAGTATATCTTAACATCGCAAAAATATGAAGCATAGTAAGAGAATACGGCACGGTGGTTGCTTTGAAAATTTTTCATATCAGTACAAAATGTTGTTGAGAATTCAGATTGATGAGATGTGTTCATCAATTACAAACCCCTCATCAATTTATGTAAATTCCCTCAATATGTACTGATATAAAAAATTTCCAATTGCTTCAATGGTATTCCGGATGGGATCTCTATTTAAGTCCAAATTTGGACACTTCATGAATGAGTCTCCAAATTAGGAGATTCACTTTTCAATTTTTTTGAAGAAAAAAAAATAGTATCACTTTTATAATACAAATCTAATTCATATCGAACTGGTACCACTGACACGTCATCTTGTCTAGACACTTGAATGAAACCAATGTGAATATGTTTAATGCTTTTCAAGATATCATCAAATAACAATTATATATTTACCATTAATATTGATTCAAATTTATTTCCTAAAATATTCTTTAATTGAAAATTATTAATATTGGAAGAAAAACATTATTTTAAAGTGTAATAAAAGATGAATACAAGATTGTGAGTGAGTTGTTTTTAGATTGTGCTCTAAAATAATTTTAAACATTAACTTAACTATATGTTTTCTGGTAAGTAAAAACTATATGTTAACCTGATTGCGCACTGCTAACACTTGTTTCTTATTACAAGACAAATGTTTAATTAGCCACTGAAAAATTATGCTTTAAAGTATACAGTTGCTAGTAGGCCATATCATGCTTTAATTATAGATAAAATTATGCTTTAATAACAATGCTCACCAGGATGTCAACTGGTGGGTGACAAACCAAACAAATGTTTTACTATTATCTTTATATATCTTATTCGCAGATGATCACTTTTTCTCCCTTATGATTGTCTTAATCATAGATAAAACACTTCTCCTTATTAATATTAAGTCAGGGCACTACAACTTTTGACAAGCACAGTTACACTTAAGTAAAGTTAGCCAACCATATCAAGTTAAACAATTAGTTAGTGGACTATAATGATGGAGAAAATATTAAATATTATGCCCTTTCTTCTCTTTTTTCTTAAGAGTCTTTATCAAATGTCTTAAGTTTTAATGTGTTTTCTTTTTTGAAAGAAAGCTATCCATGTTTCTTGTACTGAGTCTGTATCTAATATGTTATCATTATTTCTTGCTTTTTTCTATTCTTTTCATTGTTTTTCACTTTCTAATCTCTCTCCTTTCGGAATTTGTAATTCGATTTTAGCAATGAAATCGGATAGCAAACATGTACCTTTTTTCAAAAAAACAAAAATGTGTTATCTTATTTTTCCCCTGTTCTTTCAATTTTTCTCAATGTATATATAGTACATGCTATTTGCCCCTTTTTTCCTATATTATTTTCTTTCATTGTATCAAAATTATTTTTCCATATGTCCATCACGATTTCATTTATGCATGTATAATTCTATTCTATCATGTCTATCATGATTTCATCTGCTATTTTATCATCTTCATCATGAATTCATTAATGCATGTATAATCCTTCTTCTATTTCTTTAATATGAATGTTCACTTCCAAATCAAAACATTTACTCTGTTACGTATATGGGAAAAATCCAAATAACCCCCTGTAAACTTCTTGAAATCCATATAATCCCTTGACTATTTCTAAAACCCATATAATCCCTTGAAAACACCTATGTAAATCCAAATAACCCCTTGATTGAAACTTCCGTTGACAGATGAGCTATGTGAAATTTTCATTTGGTTATCCCTAAATGAAAACACAGTATACCAAAATCCTCTTGTAATTTGTTAAAAATGTGGAAAACTGTCTGTAAATGATGATTTTATCTCTCCAGATTGATTATAAAACCCTATCAAGATGGGTAAAACCGTAAAATCATCTTTTAAAGGGGATTTTTTGTATTTTAAACAAATTGTAAGTTTTTTTTTTTTATATTATGTTTTTATCCAGGGTTAACCAAACAAAATATTAGCAGCATAATCTTAATCTGTCAACGAAAATTTAATTCATAGGGTTATTTTGATTTACATAAATGTTTTCAGGGATTATATGGATTTCAGGCAGTTTACGGGTGTTTATAAGGATTTTTTCATATATATAGAAAAGCATTATTCCACTTAAATCTTTTTTTATGTGACTTAAGTTTATTTAAAGGGTTATATAAGCCATTGCGGTTTTTAGTTGGACAATTTTATGCTGCCTATTTAATGCTTTTATTGGAATTTTTTAAAGTAAAACGTTGATATAACTCCTTGGAAACTTAGTTAAATTTGTTTTAGTCTCTGTAAAATTGAAAAATTGTCATAGGTCCCTAGAAAGTGTGTATGGTTAACAAATTTAGTCCCTCAGTCAAATTGCCTTTAGTTTATAGTTATTTTTTTTCGATTTATAAGTTTTCATGGTGTTATATTGATTTTTCTAAAGTAAATTTAAAAATGGTATTATAATAATTTATTATGTGTGGTTAGAGTCAAATAACAGATTTGGTTACTTTTGGTTACAGTAGAGGCTAAAATAAATTACAGTAGGCGCGCTTAGGCGGCGCTTAATTAAGATTTTATTATTTAAATTGGTAATTATATTAAAAACATTTATCTGTTTATTCATTTTTTAATTTTTTCATGAATATTACTTAAAATGAAGAATGCTATTTATAAATAAAGAATTTATGGATGTAATTTATTGGTGTATGCCCATTTCAAAAAAATTAATATAATCTAATCCTAGTGGCATTAAAGAAGGAGAAAAGAGGGAAGAGATTGAGGGAGAATGAGATAGGAGTTCAAAAATTAAGAGGAGAGCTAGGAGGGAGAGACAAAAAATCAATGGAGACTCACTTGGGACGAGGAGGATTCGCTACACTGTTGGTCGGCAAGGTAGGTGATGTAGGTGATGTTTCAGTCTTTCGATTGTGTTGTTTTTGTCTTTTATTTTTGAGGTGAGGCGAGGGATTGGATGGACTAGGCGTAATTTAGGGGGGGGGGGGCCTTGGGTCCGCCTCCTCTGTGACCAGCATTACGTAATACCATGTAAGCCAGTAAATTATCTAAAAAAATATCCGTATCCGATCCGAATTTGTATCAAAAAATCTAGAAAATATCTGATATCTGAAAAATTCACATCCGTATCCAAAAAAATTATCCGTATTAAAAAATTTTTAGATCGGATCTGAATATGTCCATATCCAATCCAAAAAATATTTGTATCTGAAATATTATTATATTATTATTTATTTAATTATATATATATATATATATATAATTAGTATGAGTTTTTTAGTTTTATTTTTACTTAAAGCATGTAATGTTTTATGTATATACTTATAATTTTATGTTTTATACTATGTAATTCTTATATTTTTTTACATATTTCAAATATTAGATATTTGATTTTTATTTTAGATATTGAATATTTTTGTAATTTCATATTTATTTTGAATTTTTGGATATTTCGGATAATTGTTCGAATTCGGATTTTCGGATTGAATACGGATATTTACTTTCAATATTTATCGGATATTAGATACGAATATTTTTTCAGATATCTAATTCAGATACGGATATAGACATATCCGATCCATATTCGTCCAATTGACAGAGACTTAGTATCACGTAGGGTTGGCCATGGGCCTAGGCTGTTCGGGCTTAAGGGGGTTTTGGCCTGGGCCCGGAATCAAACCCAAAACCAGGGCCAGGGCCACCTGTAAGCCTGGCCCCGAGTGGGCCAAGTCCGGGTCAGGCAGGGCTTTGTGGCTTAGACCATTTTTTTACTATATTTTATATTGTTTTCTTTAATTTAACCTAAACCCTATATATATATATATATATATAAACTTTAAAGAGAATGGAAGAGTTCAATAACTTGAGTTGAAAAAACTTTAACCAATAAAAATTATTTGAATTGAATATTGATGAAACCGGGTTGGGCTAGGTTTGGGATACCCTAGTACCATGTAAGCAAAGCGTGACATATTAACGTGTGGGCGTTACATGCCACATTGTAAGCGTGTGTGCGTATAAAAATACTTAATTAGAAATCATAACCATGGCCATTTTAAATAAAATTTATGAATGTCATTAAAAAAATTTTGTGCACACAATAAAATGCCTCATTTCATCTACATGTACAAAGAGATGAAGGGCCTCATCCTTGATCCTTTTAAATCTCATTTGATATGTGGTATTCCATGATGGATTCTGTTTTCATCCTGAGATGACAGTCTTTGATTGGGCATAAAGTGAGTCTCATTCAATGAGATTATGAGAACCATGAGGGACTAATTTAAGAAAATGATATGTTCTATTCAATTTCATTTATTTTATTTATTAAATATTTATTGTCTTACCATTACACACTTTCTGTAAGTTGTGATATAAGTGAATGATTAGATTTCCATGTACATACATGTATAATAAGGACAACATTAACAATGGCATCTAGGTCGGTAGAGATTACTTACATTGTTCTTATTTATATATGTGATCTTTGATCTTTTTATTCAATTTCATTTATTTTATTTATTAAGTAATTGTTGTCTTACCATTACTCACTTTCTATTTCTATGATTGTGATACATGCAAATGATTATATTCCATGTACATTCATGTGTAATAAAGACCATACTATAAATAAGAGGGACAAATCCATAAAACCCCATGTAAACTATCTGAGATTCATATAACCTTCTGACTTTATTTGAATGAGATATTATCCATTGAAAATACCTATGTAAATTTAAATAGTCTATTAAGTTAAATTTTTATTGATAAATTTAGACTATTTTATGGATATTCTGTCTAGTTAACATTAGTTGTAAATACAGTATACTAAAATAACTTCTATAATGTGTTAAAATGTGAAAAATTCTCCGTAAATGACGATTTTCCCTTTCAGATAGGGTTTTATAATCTATCTGGATGGATAAAATCGTTATTTACATAGGGTTTTCCTACATTGGTTTTGATATCACGTGTTTTCAGTCAGGGTTAACCAAATGGAATATTGATAGAATATTTCTCATTTTTCAACAGAAGTTTAACTTAAGAGGTTATTTGGATTTACATAGGTGTTTTGAGGTGGTTATATTATATGGATCTCAAGAAAAGTCATGAGATTATATGAATTTTCTGACAGTTTATAGGAGGGGTGAGGGTTTATATGATTTTTTCCCTAAATAATAACATTAAAGGGAAAAATCAATATAATCCCTCTAAAGTTAGCTAAATCGGTTTTAGCCTTTGTAAAATTGAAAAATCATCACAGGTCCCTATTTTAATAAAAAAAATATCATTTTAGTCCCTACCCTCACCCCCAACTAACCAAGTGCGTAGTTAACTTTAATTACACATCAAAAGTTATCAAAATGCCCTCACCTCTTATTTTTGAAAAATCTATATAACTCCGTAGAAACTTATAAAAATAAAAAAAGTCCTTATAAAATCAATAAATCTCATAAGGTACATATCTTATTAGACGATATTTATTTTAATCCCAACTATAATCGAAACTAATCAGATATGTGGTTGACTCTAATAATACATAATAAATTATTATAATACCATTTTAAAATTTATTTGATAAATTAGTATATACATTAACCAAATTTATGATTGACTTTAAGGGGATTACTGATTTTACAAATACTTTTTTCTATTTTCATAAGTGTACAGAGAGTTATATCAATTTTTCCCCTTTTTTTTTTTTTTTTTTTACTGTTGGTGAGTATATGATAACAAGAGATTTTTTAAGAAAAGACTGGGATATTTTTTGTCATCAAAATGATTAAATAGGATTTTTCATATTTTGTATGAACTTATTTGAATGTATTTGTTAGAACAATTTAACTAAGTGATTAAATCCGTTAACCATACATATTTTTTAAATATCTGTTATGATTTGTTAATTTTATAAAGACTAAAATCGATATAGCTAATTTTTCATGGAGTTATATGAATTTTTACCAACATTAAAATGGTAACTAGACTCTATATCAAATATGGAAGAAGAAAAAACATCTAATAAAATGCTATAAACAACCATGGCACAAAGGTTCCTTCTCTGAAAACAAAAGAGATGGGACTAGGCCTATCAACGGGTCTGGTTCAGACCCGGACCCGGACCCGATTACACGTGTAATATATCCGACCCGATTTGGACCTGACCCGAGTTGGACCCAACCCGGCGGACCCGAACAAACAAACAGGTCGGGTCCGGGTCCACCCCGCCCTGACCCGTTGGACCTGAGACCCGATTGTTTTATTAAAATATGCTCATATATTATAAGACCATTAGTATTAGTTGATAGATAATTTTATTTCTTACTTAACTTATTTTTGTATCTACAAGTTCATATATCATAATCATAACAAGCCTATAAATCGGTTTGTTTTGGACAATTAACTTATTAGCTTTTGAATTTGTATGATTAATTAGTTTGTTGCATGATTTATGTTTATTATTTAGGTTAATATGTTAGTGTTTATTGTTTTCAATGTTGTTTAGGTTAATATTGTTTTGAATGTTGTTTAGGTTAGTTATGTTTATTATTTAGGTTAATATGTTTTTTATGTTAGTGATTATTGTTTTGGATGTTGTTTAATAATTCATTTACTTCTTTTGAATTGTATAAAATTATATTCAAACATAGTCTTATTAACAATAATGTTTTATTACAAAAAATTTCAAATAGAATGATAAGGCAAACAAATACATGAGCTCTTCTCTTTTTTTTTTTTTTTTTTTTACCCAACTATCCGGGTCTGGTTGGACCCGGACCCGACCCGGGTCTGACGGGTTCGGGTCTAGGTCCACATTTCCTCGGATCCGCTGGGTCCTGGGTTAGACCCGGACCCGCTGGGTCCTGGGTCCGGTCCAGTCCACCCCGACCTGATCCGTTGACAGGCCTTGATGGGACCAAACCTATCAGAAACTGATACAATCCGTACAACGGTCTGATGGCATTTTAGTAATTACGTAACCAGACAGTCTCGTTAGCTGTGCTCACTGTGCCCGCTTCGATTTTCGTTTTTCTCTCATTCACCCGCTCGAATCGTCCGAAAGCGATTATGTGGTCGAGTAGGGTTTTCCGACGATCCATCTCGTCCTCCTCCTCCGCCGCCGCCACCGCCGCATCCGCGAAGAAGAAGTGGGACGCGATCATCATCGGCGGAGGTCACAACGGCCTGACCTCCGCCGCGTACCTCGCCCGGGCGGGGCTGTCTGTGGCGGTGTTGGAGAAGCGCCGCCTCGTCGGCGGCGCCGCCGTCACGGAGGAGATCGTCCCCGGCTTCCGCTTCTCGAGATGCAGCTATCTCCAGAGCCTCCTCCGCCCTTCCATCATCCGGTAATAACTTCTCCTCCATAACACATATAGCTTGGATCTTTATCCCCATGGGCAGCCAATACCACCTCCTCTTCCGAGAATGGGACCTCCAATATTTGCAGACATTGATTTCATTCAATCCTTCTTCTTTTTTTTTGGTTTCCTTTCCACCCTGTTTTCAATAAACCGCCTCCTCTGAAGCATCAAAAAGACCGATCTCCTTTTCAAAGGCGACGCTTTTGTTGAGCTTTTTTGCGCTTTACCTCCTTGCCCCCACTGTTTCAATCTTGAAATCAAATTTCTTCGCCATAGAAAGACCTTGGACTGGTATCTAAGCAAAAGTAGTACAATGTTACGTGTACAAGACAGTGAAGAGGAACAAAGCGTACTGAATTGACTAATCTGATGAAGAGGAAGACCAAGGCTAGAGTTCGAAGCACTGGTGCTCGGTGCGACGCGCGGGGTGGTGCGCATGGAAAGGTCCACCATAGGGTATCCACCAAAAGCAATTCACTAGAGTACAAAGAGCCCATCTTATAAATCCACAATACTTTTTTTCAACTTCCAATGTGGAACTAAATTAAAACTTTTTTTTTCCCAACCACCAACTAATTTCACCATGTTATTCGAAGAACTTTTGATCCAATTTTTTCATTCACCCGGAAACGGTTTTGAGAATGTTAAATATACTGCGTTCATCTCCTTGACGAGAGGAACGAATCCAGTGCATTTCCACTACTAATAATTAGTGGAACCAAACTCATTTTACTTCAAAAGCTTGGTCAAATCCAAGTTTCTAACGTGGTAGTCTCAGAAAAATCTCTTATATTGGAGCCACCACAATTTGAAATGCCTCTGCAAACGATCATCCTTCCCCCTGACAAGAAGTAAAGGAGGAGTGGTCAGAGCACAATCTTGGGAGACCCTTTAGGGAACAGATAGGAAGGTCTCCTCCCACATCCAATCCATCAACGCCCTGTCTCAAACTGCTGTGTGTAAACTTTTGGTGGGACAAATTAATATCCAATAAGCCTTCCCTTCCAATCCATTCAGAAAATGTTGTTCTGCCTTCAGAAATCAATTTTGAAATGCCGGTTCCTGTCTTCATTGAATCTAGTGACATTGAGGTCACCCATAACACACCATGGAAAATTCCAAATTTTCTTTATCAAAATAAGTTCTTCCCAAAGAACCAATATTGGTGAATCATCATGAGGTCCATAGACCCCTTAACAAAGCCATCTCCATCAGGAGGCATGGTCCTCCAGCACCACCAAACCTAGTGAGTCCGAATTGTTTCATCCACCAACCTCCATATCTGTCCATTCCAACAAATAAGAATACCCCCTGACACCCCAATCGAGGGTTTGAATACCATCTCCTCCCACCTCCAATCATTTTGGAAAACATTCTCCATTTTTGTTTCTTGGATACAACATAACTGCACCTTGTCAGCCACAAGCAACTCCCTTATGTCGCCTTCTTCCTTGGGTCCTTAAGTCCACTCACATTCCAGCAAAAGACATGCATCATGGGGCAATATGTAGTAGCCCTTCTTCCTCTGCCACCTCGACCGGGAATGCCCCCAATAACTCTTGCTGTTGCCCCATTGAAGAATCTAACCTTCCGGTACCGATATGGATTTTTGGATCTGAATAATGTAAAATTTTCACTTCACCAATATGGATTTTTGATCATCATAAATAAACTGTTAGAATGGTCCATCATGAGTGCATGACACAATATAATAGATGGGGTTTATTTTCATTGGGTAAACATAGCATGCAAGGCTCTTTTGTTACCATTTTTCAAGGCATAAAATTTCACATTTGATATTGTTATTATTTCCTAATTTCTTATGTTTTTTTTCTTTATATCAAGTGAACTAGAATTGAGTAGACATGGATTAAAGCTTCTGAAGAGGAACCCCTCATCATTCACCCCTTGCCTTGATGGGCGTTATCTTCTTCTTAGCCATGATGCAGCTTTCAACCATTCAGAGATATCTAAGTTTTCTGAAAAAGATGCAGATGCTTATGTAAGGTATAATCTTTCTTGCAAACTTTTAATTTGGGTTCATCTCCTCTTTCTATTTAATTTTTTTTTTTTACAGATGTGGCTGTAATAAGTGTTAGATTGTTAAACCTTTCAATGCAAAATTGCCAGTCCTGTTCTCCAAGTAAGAAGGTTTTCCTCTTTTATAAAAGCCAAATAGACTGCTGGAGCAAGCACAACTACACAACACTACCACTTTGCAGTCTGCCCTGGCTTTGTTACCACCAGAGTCTAATGAGAGTCAATGCTTCTCTAGTTTCTCTAATATATGATGCTGTATGCATTGTAGTACTCTAGCTCATATAACTTGTTTTTGAATTTCATGTGGCATGCATGCAGGTTGACTTCCTGTGAGATTTGCTATCCTCGGAAAAAACCCATCACTTTCTTCAGTTACACTTACTTTCTATAGTCTTGTTCTCTCCACTTTCACACTTTGTATAACAAATCTCTGTAGTACTCTCTTCATAATAATGTGTCAAATTGACAAGATCTTGAGCATCTTAAGGTTAAGATCAGTATGTGATGATATATTAGTTCGACTATCCTTGTAAATTATTTTCTTATGTATTTATTTAAATAAAACTATGGAAAAATTTACAAATTTTAATCAATGCAGATTCTCTAGGAGATCTCCTGAATGATTTAAATGTGGAAATTAGTTGATCCATCTCCAGTTTGTTGGATAATTTTAGCTATGACTTACTTTATTCCCATTCAAATGAACCATTCATTAAATGATTCTGGTGGTCTGATTATTTCAAGATATTTTTTTTCCAAAATAGTTACAATAACATCAGATGTACCAAATTGGAAACTGAGTTAGAGCGCATCTTCGAGGGAGCTCTGTCATTCTTCTAAATAATACAAATTGAACTATATTTGATGAACCTACCAAGATACTTACATTTGATCACTTTTCTCTTTTGACACTATATCCATTTATTGTTTAATATGTAACTTATATATGTATGTAGAATTTTAAATGCTAGGCATCATGGTATCACTTTACTTTATTTAGTTCCCCATACTACTTGGTGCCAAGACTGTTTCTTTTGTAAAATTTCTTTGAAAAGTGGAATATCCTACTTTGAGTCGGACTGCTTCTGATATGCCTTTTGTGCTTCCTTGATTTTGATTTTTAATGTATATATCTATGTCTGATTTATTCTTTTGTTCTCTGCAGTTATGAGAAGCAGCTGCAGAAGTTCTGTGATTTCATGGATCCACTTTTAGATTCGCCTACTCCTGAGAGTAGTCATGGTGCTCCATCCTTTATAGATCAGGCTAAAGATAATCTACATAAGTCTGTATTTTGGGCTCGCTGTCTCCAACAGGCTTTTGTTCTGGGACAGAAAGATATGGTGTGAGTACTTCATGGATATCAAATTGATTTTTGCTTTTTTTTCAATGGATATACATTTGTTGAGTATGGTAATGGAACTAATGTGGTAAGTTTATTTGTTCCTAACAGATGTTAACTGCTACGATTTGTTTATGAAGTTTTAATTCATTTAATGTCTCAGCAAATCCTCACTGAGCTGATTAATTCTGTGATCCATATTTAATGTGTTATTGTATGACATTTGACAGGGATTTTGTGGACCTTTTAGTATCCCCAGCTTCGAAGGTTTTGAATAACTGGTTTGAGGTTGTCAATGCTACTTGCTTGCTTTTCAAGTTCAGGAGTTGATTCTTCAATTAATATAACATGTGATGGGGACTTAAAAAATAGATGTATTGATTTGTAATAACTTATTTTCTTTGTTTCTATGGCTACATTGACAGAGTTTGCTTCATATTCATGTTGTTATGCCTATGTTCAAATATGGATGCTGATGCATCCCAATATACACACACTCATAAATCATAAGCCATGATATACTTCTCATAACAAGAATGACCTCTGAGAGGATGCGTGCTACATTAGGATGAGTAAAACCATGTCATCTGAAAAAGCATAGAGTGCAAGGCTTATGCCAGTGTTGTGTTGAAGGTCAAACACTCAGAAATAATTTCTTGCAAGGCTTATGCCAGTGCTGTGTTGAAGGTCAAATACTCAGAAATAATTTCTTGCAAGGCTTATGCCAGTGCTGTGTTGAAGGTCAAATACTCAGACATAATTTCTTGGATTAACGGGGGAATAGTTGCTTGAGTGGGTGGTTGAGGCCATGGTTTCCGATAATTCCTCTTCTACTTGGACACGGCCTGTTTTTTCCTTTTTTTCCTTTATATTGTCTGCATTTGGGCATTCTAACCTATTAAAAAATTGGGGGTGGGATGCCTACTCTTTATCTTAAAAAAAAAAAATGTAGAACATATATGAATTCATTTAGGTTTGCCTGCCCTAAAATTGGTATCATCAATTACTTTGTGAGGCAAATTTGCAATACAAAGTGGCCAATGCCACTTGATGCTATAAATGACTGCATGGCACTCAACATATCAAATATATGATCTTTCTAAATAAACATATCAGATACAAGGACCTCAAATGTCACATAGAGGAAATCCAATTGTTTTCATTTCCCATCAATTAATCTTGGTTATGTTGCAATATTTGAATTGGTTCTTTGTGGAGGATCTTCAAATTAGTAGCTTGGTTTATGCTCTTTCATATATGTGAGGACTTTTAGTCTGTATAATTTCTGCATATGGAACATGGCATACAGTGTTTTTTTCCAAATCTTTAGTTTACAACTCATTACTTTGGATGCCACTGATTACCCACCCTTTGTTTTGCTACCTGGAAGCTCCGCTTCAAGTTTGTTTTGTTTCCTTTCTACCTTTTCTTATTGGAGTGACATTTGCACCAAAAATTTTAGCTCGGTTTTTATACATGCTTGCATGGTCATTTCCATGGAAACTCCAACATCTTTCATAATTTAGGACCATATCTTTCTGGGCCACCCTCTTATCTAAATGCCATTGATCTGACCCTGATGTGCTCGTTCTTTCACATCCATCCATTTTTTTGGTTGATCTTTCCATCCAAGCATTTGTTGTAAAATATTGTAGGTTGTACTGATTTGGGTAAACTTATTTGACGTGCTTTTATTGGGTTATATATGCTAACTGGTTTCCCTATTTTGTTATTGACTTAAATATTTGCAGACTGACATACTGAAGGCAACATTAGCAACAGATGCGGTGATTGGGACCACGGTATATGAAGTGCATCTTCTTTTTCTTTTTTTTTTTGGTATAAAAAAAACCCTGCTGCTTGAGTTTTTAATACCACATAATTTTGTGTCACAAGTATAATGATTGAACTTGACATATGACCAGGTATATGATGGGTCAGCCATTTTTCTGTTGAATTAAAATGATAGGAAGTGTTATATATATATATATATATATATATATTTACACATACAGGCTCATGTACCTGTGGGTTTTTTTTAATACATTGGATGTTATAATGTCCACTATTTTATAGTCAAAGATGCTCCAAGTCACCATGAATTTTGTATGATTACATCAGATGTTTCTTTTTGGTAGTGATCAATGATATATCTTTATAGTTTATACAGTAGCGCAGTATCGGATCATGTATAATTCAGTTTGCACAGAGGATGGAGGGCTTTTGTTAGGCATGTTATGTCATTCAATGAGTGACAATTATCTTGGAAATGACAGTGATTGAGGACTTTTTGATGCGAGTGGCTGCATGTTGATGACTATTAAATGCATCCAATGGGTTAAAAGTTGAGCTTTTTTCTCCAAGAAAGAATGGAAATTCTTGAGCTTATTTTGTTGAATTTCTAGCTGGAAGAGCACACTTTTTCTATGTTGTGAATCTGGAATGAATAATGTGCATATCTTAAAAGATCTTAGGAATTGGACTGTCATATTTTTCAGGTTTACTTTGCAGATTCCATCCATTTTGGAAGATCTTATTTATGTTAATTCTTATATTTTAAGTATTACTAAACATCATAGTAATAGAAACATATCATACCTGGATTAAGGAAATTATTTTTGTTATTATCCATGGAGGTAGACTTCTGTGTTTCTTCATTTGTCTTGTTGAGGACCTGAGATTCACATATCATTCTTGTTTGAAAGGGAGAATCAGAAAATCCATTTGAAAAAAAATCTTTGGTTCTCCATTTACTTGCTCATGCTTATCTCTATTCACACTTGTTTTGTAACATTTTATTCAATTTCATATGTAGGGAAGTGTCCACACCCCTGGCAGTGGGTATGTCCTACTACATCATGTTATGGGAGAGACAGAGGGTGAACGTGGCGTTTGGTCGTATGTAACCAATCTACTGTGTTTCTTTTCTTGTTTTATTTTTATCTGATATACCATCTTAACAAAAGCAATCTGCTAATGCTAATTCATTCCCTACTCCCTTAAGCTGCAAAATCTCTACTGCTCGAACTTGGTCTTCTTAATTGAGATCTTATAATTGGTATGTGAACTGAACATTGGGTGCTGGTGCATCTAGCACTCTGCAAGTAAATATTAGATATTGGAATTATTTTTTTTATAATTTCTGAAAATATATGATAAACAACTATCCGTCATTGTTGCCATCAAATCGGTTAGTTCAGTCAGATCATTGAGTATTAATTCTTTTTAAAATAAATTTATGTATTTGGTAGACAATTTATCTATCATTGCTGGCTCTGAATCAATTAGTTCAATAAAAACTTTGGTTATTATTTGGATTTCTCCTAAATATGGAGAATGGGGATTCGCTAGTGAGCATTTGCCATCTATAGTTTATATCAAGAACCCAACATGATCCATATGATTATAAATGAAGACTACAAATAGACTCAAGTGACAAACACTATTATAGAGAATGTGCCGCCTGACTACGAGGCTCAGTTTTTGGTAATGGGACGCTTTCTCGAGGAGATTGATCAGGCCATAGCCTCACAGTAAAGAATATTACAACAAAGAAATGCAAGCATGTTCAGTTATTGACTGAACATATATATGATAAACAATTTATCCATCGTTGTTGCCATCAAATCGGTTAGTTCAATCAAATCATTGGGTACTGTAAGTATTTTTAAAATAATTGTAGTGAATTAGTTAGTCAATTTATCTATCATTGATTCATTATATGCTTTGAATCAGTTAGTTCAATAAAATCTTTGGCTGGGGAATGGGGATTCCTTGGTGAGCATTTTCCATCTATAGTTTATATCAAGAACCCAACATGATCCGTATGATTAAAAGTGATGACCATAAAGATTGACTCAAAGTGACAAACACAATCATAAAGAATGTGCCCGCCCGACTACCATATTCAGTTTTTGGTAATGGGATGCTTTCTGTAATTAGTCCTAGAGTAAGGAATATTACAACAGAGCAATTTAAGCATGCTAAGTTGTTGAATTAGTCACAGTGTCTATGTTGCTTTTTATGTCTGTTTTCCATTTCTTTTGATTTTGGAATTTATAACCAACAAGATTCTCAAGATATCATGTGCACATGTTTTAGATATGTTGAAGGCGGGATGGGCTCGGTATCTCTGGCCATAAGCAAGGCTGCTTGTGAAGCGGGGGCATGCATTATCACTGATGCAGAGGTTTGCTTCTGAATCATACTTTCTAAAAAAATAAATAATAAATAAAAATAAATAATAAAAAAAAAAACCTGCTATCTCATCATGAAACCTATATGTTTATCCAGAAACTCTTTGATATTGTGATATTGTGAGTACTACTTCATCGCCAAATTGGTAGAAGAATTAAGATATACTTTCTAGACCACATAACTTCTGACGATCTGATGATCTTTTATTAAGATGTTTGTGTTGCAGTGATGTAATTATTTTATATTATGTGATGTGACTGATTTAGATGATGATTATGATGATAGGTATTCTGCTGCAAATCTTTGCTGGACCTTTATAGATATTTGTATCATGCATGCAACAAGAGTTGAATTCAGGGTTTAAGACTTCATAAAGATCTTTGTTGCACAAAGTGTGTGAGAGTAAGAAAGATGGGAAACAGAGCTGGATCAGGAAATGACCATTTTATTGAGCTTGCAGAAGGGATTTTGCTTGGTAAGAGGGTGTAGCGTTGAGGTTTATGATGTAGATTGGGGGTGGAAGTGGGAATAGGATTAGTTCCTTGCTACTAAGAGCAAGTCAAATGCTTTCACATCGATACTTGAAAATATAGAGACTATGCATTATTATTTCACGTGGAGGAAGATAAGTGAGGCAGAATACAAAACTATGAGATCAATATGTAATAAGGATCTTTGAGAATCAATTAAAATCTAACAGGACAAGATACAATTAGTGAGCAAGAATATGAAAAACACTATGGGAACAAAATGAAACAAAATAGGCATATGAGAAAATGGATTAAGTTTTGCCATTTTCCCATTTGGTAGCCTGTGGAGGAGTTTAAGTATCTTTCCATGCTATTCATTGGATTTTAGAAAAAAAAATGCTCATTATATAATCCTCCTACAACTAACTTGGTGAGATACCCACCAGGGTATTATTGGTGAGTTGGCTAGCACCAAGGTTTGCTCTTGGCGCATGTTCGATTCCCACCCTCGACTTACCCAGGTGTTCGTAGGGAAACTTCCAAGGCGGTCGGTGTGGACACCTGGACGATAAACAGGTGAGTGTTGAGAAAGAAACATTGATATATCTACTATAGTTTCAATGAAGAATAAAAAAAACACATACAGGAGAACTATGACTAGCCAGTGGTGTGATAATTGCCTGTGGAGACATGATTTTCTTGCTGTTTTATGCCTTTATACTGGGTGTTATTTGAAACATTGAGTAGTTGAGTGTACCCACTTGTCATATTCATAGATGAAATTGACTATCTTTCATGGTGGTTTTATATGGTGTATGTTTATTGGTCATGCAGCGTTGGTTATTTATATGAACGCATGAATGAATCCTGAATTTGTGAAATGGAGAAGGTTGGAACATATTTGGGATGCAATTCTGTTGTTAATGATGCATGAAATACTGCATCCAGTATTCATGATCACTAATTAACTTAGTTGTTCTTTCAAATATCTTGAACTGGTTATATAAGAGGTTGCCAAAAGAATAATAATAAAGTTTCTAAACATGTCCAAATTTGGAGGAAGAGAAAGTCTTGCTTTGAATTGTTGCATGATTTATCAGTATTGGAGAATGTTAAAGGAAATATTATTTGATAGAAATTACACCAGTCATGTCTCTGAATAAAGTGGTGAAAGTACTAATTAAGAGTTTCCTTAATTTGATGAAATTAAGCTAGTGTGTGGATTCAATTCTTGGACTATTAGGAAAACAGCCTTTAAAACTAGGTTGTGTGGAGGAAGAGGAAGCCTCATCCAAGATTTGCTTATATGTAGCTAATACGATTATGTAGATGTATATTTATT
This sequence comes from Acorus gramineus, assembly GCA_030737835.1. Lineage (NCBI taxonomy): Eukaryota > Viridiplantae > Streptophyta > Magnoliopsida > Acorales > Acoraceae > Acorus > Acorus gramineus. The sequence goes on from CM060849.1 coordinate 23,558,839, forward strand.
CTTCTTGATTGTTTAGGTTCTGTAATAACACAGTTGTTCTCTACGTACACTAACTTAATGCTTTCTTTTGGGTACTAATTTAGGTCTCCCAGGTGTTGGTTAATGATGATTCTGGAGCTGTGACTGGGGTGCGTTGTTATCTTGGATTAATGTCTTTGAAGGAATTCTGTAGAGTACCTTGCTATGCAATTTTGTAACAACTGATACCGGTCCATTTGTCCAGGTTATGTTGGCAGATGGTACACAAATGCATTCTTCAGTTATTCTCTCGAATGCCACTCCATACAGGACTTTTCTGGTACTTCCATTTGCTGTATTCATATTTTTAATAAGCCGCTATTAATTAAAGATCATTTAAGCAACGTCGAGCTGCCTGACTTCATGATCTTGCCTCATTTTATTTCTCATGCAGGAATTAGTCCCTCAAAATGTTCTTCCTGAGGATTTTCTCTGTGCTATTAGGAATTCTGACTACAGTTCAGTAAGTTCTGCAATAGAGTTCCTTTCATCACTTATAGGAATCTCAAATTGAAATCATAATGCCACTTTTCCCTTGTCCATTCTAGTATATGGGTTTAGTGTTAGTGTTGAGAAAAATCCAAGATGAGTTCTTTATCCGAATTACGTGCAACATACGGTGGTGAAATATATCTCGAAAGCACGCCTTACATTTTTCTAAAATTTTTCATTCTAGAGATTCACACATGCTCTCTATTTGTTAATCACTAGTCAAGAAAGGTTGTGCTTCATTAATCCTAGTCTCTATAAAAATAAAAAAAAAGTTAATGAAGATTGTGCTTCTGTGGAGTCAAGTACCACACTAGTATTTAATGAAATAACTGACGGCTTTCCTACAAGTGTTGGGTAAAGTCAGAACGGTTCTTAAGGCCAATGGTTGAATGACCTTTTGAATTCAAATAGATTGATTTCAAATTCAAATAGTTTGCATGAAGATCATAGTGCTTCTAGTCATCCAAACAGTCCAACAGACCACTGGGATGGAAGATTGGATGAGAGATTGGGTGAACACTTCTGTTCCCATTTCTCAAAGGCTTTCCTGTCTCCCAAAGTTGCTCTGAAGAGTTGAAGTTGTTCATTCTCACAACCTGATTTAAATTTATTGGTGTCTTTGTTATATGTGTTTTTCTAGTTTTTCAAGATTTTTTGTCACATGTCCATGCTCTATGGGCATGGGCACATGAAACAGAGTAGGTAATGAGATTGTTCAACCTTTTATTAAAAGTAGCATTGGTTATGTCTGTCTATTTTAGGTGAATCATTTTGTTGGTCACTTACATAATGCACGTTCATGCTGCAATGTTTGACGGAGCAGGGAACAACCAAACTAAACTTAGCTGTGGATGCACTTCCCCAGTTTCAGTGTTGCAAACCTATGGTTTCTGGATCTGGCCCCCAGCATGTAGGCACAATACACATTGGTGCTGAAAGGTACTCACCTAATTTTTTTTTATTTCATTATACTCACCGGTCAAGTTCTTTACTTAATCTTTGACAATATATTCAGGTTTTATGGACATTTTTCTGAACTGTACATAGAAATTCCTATTATCATTGTATGACAGTTTCTTACTATAAATTTCAACTTTTTTCATCTGGTATTATACTTGATGCGTCTAAGAAATATCTACGTTAAACAATTGTGTTGAAATGTAGACCTCTGAGAGTCTAAAGTTGTTTGTGGAGAAAAAAGAATCATGTCTCTCTCTCAACACCTAATCACTCCACATACATGTTATGCATTTTGATCTATACTGGTGTAGTTTAGTAGATGAATTGGTATTTTTTCTGTTAAAGAAAAAAATTCACAGAGAGGCAAAAAACTGATATCAAGATCAATGTTTCTCATGTAATGTGTTGTTCGCACGTGCGGTTGGGATCCAAGAGGACATTATTCATAAGAGAGAATTTTGCATCTCTTTAAACACCTCATCGCTCTTCGTACATGTTATGCATTGAGAACTATACTTGTATAGTTTAGTAGGGGCATTAGTATTTTTGCTATTAAAGAAACAAATTTCAGAAAGAAGCAAATAAATGATAGGAGGATCAATGTTTAAATGTAACATGCAGTTGGGGTCTGAACATGTGGTCGCACATTGAACCGCAATCTATAGGTGAGTGAAGTGAACAAAGCAAGACGTGCAAAGATAGATCGACCTAGCGCCTTTTGGCCTTTATCTCTTTCCACCCTTGACTCTCGTTTGAATGAACCCATAGCCCGTAGGTCCATTTGGACAGTCGTAATATTTTATCTTATATTGTCATTCGAACATCATTCATTCCAAAGCGCTTATTTTTTATATGTTTGAATGTTCGAACAATAGTTTTCCATTTGAACGAGACTTGGTTTAAATGGTCTAAAACTGGGTAATAAAGTAAAATGTGGCTCACGTGACTGCACCTACTGCATATTGATCACATATGCTTAGCATACGTAAACTCAAATGTAGTAGGGGTCCAAAAAGGCATGTACGACCATACATATAATGATCAGGATCGAGCTCATTTGAAATATTTGAATAGGAAAATGTTGGGCACAACTCCGTTCATAGCCCCGCCTACGGTGTGCACATGTTTTGATTTTTTTTAAAATAGTATACTTCATTTAGTGATATTAATTAAATTTTATAAAGTTGAAGTATATAATCCAATGAATTGTACGGAGTTGTTTTCTATAAAATTGTGAAAATTTTACAATGAGGTATAAACTTCATCTAAGAAGGTATGTAGCTCGTCGGATAGCTGACTTTTGGGACTGCAGTTGGGGCTATAAACGGGATTATGTGTAACAACACCCTTTGAAATATTGGGATGGCCTTGTATCTGTTGTAATATGTCCTCTTATGCTTTAATGCTTACCTCTTACTTCTGAACTCAGTTTATTGCATCACATTACCCAAGACAAAATCACTCTGTAGTGCCTAGATGTTTATTTCTTCTATTATTAATTTCTGGAACTATATAAAATCTCATCTAGTGATGAGCACTTTATGTTTTATCTTGTGTTTCCAAGTATGGAGGAGATTGATGTAGCATGCAGAGATGCTTTGAGTGGTATACCATCAAAAAGACCTCTTATTGAGATGACAATCCCATCCGTGTTGGACAAGACTATATCTCCTCCTGGTATAAAATTTTTGTTACTCTGCCTTTTCTTCTTTCAGTGGTTGTAATACTTTCCCTTGTAACTTGCCAATTTATCTTTGAAATCCTACTTTGTCTGATATTGGTGTTATCTTGAGCAATAGTTATTTGCTTTTGGCTTTTGTTTTTTGGAAATCACGAGTTCTTATTTTAGTTACTTCTGAGAACATTTTTAATCTCTCATGATTTGTTCCATTGATAAGGGGATGACATCCTCTGTGTCAATCATGGATTTGATCCCATTGATGAGTGAATGAGTATTTTATTTTGTTATTGTGTTCATATTTTAGTTGATCAGTTCATTTATTCTCTCTTTTGAAATTTAAGTTGTATTTTACATTTGCATGTCTATCTATTACTTAATCATGTCATTTACATGTTTATATTTTAGTTGATCAGTTCATTGATTCTCTTTTAAAATTTAAGTTGTATTTTACATTTGCATATCTATCTATTACTTGGTCATTTCATTCGTTTACAAATGTGGGATACCATTCATGTGCCATTGACCATATAAATGTTGTAGAAATATTTTTGGGTTTTGATCCACTGGTACTTTAGGTTGAGTTTACTTGGGTCCTTGTTTACCTAGATTCGTTTTGCACTGAAATGTATCTTATAAATTAGAAGAAAAATTCATCATTTTGTGTCCATTATGAGTAAAAAGTTCACATTGCCTTCTTCGCATCTTGCTTACATTCAATCATCAATGCGCCCACTGACTACAAATATTCATGGTCAAGTTGATGTCACCTTTTTTTTTTCATTCTCTTCATCCATGCTTTGAACTCACTGGCACAATGTTGCATTTTTTTATATCTATCAAGAAGAATCTGTTCTCATTATAGAATCCCATGAGTGGCTAATGGTTTTTGTTTGCAGGTAAACATGTGATTAACCTATTCGTTCAGTACACCCCTTATAATCTCTCGGAAGGTAGTTGGAGTGATCCCAAATTCAGGGTGGGTTGAATGTTATTTCCTCATAGTTAATATATATTTTTGAACTCGAAAAGCTTACAAGTAAAATGATAGATTCATATGTCCATGAACAATGGAACTCCAATTAGACAGAAATCTTGCTTACTATTGACATTCCCCAAAAGTGGAGAAGGAGAAAAGGGAACCTCACCCAAACAAGTATTGAAGCTAGTTTCTCCTTCCCCATCCTCAAACCCTTTGTTTATTGACGCAAGATAATAGATTGTCCAGCCATCAACCATGAACCTCCTTCCAAAATCTTAAGTGAGATTATCTGCATGACCGAATTAAACCACAAAAATCCATTTTCTTTGAAATGCAAATGCAAGTGTTAGTTATGCTGCGGTAGGATTGTAAGAGTGCAAATTCATACCTAAAGGAGTTTTCCTTTACAGGAATCATTTTCTCAAAGGTGCTTTTCTCTGATTGATGAATATGCCCCAGGCTTCAGCTCATCAATCGTAGGCTATGAAATGTTGACACCACCAGATCTTGAAAAAGAATTTGGTCTTACAGGTAATTTATTGTACTTTATTTTGATAAGGTATGTAGTGCGATTTGAACCCAAGACGTCATGGTTGCAAATTATGTTGTCAACCATTGATGGCAGGCAAGAAATGCTCATGTGGATGCATATTGAAGTTCACGTGTTTTTGTTTATGATGTTTGCAGGAGGTAACATCTTCCATGGTGCAATGGGCTTGGGTGCTTTGTTCTTGATGCGGCCAGTTAAAGGATGGTATGTATATATTGTAATTGCATAGTCACTCCCATATCTTTGGCTTCCTGTTAGCATACACATGCTTTTTTTTCCATTCCAACTGAGTATATACCAATATCAATATTTGCAGGTCAGATTATAGGACCCCACTGAAAGGGCTATATCTATGTGGAAGCGGTGCTCACCCCGGAGGTGGTGTGATGGGTGCTCCTGGACGTAATTCTGCCCATGCAGTTCTTGAAGATATCAAAAAATCCAGAACAACTTGAGGCCATCCCTGATCATGTCAATGACTTTGAAAGGTTAAGTGAAATAACATGTTTCTTCCAAACCACTATATTTCACATAGAAGCTATAGTCCATGTTTGTGTTTGCTGTGTCATGAGAATATCCACGCCAAGGAAATGCAGATGTTGATGTTGAGTACAAGTAGCATATGATTATTCTAAATTTATAACCCAAGTGTAAACAACCTCCACAGATTCATTTATGCATATCCATAAAAAGGATCATTTATATACACATTCCTTCACTTTGATGCAGCCATGGAACTCTTAGCTTACATTCAAAGAAGATACATGAACCATCCATGCCAAACCATGCTGAGAGGGGTTAAGGATTTGCTAATACCAAGCAACTTAGTAGGGGAAGAGGAGACTTGAAAGGTGCATTTTTGGTGTGTTCTCATGATCATCGATTTCAAGGACTGCCCCACCTGAAATAGGTAATGCAAAATGTTTTAAATAAATGTGAATGTTTCAAGCTTCTCCTTTTGACTTTCGCATGCCTCCTCTGTGTGTTTGCAAGTACTAAAGACTGAGTTTTTGAACAACAGAAGTGGACATAGGCTATGTTTGTTGCAGTTATAGTTTACAAATTATAAATTATAGATTTTAACTTTTCTAATAAGTTATAAACATGTTTGTTGTAGCTGCTAAAAAACAAAAAATAAGCAACAACAAATGTTTTTTTTTTAAAATAAGTTGTAAAACAGCTTTTTGTTGTGTAATTATAAAAAATACTCATTTAAACCGTAGGAGATGAAGAGTTTGGGAGGAGACATAAAGACACTTGTCATTATTTTAAAAAATATATATAAAGGCATTAGTATTCAAAATAAAGATTATTTAGAGTACTACACGAGCTATACTCTCATAAGCATTTTTTACCTAACTTTCAAATTATGACTTTTTAAAGTTGTTTTTAACTTAAATAAGTTTTAATAAGCTCAAACAAACATGCAATAACAGTTTATTTTAAGCTAAAAGTTGTAATATTTAGCTTATAAGCTTTTAACAAACATGTATATAAACTTTTTTTTTTTTTAGTAACAAGGCTTTGTGTCCAAAGCATGTTTGACTGGGGCCAGCATGGCCCACTGAAGCCCACCACTCCTTTTTTTTTCCCAGGATTTCTAGCCCTGAAGGGGAGGGTGTCCACTGCCAATAGGCCAGAGGCATTGGGGACAACAAACATGTTAAATAACTAGTTGCAAACAATGTAATTCTTGTTGCTAGTGGTTTTTTTTTTTTTTTTTTGGTGCGAATGTCCCAAAAGGCTATACTATCTTATTAATCTTCATTCATCTCAGTGTAGTCTCCCTCCTTTCTAGTCCCTGATATACTGTTCTGTTTAAGTACATGCAAAACAGGTCCTTATTACATCATCTTCCAAAAACCAAGTTTGCCTATTTTCCCTGCGTGTAGGCACCAACTTGGCTAGTGCCTCCGCTGGTCAGACCATTCCTCGCTCCACTTTGCAAAACTGCAGTTTATTTACCTTCCTTTCGAACTGTTGAATCTCCTCCACATATGGTTGTAGGTGTGACAGTCTTATACAGGAGCTATTCAGATAATTAATTATGGTTTCATCATCTGAACATACACAAATATCTGAATACCCCCATATGTACTGCTTTCCACAAACACTGGTGATAGCCAAGGCCAATTCTCAAAACCAGCATCCCTACCCCCTGAACTCCTTTGCAGTTATGATCCAAATAACTTCTTGTTAGTAACTTATTATGTAACACCATCCAGGCAAAACATTTTATCTTTGGGAGCAAAGGCAATTTCCATAATTCCTTCCATATCTTAGCATTGGCTACAGCCACATGCTGTCCCAGTAATCGATATACTGACGATGTAGATGGTGTTCCATTGATTGTATCCTCCCAGAACCATCTTCTCAATGATTATCTATCTATTTCATTTGATGTGCTTCTCTTTAGAACATCCCTCCAATAGGGTGGAAAAATGTTCTCCAGCAATTCTGTCTGCCATACTCCCTCTTTGAACACTTCAGATACCTGAAAATCTAATTGTACACAATCCATGTTTAAATAAGTAGGTAACAGTGAGAATGGAATAGACATGGCCCAAGGCTCTTGAATAAGATCTGCTCTGTGTATGTCACTTGATCCACGTCTCATTTGATTTCTAGCAAACCTATTTCAAGGTCAGAAATACTGTGAATCTCCTACCCAGAACTTCCAACTGTAGGTTGTCCCATAGCCTAATAATAATGAGTCTGGATCTAGTCATGCCTGGGTTTAGTTAGTATCATCAGTATTGAACTACATGGCATATGAATCAAGCTACACGGTCAATTGTTGCGTATAGGCACTCTTCTATTGGATCCAGTCTCCTAATAATATCTTAAATGCCATGCCTAACATTTTTTGTACAATCTTTTGAAAAAAAAAATGGCAAGATGAACAAAGAAGAAATTAATTAATCAAGGAAAATGTTCACTTTTACGGTGTATTGAAGCTATATATAATTATCTAACGAAGAATGCATCTTAGTTTGATTCTTTTATGACTGTCAAAATTAAGATGACCATTTAGATTGATGGGGCACAATCACTGGGAATGATTGTTTCTCTGGTATGTTAAGAGTTCGAATAGAAGCTTTTTTGTTTGGGCGGAAGAATAGATACGGAATATGGTAGAATAGAGATGAATAACAGAATAAGTTAAAAAAAACTTATTTGTTTGTAAGGAACATATGGATATAGTTATTCCAAAATAAATGAAAATAAGCTTATATTGATATTCCATGGTGTTCCCCCTAATCTAATCTAATTATCTTTCAAATAGGAACGGCACAAACAACCATACACAAAATAATACATTATATTATCTACTTTTCAACTAATATTTGGTGAGACAAAATCTAGGTTAGATTAGTTATTATATAATTTTCAAACACAAAATGTCCACGAATGGTTTTTATTAAATTTTGGTAGAGATAAACTTAAAAATACAAAGCTTCACACTATTTTTTTAACCTGTAATATAGATTAGAGATGACTTAAATTAAATCATAGATTTTATATTAAAATAAAAAAATGGATCAAATATCTTAAAAACGCTAGTGTCGTTGGCGTGGTTGTCTTTCTCAAATAATGAAAAAAAAAGAGAATGACTGGCATTTTAAAATAAAAATGCCAAAGAAACTGACATAATTAGTAGAAAATTTTTGCAAATGTCAAAACGCCACTAAGCAATTTTATTATAAGCTGATCGAACGCCATTTTCATTGGAATTTTACACGGAAAATAAAAAAATAAAAAATGCCAACATGACAATGTTTAACCGGTTAGATGGTTGGTTTGGTAATATTTTTAGATCCGTGATTATTTTTGTAAATATTTGATTAATTTGTATATATTTATTTTTTGATATAATATATACTGGCATAGTAAAATATATACTGTGTTATGACATGATGATTGTAAATATACTGTAAAATAGATTAAGTGTATCAACAAACCCATCTTAGAACCAGTTTGTTAACTGTGGTTCAAAATGATAATTTTCCTTCTCAAGGAATAATCAGATCACATTTACTGACCAAAACTCAGATCACACATGTTTTCATTTTTTTTAAAATAGTAAACATCATCTAATGAGGTATATATTTTGATAAAAAATATACATCACTCAATTTTGAGTTGAATGAACCCATTTTTAATAAGTGTCAAAAAAATATTTAACAAGGTATATATTATCGTTTAACAAAATATATACTTTACTAGATTTTTAAAAAGGTATATACTTTACTAGATTTTTAAAAAGGTATATAAGACTGTATTCTGAACTATTAAAAAAAGTGAGCGTTACAACACTTTATCATAATACATGATTTATTTAATATTTTATTCATTTGAATATATACTTCTTCTTTTTTTTGGTAAACGCATTTTATGTAATAAGTATACTTTCAAAAAAAAAATTTAGAAAAACTGCAACAGGGGGCCACAACTAACATTTTCCAAAGAATTGTTATGGACTAGGAATTACACAACCGGCTGTACAATTCTTCAAATACATGTATTTGATTCCACTGAGCAGTAGATAGCAAATTACAACTGCGATCCGCAAACAAAATATCCCCAGATTTGGATGAAAACTAAAGTTTTCTGTAAACCTCTATATAAGCTCAACATTTTCCCAGAAGAATTACAATGACCAATCTCTGTTCCTGAGACTATCGCCTTGAGACATATTTAGGGACCAGACTGATTGCACTTGAAGACTTCTCTAACCTGCAGGAAGAGATGAACAAGCAATAAGTCTCATTTGTGATATTTGTTTTTGCAGACAATGGAAGATTAGGAATGCAGAAGTTGATAAGAGAGGGAGGAGGCTCACTTCGCAATCTCTTCGACAACCTTCATTACTTCCTCAGAACTTGTTTCCAGCACCTGACCACCGAATATGATCTCGTCCAGTACTGTGTGCATCTGTCAGACATCAAGAAAACAATGATGGAGCAGCTATAGCATTTGTACCAAACCACTTCTTGTCAGATTAGCAAAGGTACCCCTCTTCATTGAGGGGGTCTAGATTGGAGTCAGAAAATAAAACAAATTACTTACCTACCAAACAATATAAAAACTATATGCATCATATGGCACTCAAATGGTATAACTAATTGGACAGGGTTCATGTCACCTAGGTAGTGATTATCAGGGCTAACCATCAAACTAGTGAAGCCAATGCTTATGCTGGATCATCCAGCGAATCCAAGAAAATGAAGCTCAGTTATATGTTAGGTTATTGTTATTTTTTATTGAACTGTGATTTTCAGAGTATGCCTCCATTCGGACAGGTTAATACTCATTGCCAAGCATGAATGCAATTGGGGACAAAGCTTTTGTGTGCTCTCTCCGAGTGTTGTGGTTTTCACACAAGCTCTGCTCTTTTTAACTGGGTGATTATGCACATGTGATGGGGTATTTCTCCAATTTGAAGGATGAAAGGCGAGAGTATGATTCAAATGGATTTAGCTTACATGAAGGACTACCAGTGTAAGTCAAAATCACCTGTTTAATCCATTCATATGGAATGCCAGACCAATGTAATTTGCACATAATCAGAACCCTCAAAACATAAATTCATTACCATAGATCAACCATTAACTCAATCACAATCGGTCTTCCAACAATGCAACTCATAGATCCATGGACCCAAGCTGAAATAAAATTTTGGTCCACTTCAAGGGGAAACCAGCGTCCTTTGAGGGAGAAAAAACTCAAAAATTTGTCAAACGTTCTGGATAAGATAAATATAGGATTATAGGCTAGCACCATTTAAATAGAAATACGCAGAACTACATTCCTTTTTTTTGTATGGTAACAGAACTACATTCCTCAACAATATCTTATTAATTCCTAACCAATCTATTGACATGGAGACAATCCAGTGGCTTAAAAAAACCACAAACACTGTGTCAAAACGTGCAACTAATGCAACACAAACTAACACAACTCTTCTCATATTATATATAAAAAAAATAGTGAAGAGCATAGTTGACAGTTTCAACATCGGTGCACTTTTGAACGGGAAATATGCAATTTTGTTTTGAAAGTCAATCATATTAAATTCACGATCTTTTGTGTTTGAATGGATCCCAAAACTTCTGGTTTAAACTTGAAATGTATATTAGGGTCATGAGACTCTTAACATGCTTATGAGGTTGCCAATTGTACAAGGGTGTCTTTTAGTCATTTTTCACAAATGGAAATGAATGTATCAGGTTCTTTCAATCCCTCATATTTTTTTATGTGAATTAACCCAATTAGATGGGGCAAGGATGACTAGTTACAGTTAAACTCTATTTCACCTCTTGCCAACAGATGTAAACTACGTTAATCAACTACAAGTAAAAAGACAAAGTTCCATACATAAAGTCATCTCCAACAATAGCCAATTTCTTCTCTCTCTTCAGTTCTTAGGTTCTACTGCTTTAAGTTTCTTGTTCCCTTTGAGGAAAAACATGGACTATGATCTTCTGTATTTAGTGTGGCTGTTCTGGTTCAGGCCATTACATCACAATTAGAAGAGTATACAATAAAGCATTCCATGTTGAGTTTTTTCCAAATGATCCATAAGAAGTTACTTTGGTTGGAAGCATCACATTATCCCATACTCAAATTTACTCTTGAGAACTATTGATCATTATAACTAGAAGTTTGAGATTTCCACGGCCCCCTTGCATGGACACTATTAATGAAAAACTCTAATTTGAAATACTCAAAGATTCTCCATCTTTGTATAATTGGTCATATTGTGGAACATTTCTTTCCATTCCGATAATCAAACCCATAAGAAACAAAAAGAGAGAGCATATGTAACCTTGTTAAAATTGAACACAATGTCAAGCTCGCACACATTCTTGAAGCATTTGTCCAGTGTCTCCACAAAAACTGAAAACCAAGTAGGGTAAAATAACAAATAAATTAAAAACAATTTAGTTGTAAGAAGGTAAATTTGGAAGCCTGCAAATATGACTAATGGTCTCTCATTAGATAACATTCCTGTTTGCAAATCTGTTATTGGTATTGAAAATTCCAAAAAATAAACCACCATAAAATCACCTTGTATAAGGTCAAGCATGGCCAACTCATTCTCAGAGCTATCAAATGCAAAAACGAAGTAGAGAGTTGCAAGGTGCTTATAAACCAGCTGAGTATCCTACAAGATGCATGAACAACCTTTTCAGTGAGCAGCGGTTGAAATATCTACAACAGAAGTTGTAGAAAATTAACAGTCACAAAGATAGACAAGTACAAACACTTCAAACAACAAGAATTTACCTTCAGAGTATGAAACTCACATTCAGACTTCGCAGTATATACAATCAGTCATACTAGCCAATTTGCTTATAAAAAAATTAACTTGATAGTGAAAAGAAAAGCAATATGGGTGCGACAGTTCTTCCCTTCTCCTATTAAGGACTTGTCCCCTAGATCAGACTAGGGAAGAGCGAAGAAGAAATCTAGTATATTCAGAGTTTTTGAGGTGGGGATTTTGACACCATGTTAGATTAAAAGAAAAGATCCATTATCTGTTTATAGATACAAAAGGAGAAATTCTAAATAAGTGATAGACTAAAGTAAATTTACATAATGTCTCTTAACATGTACTACTTCATGTGCATTCAACATGGATGGAAGAACATACCGGACCAAAGATCGCATCGGCTTGGATGAAGTTACTCACATTCTCAGCTCTATTTTTCAGGACTGTAAAGGACATCAAATTAAAATGCAATTGAAAAGAAGGGTTTGGAAGTAAAAGAACCCATTCAAACATTATGAATCATTGTCCACAGAAACCCTAATTTTCATGTAATGAAAGTAAAAGAAGATGTGATAACCTTCAAAAACTTGACGTATGATCTCATGCTGCTTCTCCGGAGTCTGTCATCTCCCCCACCCACAAATTTAACCCCCCCAAAAAAATCATCAGCAGAAACACAGGATGTGAAAACTAACAGCGAAGGAACAGATCGATCAAAAAAAAAAAAAAAAACCTGATATTCATAGAATTTGGTGAGGCGAGGTTGGCCCTGCGTGTTCATCACTATCACCGCCCGAATCATCGTTTCCCCTCAAAAACAAAAATTGAACGGAAGGTCGGATTTGACGTTTCGGATGGAATCGCTGGCGAATCGAAGGTGATCGGCGGAGAATCTTTAGCTTCAACAACACCAACTCTGTCTGACTAAAGCCCGTGCGAACAATGAGAGCTCCAATGTCGTTCCTCTCGATCTCTCATCAACCCATTTCAAACGAGCTCTCAATGGTTTTGGAAAATGTTACAGTAACTTCCAAACCCAATTTCAGTCCTTTTTTTTTCTTTCTTTTCTTTTTTTTTTTTTTTAAATGTCAGATTGTTTTCATTTTTTTTTTTAATATTATACATGGATATAAATTTTAATAATATAAAAAGTAGAATGAATATATTTTTAATAAATGTATGTAAAAATTTAAATTTCTAACTATGTATATAAGTCTTTTAAAAAAATAATATAACAATGTTTTTTTTTATATACATAGAAAGTATAATATGAAATATATTTCAATAAATAAATTAAATAGTTATACAACTAATATATATGATATATATTCTACATGAGTGTACAACGCTATCAAAATATATATAAAAAAAATAAGAGCTCCGTTTGTGAAACCACACACAGATCAATTTAGATTGATTTTTTTATGTTTGAATTAATAAATATCATGTCTAGATTAATACTTATTTGGTTTGTGTTGGAAAAATAATAATTTGATGTAATTTAATTTGGATTGGTTTTACATTTATAAAAAATCGAATTAAATCGAATCAAAATTTCTCGAGAGTTTCTTTATCCTACTCATTCTTGTCATCGATGTCCACTCTCCACACTTCATTTTTTATATATTTATGTAACTTTATTTTAGAAAAAAATTATTTGTGATATTGTGTTGTTTGAATTCTTATATTATGATAGGACTAAACAAACCTAATTTATATCAATTTGGCTCGAATGGGTTGACAAAACATATTTGGTTTGGTTTAGTATTTCATTTCGGTTTGACTCTGTGTTTGCATGTGATGATACTTTAATTCAATTTGGGGTGATAATAAACCGGACCAAGCCAAAACGACATGTCATACAATCACAAAGAAGTGTGGATGATATCACTTTCGTAATTGTTCTCGTTTACAGTCTTCCCAATATGATATATATATACATATTTATTTATACGTGACAATTGCGATCTACACATTTTTACATAATGGGTTGTATAATTTTTTATAGTATATAATGAACCCATCAATTTTTCAATTGAGATAATAGAAAAGTTTTTAAACTCCATTTTGGTAACCTGAAGCTTGAACTTGGAAGATAAATGGTTGCAATATCCTCTCAACCACTCAAGATCTTTCCTTAGGGAATAGATCTTTCTTAAACTTTTGGGAGATGAATGTTCATCTTAGATTTTGGAAATAAAATGTGACTACAATTTCTAAAAAAATATATATATATTTCCCTTCGAGCAATTTCTCTTGTTTTTAATAAAATAAGGACGACCAACTACCACTTTTATAGTGAATTCTTTGTTTTTGTTCTGTTGATGTAGGTCATGACCTAACCACGTATATCTTGTGTTCTTTATGTGATGGTATTCTGTTCTTGTGATTGATCTCGGGTTTTGTTGATGGCTTCCGTAAATCTGTTTCCCAACAATGGTATCAGAACTCTAGGTTTGATCTAAGAGGACAAAATCTAAATAACGATGATCAACGACGATGATATGGGTCAATGATGATATACCATTGACAGATTTGCTGTTAAAAATTCCAACAATGGTGGTGTCGTATTAGGTTCTACATAAAGGAAGAAACAATGAAAAAAGAAACAAAAAAAAAAAAAAGGATTTCCCTTCATCCGGGGGTGGAGAAGAAGAAAAAAAAGGGATGTGAAGTCAAAGATAAATGGTTGCAATATCCTCTCAACCGAATTGCCTCCTCCGCCCCCTCACGCTCTCTCCGCTCTCCACCCACCGCCCCCTTCATTCACCGCCACCCTCCTTCCCCACACCACCCCCTCCCTCTACCCACTAACCATTTTTTTTTGTTAGTGAGGATGGAAATGTGGTTGGGGGATGCACTCCATATTAAAAGCGAAAAAAACTTCCTTCTATCATGTCTTAGGTCCGAGTCCTACTCATGCTGATAGAAAAAAAAATAAAACACTTACTTAAAAGTAAAAAAAGAATTCCTTCTAATTCAAAAGAAATAGCAGGTGATGGGACACAGCTTGCGCACAAATAATAAGGTAACAGGTATGATAAAGATGAACCCAAGGAAAAAAAACTGAACAAATCTGAACTAAAAATAACTTGAGACTCAGCTGATAGTGTAGGTCACTCAAATCTAATTATGCCAGACCTTGACATGGTGGAATGAAATGAGTTGCATCAGTTACAGTTTCTCATATTTATTATTTTCCTTTTTCAGGGATGTGAAGTTCTTAAGCAGCTCTGAAATTTTATAGCGATTTATTGTTTCCCGGAGAACTTTTAGGTAGCTTAAACTAATTCTACTCTTCAAAGATTTCACATATATTTCTCAGGTTGATTACCTAAGTTTGGTCTGAGTGCTGAGGATGTTGGGTGACTGTTGGCATTCAAAAGCCATAGCTGATGGGCTGCAGCATTCAGGAAAATTAGAAGCCTTTGGTGAAGTGTTTGCATTTCTTAAGTTTCACATTCTGAGAATTCCTACAATGATCTTATTTTCAATTTCACAAGCATAACTAACAGTATTAACACCCACATGAAATACCAAGATTGTTCAGTTGCTTTCACTTACTACTCAGCATGAGCACCAACAAGGAGTGCAACACAAACATATTTATTTATAATTGTTCTACTCACCAAAAATAATACAACAATAGAGCAAATTTTTTAGGAGTTCAAATAATAATAAATTATTCAGGCTAACAGGAAAAATCACGGGTTCAAATCTGGACCGACAGAACCGAGTTATGAGCAGTTTGTACAAAATAAAACTTGTCTTTTAAGAACCAAAATAACAATGTTGTATTTCATAAACGGCTGATCAATAGTGTCCTATTTTCTTTAAATCAAAAACTATGGGGGTACCTTAAGATACCGATAAATATCAATGGGAACGTTGGTTGCGGATTCCACTCAGAGATTAAGAAAATGTGGATATGAGGACATCAAAAGACAGGTTGAAGGAGATGAAGAACATGCACTATTTTATCCCCAGCCGACAGATTTGGTTTTCCTTGATCAGCTTGAGATTAACCTGCTCAACCAAAAATAGCATGCACAGAAGCGCATATAACATAAAGAAATAAGCAGCCATTTAATCATGATCTTCCGTAATGGAATAAAAAGTCAGGATCTCACCTTGTGACCGAAGAGATCACGGATGTTGTCATAACCATACAAAATCATCGTAGGCCTGTTCAACAGAAAATGAAGTTTAGAAAAGCAAGACAAAAACATGTACAAAAAAAAAATTAACCATTTCTTTTTTTATTTTTCATTCTTAGCCTGGACAACAAGTGCACATAATTAAAGCTGGATATAGACATATATTCCCATTAAATATAAAAAGCTCCAAATTATTTCGGTATTTTTTTTATTTTACATATGATAAAAGTGCCACAAAATCCTTATGATATAAGTTGATAGGTGAGTGTGTCATTATCAGCTATGTTTTTAAGACAATTGTTTAACATTCACAATAGACACCAAAAGATGCACATTCCTTGTGGGATATATGTATTACCTTTCAAGGGAAAGACCCCATGCAATTACAGTTATATCCTCTGGCAACCCCATAGGGCGTAGCATCTCTGGCCTGAACATGCCGGAATTGCCAACCTCCACCCATTTTTTGAAACCCTCATGATAGCTGGGTGTAATACAGAGAAAGAGTGAGTAAAAATAACTATGCTAAATGGGCCAGACAAAGATTTGGTAACCTGAAAATTTCCATGCTTGGAGAGGTGTAAGGGTTGTAAGCAGGCTTGAACCGCAGCTTTGACATTCCTACAACACAAGCAAATGCATGCAAAATTTACAATGTTACAAAAATTCATCATAGAATATTTAATACTGCGAATAGAGTACCAGATGCCCACGGAAGGGATGGGGGGTGTGGGTGGGGAGGGGAGGGTTGTTTCCATAATTAAGACATTTACCTGAGCATGCTTGTAGAATATATGATGCAATTGATACTTCATATTTATAGTTAGCATTCTCATTTTAAATGCAAAAAGGAATTAATAAAGAAAGTAAAGCATGCTTATGCAAGTTTATTTGCATACTACTACGCTTCTGTAGCTAAATGAATGGAACTTGCAAAAACTGCAGATTAAGTACAAGGATACAGAAATTGCATATTGCATGAATCGACTAGAAATATATCTCACCAAGACGTGCGAAGAAATCTTTTAAAACTTTAATCAGGTCAGCAAGAGAAAGGCCATGATCACAAATGACACCTGGAAAACAAGAAAGATTAAGAAAAGTAAGGTTCTACGAAGAATGTTGAGAATAAAAGTTTAAGATCTCGTGTGAATTGATTAAAGGGGGGAAAACCTTCTATTTGGTGAAACTCAGCAAGATGTGTTCGATCAACTGCTTCATTCCGGAAAACACGATCTATTGAGAAATACCTTTTGGGGAAAGAGGGTTTCTGTCCAAAAAGAACCAGTTAGCAATAATGCAAAACAAAAATAATGCATTATTATTTTATACAGGTGATCAAGAATTGCTTACTAAGCGTTCATAAAGGTGTTTCACACACAAACCATGGCTTGAAATTATGGGTTTATGCTCTATGGTTCAAGCTGCATATTCTCTACAATAGAGAGCATAGGATATTTAAACCTTAACTTGTGAATATTTTTCAATATAGATAAGTTTTATCAAAGATGCTTAATGAGCATTCAAGTTAGAGTACTGTGTTTAAAACCACCAGGCGGTCTAAATGTGACCATGTCAAGTCCATTGGGATCTGACATGAATCTGTATAACTATGTTAGCAGAAGCCTGCCACGTAAATAAACATCATTTATTTTTATTTTTTTCCCCTAGCGACCACAATTCTCAAGCATATTCAGGGCTTTTGTCAAGTTTGTGTGAAGCAGTAAACAAAACAAGCAAATCCTATAGATATATTGAAATGTCAATAAATACCTGGGCAAGCAAGTAGAGCATTCTGGAAGAAACAGCAGTTGTGTGTGTACGTAACAAGTTTTTTTCTGCCTCGTCCCTCTTCCATTCATAATTATATCTACAGAAGAATAATTTATCAATGGAAATTGCAGATGGGCAACTGAGAAGAATAAACATAAACATTACTCAAAAGACATACCCTTTTGATCCATAACCACCAGATTCATGTACATTCTTTACCCTCTCAACATAATCTTCAGGTAGTTGCTTCGTAGTGGAAGGAACTGCAGAATGTGAATGAACAAAATGATTAAACATAAAAAAGAACATCATAACAGCATGGGCACGGATTTTTTTGTTTAAAAAAAAAAAGAAAAAAAAAAGAGGCATGGATGGAGTCACAGTGATCAGCTAGAGCATAGAAGACCTTTTAGGAAAAATGTATCATGTGAATCACGAGCTGGGTGCTGTTGTGGTTGGAACAAGGCATCAAAATTCCAAAAGCTGCAAAGTAGAAACACAGTCAAGCATTCCCTAAAAATAATTATAATGCCATGCTTCTCAAAACACACAATACAAGCACAAGCACAAGCACTAAAATGTTGAAAAATGGCTATTTATTGCAAACAGTCAACAATCATCAAATAATCACTTCACTGTGTATACTATAATGGAAGTTTCTCCAAATCATACGACATGGACACCAGAGAGTGTATCTCCCCTTGGCATGCAAACCACGTACATAAATTGCAATTCGAACCCCAGAGAAATTGACATTCAACAAAAGCCCCCATTCAATGGACTTTAAAAAAAGGTTACGGATATACCTAAGCAGTGTCTTCCATTGCACATTAAAGAGGGATGCCTACTACCTAGGGCATGTCCTGAATTTAAGAAGGCCCACAGCCTAGGAAACAGGCCTACATTGCACAAGAAAGAGGAGTAACTAGGGCTTGATCTGGGCTTTAAAGGTCCATGGCCTAGGGCACTAACCTCCATTGCAATTAAAAAGGGATGTCCAGGAATTAGTCAAAGAGTATCATCCCCCTGTAGTTGCTGGCGAGCCACAGAGTTAACCAGATCAAGCTCTGATAACCAGGCAGGCCACACTTTAGCTCAAGCCCATTACAAAAAAGCTGTCAATTTGCACAATTCATTTCTTATTTCAATCAAACACATAACCACTCTTTAGGGGAAAATGGTTAGCTACATATCCAAAACTAAAGGCAATCAAGCATTTGACAAACAATTAACTTTGGATGATTAAAATGCAAGGTTTTCTTACCTGCTCTCAACATAGTTATTTGTTGGCATCTCCTCAAAACTGTGCAAATAATAATGCTTTTCAGTATTCCAAGCTCAGGTGATAATATAAATATACAATTGAGAAAAAAAACCAAAGGGCTATCTCACCCCATCTCAAGGAAAATTTTTCGAAATTGCTCCCGTACCTAAAATAAACAAAAAGGTTATAAAAAGATTAGTTTCATATAATGAGAAAACAACTCAACTGATGGGTAATCACATCTAACAAAATTTAATAAATGAAACAGAATCAAACCTTGAGATATATACAGAAGAATCCGAACCTATTTGTTGGCAACACGCAAAAAAGAACCAGTCTAGGAAGCATGAAAACTCTGTGTCCATCTCCAACAAATTTCAGACACGTCATGACACGACACATGTTGGACACGTCCCATATTTTTCAAAATTCAAAAATAATTTTCTGAATTTTGGACATGCATTGGACGCAGTGTGAACACTGCTTGGACACACAACGTTTCGGTGGGACAATTCTAAGGTTTATACTCACAGGAAGCTGAATGATGTTAATATTTTAATGAAGTTGATGGTTGACATAACATTATAGTTATGTCGATGTTATATAGCTCATGGATGTTGCTCATTGTTTTTCAAATAATCATAGTATAACATTTATTTATTCATTTATTTGTTTATTCATTAACATGTCCTTATCGTGTTCCGAGGTTAGTTTCTCAAGATTTGCCATGTTGTATCAGTATTATGTCATGTCTGTCTCCCGTCTCCATGACCATGCTCCATAGGAACCAACCAAACTTTATATCTAGCATTTTCTTAATGTAACCAAGTGGTACAAGTACAACTAAGTCCAAGCCCAAGGATTATAACCATTGATGAAACAAAATGTGGAAAAAACATGCATCAACCTCTAGAAAAATAATAAGGTTTTTAAAAAGGTTATTAATAGAGTTCAGAAAATCTAAAGATCATTAAAATATATCAATGCCTACAAAAAATAACAGAGATAAAATCCTTGAGGTAAAAAAATTTAAACCATGCAAATATAGTATAATGTGATTTTACACAGGATTTTTTTTTTGAGATAAAATAAAGAATTAAAGAAGCCCGAACAAGGAGACGTGGGATCTCAAAAAAAAAAAGAAAAAAAATATGTATCAACTTAAATCCCTTCTCTCGGAATGTCAATACTCGAAAGAAAGAAAAACCCACAAGCCTTACAGCCCCACACCATGAGTTACCATAATAAATGATGGTGTTACCATAACAAAGAAAAACCCACAAGCCTTACAGCCCCACACACTCCTATAAGATTAACAACCCAACTTACAAGGAGAGAATGATCAACACCCAAGTGTTCTCTGTATAAACCCCTTTGTGTTGGAAAAGACAATCATAGTGCATGATCCATATGCTCCAATACACTGCATGGGCAACAAGACATTGAAATTTTGCAAGTTTGTTCCGATCGCTTCTCATGAGCCTCTTCTGGAACCATTTTCACATACCTTCGAAGTCACCAAAAGAGCATTGGGACACACAATCGAAGTCAACTTTATGCTAAATTCGGGCACTAAACGAACACCCAAATAGAAGATGGTCTCTTGTTCCCTCCACCCCCTCACAAAACACAGGAGATTTAAAAATTCAATATTCTCATACGGGAAGCGTGTCATCTTAAAGAACAAATCTTCAACGCCTATTAAAGACTTCTAGTGGAAATTTTGATTTAGGAGGATTAGGTGGGAGCTTAACACCAGGAATTATAATTACTAACACTAATGTAGGGGAACATCACTCCCCAACCTCAAAAAAAAAACAAATACTTGTGTCTTTGATATTTGATAATGGAAAAGGTTATACACCCCCAACATTCAAGGCCCACACAAAACTTAGCCGTAAGGCCTCAGCCTTTCTTCTAGCCTTCAAAACAAGGCAACTTGAACTTGATTATAATATTTTTGTTCCTCGTATTCGTCATCAACAAAGACCATGTTTTTGCCACGGACAAAGAATAGTAAAGTAACACATAAATAAACAAATAAATAAACACTTTCTTGCTGGGTGAATATTTAGAAAAAATCAACTGAACAAACAGTGTTAACACAGTGAATCTTCAAATGAAAGTAAAAATAGAAATGTTAAAAAATGTTAAAAGAGCACCAAATATCATACCTTAAGTAGAGGATGGAGATGGCCACCCTCTACGTACTTTCCTTGGGCATTGCAGTTGAACTGATTGAATTTAAGGTTCTTCCACTCGCCACTTTGTAGTGAACAAAAATAAAAAATTTAATAGGCAGAAGCATTAACATAAATCAAGACATTGCACAATTTTCTATAAAACACTTGTTTTTCATTTTATTCTTCCTGCACAAAACACCCATCTTCCTACTACTATCTATGGCATCCATAGAGACAACTAGTATAGGATGGGAAGTGAAATAATATAAATGAATTTACATTCAAATTATCCACATTACGTATCCAACAATATCAGAGTAACAAAACTAATCACCATAAAATAATATACAAAAGGGGAGAAAGACATGTTTGAAATCATATGATTTTGAAACCTAACTAGCAAAACAATGAATCAATAAAGAAACTCTATGTCAATTATTCGAGACTTATAAAACACCACAACCATGGATTACACTATGTTGACAGTTGACACACAAATGATGTCTTCAATCACAAGTAGGAAACCAGAAAATAAAATTAAATGAAACAATAGGTTACGTAAAAAAAGAGCTCCTGTTTAGTAATGGAATAGTTAAAAGGGGGAAGTAATTGTTATTTGACCTAGTTTTAAGTCGTTATACTTTTGGTCAACATTGATTCTATTCTACGTAAAATAAAGAATAGTTCTTTGATCTTTATCAAAAGGGATGTATTAATATGGAATTAGAAAACTGAATAAGCCTGTTTCACCTGCCCCTATAATGGTTGTTCACTGCTAATATATTTTTAGGTTGAATAGTTATTCAAATAATTATGCAAACCACATAAGCATAAAGGATGTTTCTATTCCCTACTTCACTTCTTATTTGAAAAAAAACCCAAAGTAATGCATCCTGCATCATTCATAAGACAAATACAAGAAGCAAATACTTTGAAACTGCTTACTCAATTTAATGAATTTCCATAGACAGTACCATTTTCCTCAAAATGAAATGCGCTTCTGAATCGCGCATGCTCTAGATAATAGATGAAACACAAGATCACTAGCATTTGGTTTTAAATACCTTAAAATATGATCTCTTGTGATATCAGTGGGACCTTTCTTATGATCTCGAGTGTATTCGGGACCTTTTCTTACTGAAAAACCTTTCCATGTCCTGCAGAAAGTAGATAATCTTAATATCTTTATTAAATATAGGTCATATAGTCCAAATTTCAACACACACAAACAGAATATTGTGGAAAGGCCATTCATTGATTGATCGTTCAATATCAGATAGTGAACCATTGGATTCAAATCTGACAGAATACACGCATTTGCCTTTTTCAGTATAGCACAATTGCTTCATGGTTTCGCAATATGCACCGTTCTGAAATGAGTACTATGTCATATCTGAATATGGAAACTTGAAGCCAGTTATGCACATGAAGTCATATAGCATAGCAGACCAGATGTCCATGCAAGTCTTTGTATGTCTTTGTTTGAATATAAGATCCAAGACATTTGAGACTTACTTCAGAATAATGAGTTTTCTTCTTTTCAGATCTTCAATCTCATCCTTTCCAATAGCCTACAAACATCATTTAACTTATCAAACTTGTGAAAAAAAAGAAAAAATCCATTAAAACATAATATCAAAATACCTATATAATTCTTTGTAGAAAATTAACCACAAAACAATAAATATTAAGAAAGAAGTTGTCTATTAAGCAATCTTTTAAATTGATAAGATATCTGATTAGATAATTTATAAAAAAATAACAGAAACAATAGCACATACTTGTTCACTTTCCACTTGTTTAAGCAATTCCTTGACTCGATCCTTCACAAGCTCAACCTAAAATAAGAGTACAACATCAAACAAACAAAGAGTTGAAAGAAAAAAGAAGGATCCAGTATAACATATAATAAGATGTACATCAACTAAAATAAGCATATACTTCTATCTGCCATGTTCTCAAATTCATGTATCTGAACTAACATGAATGTCATATATTAGTTCCCAATTTCCCATACCTTTTGCTCTATTGGAGTCCAAAATACTGAACTAGGTAATGGAGGTCAATTCACTTTCCATGTCTAATATTCTACTTTGATTTTGTTTAGATGGAAACAAAGCATTTGGAAAAGCAGCCATGTCTTTAAAGAAAAACCAGAGAAGACGAAAGTGGCAGAGACATTTAGAAGCATGTCAGTTGGAGACTGAGGAGTTATTTCTGAAAGGAGGGTCTCCAAAATTCAAAAAAAATGTCCCAAGATCTTCACAATGGAATCGCTATAAACAGCACCCCAAAAATCGATTATACATTTTCCCATATAATATGGAAATTGCACAAAAGGAATGCAAAACAGTTGCATGCTGAGGCTGAGAGCATGAGAGGAACTAACAAACACAAGGAATGCAGTCTTAACAATACAGGCTCAACTATGTTAACTATTCCTCATATAATTTCATCTCATTCACTTCTTTTTGTAATTTTGCCACCTGACAAAACATACTAAAAAACACAAAAAAATTCGTAATCAGGCCATTCCTCGTGCTAACTATTCCTCATGTTACCAATAAAAAAAAAAAAAAAAACTATTCCTCATGTTATCTATGCACCCACCCACATACACCCAAAACATAATAATGTCTCTCTTGAGTTTTTGAGATGGATAAACTTCGTAATCAGGCTATAATGGTCCACCTGGCCTTATTTAAAAAAAAAAAAAAACAGTAAACAACAAAAAAAAAAAAACAATTCACTTGATGCACTTGTTTTGTGGATGATTTTTGTCTATCTGGGTTTTCTCAACTAATTTGGGGTTTCTCATCACCAAAATTTAAAAAAAATGGTAAATATTTCACCTTCATTTCACACAAACTAAGCAACAGGAAAATATAAATGACAACTCCAAATCCTAATCACAATTTAAAATAAAATACCAAAACATCACACTTCACCGTTACCGACATCACCCATCAAGAACACGGGTACACAAAAGTAAGAACAAATATTAAGAATACTAAACTGCAGTTTACCTTTCTACGCAACAGGGAATTCTCAACTCCCACCCATTTGTTCCGGAAGGCCTGCGTCCTCCCTATCTTGTATAATGCAGGGTCCATTCTTTTCTACCATTCAGATTAAAAGGGCTTAATAAACACAATTTCAGTCCCAAGCTCAAAACCAAACCAGATGGGAGACCAAACTAAAATCTATAACTGCAATGCATCGGGTGAGATCCCTTCAGGGGGTACCGCAAGGAAGAAGCGGCACTCTGGAGACCCATCCACCGCGTATGGCTTCCCTTCATCGGTGAGCACATACTTCTCTGTCTTGATATCCTGTCAAAACACAAATCATTTAACAGAGAATAGGGGGTAAATTAAAATTTCAAGGCTTATGCACCTGTTAAAAATCATTTTCCTATCTCTTCTCTTCATTATAAAATACAAAAAAAATGCAACCAATACAATGTTGTGAGTGACCCATTAAAAGTGAAATTTCTATCATTCCTCAACAAAGGATTGCACCTACAAAAAGGCAGTGCACTAAATCAAATTACAAAAACTGATTCAGGGTACATCACAAGTTACCTCAGCTTCAGAAAAAACTTCATCATCTGGAAATGCTGATAATCTATACACGCGGAGAAAAAATTACATTTTTTCTGGAAAATGGCAAGATATTTTCCATTACTCAGTGAAAGACATCCAAAATAGGATACGTGGGGGGAGTTACATAAAAAGTTAAGTAAAAAAAGAAATGAAAAGCAGAATGAAGGTCCAGTAGCAAATATGCTACTGTACACTTTCACCCTCTCACCAAATAAAAGTCTTACACAGGTTACACAATGAACCATCTCTTCCCCTGTTCCCCACTTCCTCTAGTACCGTATTAACTTACAACATAAGCTTTCTCCACTCTCTCAAAATACTAGCATACCAAGCCAAACATTCTCCCAATATAGTTTTTTCCAATTGTGTGTGTGTCATAAACTCCAACCAACTGCATATTATGAACTTGAAGTTGAAACTTTAAACAAAAAAAGGGAAATCGAATCTGACTTCTATAGTGAACATTCTCCCCGTTTTCCAACCATAGAAATCGCCCTCTTTCCTTTTCTGAAAACTTCATTTTGCGACACGAAGCCGGGCATTCGCGAGAATTAGGGTAGGAACAAAAACCTATTCAGTCGATACGACGACCAGCTGAAAGAAAAAAAGCTTCAAACAAGGTGTGACGAAGGAGCATATTGTTTTGAGTTCAAGTTCAATACAGGCGACCGTAAGGAGGGCAAAATGCTGCTGGAGGCGATCAATCACGACGCGTACCAGTGTCCTAGTTGTCGTTACAGCATTTCAAACCAAACCCTCATTCAAAAAACAGATAAATTGACCCGCTTTCTTTACTCAATAGTTGACCAAGCCGCCTTGTTACTTGACCGGTCAGGATTCCACCTTTATTAGACTTCTATCGCCATCCTTTCGTTACTTCTTGAGCAATTCCCACATTTTTGTCGTCTCTAAGACATGGAATGCCCCTAACAATAACCAACTTTTTTTAAATCTTTTTGCTAAGAGTGCAACGGTTGAATAGATGTGATAAGAGTCCACACATCACATTTTCATCGTTGGCTCAATTTTCCCTCTTAACATTGGTAAAAAGTTTTTCTAGGGTAAGGAACCACATAAAAATCTTCACTTGCAGCAGAGATTTGGCATCCCATATTTATCTATATACTCCAGCAACCACCAACAGCTTGTTTAATCCCTTCTTGAGCTGATTGTTGAAACTTTTTATCCGCAAAACCAATGTTTTGATGGTGTCTTCCGCGAGTAAAGCTGAAAAGGTCTCCGCTTGAACCACTTCAGATTACATTACTGTTACACTGATCAATAAATAAAAAACAAGTTTTCCCTTTCAAACAACAATTGTACGTGTTATAAAGATTCGTTGAATCAGTCGAACGATTTCAAACAATCACATATCACAAGTTGACAGAAGATTAAAAACCCACAATCAAACCGAGATAATGAAATTCAACATAAATAAAAACCCCTAAAAAAGGGTTTTGAAACCACAATCTTGATGAAGTTAAGAAACAAAAGAGAATAAAAAGAAAAAGGTCTGGTCAGGCTATTAGGGTTTGATGGGGACCTGGGCGTCGACGATGCGACGGGCGGAGAAACTCTTGATGACGTTGACGACGAGTTCGTGGTCAATGCCGGCGGCGGAGGCGAAATCGCCGGTGTTGGAGATCTCGTCGTTCTCGTAAAGGAAGTCCAGCACCGCCTGTCCCTCCGCCGACTTCTCTTCCTTGTCCCCCATTGATCTCTCTCTCTCTCTCTCTCTCTCTCTGTACTACTGGTTGAGGGGGGCTTAGGTTGCAAGTTTTGATGTCTTTATTGGTCTGGTAAAATCGCACGTTAGGTTTTTATTAAGAGCACTGTTACACTCGGCTTTATTTTTTTTATAATTTGGTTTGAAATTTTTTTTTTATAATTTATAATGATCCTATTATAATTTATAATTTTTTAAAATTTTTTAAAAAAAATTATGCACTTAATTAGATAATGTATTCTATTTTATAAAATCAAACATTTGAGGTTAAAAATAAAATTAGTCTAACATTAGAGAATGGGGATCATGAATTAAGGAAAGATGTAGTTCAATGGAAAATTATGTTTATCGTTTTGATGAAAATCTATTTAATTAGCTTTTAAAAGTTGTTCGCATATAAGTGTATAGGCAATGATACCTACATCTTATCATTTCACTATGTATACGGGGGTACGGTTATAGTTATGTGGGATATCTTCTATTCAGGAGTTTGTAACTGTTCGATTGATAGTTCATTGATCAGGCAATAGGTTGATACTTTTTTAAAAAAAAGATGAAATTCATTCACCCTATCACCCCTCATGACCCCAATGGAAGACATAGATACAATTTACATATAAATAAACACTTCTTCGATTTATGTCTTGTATTTCAATTGCTAGATCATCAAAAAAATTACAACAGTGAAATTTTCTCATAGTCATGATAGGGCATTACACCCCCACAAAAAAAAGTAACATGTATTTTTCACATATGACAATAATATTATAATTTTGTATGACGTGTGAGACATTATAATAATGTATTAGACCATGTTTCTTTTAGTTTTTCATTACTTTGAACAGCAACACCATTTTTTTAACATTATTATGTTGGGTGATTGGCAAAAATAGCACCCAATCAACAAATACTAGCAGAAATAACACAAGAGAATGAATATTTGCAAAAAAAATTAGCACCTATGAGAGATGACCTTTTTTTGTTTTATACTAGAGGTGTCTCATTTGTTTTTCCGTTTCAAAGGGAGGCGTTGTATATATATGGTGCCTCCCTTCATGTATCGAGCAGAAAGATCTCTCTATCTCCTTATAAATTAGAGGCCTCCTTCTTAAAAATCTTCCATGATTTTCTCTTCTCCCAATCAAATGCATTTTAAACCATAAATAAATTCCATCCATTAAATTTAATTAGAGATGTAATAAAGAAAAACAAATCTTACATGATTTTTTTTATATTAAATTTTAAGAGTTGAGATTTATTTATAGTTCTAAATATTTTAGATTGAGATAAGAAAATTATGAAATATTTGTTTCTCCTTATCACATCTCTGATTAAAAAAATGCATGTTGGGTCTTTGAAACAATTCAAATCATTTCGATAATAATAAGTTTGATCTGTTTTATCGAGAAGGTAACATCCACTTTTAATTTTAAAGAGAGGATCCAAAAACATATTTATTTCAAATCAGCGAGAGAAATGCACCAGAGTACACGCACGCTGCTCTTAGGAAGCAGTGCTAGAGCATCTCAGTTCGAGTACGAGTGGCGGCATCTACTAAAAGGAATAAAATAGAATTGAGCATACCATTACGTGGTTACGATTTCATAAAGGCCTTTATGACCTTGGCCCGCAAATGAACCCTTATGATCCTCCAAAATATCTTTTAGTCCATGACCAATCCACTCCCGCGTCGAGAAATTGGTTAATCGGTAAAGATACATGTATTTGGTGTCCCGCCCAAGAAAGAGACCCCAGTCCTAGTAACCCCGCTAAGTGGTGATTCAACATAGAATTCAATGTTTGAACCGGGGTTCGGTTCATAATGTAAGAGTTATCTGATTTACTGAAATTTTTTTCTCTCAAAAAAATGATGATTAAATTTTAATGGTTGAGATTGTTTTTTTAATTTAAAATATGTTTGACTGAAATATAAAGAGAGTTCATTTAATGGTTGAGATATATTTTTTTAAAATTTCAAAAGTGGTGATTCAATAATTTTTTAGTAAAAGAAATATATTTCTGCTCGTTACATAAAAGGACCCTTTGAAACGGATTAACAAAAGAGGCGCTATACATGTGACACCTCTGGTGTGTAAAAAAAAAAAAAAAAACGATTATCTCTTACTGGTGATATTTTTGCAATTATTTCTGCTAATATTGGTTTAGTAAGTGCTATTTTTACCAATTGCCCTATTATTTTTTTGTTTCGTTGGTGCCGGATTAGGATAGAATAATCAAGCATATAAGCCCAAATTCGAACCCGCAATCTTTATAAATTGTTTTACAAATTATTTGTTTTGTAGCAGGTTATACTTGGCCTGTGATTTATAAATACCTTTCTAAATTTTCTACCTTAAAATATTATTTTATAAAAAATTTGTGTAGAATTTTAGCTCCAACTTGAAACCTAATCATATAATGATTTATAGTAAAATTCTATTCTTAAAGGGTTGGATGTGGGATTGATTCATAAAAATAAAAAATGTACTAAAATGAATCACAAAAAAAAAAAAAATGTACTTCACTAACCTAGTATACTAGGTGAGTGTGAGTTATGTCAATGCCCCAGGTCTCAAAGGGGGGTCAATGTTTACAGTTCACATGGAAGAAAATTAAATGAAATGAAACACATTGCATTGGCAGATGCAGCCCAGTTGTGACTACTGGTATTTTATGTTTCAGAAATGGAATTCAGAAAGGTATATCTTCTCTTACTTGCATGAACTGTTGCTCAGATTACAAAATCTCAGTCGCGCAAACATACATTTATTTCCAAAGGTTTCATGATAAGATAGAACTCGAGAGGGTGGGGCAATCGGATCAACGGTACAGGCTCTCGGACCTGAGGTTTTCAGCGATCTCCGTCTCCCACCTGTCACCGTTCTCGAGTAGCTTCTCCTTGTCATAGAGCAGTTCCTGCAAACGAACAGAAACTCTCGTATATAACATCGCATCTTCAGTTTTACTAGGTAAATAAATGATTGCAAAGTAAATAATATCCGTATATGCTCAGAAATTGTATTCGATATTTGAATATCCACAGTGCGGATATGAATATTAATGTATCCACTCCCAAAAAAAAAAATTTGAATCTATCATATATTGTAAAATTATATGCACTTGTATCATATGTTGTTAACATTTATTATCCTGCATGAGGAATCATAACCTTGAATATTCAAATAACTAATTTATATTCTCTTTGTATGATCCCTGAAGGATATGAGAAATCCTAAAGTCTCAATTTTAATTCTCTCATCTCTCTAATATTTCATCTGATAACTCAAACTAGTGTCCATATTTAGACAAGTCTATCTAAAAAATATCAGTAGTATCCCCTCTGAATCCGAAAAAAACCAAATTCAAATATTAATATTAGTAAACAATGATTTGGAAAATGATATATATATTAAGGTGTCCAATCCATTGACAGGCTTAAAAGTAAAGGAACATTCACCTCATGAGTTTCGGTTGCAAATTCAAAGTTTGGGCCTTCGACGATTGCGTCCACAGGGCATGCCTCCTGGCAGAATCCGCAGTAGATGCATTTTGTCATGTCGATATCATATCTGTCAATCCATTCCACATGGATTTAGAAGAAGATAAAGAGTGAGTGATTATACAAAATCATAATAGCTGGAATCAGATTATATGTGGAAAAGGTTTTGAGTTTGATTACCTTGTAGTCCGACGACTCCCATCTTCACGTTCTTCTGCTTCGATCGTGATCGCTTGAGCAGGGCATATCTGATGAGATAATCATGTCATTTGCAAGATAGAGAGAACTCTAAGCATTTGACATTCTATAAAAAATATAAAAAAAATGGCTCCCAAGAGAAGTGGAAGATGGGGAGGGTTGAAGGAAGTGTTACAAATTCAATTAACAGAAAACTAAATAAATGGGTGAATATAAACCTTATATTTAAAATCATGCCATCATTCATGGCTTCTCTTCCATCCAAAATTAACAAGTACAAGCATAGTTCACAACCATGTGAGGACCGCATGTGCGGTGAGATCCGCACATGGCATATGCGGCCGCATGTACCGAACATGCGGTTGCACATCGAGTAAGGCGGCCGTTTGAACCCTGTTCAAACCTCCATTCAAACCCCCGTTCGAACTGCCGTTTGAACTGAACTTCAAACGTCCTCTGGACATTCGAATTGCGTTCGAACGGCTTTCGAACGGTATGTTGCCGTTCGAATTATTGTTCAAACAGCAATCCGAACCCAAAGGTAGGTTTTACCATTCAAGTCAGTTCGAACTAAACTTTGAACACCCTTTTACCGTTCGAAGTCAGTTTGAACTGAATTCAAACGGTAAGAGACCGTTCGAATTCAGTTCGAACTTGGATGCATATGTACCGCATATGGGGGGGAGGGCGCACATCAGCATGTGCAACCGCACGTACCGGTACGTGCGGCCACACTTCAAACTATGAGTACAAGAACCTCCAATAAGACATCAGACAAAACAACTCATAAATATTGTCCAGCTTAGTTAATATAATGAACTCATGATAAATAGTTCAAAGATTTTCTTGAAAACTTTATAGGCATCTAAAGCAGAAAGGCTTCAGAAGCTAGGAAGTTTTCATTTGCATCTTTCAGTACATAAATCAGGTTCAGATTCGTAAAATCATAAGCCTATCCACACACAAAATATTAAAATTGAATTTTTTAACTAACTAGCACCATTAACTATCCATTAAAAAAAAAAGTTATTCTGGCCATTAGGTAATCCACACAATTTTGATGTACATGTACTTTTCTGCAACAATAAAATCATAATGTGACTGATGTAATTCAGATTTTCTAGATACTCTGACCAATTTGCAAGCTTTACATGCACGTGATTTAATTTTCTGAATGCTATGAAATCAAACTGAAAGTCTTTGAATGTGCAACTGCATGTTATTGGTTCAATTTTTTTCCTCTAAAATTCTAGCAGGTTGTCTTCCTCTGAAAAACTTAAAAGCCTAACCATGTGGTTAATGACATAACTGCAGAAACCTCTTAGACTAAACCCCCCCCCCCCCCCCCCAATGGTATATTGGCTGGTAATGGTAGAATATCATTTGATCGTCAAACAGTGGTTTAACTAGTCCACTTTAGAGATGGGTTAATAATTAGATAATTGTTTCACCCACTGGTATAGATAAAGTAAATGATCTCACATAAAGTATTAATAAAAGGATCATCAATCACCTCTCCTCTCTTTTATATTACCACTAGGCAAATAAAAGTGGTTTATATAACGAGATTAACTTATCAAGTTTCCAAAGATAAAAGTGGGTTAAATTCCTGGGTATTACAATGCCATATGTTGTGGAATACATAATTAGAAAAAGCTTAACATGCTGTCAAAAGGGAGCCTGGGAGGCACCATAAACAAAAATATGAGGGGCTTCGAGTATCTGGAATACAGAATTTCAGACAGTGGATAACAACTAAAATATTAATACTTACTGCTTCACACAGTTTGCATGCAATGCATCGCTCCTCTCCAGTGGGATATCGTCTGAGAGCATGCTCCCCACGGAAACGAGGACTTAAAGGGCCTTTCTCAAAAGGATAATTAATCTACAACAAGTAGAATGACCTCTCAGAAATAAAGCAAGAATTATATATGCAAAATTAAAAAAAAAATAGTTACAGGCAAAGGGGAGAAGAGCTTACAGTGACTTTCGGGTCAAAGAAGTATTTGAGTGTTAACATCAGCCCGCGTACCATTTCGGTGAGGAACAATGTATTTATACTTCGCTCAAAGACTGAAAACCATCCGAAACATTAAAATGGGTCTCCCAAAACACAGAAAATGTACTCAAAATAGCATTAAGTCAGAGACAAGTTACTGCTAAGCTAAATTTTTGTCATTCCTTACCAGAATTCCAGTCTTTTGACATTTCTTTGGCAAGTTGTTCCTTTTCCAGATCCTCTGTTATGAAAAAGAACAAGGATCAACTATGAACTATAAACATCTGTAACTATTTCCCATCAAGAATGCTCAGAGAAGCAATAAACAAGCACATGATCCTCAACACAAATTGATCAATTTACATATACGATCAGTTAAAGCATGAGTTTGCCATTACTAAAAAAATAAAACTCCAAAAGTAATAACAAGATAGGCATTGGTTCAACTGTGCTTTCCTTCTTTTTTTTGTTGAAAAAGTAGACAATCTATCAGAGGTTTTAAGTTATTGAGAATCAGATTAAGATGATTCAGCTCAAAAAAAAAAATGATACCACATGAGACCAACGTAGAACAATATATATATATATATATATATAATAATAAAATAATAAATAGTAAGAATCCTTTCAGATTTATATCCATATGAGTTAGCTCAAAAAACCTTCTTAACCCAATAAAAAGACCAAAATTGGGGAGAAAAAGATGACGAGCAGGAAATGAGAGATTAAAGAAAAGAAAAGGGTGAAAAAAAGAGAAAAACGAGGAAACAGTGGAAAGGATCATCAGCCTACCACTTTCTAACCAATCTCTTTGCAACCTCAGTGAAGAGATTTGGACTAGAATGGGGAGCATCTTTGGGGCTCACTGTTCTTTCCAAAATGCAGGAAAATGTGACAAAAGTTCAATGCAAAGAGGAAAATGGGTGATCGCAGTAAAGACTAAAAAGGCCAAGTTCATCATGTGTATACCTCACGAGGTATGTTGGGGTATGTGGCTAAAAAGGAATGATGTGATCCTTTGAAGCATAAAGTCTTGTTGAAAGAACACTTGGTCTTGCGTTCTCTTATCTTCCTGGGGACTGAGGGGGTTTACATTTTGGGCGTCGATCATGTAGCAGCAATCTTGGGGGCGGTTGGATATTGAGATAAGCATGTAAAAAATTAAAACTGTACATTTCAAAGATTCCTCATCTCCTTTGTATGTTCACCAGTTAATGAATAGTACCCTGCTTTCTATTAACAAAATGGGGGTGCTAACCGGCTAACTGAAGCCTGATTTGCAATATTGATTCCATATTACTAAGCAATTTTAATGCGTATGGCATTTCTTGCAGGCTGTTTAAACAAAATTAATAAATTTAGTTATGATATTTAAAAAAGAAAGATACCAAAGGAAAGGAGAACATGTGGGTGCAACCCTTATCTAGATGGTTTTCTCTAATTTTTATGATCGGATGGTTATAAAGCAAGTGTAAGAGAAAGGTGTTTGAGTGTGCACCATTCAATTCATTATTCACTACCCCTCCCCCCTCTCAGTAAAGTAGGTTAGGGGATCAAACCCAAGGGGGCACCAATCTTCAAAAAAAAAAAAAAATTATTAATTTTCAAGTAAAAGAAGAAGCCCAAAAAATTGGAATTCTCATAAATTTAATCGCTCTGGTGAAACAAAGATAGGAATCAGAAAAGGATCTCAGAATTTTCCACCATATCATGTTCCTGACTTTTCAGATATGGTTAGAATTTCTAGATGTCCATATCCTATTTGGTGTCTTTACAATTTGTGTTGTGGCTAGGGGCACTGAGGCAAAGAGATTTACAAATATGCAGGGGCTAACAAAATGTCTATTTACAGTTTTTAACAATATCCCATCAAGAAAATTCAGCATTTTAATTTAGAATGTAACTGTGAGAAGGATCACTCAGTCATCTCTTTGATATTATTCATAAGCAATTCTAGATGAAAGACCCTTAT
The DNA here is from genome assembly GCA_030737835.1 of Acorus gramineus. Lineage (NCBI taxonomy): Eukaryota > Viridiplantae > Streptophyta > Magnoliopsida > Acorales > Acoraceae > Acorus > Acorus gramineus. The sequence continues at coordinate 23,593,174 of CM060849.1, forward strand.
CATTCTTACTTTACAAACTGGATCATTTATTTCCCTACAAAAATGAAATATGGTGTTTTTTTTTGAGGAATAACTAGGAGCAATCTTATTAGAAAAGATGCCCCCAAACAAAGAGGAAGACGAGGGATATCTCCTTACATGATTTTAGGAGGGAAAAAAAGGGGAGTATAAGAAAAGAAAAAAAAGGGAAAACCCCATCAAAATTGTCCCCGATTTTTTCACATTCCAAACCAAAAGATCACCCATAATGGTTGATGGACTGTCTACTCCCAAATTTATAGCAACCCAACCTCTAAGGAGAGAGGAGATAGCCGCCAAAGTGTTATGAATATGTTTTTGGTGACAATTCTTGTTCTTTTTATCCTATATAGTTTACTATAGCTCAAGAAAAGTGACCCCTGTGACTAAAGATGGAAGAACCACAAAATAATTATTCATACACCACCTGAAGGAAGGTACTAGAGCACTGGGGAGAACAAAATTTGAAATTCTGAACATGACAGCCAGTGCCAATGGTGTAAAAATATAGAGGTACAGAACATCATTATGATTCCTTATGAAAATATGTGCATGGGTTTTTGTTAATGCAGCCTTCATTGACCATGAATCATTCAACACATATATAGTTATATACATATATATATATGATTGTACAGTGTACACACATTCACAGTAAATATTTTAATCCTTTGGCTACAGGGAATTGGATTTGGTGAAAAAAATAAACCTCATAATCCCAAAGCCAGATTAAGCTGCCATTTAGGAATAACTGTGCTGGTAAAAGAAATTGGTTTTTCAAAAAATTTCCATGCAGAATTTGATTTGTCATGGGTCATTCAAGAAAGGGAAACATATTAACAGCTCAATGGGTATTCAAAGCAAACCTTTGGTTACTCTAGAAAGAGAGCGTGAACTGAATGTTCGTAAATAGTTCTGCAACTCCGGTGATGCTTGTACAGCTCGAACCTAATAAAAAGCAAATCTATGGTCAGCAGACAAAGACAAAAGTACATGAGAAACAGAAAAATGTCAAGTTCTTTACTCTTTACAAATACATAGAAACTGGAGCACAGAAAGCTTCATTCTTGACAAATCTAGAAAGAAAAAAAAGAGCAGGAACAAATGCTGCTTTTCAATCAATTACAGCCTAAGACACCATAGTTGTGATTTTTAATGATAGCATTACAAAATAAAGGTACCATTTCACAGTAGCATTGAAGAATCCAGTTAAACTTTCATTTTTTCCAGTCAGTATTCGTACTTCCAAAGGGTCTACAATTAAGCCAATTCATAGAAGACGTTTGATGAAGAGAACACTTTGGTGAGCTGTAAGACGATCTGCATGTAAAAAATGCAAGAGAGGCTTGAGGTCATTGACCTTAATCTTGTGAATAAAATATTGTTGGGAAGATTATGGAGGTCCTTTTCAGCACCTGTTTCTATGAAGGCCCAATTTATTCCATTGAGATATTATGAGAATAGTGGTAACTTGGAGATTTGACAAAATTCATATACAAACTATCAAGCATATGGAAAGAAGTTAAACAAACGCTATTTGTTTCAAGATGAAATCAGATTTGAAGTCGGTGATGGTGAGGAGATAAGGTTTTGGTTGGGCAGGTGGATCACTGGTGAAACATCATCAAGGTATTCCCCCATTATTTTTTGAACTACTATGTGGTCCTGCATAACAGGCAATTGAGGGGAAAGTCCCTTAGACTTAAGCCCTGAAGAGATGGTGCAGGTGGCGTGTTTGGGAAATTGCACGTCCAAAAAACATAACCACAAATGACAAGATAAAATGGAAACCAAGAATTAAACTAGTGTACTCTAAAAAAAATTTATGGAAAAGTGTACTTATAAAATTCTTTTTATTTTGAGGAACTGCAGAATGCCCACCAAATTTCATTAATGAGGTGAACCATCCAAAAACAAACAAGAGCAAAAACAAGAAGGATAAGAAGATGAGAGGTCTTCTGAGCCGAAGAGTACACCTCAATCAACTGCCCCACAGAGAATGACCTGTCCCGATTTAGACTATCAATCCAGGGTCCAATGTTATGGATGCACTAAGCTTTGCAGCATTCCAAGATGCCACACCATGTGATTCAGGAAAAATCTTCCAATGCATAACTTTCTATGCAAAAGATAGTTGGAGTATATTTTAAGTTGTCTACAGGTTTGCCATCAAACCATCTTGGGGGCAAAAGTCTTGCTTGAATATGGAATGAAGACCTGTCGTTGAGTGAATGTGATAGAAACACTTTCCAGAAAGACTTTCCTCTCCCTTTTTCTCAAATTTGTAAGGAGATCCCTCATTCTCCTCTATGTTCAGGTGCAACTTTATTAAAATAAATTGCACTTATCTTTCATCACAAAAAAAAGAAGAATTGCTCATATCTTTTTCTCAAAAAAAATGTGGGGATTTATTGTTTTTTGGTCCCTTCTCAATTTTGCTTATCCCTCTCATTTTCTTCACACCACCAGTTTTGACAAATTTAGTAGTCCCTCAAAACAAAAGGAAAAAAAAAACAATATCCTAATCAAGCTTAACCGTTCACCAAACTCAAACTGGATACAAGGAAGATAAAAGAAAAGAAACCCGCAAAGAGTATTAGCCAGCGGATTCCTTAAAGGAGCCCTCAACCACCATTTCCACAACCCCTTTTAGCACAACCACTCATATCTGTGAAACTTCCATTGGAGACATTGCCCTCTTCTAACCTTTAAATCCATCTCCAAGTTCCTTTTCTCAAAGTTCATATATTACTGAAACATGTTAAAAATATCACCGATTTTCAGACATATAAAGCCAAGCAATCCATTTTACTTGCTCCTATTCAGCTAATAGAACATACATCTTCCCAAATAAGGACTGCCTTGAAACCATATCATATATGGGTTTCGTCCACAACCCCAAATATCATCACATAGATACACATAAGCATGGGTTCAGCATTTTATAATAACTTGTTTAAGTGAAATCAACCAACTATCTAGTGTTGATGACGCTGCTCACAATTCTCACGAGTTTGTGAAATGAATCAAAAGGGCACCAACGTTAGGGTTCCTATCCTCGATTCCTCATGACCCAAAAAAAAAAGCTCAAGAACACGAAAGCATCACTTAAGATGATAGTCTCTCGAACCCCTAAGAAGCAAAAACACCAAAACAAATCGCGCATGGTTCTTGTGGAATCTTCATTACAGATCGCAATACGAAAGAATCAGAAACGCCTTCCTCCACAAAATCAAACCAAATATTTCCACCAGATTCGAAACACAAACAAACAGCCAAACAAAGATGAAGTCTTGAATTAGGGTTTATCCAATCAACTTAGATAAAAACGATCAATAAAGAGCAGATTCAGAGACTGGTTATATGAGGTGGTGGTGGCGGGTTCTGGAACTCTTACCGATTGTTGAGCTCGCATGGCGAGTGCGGTCTTGCGAGCTAAAAACAACGCCATTTTTAGGTTATCGATGGCGATTCGGAGATCAGAGAGCGAGAGAGAGGGAGAGAGAGAGAGACCCAGGGAAGTTGGAATCACCGATGTGGGTTTATTATCAGGCGGTGGAACTACAATGCTTGACAACCGTCTGATTGCTGGATTCATGGACCATCGCGTCCATATCCGCTTCGCGCGAGTTCGGAATCAATTATTAGATAAGTTCTATTTTTGAAAAATCAGCTTTTTATTTCAAATGGATATTTTTAAATTTCATTTTATATATTTTGTTTTTGTGTTAAAAATAAATAAAATGATTATTTTAGAAATACTGATTGATAGTAGATTATAGGGAATCACTTATTTTAATCAATTGATTGCATAAATACTGAGTACATTGTCTTTGCAAATTCGTTTTAAATTAGGAGTGGTAAACGAATTGAGCCGTCCGAACTCGACTCATTCGGACTCGTTCGATGAGATAAATGAGTCGAGCTTGAACAATTTTTAAAGCTCGATTGTAAACAAGACGAGTCGAGTTGAATCCGAGTTGAGCCACAAGCTTATACGAGCTCATTTACTTAAAAGAAAAGAGGAAAAAAAAACCCTAGCTCTTCATTCTTCAATGCATCTGAGCACCTATGGTTCTCAATAGGAAAAAAAAACCCGAGCTATCTCATTCTTTGGTTCTCATTCGATCCTTCTCAACAAGATTTATTTTTGTTGATCTGTCATTCATATTCACCCATCGGACTTCCTTGTTTTCACCATGCCTGATTTGATTGTTTCATTATTGGCATGCATGTCTCATGCCGACACGCCCAATCCACCCACCGGACTTCCCTGTTTTCACCACCTAGTCTATTTCAAGGTAATCTCTAAGACTCCATTTCATCTTTTCTTCATTTTAAGGTTTTTTAGGGTTTTTGTGTTTTTCTTCCACTTTATTAGTTTAGGCCTAGGGCATAATCTTGTATTGATAATTGATTAGTGTTCTGATTTTATTTGTTGTTGACTTGTAGTGATGATTCATTTTTTTAATGTTTTATTCTCTGTGAATGAGATCTTTAATTAGGGTGTGTTATCGAATACATGTACTATTTTTTATTAATTTCAAACTCAATCTCTTGTATAGTTTTTTTTTTCTTTCTTGAAATTGAATTTGCTTTGTTGATTGTGTTTTTTTATTTTTTATTTAGATTAACCTTCTTCATTGTGGTTATGCTGATTTTTTTTTTTTTACATTAACCTTGCTACTTATTTTTTTATCAATTTTTTAAATTTTTATTGTAAACATCACTCTAACTTGACTAGTTTTTTTGTCTAGTTTTATGCCTCCCACTACCAATCCATTTAATATGGCTTCCAATACTCAACCTAGAGATGGAAATGTTCAACCTGGAGATGCTGCTATAGTTTATAGTACCCCAGATGAAGTAGTGAATTTGGGAGGAGTATCTTAGGACGAATCTTAAAAATCTGAAAAGAAAACCACAAGAAAGAGAACATCGAAAGTGTGGAAAATTTTTACTATAGTAACTGATGAAAATGGAAGTCAAAAGGCAATATGCAAGTCCTGCAATCAACCATTTTATATGACTCCGGGGGGGGGGGGGGTCCCACTACTCATTTGTTAAGTCACTTAAAAGTTTGCACAATTCGTCTAGCTGGTATCATGGGTCAAGGAAAGGGCAAAGAAACAAAAATTATTGGCTTGGGAAGGGTTGACCAGTGAAGATGGGTTAACAAACTATATACAAGGACGATAAGGATAAAGTAAGAGACATTCTTACTAAGATGATTATTATGGATGGGTATCTATTTAGAACGGTTGAACATGAGCTTTTTGTGGTGCTTCTCAAAACACTTAACCCAAGGTTTGAGTTATTAAAGCGTCAATATGTGAAGAATGATGTAATGAAAGTTTTTGCAATGGATAAAGAGAAGTTGAAAGTTGTTTTTTCTAGCATTGACATATTTAGTTTAACTGTTGATTTATGGATTCAAATTAAACCATTGGATGCATGTGTTTAACTAGACATTATTTAGGTTCAGAGTGGACATTGCAGAAAAGAATTTTAATTTTATTTTGTTTGCCACCTCCACACACCGGTGTAGCCATTGCTGATAGTATCTTTAAGTATCTAATTGATTGGGGATTGAGAAAATGTGTCTACTATCACTTTAGACAATGCATCTTCAAATGATGTGGCTGTTAGAAACTTAAAATATAATTTTTCAGTCAAATGAAGCATTTTCTTTGGTGGATAATTTTTTCATGTCCATTGTTGTGCACATGTCATAAATCTCATGATACAAGATGGGTTAAGTGAAATTCGGAACATAGTAGAAAACATGCATGTGAGTGTCAAATATATAAAATTATTCCAGTCACGACTTCATAAGTTTATGGAAATTGTGAAACAATTGCAATTTGCCTACTTCTAAGCGCTTAATCCTAGATGTATCTATTAGGTGGAACTCAACATATGCGATGTTAAAGTCCACCATTGAGTTCAAACAGATGTTTCCAAGGTACAAGGAAAGACATCGAAAGAGATCTTAACTATGGTTGCCATTTGATGAGGATTGGTCAGGCATTGAGAAGGTATGCAAGTTTTTTAGTGAAGCCACAAATGCTTTTTCAAGATGTTTTTATCCTACCTCAAATTTGTTTCTTGCTAAGATTTGAAAGATAAAGGAAATATTGAATTAAATGTGTTTGGATACTAGAGATTACATGATTCGAATGACTCTTAAGATGAATAAAAAATTTGACAAATATTGGGGGGTGCATCTATTGATGGCAATAGCTGTAGTGTTAGACCCTCGGTATAAAATGATGCTCATTGAGATTAATTTTCCCAAATTATATTCTATTTCTGAGGCAAGGGTGCAAATTGATCTTGTGTGTCATTCCTTGCATGAACCTTACAAGGATTATGCATCAAAAGATGTAGCATCAAGTAGTAGCAATATCCCTAGTGTTGCTACCAATGTTAAGGGGAAAATTAAGAGTAAAAATGAATTTGATATTTGGGCCAAGCAATTAGATATTGTTCAACCAATGAAGTCAGAATTGAATATTTATCTGGAAGAGGGGATTTATTTGCCTGAAGATGATGTGAATAATGAGTTTGATGCTTTAGTTTGTTGGAAAACAAATACACTCAAGTTTCATAACCTATCAAAATGGCTCGTGACATACTCTCTATTTCCACTACTGTTGTTGCTCCTGGGTTTGCTTTTAGTGCGGGAGGAAGAGTTTTTTATCAGTACCGTAGTCCATTGAAGCTCGAGACAGTTGGAGCTTTAATTTGTGTGGGAGATTGGTTACGTAATTATTTTGGTCTTACCGAGTCATCAAATGTAAGTATAAATTACATATTCTATATTTCTACTATTAATGTTGTGATTGCACAAATATGTATCTCATTTTTATTATACATACAGACCGAGGAAGAATTCATGCAAGTTGACCTAGAGGGTGGAGAGACTGCTGCCAAGGTTCACAAAAATTTATACATAAAATAACTTCATAACTATAGTTAAAATTTTATGAGTGCTTCCAATTTTATAAAGTGAATACTGTCACTTTTTTGTTTAATGCAGTAGTTTAGGACGAGATGAAAGTGCTGTTGATTTGGTGTTGATCGGAGGTTGTTCAAGTTGTTTCCTCAACCAATTTAGTCATGGCTTGGTGGCGATGAATTTGGAATACGACAGTTCAGTCATGAATTTAGTCAACCAATTTAGTGTTCAATGTTGTCTATTTTCAAATATGATTGTTTAGTGATGATTTTTTTATTATGATTGTTTATTTTCGACATGTTATCTGTTTTTTACATGGTTTAATTTTGGTAAAAGAGTTTTTTTTTTTTTTTTAGCTAAACAAGCCTGAACTTAAGCCTTAATTCGAGCTTGCGCTCGAGCCCGTTTTATAAATAAGTCAAATCGAGCTTTAAATGAGCTTTTTACTAGCCAAACCAGTTGAGCTTAAACACAAAATTAAGCTGGGTTTCAAACAGAACCGAGTCTAATTATAAATGAGCCGAGCTTGAACATGTCAAAGCTCGACTCGCTTGAACATGTCAAAGCTCGACTCGTTTACCATCCCTAATTTTAATAGGGCTTTTTTGAGTTTCTGTTGAATTAAATCGAAGGAAACTCCTCTAGAAAAAATAAAGAATAATTAATTTAATATTAAGTATGGGACTGAATGAGGTTTATATATTTTATGTAATATAAAACATCTATGTATTTTGAAAAAAGTAAAGCATATGTTTTGATAAATTGTATAATTTGTTACTAAAAAAAACATATGATTTAAAACAATATGTACATAATAGTACTAAGTGTTTTATTTGGATTTGCTGTTTGGGTGAATTTTGCATTTCAAAATTTAAGAATTCCTGAACTCAAAACCAAACAGATTTTTGGCTTTTGCATTTTCACCCAACATCCCAACATTTTGTGTATTTTTTTTCACATTTAAAAATTCACTAAAATAATGCTTTTGAAAAACCAACAATATATTCAAAATCTCCACCTCACATTCACAAGTGTCCTCCCTTTTGGATACAGTATTGTTACACATGGCTTTTATATACAGTCCCAATTATAATCATTTTTTGACTAGGTATACTTCATTGTGGTTTTTAGTTTTTAGTGATAACCAATATATTCATTTTATTAGAATATATATATTATTTAACAAAAAATATGTGCTCTTTTACATAATGTTTTAAAAAAACATGTAAAAACTTATAGAAGGTATTGCATAGAATATCCTATGTGACCTCAATAATAGTTATAACACTTGGGACAAATTTTCAATGTGAAATAGATCAGACATTTTATATAGTGATATAAAATCATGACAGAGATCACATAGGATATGCAATAATTATTACTTCTTTTAGAGAGAAATAATGATGAACATGAAATCTTAAAAATCATTGTTACACATAGCATATACATGAATTCTACACTATACAATGCATATGTATGCAACGGACATGTCATGAATGAATTATTGAGTGTAATCTAGTTCATTCAAGCTTAAATTCAATTCTTTTTGCAATGCCCTAAATCATCGACCGTCCAAAGTCACCCGATCACTTCCAATAACACGTCATGATTATCATTTACTTTTCACATTATTTTTTGATCATTTTATTTTTTTTGTAATTATTTAAAAAAATCCAAATAGTTTAACTCTTTTTCTAACAAAGTGTGTATATATATCATTTCATTTTTATTATAATGAAAATGTGTCCGCTCAATCCATTATAGATTTGTAGTATGGATTTTTCAAAATATGTATTTCATAAAATATATAATAAAAAAATCAAAATAATGTAAACGAGGTAGCTAAGTGAAGATTATGTATACTTTGATTCATACTAAAAGTTACTAACAATAACCATTTAGTGGGTAAAACGACTCATTGATTACAAACAAAAAAATAATGTTAGGTAAAACCTTATATGCAATTCTATTTTACAATCTTAGCATACTTATTTTTTTAATGACATATATATATTTTATGTACTTCTATAAAAATCAAAGTAGTACTGATCTTTTACATTAAAAATAAAATCACAAGCAAAAATAATTTTTTATTTTTTATGAGATGATTTTTAAGTTACTTAACATTATAGATCTATTCCTAAAAATTCTTATTTATGAATATAGATACCATTACTCTTTTTTCACCGGCCTAGCATTATTTACTAAACTTTATTATTTATTTATAGAGAACTTAATTATATTATTTTTAATAAAAATATCTTTATTTTAAATGGGTGTTAATAAAAATATCTTTTTTTTTATAACAAGTTATTAAAAATATCTTTGACATTGAATTGGCATAGATTTAATATTTTATGTATTTTTATAAAAATTAAAGTAAGTTTTGCATTAAGAATAAAACCACATGCAAAAAAAAGTTTTTTTTTTTTATCATCATAGATCTATTCCTAATTTTTTTTTTATTTATCAATATAGATACCATTTTACTCTTTTTTCACCCCAGCATTATTTACTAAATTATATTATTTTTAATAAAAATATCCTTTTTAAAATGGGTGTTTATAATTTTTTTTTATTGATAATAAGTTATTAAAAATATCTTTGACATTAAATTAAGATGGATTTAACCAATGTGGCATTCCAATACTACCCCAAAATACTTCATGAAATATCAAGATTCCTTATCTCATTAACATCATCATCCCCCCACCCCCACAACCGAAAAAAAAAGAAGGAAAAACCCTACCTCCGACCACCCTCTTCTCGTCGGTCTCCATCGCCGGCGCCGGAAAAGATCGCCCACTTCGGCTCATCTGGTAAGATATAGTTTTTATAGAGATTCTCTTCGTGACCCTCTTTTCGAATCTCTGATACCCAAAATGAAATGGAATCTCTCATTTGAAATAGTTGTTTCAACACATCAAAATCTCATCTTTATTGGAATTTCCGTTTCAAGTTTGAGTTTTTTCGAACAAAACCGATTTGAAAAACCCAAACTATAGTATTTTCACTGTTTTTCTTTTCTTTTCTCAGCTCACGTTGATATCATGTCGTATGCACATCGGCATCGATCGGATGCAATGAAACAATGAATATATACATACTATTTGGGTTTGTTTTTCTAAATTGTTTATGAATACAGATATAAGTCCCTTCAATTTACTTGCTCTTTTTCATACATAGATGTGTAAGTAGCACGCACACTACTACACTCTAAGAATCACTTCTCTCTTCCTGCCTCTGGTCGCCTCACTACGATCTACGGTGTGGCTTTGGTATTTGAATGCGTTTTGTTTTTCTCTGTTGTGGGTTGTTTGTGGATTATAGAGATTGTTGGAGGGTATGCTTGTTTATTAGATTTTTTTTTTCCTTTCTGTTTTAGTTGGGCTTTAGTTTTATCTGCTGTAGATTTGATTGTATCTCTTCTAGTGAACTGAAATCACTTCGCTCTTCCTGCCTCTGGTCGCCTCACTACGATCTACGGTGTGGCTTTGGTTTTTGAATGCGTTTTGTTTTTCTCTGTTGTGGGTTTTTTGTGGATTATAGAGATTGTTGGAGGGTATGCTTGTTTATTAGATTTTTTTTTTTCCTTTCTGTTTTAGTTGGGCTTTAGTTTTATCTGCTGTAGATTTGATTGTATCTCTTCTAGTGAACTGAAATCACTTCTCTCTTCCTGCCTCTGGTCGCCTCACTACGATCTACGGTGTGGCTAGTCTTGAACCTGAAGCTTTTTGGTTTTTGAATGCGTTTTGTTTTTCTCTGTTGTGGGTTGTTTGTGGATTATAGAGATTGTTGGAGGGTATGCTTGTTTATTAGATTTTTTTTTTCCTTTCTGTTTTAGTTGGGCTTTAGTTTTATCTGCTGTAGATTTGATTGTATCTCTTCTTGTGAACTGAAATTAATTTGACTGCATTTCTCTTTCTCTGTCTCTCGGGTTGGACACATTATCCATACATACATTTTCTTGTATAATAATGTTGTCTTCTGATGGGTTTTGAGAAATCTTGTTGATTTGTTTTTTTCCTTTCTTATGAACTTTTCTGTTGATATTAGTCATTGATCTTATTCTCATTGTGCATGAACCAACCCTCTGTTTACTTGGTAGAGTATTTCAGCTAGTCTTTTTTCTTTTTTTTTTATGACCAAATGAACTTGCTTTATTGTTTTGTGACTGAATCTCAAATTTGTCCTTTCAAGAATTTGAAAGTTATCATTGGATTTTATGTGATCCAAATATTTGTTCATCTCAAACACTTCAAATCTTCCTGTTAAATTTGGAACTGGAATAATTAGTTATTGAAACAAAATTTTGTTTTTGTTACTTGATCATGAACCACACTGTTATATTTTAAGTGCAGTAGCGAGGAACCTGCCTCTGCCTGAGATCATTTTCTTGCAACTAAAACAAAAGGCACATCAGTCATTTCAACATGTACATAACAACCCAAAGCCCAAATTTTGCTGAAAATCCTAGACCTGATGTCATCTGATAACACGTTTTTTTTTTTTTTTTGATATGGAGGGATCCCCTGTGGCTGGCCTTACGGTGGAGCTGGGAAAGCTATGTCCACCTGTTTGCCTCGGTCCCACGGCAAATTCTTTCGAATAATATCTCATAACACGTTTAATTCACTCACAACTTGAGTTTGCCTGTTTTGTGCCTTTCAGGGCTTCACTTCTTCTTCAAGTCAAACGTGAAAAACAATCGTTCATTTTGAATCATTTCTTGATAGAGCAATGGAGGCCGGAGCTTCTCTAAGGGCGTCGAATTCCTTAAGACCTTCAGATTTCACTGCTAGGAAGGCTATCTCCTCCTCTTCTCACCATCCATCAAATGTTCCCTTTTGGTGGTCTGTTAGGGCAGGTCACAGTTGTGTAAGTTGCAGAGCGTCCATCAAAGAAGAACCAAGAGCTTCCATTGTAGAGGTACTCCCTCCCTCCCCCTCCCTCCTTTATATTAAATAGGGTCTTCTATTGCTTGGTTAAATTTTTTTTTTTTTTTGGAATCTCAGATGGAGAGGTCCTTTCAAGGTGCACCAGCAGAACTCGAGCTCTCCAGCTTAACGGCTTTAACACCTCTAGATGGACGATATGAACAGAAGGTCAAGGAGCTGCGTCCCATCTTCAGCGAATATGGTTTGATCCGTTTTCGTGTTCTAGTGGAGGTATCTTTTTCCTATTTTTAGTGGTTTCATCTCATTGTTTTGTGCTTATTTCATACTGGTGTAGATTATTTTGTAAAGAATCCTCTTATATGAATGCTGTTGTGCTTTCCCACTTCAATTTATGTTTTAACTGTGGTTCATTTTCATTTCAGTTTCAATCTTTGAATTAGTGTTGTGCTAGTTGTTGATTGTCCCCCGTCTGCATTTTCCAATATGGTGTAGATCAAGTGGTTGTTAAAGCTTTCAGAAATTGATGAAGTCATGGAAGTGCCAAACTTCAGCACGGATGCTCGTTCTTTCTTGGAAGGACTAGTTTATAACTTTAATGTGGAGGATGCCCTGGAAGTGAAGAAGATCGAGAAGGTGACAAACCATGATGTCAAGGCTGTGGAGTATTTTCTAAAGCAGAAATGTGGGTCTCATCCAGAAATTGCACAGGCTTGTATTCATCTCTTTGCTTTTCTAAAATATTGAATTTATTTAGTTTCACAGGCAAGTATTATTATGGGATTGTTTTGTTAAATTCTCAGTGAATAAATTATTGCTTCCTCTGTTTCAGGTAATCGAATTTTTCCATTTTGCATGCACATCCGAAGATATCAACAATCTGGCCCATGCTTTGATGCTGAAAGAAGGAGTCAACGCTGTTATTCTGCCTGTTATGGATGAACTGCTTCAAGCTATATTCAAGATGGCAAAGGAAAATGCACATATTGCTATGTTATCTCGCACTCATGGGCAGGTACTATTGGAAGTTTTTATCCTATATGGAATGCCACTTTGTTTATATGATCGCTCATGTGATGTTAAGTTCAAGGGAGCATTCAGATGTAGGTTCAAGGGATAGTAAATGTGAGGTTTACAATTGGTCATAAAATCTATATCAATCCCTTGTGGAAGTACTTCTGAGTTATGATTGCTTTGTATCTCCATTGCCACCCCTTCTTTCCAGGGCAGATATGATATTTATATTTATGTAATCATGTAACTTAATATATGTATGGAAAATATGTAAATCATGACATTCGTCCTTATTGGCATATTATCATAATGTAAGAATATCTCTCGTATGAAAGACACTAATAATGTTACATGTGTGACATTGGTGGTTGATATTGAACATTGTGGAGATTTTATTTTGTATAGAAATTACACATCGACAAATTTTTGTTGGCACTTTTTAACGAGAATGCTAGTTTGGGCTGTTGTGGTGCTCAAATGTTCACTTATAATTTCTTTGAAAATTTGTTCAAAACATGTTTCACACTCTTCTATTGATGGACCACCATTCCATGCCTGATAATGTCTCCTTGTCGTCATGTAGCCAGCTTCACCTACTACTTTGGGAAAGGAAATGGCAAACTTTGGCTCACGATTGAGCAGACAGAGACGGATTATTTCTGAAGTTGAAATATTGGGAAAGTTTGCAGGGGCAGTTGGAAATTACAATGCGCACATTACAGCATATCCAGAGATTGATTGGCCAAGAATCGCTGAAGAGTTTGTTAGGTCTTTAGGAATAAGTTTCAACCCTTACGTGACTCAGGTATGGTTTTTTTCCCTCTACAACTCTGTCTGCAGTCTCATTGTTTATGTTTTCAGTTAATGTATTTGAGTATATTACAAGAATTTTTGTGGTGTCACAAGAGCCCAACTAGTCTTGTAAGACTAGTTGAGCTGTGAGGGTCCATTTGGTTTTACCGGGTGAAAGCTGTTTGCAGAGGGTGCCTTTATTTTTCTTTTCTCTGATGTTTCTCTCTTTTGATTTTTCCTTCTGTTCTTTTCTTGCTGTTATATTCATCAAGACATGTGTAACTCTAACTAGTTGGAAACGTTTTCATTGAATTACTACCTATTCAGTTGGGTGTGGGAGGAAATAATCATCACATCATTACTTGTTTTCCAATTACTCTATGTGATATCGAGGAAATCATCATCAAAATTCTACTGATTCACTTCAGTCAGTCACTATTTCATTTATAATCTTGATGCTGCTTATATAGGTTTCAATTTGTTTCAAACGAACTACTGAACTATGTTATATAGTTTCTACTTTCTACATTTTGTACTCATCGTGTCATCACAATTAATTCTTAAATCCTGCTTGAGGTCAGGGTTTGATGATCATTGCCTCTTTTCTTTACAGATCGAGCCGCATGACTACATTGCAGAGCTTTACCATTCAGTTATCCGATTTAACAATGTCCTGATGGATTTTGATAGAGACATATGGAGTTATGTTTCCTTGGGTTACTTTAAGCAGGTAATATGCTGTTAGAATATTCATATAATTTAGATGATTTTTGCAGGATGCTAATCTTATTAGATTCCGTGATACAGGTAACCAAAGCTGGTGAGATTGGCTCCTCAACCATGCCTCACAAAGTTAATCCAATAGATTTTGAAAACAGTGAGGGAAATTTAGGTTTGGCTAATCAAGCTTTAGACCACCTAAGCATGAAGTTGCCCATCTCTAGGATGCAGGTAGAATCAAGCTTTCATTTATTTGATCTAGGCTTGGCTCTCCTCATGAAAGAAGTTACTGATTGTCACTGTATGTTTTAAACCGACAGCGTGACCTGACTGATTCAACTGTTCTGAGGAACATGGGTGTAGGATTTGGGTATTCTCTCCTTGCCTACAGAAATGCATTGCAGGGAATCAGGAAGCTTCAGGTGAGGGTCACTTTTCTTAGTTTGAGAAATCTGTTTTTGTAACTAAATGGTGATGCTTAAAATGCATTCAGGATGCATGAATCAAACAACATAGTGATGGCTGCTGAGGAGATAAATAATTAACTATTTTCACTGGGAAAGTTTTTCTACATGCTGTATAAAATTAGGATGCTGGCAACATGTTGTCCATGCAATGCGAACATCGTTTTTGTATCTGGTCTACACTTAATTTAAGGAAAAGGTTGTTCCCATTAAAGAGGGTCGTGCTCATCCTCCCTGTGTGTCCTGGGTGGGGACACCTATTTTTAAACCAAAGGTGTGGTCCAACTCCAAAGATTGGTATCAAGGAGGGAGCACCCCGTGGTTGATGGATATAAAATGGCTAGTTCACCTAGAAAAATGCTAGCTGCCTGGCTTTATTGTTAGATTTAAACTTTTGTTTTTTGTCTCCTTTTATAACAAGCTTTCATTTATTTGATCTCAAAATGTTAGATTTGTTATTTCCTTTTATTTGTGAACTTAGAAAGTCAGCTTAGGATTTATTGAATTTATTTCTTAATACAGGTCAATGAAGCTCGTCTGAATGAAGATTTGGAGCAAACATGGGAGGTCCTTGCTGAACCAATACAAACAGTAAGCAATTTCTGTCTGCGTTTACGGTCAATATCTTTAAACTGCAAATATCCAGTTTACTCCCTATAACTATTAAATAATAGAAGGTTTTATCTATATTATTCGTAATGGCAGTTATGTCATGCTTTTCTCCCTTCCGGGTATATGACCTATATTAGAAGAATATCAATTTTGTGTGGATTTGCTCTTTCATCCTTGCTCATTGACGAGTGTGGCTGTCATGTTGAATGCATGTGCATATGCATTTATACACTTTTTTAGGGGGTAGTTAATGCTGAAGAATTATACAAATAAAAGAGTAAATGTTACAAATTACTTAGAACGATAATTGTTTTCCCGCTACTGGGAGGGAAGAGCAGTCTCCCTGTCCTGCATCCCCATCCTTATTTAATGACCTCCCCTACAATCCAATTATGAAGTGTGCTACCAAACAGAGACAACTCTGACCAAAAAATTACATGTGAGAATGAAAGAACAAAAAGATTTAAATTTTCTTTCATAAATAGTTCCCTGTTGGTCCTTTCATGGCAGCTCATGAAGTGCTAGCCAAATGCTTTGTGGCTGAATAACTGTATATCCCATAGGGCTCTGTCTGACAGCCATGGCATCAGCAGCTGATTTCATTGTCTGTGCATATTGGTGGTTCTCCAAGTACAGACAGTTTTCAAGAGTTCTTTGATTTATACTAGGTATAAGGTGTCTATATGCTTGCAACAGAGGGGAGGGAATCCCTTGCTATTTCCTATTTATCCAAACATGTGCTGTTTTTGAGTCAATTTCTATCCAAATATTGCTAGCTTGAATAGACAAATACATACCTTCCAAGATTCCATGGGATTCTAATAAGTTGATTGACATCATACGATTTCTTGCTAACCAAAGCTCTGAAATCAGCTCAACCATCAGATGACGTGCCATTTGCATTTGATTCCCCGATAACTTCCATATACCATAGATTTCTATTTCTGCTTGTAGAGGAGCAACATGGAATCACTTGCTCCAAATTTTAATATCATTGAGTTTTATACTTTGCTTGTATGCAGAAGTGCATGTAGGTTCAAATGAGAAATGCAATCCCACTGTTGCAGCATGTGCAGTCTAAATTTCAAGTAGAATATATAAAAGCCTTGTATTAATTGAAAATAGCACACAATCAACATGCACATGAATATAATTTTTTCATACACTGAATGCTGACCTCAATTCATCACCGATCACTGATGTTACCATTGACTGTTATTTCAGGTGATGCGAAGATATGCGGTACCCGAACCATATGAGAAGCTGAAGGAGCTGACAAGAGGAAAATCAGTCACCAAAGAGAGCATCAGGAAGTTTATTGAAGGACTGGAAATTCCGGAGGATGCGAAAAGCATCCTTTTGAAGCTTACTCCACAGTCATACATTGGGGCAGCAGAAGGATTGGCCAAAGCTGCAGATTCATAGGCTATTTTATAGGTTGATAAAAGTTTTGATACATCTCAAATACTGGTGGACCCCTAATGAATAGGACAAGCCTCAGGAGCTGCATTTTGCACTCTAATCTTATAATTTTTTTCTTGGATTTTTTTATAGTACTGATGCTGGATGTTTCATGGCATTTTTTAGCAAATAATATATGAAAAAATATTATTTATTTACATGTTGTCAGAGTTAATAAAATTGGTTTCTGACATGTGATTGTAATTTATTTCTTCATATATCTTGGGTGTTTTTTTATAATGAAAAAGGGAGTGAAGGAGACCTCATGCTTCTTTTCCCAGATTTCATTAAGTGGTTGGATCAGACTTTCTCAGCTGGGTCTCCAAGACAGGTGATGATAGCACTTTTTACAGGCATTGTTTGGACAATCTGGAAGGATAGAAATAGTAGATTTCACCTGAAAAATCAGCTTGTACTAACAACCAGTCATGTCAGGTTCCAAGGAAAGGAATTATATTGATCGGATTTCAGAAATGCAGGATGCGATTTGCATATGATTAAGGTATTGTATAAAATATATGCGGTATACAAGAGTATATACGGCTCTATAATTTTTTATAAATAAAAATATATGATACTTTGATGATGATTTATAAATATAACAAGATTAATATCAGAAGACTAGAAGCATCTAACATTCTATACCCATCATCTAAAAAGGTATGCAAAATTAACAATAGAATATAATATAATCATATCATGTTGTTTTCAATAGATAGTATTTGATGTGGTAATTACATTAAAAGAAAAAAATAACGAAGAACAGTCAATAACAAAATAACATGTTTTTAGATAATAAAAATAAATTAAATAATAATAGATCAAAACATTTGTCACAAAAGTTGTCACAATTTTAAACCAAACAAAATAAAATATAGGGTTAAAGACATCTAAGTCCCTACAAACATGGGAAAACCCATATAAGTCCCTATTAAAATTGGGACAGACGTACGAGTCCCTGAAAACTCAGAAAAACCCAATTATCATCCCTGAGTTAAATTTTCATCCAAACTTAACGGAATATTCCCAGAATATTCCATCACATATAATTGTGTAGACATTGAAGTCCTTATAAAAAATTATAAAGACAAATTAGTCCTTGCAAAAGATAAAATTTCTTATAAAAGACTTTTACATTAAATTGTATATACATTGCAGTCCCTATAAATAATCATAAAGACAAATTAATCCCCGCAAAAGATAAAATTGCCCCTGAAATATTTTTATATTTAATCGAATAGACATTACAGTCCTTATAAACAATCGTAAAGACAAATTGGTCCCTGTAAAAGACAAAAATACCCTTGAAGGATTTTTACATTTAATTGTGTAGACATTGCAGTCCTTATAAACAATCATAAAGATAAATAATAAATTTTTTTTTTTTTTTTTCATCTTCTATCCAATTGCTCACACTCCATCTGAAGATCTCAATTTGGATGTAAAAAAAATATTTTAACCGGAAGAATGTATTTTTTTTACCTTTTTGTTTGTAGGGAAGCAAAAAAATGGCATGAGTTTATTAAAATTCTCTTTGTCAGGAATGTAAATAAACAATTTTTTTGAAAAATCATGTATAGGTATTTCAAAGCAAGTAAACACCTTAAAGAAAAGAGCATTATTCATTACTTGTTTAGGTGGAGTGTGAGCAATAGAATAAAAGATGAAAGAATAAATAAAAAAATTGTATTATTTTTCTTTATGATTGTTTATAAGTAGACTGCAATGCCTACACAATTAAATGTAAAAATCATTTAGGGGCATTTTTGTCTTTTACAGGGACCAATTTGTCTTTACGATTATTTATAAGGACTGTAATGTCTATCCAATTAAATGTAAAAATCTTTCAGGGGCAATTTTGTTTTTTGCAGGGACTAATTTGTCTTTATGATTGTTTATAAGGACTGCAATGTGTATACAATTTAATGTAAAAGTCTTTTATGGGCAATTTTATCTTTTGCATGGACTAATTTGTCTTTATGATTGTTTATAAGGATTTCAATGTCTACACAATTATATGTGATGGAATATTCTAGAAATATTCCGTTAAGTTTGGATGGAAATTTAACTCAGGGATGATAATTGGGTTTTTCTGAGTTTTCAGGGACTCGTACGTCTGTCTCAATTTTAGTAAGGACTTATATGGGTTTTTCCATGTTTGTAGGGACTTAGATGTCTTTAACCCTAAAATAAAATAAGAACACGTGTCACAAAAGTGGATAGGTGAATGGTGAGTTATCTTGTCCCAATTTAAAATCAAGTAAAATAATAAATTAATAGGGTTTTTAGTTTTAAATCCTTCTAAATTATATGATTTAGTGATCGATCCCTCACTTTTTCATATTTCGATTCAAAGGATATGTTTCTTTTTAGTCCTCTGAAGAATCTATTCATAAATTATTTAATTTTTTTTTTAGTATCTAAGAGGGATTAAAAAAATATACCCTTAAAATTTAAATACTTAAATCAAGTTACGAAGAAGTGAGAATGGATCATTTACAAATACTTACAACTAAAAATCCCATAATTAATATAAAAGAGTGTAATAAAAGTGGTGTCATGTAGTTGTCGTGAGAGAGAGAGAGAGTGTGAGGAGAGGCTGAGAAAGAGAGAGAGACTGAATGACTGATAGAGACATACGGAGAGACAGAGAAACAGAGAGAGAGAGAGATCAGAGGGAGAGAGGATGAGAGACAGATAGATATGGACATACTGATTGAGGCAGAGAGACAGAGCATTCCCTGATTTGATCGAAGAAGAAGAAGAAGACCGGAAGATCGAAGAAAGCTGGCTGTCTCGCTGCTGTCATTGAAGAAGAGAAGATCGGAGGAGATGAAGACTCCCTTTGTTCTATGTAGGTCCGTCTCAAGATGAACAGGTCGGCTGAAGAAGAAGAAGGCCCCCTTTATTCTCTGTAAAGGCTAGTTGAAGAAGAAGATCACCTCGTGTGTTTTTTTTTTTTTTTTTTAGTTTTAAAAAACAAAACTTGTGCGAATCGGGCCGCATATACGGAATCGGACCGCATATACGGGCCATACCCACATATGCGATCGCACAGGCAGCCTTTCAGAAACAGTGCAATTGTCTGATAATTTCACTCCTGATGGAATGAAACTGATGGATAGGCTAGCTGCATAAGCTGATATAACATCAAGTTTTGGACTACCATAAAAAATGACAATAAAATTGATGGGTAAACTAGTTGATGGACTTGACAATCTTGGTTTCACAAATGTGAACTTGAAGAATTATTTATGTATAATGCGAAAGATTGCAATGAAGAGAGGAGATGCACATGCTGTGACGGAATTATTTCAAACCATGTAAGAACGAAATCTTTCTTATTTTGCTATTCAACTCGATGATGAGGCACTGTTAATGAATATCTTTTGGGTAGATTATAAAATGATGGTCGACTATGCACATTTTGGTGACGTTGTTTGCTTTGATACAATATAAAAAACCAATAAAGACGAATGACTATTTGGTTTATTTGTTGGTGTAAACCATCACAAGCAATCAGTTGTGTTTGGTGCTATTATGTTATATGATGAGACAATTCCTACATTCTAGTGGTTGTTCCATATTTTTATTAAAGCAATGAATGGAAAAACCTAGGACTATTATTACTAATCAAGATGTAGCAATGGTGAGTGCAATAGTTTCAAATTTGTCAAATACATATCATCGACTTTGTGTATGGCATATGTATCAAAATGCTGCTATCAAGATTAATGACGTTTTAAAAAAAAATCCAGAATTTGTGAATAACATTAAAAGGTGTGTCTATGACTATGATAATGATGAATAGTTTGTAGGGGCATGGAAGAGAATGATTGAAAAATATGATTTACATCAAAATAAATGGTTACAAAAGAGATTTGAGTGAAGAGAAAAGTGGGCTCTAGCATATGGAAGAAATACATTTTGTGTCGACATGTCCACCACCCAACGAGGTGAATGCTTGAATGCCTTGGTTAAACAGTATCTTAATAGTGAAACAGATTTGATGCGTTTCCTTGAACACTTCGATAGGTTGTTGAATGATCGACGCTATCAAGAGTTGGAAGCTGATTTCAAGATGAGCCAAAGCATCCCTTACATGCTTCAACAATGGAAGATATTGAAATATGCAGCATCAATGTACACTCCTACCATGTACAAGTTGTTTAAAAAACAAATGATCCAGATTGTGGATCTTGATTTTGCTATTGATCTTGTTGAATGAACAAAAACGGAACTCAAAATCATTGATGATGACAATAATCGTGAATGAAAAGTCTTATATGACTCATCTAATTATGAGTTTGTTAGTTGTCGAATGTTTGAATTTATGGGGATTGTTTGTAAACATTATCTTAAAATATTAGATCGCTTGAATGCCAAGAGTATCCCCGAACGCTATATTATGAAGCGATGGACCAAGAAGTCAAAGGAAGGGATTGTTTTTTATTATCATGGGTGTGAATTACAGGTTGATCTAGAACGGGATATGTTAGCGAGATACAAAGAATTAAGCAGCATAGTTGTTCAGTTGGTAACAAATGCAACATCTTATGATAAAACTATTCAAAAATGGTTTTTGGTACTCTTAAGAATGCAATGAAAGAAATTAATGATTGCTTGAAGGAGATGCATCTTGAAAAAAAACAATGTGGAGTTGTTGAAGAAAATCCTACTGCCAATGATCGTGTTGTGGATGAAGAATGCATTAATGATGAAAGTCTGCATAGGAAAACAGAAGCCATTTCAAAAGGTATCAAGCAAAAGCTCAAAACAGATGGCCATAAAAGGTGCTATACTTGATAGATAGACGTTGATATTCGGTTGAAGGAGTAGATCGCAAAACAAGTGGTTGTTTTCCCGACATGCTATGGTGCCTTATTTTGTTGGTTATGAGTTGGTGGGGAGATGTGACCCTCCCTCCGAGTAGGGAGTTTCTGTCATCGGTTAGAGGAGAAGTGTCAATCGGTAGGCGGAACGTTCTGTCAATCATAGAAGGTTTTTGGTGACAAGACCTGGAGATCTCAGAAGTGAGAATGCTGACATGAGTAACGAGAAATCCTGTGAAAAACACGATCGCCTCGCCACCATCGGGAAGTAAGTCCGTCTTTGCTTTCTTTCTTGGGGAAAGTAAGTATACTCTCGCACCTACTCTCTTCTATCTATGATATTGTTCTGATCGGCTTTGAATACATACTTGTTCTCTGCTTAAATGACCATTTGCCTTTCATTCTTATTCATGCTTACCACTCCTCTCTCACACCTGAACTTCATTCTGTATGCTCAGCATATCACTTGAGTTCGTTAACTAAGGTAGCGTATAATTTCGAGTTTAACACAAGGCTTTCCCTGGAGATGTATTCTATTTAATTCACGTCTATTAGAAAGAGCAGCAAAATGATCGGATCAAACAAGGGAGCAGGCCTATTATCTTTATGAAGGTTCCGAATCAAGGTATGCCTTTTTCTCCGTCTTTATTTGATAAAGTTTCATCTTTCTTGAAGGAATCATTAGGTGCTCTTGAAAAAGCTGTTTCAAAAGTGAGAGCTTCTAAGAATCGTCATGCAAATAAATCAAATATCAAGGTATTTAAGGAAAATGTCATTTTTCAGTTTGTTTTCATTAACAAATGATTATTCCTAGTGATCTTTTAGTTTTTTCATTAACACAATTAAACTATGTGTACTTTTTAAAATTTTATAGTCAATTAATCAACAAAATCAAATGCAATCAATGAATTATACCGTCGATGTTTAGTGGTCATCCTTTACAAATCTTATTCAGGTGCTTATTAAAGTACATATATGTGTGTTATACTTATATAAATGTATATAAGAGGTTCAACCAGGACCCCATTTTTGCTAATGTATATGATGTAAGTCAACTTTTGATGGTATAAATATATGAGCCCAACTTGGGCCTTTTCACCCACAAAAAAATATAAAATGGAAGAATATATATTTATTAATCATAGTTTACATAACGCAATATGTTCAAAATATTCCAATTCTGTTAACCACGGGAGGTTATTTGCATTTGTGATGTGTTTACATAGGATTATATGGATATATTGAGATTATAAGGGGTTATATAGATATCAGAAAGATTAGAAAGATTACAGGGGGTTAAATGGATTTTTCCCAAAAAAGAAATAAAAAGAGTTATGAACCAACACCAAAGAAATGCATGCTTAATACAATGATCGTGATATAATAGACATAATACATAATCAACAGTTATTACATGACATTACTGTGTCTGCGGCTCCTTAAGGCCACCATTGAAACCCTGACAAACTCTATACACTTTCATGTGAAAAGAAACACAACATCATTTGCTCACACGAACAAAAAAACAAAAACAAAAAATGGACCATTACAGAAGCGAATCATGGAGAGAGATTCTTATATGCATACGACTTTCATTGTTGCAGAAGATATCCTTCTTATTTGTTGCTTTATTTTTCCCTTTGTGTATGTGTGTATCAGTTGTCCTTTTGGGGACTTCAAGCCACACTCAAATGCACTGCTCCGACAGCATGAATATCAAATTCGTGAGGCATGAAATCTTCGCTGGGCCTGTAGTATTTGTCAGGGGAGTAGAAGCTTAAATTTGTCACTTGGCTGGTGTACAGACAGGCAAACCTCTCTACCTACAGAAAATTCAATGGAAACATTGGTTATATTGTTGATTAATATCGGATCCATAAAGCTGTGTAAGATTTTTGTGAATTATGTGACTGTACATCAAATATTTGAAAAATCAACAAGTGCATAGAAAGAGATCTTTAAGATCCACTCCTCAAATAACAAGAGAAATATGGTTCATATGTATCGTTTTACTTCTTTGGAGATTAAATCTGTCCATAAAAAAAGAGGATGATATCAAAGAAGAGACAGAGACACCTGATGTGCAAAACGTGAGTTCTGGTAGCCGGTTTTCATGAGTTGTCCCCAAACACTGTGGAACTGCAACATTCAAAGTGAAAATGGAGTGGAAAATATGGTCAGAAATGAATAAGAGAATACTTGCAGCAATAACAGCAAAGATTTAAATTTACTCATGGAATATATAATGATAGATATGGATTGTATGTTAAACTCATCCCTAGATTGAGATGCATGTCGTTTTTGTGGTTGCAAAAAGAAGGGGAAAAAAGAGCTGGTCTACTGGATGTTCCATAGCAAATTATATTCTAGATAAAATGATGTCCATCAAGAAATGTTTTTTCTAATTTAATTGGATAGATATATGACAAAGAAATTATGATTACCCAATCATTATGATTTCAATTATGGATTATATATATTAAGCTGAATGACATGGTCTAGATATAAATGTCTGCCAGTTAGAGATAAAGCTAAAGACCGAAAATCAGGTTTACTTGCTAGCAAGCATGAAATAATTACAACCCCCCTCCCCCACCAAAAAAGAAAAAAAAGAGAACAAAATAAATCAATAAATAAGAGCATGTCAAGCATAAATTAACAAGCCTGCTCATTTATGAAGTTTAGGAAATGTGATAGGGGTGAAACTTATCTCAGAAATCTAAATTGATGAAAAATAGCATGCACAAGGAAAGGGGTTTATCATCTTCCTTCCAAGGAATCATAATCTGAACCCTGACATTTAGTGCATCGGACCAGCACATGGGATCAGAACAGTGAAAAAGCCCAGATCGGTGAAAAACAAATGGTCATGTAATGTATTGTAAAGAGCCATCATGTAAATGTCAAAGTGGTTCTTCTGGTTACTTAAGCTGAAGATAAAGAACTACACAACAAGCTTCACAACAAACTACACTATCCTCTTCTTCCATGTGGTTTGTCGTCCCTCTTGTATGCTTTGGGCCTATGCCCCTATTTCTAATGAAATAGTGGTAGAACAACATAGACGTTTTCTCAAAAAAGAAGAAAAAAAAAGAATCACAACAACATTTGGTCTATCTCTCACACACAGGTAAATTACACACTTGGTCTTTTAAGTTTTCAAAGTATCATTGCCCTGGTGTTTCTCAAATGAGAGTGAGTTGATTTGAAAATGATTTTATAAATATGTTTTTGAGTTGACCAAATTAATTTTGAAAATGTTTTTAAATATATGAAATGTTATTCAAGTAGGTTTATCACTCTGTGAAGCTCTTAATTCTTATTGGGTCATTTGAACCATACTCAAAGCAGTTAACAAATTGAGTCTGAAGAGCATAACGTCTGGACTACGAAAGACCTATTCAACCCCCCCTTCTAGGTCTTGCAATTCTAGATAATGGTCCCAACATCTATCATTGGTAAGTAAGCCATAACGATCTCCTTGGAGCAGTCATAATGATATGCAACATCATTCACTATAATTTTCAAAGAATGAATGAAACATTCAAATCGAAGAATAAGTATAGTTCTTTCCCACACAAAAACAGTACCTTTAGGTGACAATCCCGCTGAGCTTGCTGATGAAGGCTCCGAACATGCTCCCTTTGCGCCTGGTATTGAAAATTTTTTTTATAGGATGCAAGATTAAGGTCAATAATTTTCCACAGAGACATAAAGAAGAATTTGACTGGAACTGATTTTTAGAGGTATACAATTTGTAAACTTTATGGAACCTATCAAATAAGCAAGAAAAACACCATTTTCTCAAAAAAAAAAAAAAAAAAAAAAAAAACAAGAAAAAGACCCAATATATCGACCCCCCCCCCCCCCAAAAAAAAAATAAATAAATAAACGAAACCACTGATTGGTCCATTTTATTGATTCGGCAATATATCGATTGATATATCAAAAACTATCAATATATTTTTGATATATCGATAATATGTCGCTAGATGGTAAATGGGAATGAATTTGAAGGCAAATTTTTATGTAATTTATTGCATAAAGTTGATTTACCAGTAGGATAAAAATATATCAATTCCCACCTCCAATTCATGAAGTTCAGATGACAAATTCTGCCTGTCAGTAGCATTCATGTCTTCAAATCTGAACCAATGAACAACAAATCATAAGCGAAGAATGCTCAAAAGCATATGTAGGATGTAAAGTTTTAACATCATAGGAAGCTGGAAGAACAGCATCTCAGTTGTGTTTTTTACAGATATGCATGCGCGCTTACCGGAGAGACCAATTAAGATGATGTATTTTGTCCTCAACAAGATCACGCTTCTTCCTTAACAGTAGAAGCTCCTGAAAAATAATGATAGTTAGATCATGCAGTGAGAGAAAATAACATAATATACAAAATTTCATTCCAGGCATGAACTCACACCAGAATTGCTCAACAAATTGTGAAGATTATAGGAGCACTCCATATTTTCATCAAGTAGATGATCTGTCCATTAAAAGTATCCACTCACACGCACATAGTCGAAAAAAATAGGGAAACATAAGTCAGCATCTGATGGCATCCTTTTCAACCTTTCATAATCCGTCTAATAAATGTGTCTATCTGTATCGAACTAAAGCACTGTGCATAGGAGCAAATGGTTTGGATGTTTTCACATTTCCTTTTGCAGAGGTGGCCTTCTAATTTGTCTCAGTAGCAATACGCACGACTGGGAAATTTGAGCCGAGAAAAACGGTATATAAAAAATACGTCATGTAAGATGCATGCAAAACTGGATAAAAAGTTGCTTGCCGTGATTAAAATTTTCTATAAAAAAAGGCAAGTGTGATGATCGTAGTAAAATTCTAGCTTGGCAATTGTTTAATGCATTCACTGAGAAATGAATTCAGATTCAGAAATCTTGAAAGACATAATTGACAAAGTAGATAACATTTCCAAATTGCACCTACCAATATCAGGTTTCAGGGCAGGCAAATGTTAACTAGAAATTCATTTGGTTTTGTATGGATCTTAATTTAGTGCTTACAACTTCAAACCAAACCAGAAATAAGTATACATTTTGATTGTAGAGAGAGTAATTACTTACTTCTATATAAGGTTTCACCACCAGCATGAACTTCACAATTAAATGCAACATTTTTTTGTAATTTAATGCGACAGGTTCGGGAAAGCAATATCACACACCATACCATTGACCACTTCTCAATTCAAATTATATTGAGTCCTTACATCTACTGAAGTTGAAAAGCAACAAAAGCATGTATACACCCCACATTACAGTCAAGATTAATTACTTTCGTCCATATCAGGAAAAAATCATTAAAAAAACAGTGGCAATCTGTATAAACCTCTACTTTTCTATCAAAGACTTGTAATCTCAAAAAACTGTAATATCTCTAAACGATATCTCATACTAAGATTTTTTTTATTGAAGTATGTGGAATTATCCTAATAAATAAAATCTATATTACTGAAAGTAAAAGGTGTTACTATTCAGAAACTCAAATGTCAGTTGCATGTATATGCAGTTTATATTGCACCAAAGACGCAGATATCAAAGAATTTGAAAACATAAGATGATTTTCTTGGCACCTTACGTATATCCTTTGTCTCCCAAAGCAGTTCTACCTCCTTATCAAGTTCTGGAACAACAAGCATAGTTCTCCAACCTATTGAATGATTATCACAATCATAGTTGACAAGACTGCGTATGTGACAGTATTCAAGTAAACAAATGAAACACATTTCTCTATATTGCATAATAGCATGAGGAAACAAATCACATAACACCATGCCATTAAATTCTTCTGCAAAACAATAAGGTATGTTACCAGTAACACTCATCCCTTGTCCCTGTAAACTCTCAGCAAAAAATTCCATTCCACCTTGTGTGGTGTATACCATTCACGCACACAGAACTAATATCACAATTAATAAATGAAATTCTTTTGATCTTTTTTTCATCTATGCCCACCTTTTCTTCCTATGCATGCAAGGGATGTGGAGTATAAAATCAGTCACACAGACAAACCCACATATCCTTAATTAACCCTTTCATGTTTCTCACAGAATAGGCAAGTTGCTATAAAGTCTTTCACTTGGGAAAATTTTCAAAGGAACAATCCAGCATCACTAGAATCTGAGGAAAGATAGTTGTTGGGTTGATTCCACTACCCATTCTCACAATCTATACATGCATGATAACAAATCACACAGATGCAATGACTATTGTAGTGGACATTAGAAAAGTCATGTCACAGCACTTGAACTGACCAAATAAATGAATTAAGACACACTTGAAACCTTTGAGAATGAGGATATCCAGAGTAAAATCACACAAAATAAAAATAAAAATGAAAAAATAATAAAATATCCGAGAATTTTTAATGTAGTTACCTAAAACCTTTTTACTGCGCAAAATATCACCATAGATGTGATCTCCAACATAAAGAATCTGTGAGAAAATAAAAAAAAAAACAATCAAGGATTTATTAAGGATTGCGTTTGCAACACCAGTCATGCTCTAATCACAGTGGAAGACACTTCCAATAATTTCTCCACTAAAATTTTAAACTGAGGAACTAATTTCATGAAATCATATATGGGTTATCAAAGAGAAATCCATCTACATGGAAATCTAATAAAGTACCTGAGAACTCGCTTCAATAGCAAGCAATCTATGCAGATGACCCACACTTCCTCCCTACAAGTCCAAGTTCCACCACATCATCAGTATATATCTGTAATACAAATCTTTATTGTTGAAAACACATTCACAGATTCATGCATTTTATGAATACAAATCTTTAGTGGTGGAAAAAGTAAAAAAGATCAACATTTTAAAAAAATTGTTGCAAAAGTGAGTTCATAAAATTAAGATTTTGCCCATTGCACATATAAGGAACAAATTGCAGCAGTACCTGAAAAACTCTACAAGCTTTCTTTGGCACCTTTGATGGTAATCTCGGTGAGGTACTTCCAATCTTCTTTCAAGAAAAAAGAATCAGTACAAAAAAGAACGGCAAACACAACAAATAATCCAGCAAACAAAATATTTATTATACTGGCCTGAGGAAGAAGAGTGCCATTATCCGTATTCAGAAGCATCCCAGTCTCAGGTTCAACTTCAAAAAGGTTTGCTCGATTGTCTTCGTGGAAAAAACTTGGCTTAGAGCTGTTAGCAATCAGAAAGGCATTAGAAAGCTGCATTGTCACATGAAGCAGAATAAAATAGTCAGATATAACATGATGGACAATATCAAATGGAAATGCAGAGAAAGGGAAGACACATTATGCATATGCATCTTGGCTAAATTTCACAGTTTTTTTCAGCCCAATGAAGCAAAAATCAGAGGCTATAATTTTGGGGTCTTAAAAGTTGCAAATTTAACATTCATGAAAAACCACGATCCATGACAGAATGTACGAGGATTCTGAAATCTACAACGTGAGTTCTGTTCCTTTTTCATTTTTTCAAAGGGTGGCATCACACTTCTATCAAACAGAATGGTGAACTATAAATAGATAAACATGACAACAAACTAGACAGAACAAAAACTTAGGATAACTTCTTTTTATGTTTAATTACTTTAAAAGACAATCACGATGAATAAAAAGAGTGAGACTGGAAGATGGGGAGATGAATGAAGATTTTTGCATAACATATGGGTCAATTTACATGAGATATCCATCAATTGGCACACCAGAGATTAGAAATATCCATAAAACAGTGGTAAAGCTGTTGTATTGGATGGATTGTAGTACAGATTTATCATGTGTAACTCCTATCTATCTAGACAACGACTAAGAGAGATACTGTGATGTATAGCAAAAACAAGTAAAGAAAGCCAGAATTAGCCCAACTTAGGGAAACATGGATGGAATTATGTGCAATGGTTGCCACATATGAAAAAGTGTATATAAAAAAAGAGCATACCAACTAGATGATTCTGAGGAAAAAAAAGGCACAAAATATAATGGATAGAGAAAGTGAGGATGTAGCAGATAATTAGATCACAGAAGCACGACCAGAACGACCATGTTCAGAAATATGAGCCAAATGAAATTTAACAAACCATTACAAAAAAATGGGATGATAAAGATGATGGCTACCCAATGCAAATATCAAAAAAAAAAAAAAAAATCGAATAAGCCTATATGACAACTAACAATTAATTCAACATGACCAAAAAAAAAATCACAAGTACATCATTTAAAACCTGGGTCATCATTATAAATAAATAAAAAAACCACGCGAGCATGTGAAAAAATCTATTGTTGGATAGAGCATGCTTGTCCAACTTGTACAATTGTGTAATATATTTAGCATGGAATACTTCATTTTGAATACAAGCAACCAAGTAGAGAAAAAGGCGTCTTGAGAAGCATCAAATCATGCAGATTTCAATCTAGTGTGTATCATTCTTTTTACACCTATATTAGTACAAAACAAAAGAGATGGTTTTAATGGACTGAACAGAAGAAAAAAGAACAGCAACAAAAGAATGAGAGGAAGAAGAATAATTGCCATCAACTGTGAGAAGAGCCATCAGAAAAGTCAAGCCTATAAGGGCCATAAAAAAATAGGATGTTTGACACTTGCATTTAGAAGTAATGAATAAAAACACATGCACAACAGCTCCGTATGTTACCACAAAAGATACACATTTATACATCCATAATGTGATCAGTATCTGGGGTTTTTTTTATTATTCAAAACAAAAACAGAAAAGTCAAAGATTTTGGATACCAAATGTGTCGCTATAAGATCACACAGTGCATGTAAAATACTATGGTTCGAGATTTATGAGGTTCAAGTGATTTCTTGGAACTCTTCAAAAAGAGTAGTTTTCTTGTATTAAATGAAACCTATGGATGTGAAATATGCGACTTTAGATGTAAACATCACAACCGGGACACCATAATGAATATCATAAGGTGCATGTTAACAATACATCAATAAAAAGATCAAAACATAAAATATTTCCAACCACAAAGCTGAAAAGAAATACTAGGAACCAGATTCTAGTAATCAAAAACATTATTTTATAGCTCAAAAACATATTGCAAACATTTGTACTGTGAAAAACATATCACACTCAACCAGAAAATTAAATGATATGGGCAACATTTTTCACAATAAACAAACCTGCCCGTGATGACCACATCAAAGTTTTCAAGCCAATCATAACTGCAGGATGAGCCATCTTCTTGTGTTCGGGACCCACAAAGAAAGTTCATCACAACATTTGTGTAGTCCCACAAGCTGCACATTGATAAAAGAGAAATGAACTCAAAAGAATTATCCATTAGGAAAAAACAGCATGTCCCAACTTTGCAGTAAGGGTATAGAAAATTGTAACTAGGCATTATACCCCATATTGATCTAGAATACATAGAACATTTGTCATGTGGCTCCCTCTAGAAGCATATCCAGAATCCATTTCGTTAGGATAATGTATCCTTACCCTAAATTAAAGAATGCCTCACCAGTTTCATAAGTGATTAGGCATGCTATGAAAGTAACACAGATTCTGCCAACCATTTGCATCTAATCACATGTTTCTCTTACTAGCCAAAAGCAGGAACAACAAAAAAAAATGATGGGAAACAGGATCAAATGTATCCTTTTAAATGAATAAATGATGTAAGGATTAATGCAGCAGCACCTATTTGTCACCAGGAATGTCGAACGACCAGAATCTCGAAGCATCTTAAGCATTGGTACTATGGATAGATCCTCATTGATATATCTACCAAAAGAACAACAATCAAAGAAAAATAAATAAATGAGTGAATGTAAGTGGCATCATCAATTCATGGGAAGCTTAATAAGAAAAATAAAGAAATTTCTGGAATTGAAAAGATATGATTTGGAAGATTATAAAAGGAATATTGAAAAACCAATATATTGGAGTTCCAAAGAATAGCAGTTGGAACAAAAGAAGCATATTCTTGAAAAAGCAAGAAGGCAGAATTCCATAACTGAAAACAGACATACTAATGACAGTTCATGGTTATTAAATGTACGAGAACTCACGCCTATAATGGATTGGATAAAAAGGAGAAGTCCTCAATCCTCATTCCAAATTTTGTCATGATAAAAGGATCTAACACATGGTTAAGCAAATGATCTTCTATATCCTAAGACATTTTGTTGACCATTAATCATCATCTCAAGTGTTCCAGATATATGAAGCTAAAGGAACAATTTACAACGGGGAAAAAACTATGGTAGAGTCACTAGAAAAAGGCCCACGTGTCATAAATAGCTCAGTCCATCAAACACACCCAATCTTAACCTACTACTAAAAGCTTGGACATTCATTAACTCAATGTTTTTTAAAAGATTCGACACATTACATGAAAATCAAATGTAAAAAGTATTAAATATCTAGTACAAAATAAAAAAAAATGAATCCATTAGAGTCTTACTTTTTAGGATCCTTTGCAACCATTATCTTCAAAGTTCCATCTCGGTGGCACAAGTCAACAGCAGCTCGTACATCTTTATACATTCTACTATAACTGAAAGAAAAAAAATGATTGCCCTTTTCCGTTTAGGTAGAAACACAAAATATGGAAGTAATACAACTATGAGCAGAACTAAATATATAGTTCATAAGAAAAACTATGAATAAAAATAAGACATCTTTATCATGTATTATCAGAAGGTAATCAGGTATACGCTTGACCTGCAATAACATAACATCTTTTTCAAAGAAAATATATTTGATTGTTGACTAACAAGTATCAACTGTATGATAATATTTAGATGATAACAAATCCATCAAAAACATATTTAGATGATACATCACATTATTATTAGCATCAAGTATATATATACACAGGTAACACAAGAAAGTTATGGTCAGACACTTGGGCATTTGTAAATAACATTCAACACCACTATATACAATAGCGAAGAGTAAATATTTTTCTTAATTTAAATGAACATTCTTTCCTAGTTTTCTTGAGGAATCCTGTCCAATAGAGAAATGTATGGGCAGGTTGACATATCAGACTTTCAATGCAATGCATGTGCTGTCAAAGAAAATACTCTAAATGGAAATTTATCATGTTTCCTACAAGCATTACATTTGCAGTTTATGATGAAATTTCAAATTTCTACAAAATAAAATATTCATCAGTAAACAGTTTCAGCAACACAAATCACGGGTTAAAATAACATACTCAGCACCACCAAGAATTTTTCCAGGATTGTTATCCTTAAAGTCAACAAGCTGAGCAAAGAGATAGGCTTCAGCAAGAGAGAAAAGTGTATCAATAAGAGCATAGTCAGGCTCATCAAACGAATCTCTTATCAAGGTGTTTCCATAGTTTGCAACTTTATCTTCTTTAGCCATCTCTTTGAATCCATGGTAGGCGACTTTTACATACTTATGCCGATCCATCTGCAAGAAACCAGAGGCTCTATTAATGAAATTGAAGTGTTGAAACAGAACAGACAAAAATAAAATAAAATAACATCCATAAACTCAAAACAGAGACTACAACATCAGAGAGTATTTGCCAACGTACAAGATCTCAAGGGCATCAGCATAATAGACACTCGCCAAGCATGAAATGAACTAAAGAGGAAAGGAAATCAACATAACAGAGACTCGCCAAGCACAAAATGAACTAAAGAGGAGAAGAGATGGCTTATCTTCCACCAATGATGTCACTCAATTACAGCATTCTACTTCTGTAACCTACCAAATATATTCCCCCAACATTTTGTTATTGTAACACACCAAATAAATCTCTTGTGATAGCCAGATACAATAAAATGCACCCACTCAGAATTGCACAACAGTTCAGACAAAATTAAAATGTGTAGATCAAATATAGATATTTGCATGCAATTAAGTGAAACAAACCTTTAGGATGTTGCCTCTCTTCTTATCGACAACGAGGCCTCTGACCATATACTTCCAATCAAAAGACCATTCCAATAACTGCATAAAAATCAAATTGCAGTGAACATCACCTCAATAAATTCTATCAAAAACAAAAGTTGTCTGCCAATATTCAAGGAATATACAAAATAACTCAACAACATAAAATAAATGATGTTTTGGTATGACACATGGCAGGCATTTCAATTTTGGAACAATATGAAGACAACAATCCATTTCTGTCAATTTACACCACATAATATTTCTAGATGGGAATTAGTAAATGGGAAATCTTCCGTATTTGAGTGTATTAAATGCACAAGACGTAAATATTCTTCCTAGTGATTCTACAATGATCTTGTTCATCTTCTCAAAGAAAAAGCATCAAAATGTCTATTTTGGGCTACGCCCTGGACCAGCAAAACTCACCTCGCTCAAGGGTAGACTTTTCTTCATAAGCAAGGGACAAAAGGAACAAGCACAAAAGAAACCAAGCAAAAATCAAGGAGAAACAAAAATAAAATGAAAAGAGACTGCAAAATGAGCTAGGACAAACCATTTTATCCATTTGATGGGAAAAACATCTGATATATCATATTAAAGCAGCATCCTCTCTTCAATTATTGTTTTTTGATAACTTACTCTTAGAAATGACTTTTTGAACATATCTCATAATCAAGGCTCTACACTGTTCAGCAGACCTGACTCGACACCGGATAGACGACCCTGCACAAGGCCAGCGAGGTAGAAGATACATGACGTTCACAAGGTCACTGGTCTCTCTCTCTCTCTACACACACACACATAAAGGCCAAGGACTTAAACCCAAGTCCTTATAATTGCAAATTATGTTAAACCATTGGTTATGGGTCCAACCCCAGGTCTAATTGATATGGATCTATTACTATAACTGTCATGTTGCATGAACATATATGCGCCACATGTTCTCTGTCAAGACTGTGAAACCCTGAACGATAAAAATTAGCTTTTGCACAAACATGTGTCCAGGGTGCATTCATCCTCGAGTGTGAAAGCCCTGGAAAAATACAGCAAACCCCCTATTTTAAATATAAAAAATATTAAAAAGTTCCCTGTAAAATTTACCAAATTTTCCTATAAATTACCTTTTTGCCAGCATAATGCGTAGTATTCTAGTTAATTCCAACAGTCTAAAGGCAAGTGTGACTGGCTTTAACTCCTTTTTGCCCTTTTTTCTTCCTTTTTTTCTTTCTTTCTTCCTTTTTGGGGTATGGTGGAAGGGGTTACATTCATGCTAAGGTTGAAAAACTCAACACTTGACGTATTTGGATGAATTTAAAATATCTCTATCGCACAACTAGATTGCATCCTCTTTCTTCATTTTTTTCAGAAAGAATAGTCGAGCACCATTTTTTATAATATAATGGTACAGTCAAGTGGAAAGTGACAGGCTAAACCTCCAGAGGTGAAGGGAAAAACAAAATCAGGAGTTAAGAATCTCCAGGGTATCAAGTATATAGCCAGAAAGTGTACTAAAAGACTGCATTGTCAATTATGTCATAACTAAGAAGTGTCTTGATATCAACGTATCCAAGAAAGACCAGTGGGCAGATTGATTTTCACATAGACTGCAAACTATGGATTCAGATATTATTAAGGACGGTCTTTTTTTCCACATAGGTAGCCTTTAAAAATCAGAAGAAAATCTATTACATTTTAAAAAACACTCTACTAACAATTAAAAAACTCTCATTTTCTCACACTTAGGTTTAGTAGTATTAGAAAAACTCTCAAATTTTAGACAATTTCAAAGCATCAGGTCTAAGGGTTATGCTATAAAAAAAAAATTTGACTCAACTACCTTTCATTTATTTCTCGGATCCTTCAAAACAACATGTATAGGGTATATTTTTTTTCCAGTCATCCATTATATCTATAGCTTTTTTTTGCCAGATCAAATTTTGTGTATTGCAGCATGCATGTTCATATTGAAAAATGTCACGTACTGATCCCATATTTCTAAAGACCATTGTTCTGAAGCAGAGATTCTTTTCCAGATCAAATGCAGTCTAATTTTTATGCCACTGATGCATCCTTTGGGTCAAATGTAAGATAAAATTCATATCAAAACTTCATCATTGCTAACGTAGAAAATATATCAACAATGTTCTATAAGCCTAGAGAATAGTAAAACATTAATGTTGTCCTTCAAAAACAAGTCAGTATACAGAGGATCAACAAAGTTGCCAAGACAAGTGACTAAATAAAACACATTGGCGAAGACAGAAAAGTTCAGGACAACATTTTTCTAGGTAAATCAATAAAAATGAATGATTATAACACATACCTCAGGAGGATACCCCAAGTTATATACTAGCTTTCTGATGGTGCCATTGTATGCTAAGGATTCAAAAGTTTCAGGCATGTACTGTGCCAGGGTGTAATCCATATCAAATCCAACCGCAACGATGCTTTTCATATTTAGTGATCTGTTGCAAAAGATTTGTTTTCCCCTTGCAATATTCTGGCCCCACTCAGGAGATGACCAAATATGGCGATCCTCTCGACCAGCATTACATGCATTATGTGGAGGGTACGCCATGTTGTCATCTGCCTCGGGACCACCCATTATATTTCTCGTCAAAAAGTGACTATATCCTGTAAGAGGATTGTACAGTAGGATCAGCGATGACTACCAAGTGCACGTATCCCATGTCTGTAGAGATAAACAAATTGCATTTGCAAATCTGCATAACAAGTAACAGGCAAATGAAATTATTTAACATGGACCTGTACCATACTAAACAAATGTCAGGGTGAACATGAGCGAATAACAATTAAAACTGTACATCATCAATGATTTAAAAGTAATTGCAACCAATTTAACACAATCCAAATAGAACAATGCAAGGAGTAAGTTATTTTAAATTGTAATTGGTAGTCCTATAACAATTACACCACAATTAACAAGGATTATATAATATCCATAAATGTGAGAGACCTTAAATACTTGTGTGTAAATTAAGCCGCAAAGATGGTCACTTTTATTTGCATGGAAAAAAAAGAAGGCATTTAAGCTTTTATAAGAGATTCAAAGTGATGCTTGCTCATAGAGAAAGGCCAATGTCATCGGTTCAATGATATACTTAATTAACTACATAAATGGAAAAATAAGTATGCTATTAGAGTTCAAACATCATTATGATCGCGCGAGTCCATGAAGTAATGAACTACTGAGATCAAAAGTTATTTTCTATTTCTTTTCCCCTATTTAAAGCTCTGAAATTTTTTATAGAAGATTTAGAAAAAATCTTGAAATCTCATTATTTTTTATTACAAAAAAATGATATAAATTGAAACATGAAAAAATAAATAAATAAATATGAGGGAAACGATTAATCCCAAAAATATCCAAAAAAACATTTTTTGACTTAGATTTTAGGACGACGTTTAAAAACATAACTTCCCAAAAAAAAACCCAAGCAAATCATGCAAAAAAAAAAAAAAACAAATAAATAAATCACTAAAAATATAAAAATCCGATTTTTCAACCTTTTTTTTGAAAAAATCTAAGACTCCAAATCTCAAATTTCAATGTTGATACACTCAATCTATTTTTTAGCTCTATTTGCAATTGTCATGTCAATAATGCAGTCTTAGGATACACTCCATTATAAAAAAATATAAAATATATGCGTGCAATTTGTATGAGTATGTACTTCCTTTTTAAAAAAAGGAATATACCTAATTAGCTAAATATATATTTAAAAAAATTCAAGACATGTGCTATATACAAGTGGGATTGCAAACAAGGCTAAACATAACAATACCCAAACTTTATTTCCCCTGTGGCTTGGGGGGCCTGGGCCCAGCCCACCCACCCCTTGTCTCTGCCCCTGCCCTTAACATTCCCTTTGAGAAGTGCAGAGGTCCTCATTTTTCTCTCTACATATTTATGAGGATAAAGAATTGTTAACTATTTTTTTTTAAAAAAAGAAGAAGAAGATGTTTACCCGTGTAAATAACCAAGTCATAAAACAATCATCATTTTCCATCAATTATACATGGAAAAGGCGTGCAATTGACCAGCTATATAAACAAGCAAAGGCATGAACACACACACGTCTTATAATTTCATACACACAACCCCTTGATGATCATGCAAAATCTGTGAATATCTGGAAATTAACAAGGCCATGTGGTTTGGCATCACAGAAGCATCTCTATCAGAAGGATGAATCATCATTTAATAAAAAGAATGATATGTGAAACCAACTTGAAAATTCAGGATTCAGTCGATGTTAAAAAGACCGGGGATGGATTTTCGTAAAGAGAAATCAGACGGGATTAATGACTAATGATCTGAAAATCTGATTGAATAATTTAATGCAAGCAAGATTTTCTTCAGCGTGTTTGGTATATCATCACTTCCATGTGTGGACTATGGAGATACTGAAATAGTTCAAACTAGAGGATTATTAATGAGTTTCCTTGATTACATAAAATTATGACCAGATTTGGTTGCAAGAAAACATGAAAAGATCAAGCAGAATTGAACCAAGGATCTCATTTTTGCGATGAGCTAACAACAAAAGAATAAGCATAATGATACTCGACAACTCTTTGTGCAACCTCACTGAATGAAGTTGATGATACTTGATAATTCAGCAAGTAGGCAAGTTGTTCGGTTCATGATCACTCTCATGACTTATTATGCCCATTATGCCCAATTTCTCTGCGCATAAGAAGTATTTTATTGATCACTGGTCACTCAGGACTAATGGTGCAGAGTCAAAAATAGATTATAACATTAGATAAAGCTAAAGGTTAATAATTGTTAGACATAGACTAGTTCAATAGTGACATAAAATTTGGAACACCCTACACTACAAGATTCTAGTATTTGAAGTGTTTCTGAGCCACTATATATCATTCAGTGACAAGTTTATAATAACCGTACTGGTTATTTGAATTGATAAATCATAATTTAAAACAACAATATCTCATCTTTGAATAAATAGTGCAGCCGTCATGCTGTACTTATTCTACACCACAGTGAGTTGAATTAAATCAATGTGAAGTCATTTCAGCTTTTCATGCCACATTTTTTTTTGTTGTTAGTCTGGTAAATATTATGAGATTTGTATTTGCAGAATCTTATGTATGTGGCTCGAGCCCAATGCAAAGGAATACACACAATCTATCTATCTATCTATCTATCTATCATGCTGATGCAAAACCATCGAGCCTCTACTATTGTAAACATCGATCAAAAGATAACCACAAAACTCCCACAATGAAAAAGTGATTAGTCATTGTTACCATACAACAGCACTATCATCAAAATGTCCTCCTACTCTTGATTTCTACAACTTTTGTTTTGTTTTTTCAAAATCACTCTCTCTGAAACAGAACAAAACATTCACTTCCAACTCAACTTCGAAACCATCTCCCCTACTCACCACCTCTTCTTCCATATCAAACTCTCCACGAGCCCAATCAAACAACATCAAAAATCAATCCAACAAAGAAACACTAATATAAAGAAAAACGCATTCAAAACCTAGCCGAATTCGAGCAAAACCGAAGCAACTGAGTGTGTGTGTGTGTGAGAGAGAGAGAGAGAGAGAACCTCTACTTGGCGCAGAAATTCGTCTCCTCCTCCTGCAACCAAAGAAGGACCAATCTTCGGCCGAAGTCGCCGAGAAGAGAGGAGCGAAGACGGACCCCGAATTTATACCGATCCGTGGAGCAGAAAAGGCGGTGGACGAAAAAGACAGCGGCCGCTTTAGAATCCGCATCTTCGCCTTAAACAGGCATCTCGGACGATTCGAAAGATGAAAAAGCGAAGAATCTGTTCTTCGAACGAGTCTCGAATACGTCGTCGTCGTCGTCGTCGTCGCTGTGTTGCTGCGAAGTGGTGTTGTTGCTGGGGACATCACAGACACATAATTCGTAAAGGATAGAGAGAGAGAGAGAGGATCGGACGGTCCGTGGCGGAGAAATCGCGGAATCAACGGTGGAGGTGGAAGCCTTCGTTTTCCAACCACTTGCGGTGGTGGTGGACTGTGGTGGTGGTGTGGTGTGGTGTGTGGAAAAGATGTTGTGGGGCAGGATAGCGATACCGTGTTCCGCGAGTGATGGAGGGAGAGGAGGTTCTCAACGGAATAAGCGTTGGTTGCGTGGTTTGGGGTCTAGTCCCATTGGATGGACGGGTGTAATTGGTGGACCCCGGTTTTTTATGGGCTTTTAAACAGCTGTCGGTGATTCTCGCGTGATTTTATATGGCTAGTTGGAGTCGTCAATTAGCACACGTGCACTACAACTTCAACGGTGCATAAGATTCTTGATTTAAACATATATATATATATATATAATTTAGTATTTTTATATCCTTGAGCCAAAATGACTTATTATATCATTATCAGGATAATAAGTCATGTCACCAAACGATGCCCAAGGATATAAAAATACTAAATTATACGTATTTTTAAATCAAGAATCTTATCCATTGATGAAGTTGCAGTGCATGTGTGTTAATTGATAATTCCAACTAGCCATATAAAATCAAGCGAGAATCACCGACAGTTGTTTAAATTTGTGGACAAAAAAAGTCAAGTATTATTCAATCGAGATTCCTCATTGTAAACATATTGTCATGTATTATTCAATTTAAAGAGGATTTGTGAAGATTTTCATAAGTAAATGATTTTTGTGGACTTTAAAGAGAAAAATATAAAAGAAAAATTCATTTCAAAATCCCACACCACAAACTTTTACTCTACATTGTGAATATTTTCTTTTTTTACAAAACTCCTTTCATTTTCTATTTTTTATTTTTATGTTTTTTTTATGGATGATCGTTATCTCATTTCTTTCATATTTTTCAAATTTTTTTAAATTTCTCTATTAATCACCTCTTCTTCTTTTTTATGAATGTGCATATATATGAAATATTGATATCACCTCATATGCTTGATGAATATATGAGAATTGTGGATTTGCTTGTGTTGCAATCAATCATTTCATTATTTTATATTATATAATATATGTCTAGATCATCCACCATGATTTTCTAAAATGTAGATTTATTTTATTATATATTTGATTGTATATGCAATAACTCTATAATATTTGATTTAATTTGCATTGATGATGTTTCTATTTCTGTATAATATATATGCCTATATATATTTTTATAATGTTTAGGCATACATAAAATGAAAATTATATTTAGGCATATATACATTATATATGTCTCAATATAATGACTGCTTTTATTTAATTTTTTATTTTAAGTAATATAATGACTAATTTTATTTCATTTTATTTTAACTAATATAATTTATGATTATTTCATTATATTTCAAGTGATGTAATATATGATTATCAAATAATATATATACTTTCTTGTTTTACTATCTTCCTAATTAAGCTCATTCCTCTCATTTATAAAAGCTTATGAATTTCTCTTTCTATAACAAAAAAAAAAAAGGTTGACTCATTGTGGATTTTCTCAATAGAAGGTACTTTTTCCTCTTTTTATTTTATATTGATTCATTATCATAAAGAAGAATTTTTCTATGAATGTGCGTATGTATGAAATATTGATATTAACTCATATGTTTAATGAATATGTGAACATGGTTCATTTACTTGTGTTGAAATCAATATTTTCATTATTCTATATTATATAATATATGCCTAGATCATCCACTGTTATTTTCCTTTTCAAATTGAAGCATATTGTGTTTGCATTCATAGATATTGTTGATATCTACAGTGCATTATACGTGTTTATGGAATAACAAACCCTAAATGATGAGTTTATTCTCTTGTTGATATTCACTATGCATTCCATGCAACCCATATGGTATAAATACTAGTGCAAGAAGTAACCCCATTGGGCACAAAACATCTAATGCTTGCTTCTAATGCCTCCTTTTGCTCAGTAGAACATTGGAATGGAGAAGATGTTAGAAACCCATCAACTTGTTCAAGTCATAATTAATAATTACTCATACTCTATCAGACATGGTCATTTTATATGTTATTGTTACTAGTACCTATATATACTTATATTTATGTGAACCAAATGAGACATTATGTTTTGTGGTCCAATATATATATATATATATATATATATATATATATATATATATATATATATATATATATATCGTATTGTTTGATAGAATGTATAACGAAATGCTTAGATCATTCTTGTGAATATTTTTTTTAGCTTTATTGATAATTTCATGTTATTCATGTATGAAAGCATATATGATTAGGTAACCATTGTTTAAATAGCCTAGTTCTTTAAGAATTTTATTATTGCTATTATTATAATTTTACGTTAAATTTGTTAAGATCTCTATTTCTTGTATCTTATTATTATTATTATATTTTGAATTGATTAATTTAAAAAATGGATATGAGTAGAGAGTCTCAAGTATCACAGATGTAAAAGACAAAAATAAAGGCAAAAGGAAAGGCAATATCGACACAGCTGGAATGTATAGTCAATGAAATCAAGATGAAAGTGAAGAATTGTTGGCTTTATTGGTAGATGTTTGTGGTCGTGGATGGTGTGACGCAAGTGGATCTTTATCTAAGCAATTAATTGAGACGAGAATTCTCCCTCGCCTTAACTCCAAACTTGGGTGTAAGAAAACATTTTCCCAATATCAAAGTCGTACCAAATACTTCAACAGGAGATTTGCCCAATTCGAAGTTCTAATGTGACAGCTCCTATTTGGGTGAGATCTCAATACAAAAAATTTGACGGTCAAGCTTAAAGTTTGAGAGAACTTTTTTAAGGTGATATTTTTGAATTAGAACATATTTTCTTTAACATTACGGTGTTTATTAAATATTAACATTAATAAATATATTTATTTGCTAAAATGGCCCTAAAGCCAGATACCTCCACATCGAGACTGTTGCAGATTTTGAGAGTTCGATGGCTGTGTTCGGGAGTGGTAGTGTTTTACAAAAGTCTATAACTTAAAATAATGTTCATAGAAACCCACCAAAGTCCGAATCGAATATACCCCATTAATCAACTCCCCCAAATTGAGTATTTCACGAGGCTCGAGACTACTAGTTACGGTATGAGCGGTTTAACGGTGGTTGATAGTGGTGCAGCGTTAGCTCCTTCACCACATGACGACAACCCTGGTTTGGAGCTAAGGTGAGGAAGAATTCAAACTCCAGAACACAACCATCAAACTCTCATAATCCACAACAGTCTCGGTTTAAAGGTGTCTTGCTTTAGTGCGATTCTAGCAAATAAATATATTAATTAATGTTAATATTTAATAAACACAATAATGTTAGAGAAAAATATGTTCTAATTCAAAATATCACCTTAAAAAAGTCCTCCCAAACTTCAAGCTCGACTGTGAATTTTTTTGTATTGGGAGACCACCCAAAACCGAAGCTATATCAAATTAGATCTTCGAATGGGACAAATCTCCTCTTGAAGTATTTGATATGACTTTGATATTGGGAAAACGTCTTCTTACACCCAAGTTTGGAGTTAAGGTGAGGAAGGATTCTCGTCTCAACTAATTGCTTAGATAAAGATCCACTTGTGTCAAGCCATCCGCGACCACAAGCATCTACCAATAAAGCCAACAATTCTTCACTTTCATCTTGATTCTATTGACTATACATTCCAGTGGTGTCGATATTGCCTTTCCATTTTTGCCTTTTTTTATTTGTGATATTTGAGACTC
The DNA here is from genome assembly GCA_030737835.1 of Acorus gramineus. Taxonomy (NCBI): domain Eukaryota; kingdom Viridiplantae; phylum Streptophyta; class Magnoliopsida; order Acorales; family Acoraceae; genus Acorus; species Acorus gramineus. The sequence goes on from CM060849.1 coordinate 23,636,572, forward strand.
TTTACCCATATCCATTTTCTAAATTAATAATAATAATAATACACAAGAAATAGATACCATATTTAACAAATTCGATGTAAAATTATAGCAATAGCAATAATAAAATCCTTAAAAAACTAGGCTATTTAAACAATAGTTACCTAATCATAGATGCTTTCATAAATGTATAACATGGAACTATCAATAAAGCTAAAAGAATGTTCACAAGAATGATCTAGGCATTTCGTTACACATTCTACCAAATAATACGATATATATTGGACCACAAAACAAAATGTCTTATCTGGTTCACATAAATATAAGTACTAGTAACAATACCATATAAAAGGACCTGCCTGATAGAGTACGAGTAATAATTAATTATAACTTGAACAAGTTGACAGGTTTCTGACATTCTTCTCCATCTCAATGTTCCTAAGCATAACAGAGGTATTAAAAACAAGCATTAGACATTTTGTACCCAATTGGGGGTTGGGGAGGGGGTGGTTTGGTTACTCCTTGCGCTAGAATTTATACTATATGGGTTGCATTAAATGCACAGTAAATATCAATAAGAGTATGAACCCATCATTCGCGGTTTGTTGTACCATAAACATGTAAAATTAATGCACATTAGATATCGACAACATCTAGGAACACAAATAATAATATGTTTCAGTTGAAAAGGAAAATAACAGTGGAAGATTTAAAGCATATATTATATAATATACAATAATAAAAATATTGATTTCAAGACAAGTAAATCTACAATTCTCATATATTCATCAAACATATGAGTTAGATATCAATATTTCATACATATGCATATTCATAAAAAAAAAATTCCTTTGATAATCAACCAATATAAAATAAAAAAGGAGAAAAAGGTACTTTCTATTGAGAAAATCCACAATGAGCAAACCTTTTTTTTGGAGATTTTATTTTTAAGTTCTTGTAAACTATGCTATTTAGTGATCCATTTCTCTCTTTTTCATATTTATTTTTAAGTCCTCAATTTTAAACATTATTTCGTTATAAGTCCCTCTTTCAAGTATTAGTCTGTTTGGGCTGACGGATAGTTGAAATCCCTACACTACGTACCCCCTTTGAAATTTTTATTTTTAAATCCTGTAAAGTATGCTATTTGGTGATCGATCCCGCCTTCTTCATATTTTTATTTTTAAGTCCATGTATACCAATAAAAAATTTATAACCAGGATATCGATTTTCCTATCCAACCTATCTTCAACTTCCATCATTTGATACTTTAAATAAATGATAGTAGCCAAAATTCTATAATAACAACAGAAATGTTGGATCCTTCATGAATGAGATTTCAAATATAAATAAATAAATAAAAACTAAAATAATAACATCTTAAATGTAAATACATAAATAAATAATATAAATCTGTTTAATTCCCATAAAATCACTAAATATCTAATTTAAATTTAAGTTTAGAACTATGCAAAATAAAATTTTCATTGACTGAATACAAACTTTTTAATGACATCTAAATTTTTAAATTTAAAATTAAAAACACACATAAAATATCTAATTTATATTTTACAATTTTCAACCAAGCAAAAACATTTAAATCAAAATTTAGTAATAAAAAATTCTTTAAATTTCCTTATGTAATCATTCTTTTTATGGGGATTGATCACTAAATAACATAGTTTATAGAAACTTAAAAAATAAAATTAATTTTTTTTTTTGTTATGGACAGAGAAATTCATAAGCTTTATAAAAGGGAAGGGATGGATTTAATTAGAAAGAGAATAAAATAAGGAAATATATATTATTTAAAAATCAATATATTACATCAATCAAAACAAGTTGAACTTTTTGTTTATGAACTGATATCTCAATAGAATAATGCTAAATTTTTTGTCTATGAATTGACGTTCAAATAAGGACGTGACTTTTTATACACAAACTAATATCCTTATTAAATAACATAGGATTTACAAATCACCGAGACTTTTTATCCATGAACTCATTTTCTAATTGAACAACTCATGATTTACATATCACTACCCCTAATATTATATTTAGGACCGTAAAAATGATAATAGAGCTCAAGAAAATATAAGGGTGAATCCAAACAGTCACTGCACATCGTTATCCAGGCCAAAACCCGCCATGACCGCCTTCGCAACCGGAGGAGCTGGCCTTATCGTCCTGAGCTCGAACTCATCCACGCCGTCCGTTAAACAACCGACGCCTCTCCGTCTCTCCCCCTCCAACAGGCCCTCCCAACTCCAAAACCCTAGCTCACTCGCCCACTCCCGTCGAAACCTCTCCTTGCTTTCCCTCCTCGCTCTCCTCCCCCTCGGGACCCCTCCCGCCATCGCTTTCTCCTTCGGCATCCGTACCACACGCGATCGCAATCTCTCTCTCTCTCTCACTTCCTTCGTCAGTGCGTGAAACCCTAACGTTCTCTCCCTTTCTGGTCTCCCGCAGAGGGCCCGAAAGAATGGCTGAAGGAGCAGAAGAGGAAGGCTTCGAAGTACGTCCTGGCGCCGATCGAAGCGTCCCGGCGGAGCCTCCGCTCCGCCTACCTCTTATTGAGTCGGTTCTTCTTCTTCTGCTCTCGTTCTCCTTCTTCTGCTCTGTTTTGGATCCGATTGTTTTGGTTTTTTATTACAGCTACGGAGGGTTCTGGACGTTCCGAGGAGAGTATTAGAGAAATCACGAGTCTTTTGGATTCCGCGGTGAGGGATTGTGTTCCGCAGGAGAGGAACTCGTTTGTTGCGTTTCAAGCGCGGACAGGAGTGGAGGTCCTCAATCATTTTTTTTTTTTTTTCTGATCATATTATTTGGTTATCTGTTTAACATGTGGTGTTGCGGTCTCCCATTTGAAATCTAATGTGGTGCTTTTGAATTGAATGCGAGGTTTATTTGTTATTGTACTAGGAATAGAATGGTTGATATACGTGATATCAATTGATAAATTTGACTCCATTTGGTATTTATGATTTGTGATATGGTTATCATACGTGATTTACTTTCCTTGCAGGTTTGTACATTCAGTCTCATTTTGAAGAATGCGGCTTCTTTGCTTGATGATGGTGATCCCTTAAAGTTGGCTGCTGCAGCTAGCCTAGACGATCTTACGAGGTGAAGATTGTTAATCATATATATATATATATATATATTTATAATTCTTGCTTGTAATGATTTTTTTAGGTTGTTGAGAAAATCCAAAAACTGTTGCATGCAACATTAGTCATCTTGCTTTGTTCACCGAGATCTTAGTGCGGATTCCTATGATCAGTTGGCATGGTTCATTTGTTATAATTTTTCTAGATGCATTTTCTCTCGAGGATACCGTGTTAGTTGCCTTATATTGAAATGACGAAGATGGCTTTCTGTAAATTTATGTTGCTGATCATGTTTTTTTCATCTGACTTGAAACATGTAACAAACATGGATCCTATATCCTAAGTTCCTTGACTGCAAATGTCTTGGGATGTTGAATGAGTTTAGAAATTAGAAATTTAGAACTCTTCCTTCCCTTCTTTGCTTATCCAGTAAGAATGCCTCTTTGCCTTTGTTTTTCTTCACGATACTGTTTCCTACATATGTTTGTCTCTAATTTATCCTATTACCATATAAGTAATCAGGTAGGTGCATTTTTGGATGCTATTATTTGGATGGTTTATTGAGGGTAATACAGGAAAGTAGATGGATGTAGAAACTTCAATCGATCACGTCAGAATGTGACACCATAGTTTGTTACAGACCACCTCTGTTATGCCATTTGACTTCAGTATGCACAATTACATGTTTCAATCTAGGTTTGTGACCCACAAAATACTATGCCTTATGTGAATAAAACAGGTGTCAATTTTGTCCATTTAAGTCAACTGAGTAAGAGTAGCAGTGTTCGTTGAAAGGAGAGACGGTTGGCATCTCCCCTGACAAGGATGGGATTGGCCCTCGGGCTTACCTGTTACCACACATGGTTAAGGCTACCCACCTTTGTTGGATCAACCCAATTTTGGTTATCAAAAACAGAGTATTTTGTGTGATGCATTGGGAAATTGAAAAGTCTAATCATGCGGCAGATTGATTGCATTCTATCTGTGTTGGATTGTAAAAGGCTATCACTGTTGCTGATGATTCAATATCTATGTTTTAGATCTTTTAGGCTTCCTTTTTTTTTTTTGGTGGGTATAGGCTTCCTTTTTTATATACCACTTCATACACCTAACTGGTCTGACACACATGATCATGATTAAGTTCCCATTTCATAATGTGACAACATAGTTTGTGACAGGCCGGCTCTTTTATGCCATTTGGTTTCTGTATGCATATTTCTGTTTCATTTTAGGTTTCTGATCTGCAAACATCTATGCTTCATATGCATAAAACAGGTGTCAATTTCATCCATCTGATCTAAGTCAACCGAGTAGTTGCAGCTTTTCCTCGTTCTAGTATAATTACTTTTCACTCAGAGATCTGCCAATTGTGGTGTTGCATATCATCTCCATTTTTTTTCCTGCATCAGCAATATATTTTGATTAGATAAATTTGCTAAGAACTGTTCTCCATATTAATTGGTTGTGGGACTGGATATTGGAAACTCAGTTGGTCAGTTGAGATACTCCTTTATTTGGTCCAGATTAATGATTCTGGAAATTAATGGTCTAACTAAACAACAAATGGAACTGAATTTGGATCATGGAATATGTTGATGATGCACTGTATACAATTGTTTTTTACAATTTTGTATTTCATTTTTTTCTCCACAGGTTCTCTCTCCTTTTGCTCTGGACCCTATACTGGATTCTAACTTTTTGTGCATATCAATATTGAAATTTCTGTCAAATTATTGCAGCTCGTTTGGCTCTCTAAATGATGCTCTAAGGAAAGGCAGTCTTCAGATAGATGAAAACCGGTAAGTGTCTCTCCTATACCACCTGATGTTATGCCTTGTTCATCTTCAATGACAATGTATATCCAAGACTTGTATAAAATGGAATTTTTATTTTTGAAGTATATCGATGATTCTTCTTTTACCTTCCGCTATGCCTTTGCTGTTTTCCCAAAGGGGTTTCACTTGGCAATCCTTTACTGGTGCTTTTATTTGTCCACATGCCGTTTGATGGCTGTCATTATTTAAAGCAGCTGCTACTGGCCCATTAACTATGTTGTTGGAGTGGCATTTTACCTTTTATTTGCTCTCCCGTGTCTTGTTTTCCCTGTGCAATTTTTGTGCAGCCATGTCTTCCTTTTTGGAATAACTGATAATTTCCCTCTGTTTTCTTTATTTTATAATTTTATGAGAGAGTAAATCTATCTTTTGTTCATCTCTCTCTCTCATGGACTCCATCTCAGCTACAAATCTAATATTTACTTATATTTGGCAGGAAGGTGGCGGAAGATGAGTTGACAAGTACCATATCTTCCCTTGATAAATTCGAGCAGAACATCAAGGATTGCTTAGGGGTCTGATAATTTCACTGACAGTAACGACTCAGTGTTCAGTTGTCATTCAACTGCTGTTGGGGAAGGCACATCAGATTGAGAGAGGCGGGAAATTTGATCCGATGCAGCATATTCCTCGTTCAACAGGATACTCCTTCGTGGATGCTCTATGCTTGCCCGTGGTTCAGATTTTGGTCTCTTACTTTATATATTCCTTCACTTTTGTAAATTGTTGCAAGAGTTGGAGCATCTCATTGTGGATTATCTTCATGTAATCCATTTTAAATGCCAAAACAAGAGTACTTGTAATGCATCAGTTGTGATGAGATTGGTATGTTCCTTTTTCATTGTTGAATAGAAAATATCCTCAGCTCACTTATATGGCTTCATACTCTAATATGTTGACTAACTTAAGATGGCTGCAGGTACTAACAACCTCATCTGTATCTTTTGCATTATACTTTGTTAGATAAGTCATTTCAAGATCATCTATATATTTTGTTTGATGAATTGTAAAAAAAATTTTATTTGAGAAGTCAGTGATATCCATGGATTATTTGGTGCTTTATGTGCTTAATATGGTGCAATGATTTGATTGTCTGGCTAAAATTCTTTCTTATTTTGTGATGGTGTGTAATAAAGGGGTTTTGTGTTTCATGTTATGGTTGTGTTCTGTGTACGTGCTTAATAAGTGTTCAGCATACTTTGATATACATTTCATACAGTTTTGTATTAATGGAAAATCCAAAGTTATCGACACTGTTTCTGTTATGTTGGAATCTCTAAAAACTTTTTGGTTTAAATTTCATAGAGGCAGATACATGTTCACACATTTGAAGCCATTGATTGGAACCCCTTTGAGTCTTTTCTTTTGATATTGTACATTACCATGAAGTTTAGTAGAGACATTACATGTGGAACACTTCTTGCTGCATTTTTGGTGCACAAATTGTGGAAGCCTGCTGTGAGTGGTATAGTTGGATGAATCTGGCATTTATTTTGATGTGGAAATGAACATTTGTATTATTCTTATGTCTTACAACTGTACAATGGAGCGGTCCAACAGAAGGTACAGCCCTCTACTTTTTTAGTTGAACTACCTCCAAGCATGGTTATGGGATGCCTGATATTTTAAAAGTGAATGTCATGCAATTCCAGTTATTGTTTTTCAAAAATATCTGATCTCTCTCTCTCTCTCTCAAAATAAAATAAAATAAAAATTGATTTCTTAGCTTTCAGACAAAAATGTTGCATGTGGTATCTAATAACTACACAGAGACTATTCGGTTGTCATGAAAGTTTGCATGCTACACTTAGGAACAAAAGTATATGTGTTGTGTTTAAGAGTTAGATAACCGCACATAAGTTTATAAAATTACCATGCACCATCTTTTATTGTGTGTTTCCTTGTCATTTTGCCTATTAGTATGATGTGCAGTGAGAGCAGTCACCTGAGATAAAATGTTCATATGTTATAGAATCCTCCTCTTATAAGTTTCACAGATAAGCCAATCCTGGTAGAAAATAAGACATGAACATAATCCCTTCAAAATTTTGTCATCACAGGTACTACCTAGCATCTTCAAAGAGTATGTTATGAGATAGATTGATGTCAGGAAATAGAGGGGAAAAACATGAGCATATAATTTTACATATGATGAAAATTGTATGAAACATTACAGTCACACTTATTTTGATTCAGAACCAAAATGTGTTACTGGCAATCAATCACTAGTAGAATCCTTATAAATTCATTATCCAATAGCCATGAATGTTGAATATCTTTATACTTCTACGAGTCACCTTGGCCAGGCGATCCAGAGGATTCGACCAAGTACAACCGTCGGCAAGGTGTCCCATCCTCTGGGTGTGTCTGTACTGATCTAGGCAGCTTCCGAAGCTTGTTGAACATGTTAAGTGGATCGTGCATCAACCCAAAATGTGCATCGGGGTCTCCAATCTGTGACAGTTTTACATGTGAGAAGCCCAAAGATGGCAAGAGTTGTTCAGGCCAGTCGCTGTAGAAATGGAAGGTGGATAGTGAGAGTTCAGCGGAAGACTGGTTCATGAAGTCTGCGAGGAGGACAGTTTGTGTCAAGTCACAGAGAGAAGCTATGGACTGGAGGACCTGCATCGCTTCAGCCTGGGGTAGGTAGTAAATGATGCCTTCCAGCACCCAAACGGTGTTCTTTTCAGGTACGAAACCACATCTCTGTAGCTTTTCAAGCCAGTCTTTCTCTCTTATGTCTGCTGCAACTCTGATCAATGATTTTGCGGTCATTGTCAGCCCATTGTGCTTGGCAGATCCCATGACCTCACTGAGGAGAGCCGCCTTCATTTGCAAGAGATCAGGGAAGTCTACTTCAAATACGCTGCTATCCTTCAAGCAGCTCAGACGGTATGCCCTCGCATCCATGCCTGTGAATTTATAAGCATCAAATCTACATTCATTTTCTACCCTTCGAGTTCACTAACTCGCTTTGAGAAAATCTTATGACAATCCACTATCCTCTGTTTTGTGTGCATTTACTTGAATTTTTTGTCCAATGTCACCTACTTTGAGTTTCTTCAACTCTATTACCAGCTTTTTGAGCCTTTCTAATATAGTTTCAATTTTAAAATTTACTTCTGGTTCCATTCCATGACATTGTGAACAATGCTTATAGTCAAAGATAAAGAGCTATTATGATTCAGATTGAATTAGCTACTTGACATATATACGAAACTCAAGAACCAATTCAACTAACCGGCACCAAGGAGAACGACTTGTGACCCTTTGTCACCTCCAAAGGATCCGATGGCAGCCTCGATCTTGGAATCAAACCACAGCGTCCGGACGGCCAGGATCACTCCCGACACCTCCCTCGCATTGTTGATGTGGTCCCTCCTCATCTTCTCATGGAGGCTCCTCAGATAGCTCGCCCCCGCAAGGACCTCCGCCACCGGGTCCTTCACAACGTGCTTCCACAGAGCCCTCCCCGCGGCTGTCTGGCACGCGGACCTCCTCAAGGAATCCCACTCTGTGTCAATGGTCTCATGCATCGCCCGCACGGTCTCCGAGGAGGCCAGGAGCTCCGGCAGCTCGAGCTCCTCGTCGGTGGAGCCTTTCAGGTTGGTGGTCTCTTCATTATTGGACATGTTATGATGATGATGTAGATAAACAGTAAGTACATGGGGGTGAAAGGGAGAGTGTATTTAGAGAGAGGGAAGTGGTGGGAGGAGATAAGAAAAGAGAGCCACACAAATATGACATTCAAGAAAGCAAGCTTGGAGACAATGAATCTGGGTTCCCCTTTGTTTCCTTTTCCAGGCTCTCCAATTTTTGGGCGAAGGAAATCATTCCACGATGATCCATGCAGGGGATAGATTTTTTTTTTTTTTTTTTTTTGAATTATGTCATCAGTTGCTGCTCCTTATCAAAAGCCCATCGCTTGAAGCTGTTAGATGTGTGGGGTCTGCTGATCGGTCCGTTTGAATCAATGGAAAAAGGTATTCATTCGAATCTCTGTTGTAGATATTGTGCTTTGTTTTTATGATAACGTTACATCAAGTTCCATTTTCAACCTTAATTCCAGTCTGCGTGTGTTTGAAATTTTTTAAAAATAGTATACTTCATCTAATAAGGTATATGTTTTTATAAAAAATGAAGCATATATTACAATGAATTGTATAGATGCATTTATAGAAAATGTAAAAATATTCTTTCAAAGCATATGTTTTGTTAACGTGAACATATGTGTCGTTAATTTTCTATCGACGCACATAGGATTGAAAGTGAGGCTGAAAATGGATCTGGGTGTAACAGCACCCGCCCCGCCCTTGTTATTATTACTCATATCACGTGGAAAGAGAATGATTTATCTTTTGTACAGTACTATCAGTAACCTTTATTATTATTATTTTTTAAAATATATATAGTTGTTCATTGAAATACACATTATTATAAAAATTGAAATATATATTGAAATGTATTAGTATATTTAAAAAAAAAAATTCAATTTTCATACATTGTGATAATGTAGTATACGGCATTATTGTAGTGTGTGGATGGCCATGTGATCATTTTTAGGTTATAGATGATGTTATAAAATGAATTGAGTGTATATATTTGTTTAATAAAATAAATATTTTTATATAATAAAAAAAAATGAATTAAGTTGAAGTCATGACCAGTGTTTGGGGCTGGTTCCTTTATGAGACCTAGCATTTCTTCGACCACTCGTTCTTCAAATTGCTCGTGCGCGAAACTGATCAACAAAAAAGAGGCCGGGGTCTCCTTTCTTTGTCGTTTGTCCAAGAGACAGACACGCCTTTTGGATGGACGTGACTTGTGAGTGCATCTCAAAATTTCCTTCATACCCTTCTGCAACCCATTTTGTTTTGGATTCCATGAGGGTAAATTTGGTCTTTTACTGCAATCCCATTTGAAATTTTTTTTAATTTTTTTTCTGTTTGTGTGTCAGTGTGTCTGACAATAGACCGTCGTATTAATTGAAAGAATCACTTAGAATATAGAATCACTGATAAAATCATATGCATCTTGTAAGTTTGTGGATTCAAACCCTAAACTCATGACTTTAATCCAGTGGATAATATCATCTTTTGTTCGTTTCTAATTTATGCACAATTCATTATAGTTATTTTTTTCCCTTCAAGCTAGATTTCCTCTCCAACTGTTATATTTTTATTTGGCTTTAACGAAAAGTTCTTGGGAAAATGTTAAGATGGGTTAATGTTAATTATAAATTAGTAGTTGACATTGTTGTTGTCCTTAGTACAATTGATTGCGCAGTTCAATTCATGAACTCTTTTTTTTCACCTAGACCGGTGTTGTCTTCAACCAATAAAAAGAAGGGCAGGTTGAACCCCACCAGCCAAAATGTTGTTCCCCCTGATTGTGATCTCACAATCCATACCTTTTGTATTACCTAATCCCACCATTCTTTATACACCAATCGATTAAACCTATGATCCCACCACCCTCCTATTTCTCCCAGATTTTCTCTTCTCTCCTCTCTCGTCCTCTCCTCTCCCTCCTAATCGATCTGCCCAAGCCGCCGCTGTTCGGACTTCCTGTTTCCTCCCCGCGCATTTGTCAGGAGAAAAAGTGAAAACCTGCACGTATTGTCATCCCCGCAAATCACATTGTAGGTAAATTATCATTCCTTCTTCTTCTTGAATCATTGGTATATTAATGCATTCTTATTCATATATTGGTTTTAGGGTTCAGGAAAACTAAAATGTGGATTGAAAGATTGGTTATTCCATAAAAAAAAAATAGGGTTTTAAATAGAAACTTAAGGTTATGTTTGGATTGGATTGTGTTTAGGGTTTAATAATGAAGATGAATGTATGTATTTTGTTGACAACTTTCATTTTATTTATATTGAAAATCATAGGTACAATAAATTTATTGTGTGAATGAATAAAGTGGTGATTCATGTCCATTAAAAATCTATGTATCTTTAAAAAAAACATTTCAATTTATTGAAATTAGAATGATTATGTCATCACGTGGCATTACTTTTAGAATGCTTAACTTTGATGCTTCTTAATAATGAATCAACATTGAATGAAGATTAACACGATAATAGATAGATAATAAATTGGTGCCTTTTGGTCGCTTTGCCTGAGATAGGTTTTTATCTCTCATCATTCACAAGTATTCCGTTTAAAAGTCTTTGACTCCTAAAAAACCTCTATTTATCGATCACATGTTGTCTGATCTTGTTGACCTATTGATCACTCTTCTAGGATGTCTTGATTGTTTAAAAAATTATATGTTATATAGTTGAATGCCAATTTTTAATTCTTTTTATGCAGGATGGCCCCCAAATAATACGTCCCACAAACCGTCTCTCATTGAAGACATTAATTTGAAAAATTGGTTAAGACTACACCTTCAACATCAATTGTAGTGAAGGATGAAGCGGTGATGTCCGATGAAGAGAGACAAGGAGGTCGAAGAAGAAGAGAGACAAAGTTGGCCTTTAACATCAATTGTCCTGGGAGCTTGCTTAGTTTTTTGGTTGACATTGATGATATAAGTATGTTCAATGTATTAAACAATGTAATTTGAATATCAAAAGTGAATATATTGGTTTTCAAAAGAAGAAAACTATCATTTTGGACTTTCTATACTATATCTAACAATTGATTGCGCAGTTCAATTCATGAACCGTGCAGTTCGACATTGATGGTAGCAAAGGAATCCAAACTCCTTTTTTTCACCTAGACCGATATGGTCTCGTTTGGTAACACGATTGTGAGAGTGATTCTGTTTTTAATTAAGCAAAAAGCTCAAACGTGTTATCAAACGGATTTTAAAAAATCAGCTTAATTAAAACGTTATTTTCAGCTTTTTAATACAAAAAAATCACTTTTTAAAAAACATAAAAAATACTTTTTTAAAAAATTAAAATTTATTTAAATCATTTTATTCAAAATTTTATTTTTAAAACGTGTTTTCAAACGTGACGTGATGCATGCACATATATATACAAAATATTCCACTATTACCTGGTTGGTTTTATTTGACGCCACGTGATTCTCGCCGTGCCTGTCAAAAGAAGCTTCAGTTCTCCATATCATATCACAACCGTGTGAGATTCTACCGACGAATCGATTCGGATGCGTGTGTGCTCGCGCTTTTAATAATAAAACAACTTTCTCGCATTCTTTTTAAGCTGTTTGTTCATCCTAACTTCTCTGTCTCCTCTGTCTCTTCCCCATCACTTCAAAATAAATAAACTTCCCAAAGAATAAGAGACAGAGAGATGGATTGCTGTGGTGGGAGGTTCTGGCTGTCCGTCGCGGTGATCGCAAGCTTAGTATGCTTCGCGGGGATGATGGCGGGGCTGACGCTGGGACTGATGTCCCTCAGCCTAGTCGACCTAGAGGTCCTCATCAAGTCTGGCCGTCCTCTCGATCGCATCCACGCCTGTTGGTCCTCTCCCGTTCTTGATTTTTTTTTTTTTTTTAGTTCCTTCAAAATAAAATAATCAAAAACTAATTTTTTGGGTTTTTTTTTTATATATATATATTTTTAATTTGGATATTCAGCGAAGATATTTCCAGTGGTGAAGAACCAGCACCTGCTTCTTTGCACCCTGTTGATAGGGAACTCCCTTGCTATGGAGGTGATTATTGTTTTTTTTTAATTATTATTATTATTGATTTTAAATTGGGCACTATTACATGTCATCTTTATTTATAGTTCCACTTGCAATCTCGTATATCTGATTTGACTATTGCAGTTTCATATCCCTAATCATATTTTATGTGATTTTTTTACTTTTCTATATATATATATAAAAAATATTCAAAGGATTAGATATCATATCCCCAATAAACAAGATTTGATCAAAAGGGTCTACAATTTCAAAGTCTTTTTAAATTTGACTTGAAATCATGATTCTGACATATTCAGATAAAAAATAAAATAGATACAAGACTGCTTTGACTGTGCCATTTGAGCATTACGTTTTTTTATTTCATTAGAGGACATACTTCATAGATATATGCTTTGTAGTGTACAATTAAAAAAACAAAAAAACAAAGTATATGGGGCTGTAGTGAGGGTACTGGGATTTTCTCCAAGGGGAAACTTGGAGAAATTTACTTGTTATAAAAAACAAAAAAAATCTATAGATTGCACTGTATTATTGATATAAAAATTATTTTCAGCCAAAAAACAACCTTTTTTCACATTATATCACCTCATTCAATGTCATATGGATTGCACCCTTTTGAAGGAATGAAAAAATAGAAGAGGCTTGGACCCTTTTGACCTCTCATTTGGACAAGAGAAACAATTCATTGTATAAAAATTGTTGCTATGATAGATAAAAAGACATCTTTTATCTTGTTCATTATTTTATACTTTTTTCTTAAATTTTTTGAAAGGGTTGCAATGTAGTTATATTTTTTTTCAAATATCAAGCCTTGGGGGGGGGGGGGGGGGGGGGGGGTTACCTCATAATCTATGCTGCCCCTATGGGGCTATACGCAGGATTGTCCTTAACATTATTCTTTTAAATTTTGTTATTTTTTGGAATTTTTTTTATTATTTATTTGTTTGATTTTTATTGTATGGTGGTAGTCGCTTCCAATATTCTTGGACAAGCTGGTACCTCCATGGGCTGCGATCCTGATATCGGTGACTTTGATTCTCGCGTTTGGGGAGGTGATCACCACTCTTTTTATTTCAGTTCATAATTCTTGCTTCTTTTTTTTGTTATTCTTTCAAGTGTAATTATAGGTGGGTTGAATTGTGCGTGATTTGCAGATATTACCACAAGCAATATGCACGCGATATGGCATGAGAGTGGGTGCGATGATGGCTCCTTTTGTGCACGTCCTTCTGATGGTGTTCTTCCCTGTGGCTTATCCCATCAGTAAAGTATGTTATATTCATGAACAATAATATCAGGATAATCCACTTTGTTTATCAGTTGTTTGCATGTTATTCGAATCAAGCCTCTTTTTTTGTAACATTATCAGCAGAACAGTGCAATTTTCAGTTTCTAGTAATTCGTATGGGTTGGCGTTGTACTTCAGTGTGGGTATTGCAAAGGCCCCATTTGGAACTGATCATGTGTTTGCAAAATTAGTTTTCAAATAATCAGTGTCAAAGAATATTTTAAATTTATCTATTGGTTTCATATTATGGTTTTTATTTGTTGAAATTCAATGAAATAGCTTTTATGAAAAAGCTAGTTCGTGAGCATCCTTCATTAAAAAAACTTGTTGAGAGCATTTTTTAATGAAAAAGCTATTTTTGAATATTAGTTCCAAACAAGACCTATTTCGAGTATTATAACATTGATGCCCCTTGGATGGTATATCTTTCCTCTGTTTTTTCTTTGCAGATGCTGGATTGGATGTTGGGCAAAGGGCATGCTGTCCTTCTACGGAGACCCGAGCTTAAAACATTCATGAACTTTCATGGGAACGAGGTATTTCACTCTACTTAGATTTGAAGGGTTTTTTTTTTCTTCAGGGAACGACATTGGTCTTGCAAATAGACAGAACTTATTTCCTATCCCTCCAGCACACGGTCTTTAAATCTCTAACAATATGCGTGTTCATGCACTTAATTGATCCATACTATTGCAATATGAAATATATTCGAAATTCTATTTTCGAAATTCTATTGGTATCAGCTTCTTCTTTGATTTGTTCAGAGTTTTTTTTTTCATCCAAAAGTTTTAACTGAAATCTAGTGTGAAATGTAGAAGAAATATAACATGATGTGTATTATGAATATAGGCCGGGAAAGGTGGTGACTTAACTCGTGATGAAACAACTATAATTGCCGGTGCGCTTGAGTTGACAGAGAAGACAGTGAAGGATGCCATGACCCCCATATCAAAAGCATTCTCTGTTGACCTCAATGGAATTCTTGATGTGTGGGTGATCAGTCTCTCTATGTTTGGAATGAGTAGTGACAGAACAATCTATCGATTTGCTTTGTTCACCTATATCTGAAGTGATCACATTTTCTTCTCTTGTCTCAGTCAGATGTTGAACATGATAATGACGAAGGGTCATAGTAGGGTTCCTATTTATTCTGGAAATCCAAGCAATATAATTGGAATAATCTTGGTAAGTAACTCCCTTTGTTGTTCATACTTCAAAGTGTTCTATGCTAGTGTTCCTGTTTATTCATACTGTTCTGCCATATGACCTTATCTGTTATAAACAGAATTTTCTGAACATATTAGAAGCGTATTTCTATAACATGGGTATTGAATGAAAATTACTTGGCTCATAATTATGGTGTTATTCTTTATTTTTTTGTAGACAAATCTTTTGGTTCACAATGACAGTCACATAACACATTGGCATCAAGTGTTCTTTACTAAGAACAAGTTGTTTTTAGGATACATCATGGATTTCATACCGATGTTGAAGCATCTCATACAGGGTTATCTATCATAAAATAATTGGGCATTTTATGAAGAGAATAAACGTTCCACCAGTAAGGTCTGTAAAAAATCGTGGTCACTTTTAATTCTCAGTTATTACAACTAATAGCTGGGTTTGTTGGAGATCAATATTCTAATTGGGGACATGGTTGTCTAGTTGCCTACTTTTTAATTTTCTTAGGTCATCAGTTTGTAACAATCCTATAATTGTACTTCTCTCATATATACTAATCATTAGCATTTCTCGAACTGCTGATCTGGGTATGATGTAAAGAACTTTTAATTTTTCTTCTAAGGTCTTCTATAGAATCCCTGGTCATATTTCCAAATATGTTAGGACTTGTGTTTTGGTTTGTTCCTCACATATTTATTCACTTTGTTGTTGCAGGTAAAGAACCTGTTAACAGTTGATCCAAAGGACTCTATTCCTTTAAGAAAGATGACTATAAGAAAAATTCCTAGGTGAGGTATTTTGTGCCTTCTCCAACTCTGAACAAAAAGAAGCATTTTTTAAGCCTTCTGCTTCTGGGATTTTCCACTAGTGTTTGTTTTTCATTGATATCTCTATCAAGCTAATATGTTAATCTGAGTTTTACTTATCTATAACTCTCTCTTTCAAATTACTACGTAATACTTTTTCTGAAACTAGGGAGCATTTGTTGTCATTTGAAACCCTCAGAGAAGCACTGTTTGATGATTTTCTTTCATTCAGACCAATAGATAAATATCAAATATGCGAAGCATTCTACAGTATGAGATTAGGCATCCAGTTCTCTATATTTCACTGTTGGACTAAAATGTTATTCATATATTTGTAGCACTCCAGGTTGCCGTACCTTTCATTCCTCAATTCTAGCCAAAATAAATTTTATACTACAAAAATGAAATGTTTTCCTTATTTTTTTTCCCCCGGAAAAACTTTAATTTCTGTTTAAAAATTACTTTCTCCTACAAAACAAAAGGACCTTATTGCTTCAGTTATAGCTATCAGATATTAAAGGAGATGTTTTTATTTCTTTTTCCTTTTCTTATCGCTCTGACCCATGATGTATCACTATTTTCCCAGTAAAGCTTTCCTGAAACTTTGGATGATGTTATTTGTCAGACATCTTTTTTTGGTTGAAATATATTGTTGAGACTTTGTAGAACGGGGAGCTGTATCTCTTTGGTTCCCTTTATTTGATTTATTTAAAGTTGTAATTGATGTTCTGTGTCTTTCCAATTTTCAGGGTTTCAGAAAACATGCCTCTTTATGATATTCTGAATGAATTTCAGAAGGGTCATAGTCACATGGCGGTCGTTGTTAAGAATCACAATGAGAAGCAACACTTGGTGGAAAATAAATCTCGTACAGAACACATTGTGAGAACGAAGAAAAAGCGTGGATCTGTTTCATCATCAAATGAAGGTGAGATTAAGGGACTATTTGGAGTTTTTAAATTTAATGTTACACATTCTCACTGAATTTATGAGATCTTTGATTAATCTAATATCGGCATTAGTAACCATACAAGCATGCCATCACACAAATGGAATCATCTATAGAAAATGCAATGTGGACAGCAACATCATCTTTAGATACACTCCACACCAATTCGATATGATTGGGCTCTTGCAATACCAGTTTTATTAACTGAATTGACCATATTTAATCAACCTTCTTAATATTCCATTCTGCAGCTGTTAAGGGTGAGGGGGGTCGGCAACCAGTGAACCCACCATTTTCACCACCTGTGTTGAAGAAAAGGCACAGAGGTTGCACTGATTGTGTTTTAGACATCGATCATGCTCCTATTCCAGATTATCCAAACAATGAAGAAGTTGTTGGAGTAATTACAATGGAGGATGTAATTGAAGAAATCTTACAGGTACGTAGAATGACAACCATTAACAAAATGTGGAGATTCACATACATAATTATCACCATATCCCATAGAACACCAGATTAACAAGTCAACTATTTGATATGCTTTTGTTATTTTTCATTGGCATTCTCCATGTCAAAATAATTGAATCATGGATTTAGTCATTCCCAATTTTCATGGATGGTCTCATATTATGTGGGTAATTATACCGGTGAGGTTGATTTGTTGGGACTGTTAGCTGAACCCAGAAAGCTATAATCCCTTCTTTTTTTTCAAAATGAAGACAAAGAATCCCATAAAAAAGTAATGAAATCCCTGCGACCATAAAGTTTCGAACCTTGAAAATCTCAAATTCCACGTGCAATTGTAGGTATGAAACACCTCCTCTTATTCCCTGTGGAACACCATATTGTGACATTTCTCTGCTGTTCATGTTTTGCAAATATGATGCATGCTACTCATGAGTTATACTGGCTCTTATACTTGAGTAGATATTTATTGAGAAGAAATTGCAGGAATGATAGGTAGATTGGCTAAATTAAAATGAATGATGTGAGATTAAATTTGTGGAAAAGCATGGACTGTGCAGTGGAGGTATAATTCAGAAATCACACCCCCCCCCCCTCCTCCCCCCGCCCGCAAAAAAAAAAAAACTAAACTTAAATATGGCATCAAACGATATAGATGAGTACTATAAGATATTTATCTCCATTTTTAAACTCGTCTTACTAATTCCATGTTCTCGTGTCGTGGTGGAAAAAAATTGTCTGTCGTAGTGATTATTTTTAATTTCTGTCATATGTTCATTCGCTTCTATCCAATTAGTCTATTTGTTTCTCCTGGTCTTCTCTAATTCGTTAAAACAGGCTATGCTAGGCTGATTTTACTCTGTCTTGGTTGAACAGCAATCAGTAGCAACTTCCATCATGTATAATCTCTTTTTTTTGGGTAGATATCACAAAATACTTTTCATATCTCTTAGCAATTCATGCTGAATCATCTTTTCTCCACTTTAATTATTCAGGAGGAGATTTTGGATGAAACTGATGAATATGTAAATATCCACAACAGGTATCTCTCTCTCTCTCTCTCTCTCTCTCTCTCTCTCTCTCTCTCTCTCTCTCTCTCTCTCTCTCAATCCTTTATTCTATTTTGACATCATATTTTTAAAATGATTATGCAGGATTAAGGTGAATATGCAAGCATCCCAAAATAATACCAAATCTCTTTCACCATCATCATCAGCACTCACAAATGGTACTCTCTCTGAGCTTTCACAAACATCATCACCAATGATTTGAATATTTCTCATGACATTCTCAATTCTGTGTCACCTATTTCAATTCATTATTAAGGCTCTGAAAAAGTCCAACCTTTCATTTTTGAAAACGAAAGTCATGTAATTAGTCCTCTATGCAAATTGTGTATACAAATTATTAACAATTAGGTTCATAGGTACCAAGCAACTGTAAAGATTCTATGAATCAACTTTTCTTATTACAGGTGGGTTATGAATATTTTCAAAAGAAAAAGGATTGTTATATAATTATGTGAAGTTATGATGACTTTATTCGCTTGGGCATGTAAATTGGGGGCATTATTATAGTCTGCATTATCCAAATCACTTTAATATCTGTTGTGCTGGTGAGAAAATGACACCATCTGTTCAAACTTTGTTAAAAGTGCATTTTCATTTGGTAGCTGATGTAGTGATATTTTCTTCTCCAAAGGGTTTGTCTAGAGACACCTGGAGTCCCTTCTACTCTAAGAAACCATTATTTTCTCACAATCCTTATCCAATTATTGTTCCACAGGTACTTTATTCTTGAAATAATTACAGATATCTGCAAGTGGATTATGATTAAGCCCTTTGGTTAGAGTCATGTTATACAGTTGGCCACACTATTAACTATTAACGATGCATATATTTCATTAAAAAAAACATGTGATTTTCACTTTATGATTAAAGTGTCCATACAAATACAATTCCTTGAAATATATATATTTATTTTTTGTGAAGGTAAATACTAAGTTAAATATATATTTATAAAAAAATCAAGGCATGCGGAGGGCTGAAGATGAGGCTGGAAAAGAGGCTTAGATGCTACAGTTTTCAATTAATAAATGTTGGATTTGCTTTGGTAAAATCAATTTTCAATGTACTCGGTTTTAAATGTGTGTTTTTGAACTTCAATTTTTTATTTCAGATTTTCTGTTTTTCCATGTTAAAAAGAAAAATTTTATGAAAAAATTAGTTGAGAGTAGCTTCTCCACAATCAATTTTTTTATTTTTTATTATCAATATTAAGTTGTATTTAGAAATTAGTCTCAAACGACACGTAGGATGTTTATGTACATCTGTTTATGGGTAAGATTAAAGGGTACACGTATTATTAGTCCATAAAATAAGGTATAATGAGAGAGTTTGATTGTTTTAGAGTATATACTCATTTTATCAATATAAATGTATACTATCTTCTGATTGATATGCACTAAAAGCATGTATATTTTGAAAAAAAATGATAATTAATATACAATTTTGTAGCACTGGGGTGCTCAATCCTCCTGCCTCGCATAAGTAGTGACAGCTATTATGAGATAATAATTATTTCATTATAGATAATTACATATGTGGAATAAATCATTTTATGTTTGATTGTGTTTTTAGTTTTCATTAAAAAATATAATAATAATTTTTTTTGTTTGGTTGAAAATTGATAAATTGTGAATAAAATATATATAATACGTGGATAATAATTTATAAAAAAACAAAAAAATGATTTAACATAAAAGATGATGACACGTGATTTAACACGTAGATCCCCTTTGTATCAATACAAGAGAGTTGGTGAAATAATACAATTTTATTAAAGACCAAGAAAATTAAGACAAGCTTATTTTCATTTATTTTGAAACAAACTTTTGACTTATTAATCTATGTTATATCATATTACACATCTATTTTTTATCCAAACAGTGGTCATTGTTGACGTTTATTTACTTCTTTTAATTTTCCACCATTGCAACTAAATAATAGATATTAATTGATGGAACGCAACACAGTAGACAAAAATATGCTTCTTTACACAATGATCAAATGCAGTTCATTATGTAAAAAAGTGGGTGGAAAATGAGTCCACCACTTGCGTCCTTTGCTCGGCGGCCCAAGAAACCGTCCAACATTTGTTGTGCAAGTGCTCAACAGTGAGACAATTTTAGGGCGATATTGGACGGATGACCAAGTTGGAGACCTTCTTTCACTCCATCGACACACTATAGTAGGGAGAGTGTTGAAACGGGCTGCCCGTGGTGAGAGAGAGAGGCTACGGTCGCATAGCTAGTTATACCGGCTGGGGCATGGGTGGTTTGGTGTACACGTAACGAGGCAATATTCAACGGAGCACTTGTTTACCAGGAGAACATGTAGGACATGTTTCATATATCCATGAGGGACTGGGATGTCATATAGCCGGGGTGAAGGGGTTTGCCTTTCATGATGGGCACTTGGTTTTCACTACGTAACATGGGTGGTCTGACGTTACCTACAGGTTAAATGACTCTTCTACCCCGGCTCGTCAAACAGGGGGCTTCATATTTATTTCTTTCTTGTACTTTGTAATTGAATATTCAGTAATGAAATCGGATAACAAATATCTACCTTCAATTTCATATATATATTTTTTACTAATTTAGTTGATGGAATGCAACATTGTAGACAAAAATATGCTTCTTTACTCAATGATCCAACGAAGTGATCAAACTTTTTACTAACGGATTTTAGTGAATAAATTTTCGATAGATTACAAGGCATATTGAATATCATATAAATATAAACAACGAATCAATGAACACATTAAATGTGACATCTTTTGATAAGATGGTCTCGATAACAACTGTTTTGATAAAGATTTGGTTGAATTTCAATAAATTCAGACTCTTTTATTTTATTTTTATTTTAAATGTGATAAGTAAATATTGAGACTCAAACTCATGATCTCTTGATTGTAAATTATTTTGTCAACCATTGAGTTACAAGTCCAAACCCCTTTAGTTGTGTGGGAGAATATCTTGTCAATGTGAATGTCACTCCAAAATCATTTGTTTATTTTTTGTTCCTTGTAAAATAGACAAACTGGTGTCCTTTCAATTCTGTTATATAAATCAAAGTTCCAAGAGAGATTAGGTTAAAGAAGAAAGTACAGGTGAGAGAGAAGAAAAAGGCCCCAAGAATACATCAGAATTCTTAGTACACTCCTCACCTGAATTTTTTTTTGCTCCTATAAAGTTTTCTCCAAATATTTGATGAGGCTCCTCGTGAAATCTCATAGATTCTCATCATACATTTATTTGCCTCAAAAATTGTCTCATGGTCCTATAATTTATTGACTCGATTACTTGTTATTATAGACAACTTTGACTTCCTGTATCAAGATCACGAGATGAGATCCTGTTAATTTGTATTTATCCTAGTTGAATAGGTGAAATTGGATCACTTCACATGTTCCTTAAAATAATAATAATAAAAATAAATCAGATTTTCATCTGAGAGAAACTATTTCAATCGCCGATCTAATCGGGCTTTGTGTCCAAACTCGGACACGATGTGTCCCTCTGACAGCTCCCCCTCAACCGTGTCCGTCATCCATCCAACCCCCGGTAAGTATAACAACATAACCTCACCACACTCGGAATACCCCCGCCGTCATCTACAGACTACAGAAGCAGCACTAGCAAAGCGTAATAAAAAAAAAAACGAAGCACCGTATCACTAGCAGATTTTGAAACCATACCTATGAAATCTCCCTTCGAAAGACTTCTTTAAAAAATCCAATTTTTTTTTTTTTTTTTTTTTAATACTAGTCGAAATTTATGTAGTGTTTGGTTTACAATTATGCTTTCGCAAGGTCCACTCGCTTTACACTTTCAAGAGACACAGCAATATTGTGCTTTTTGGATTCTAGGGTTTTGTTGAGAGGGAGAGAGGGATCAGTAATGGCGGTCGGAAAGCCGGTCCGACACCACAAGCCCCGGACTTTCGGGTTCGTCGCGAAGGTGTCGGTGGCGGTCGTGCTCGGCCTCTGCTTCGTCGTCGTCTGGTCGGCGTTCTCGTCGCCGTCGACGGCGGTCTCGGAGAAGAGGAGCAGCTTCGGCGACATCAACGAGCCCCCTGCGGTGGATCCGAGGAAGAAGGCCGCGGTCGAGAAGGAGAAGAAGAAGAAGAAGACGAGGAGCGCGGATTCCGAGGCGGGGGGTGTTGGTTCCCCTCCGAAGGAGAAAGTTAAGGAGAAGGAGAGCGGACAGGACGCGAATTCCGAGGCGAAGGAGGCGGCAGCGGTGGCTAACGCGACACGGAAGTCGGAGAAATCTGAGAAGGGGGAGGGGGAGGAGGAAGAGAGAGATGGCAGAGAAGGTAATGGAGATTCTGAACCAGATGTTGATGTTGATGGAGAAAAGGAGGGGCCTTTGGAGGAGAGGATCGAAGAGGAGAAAGACGGAGACTTGGCAAGCGATGGAGGGGACGATGATAACAAGACGAAGGGGAAGAAAAAGAAGGTCTTGGGGCCTTTGTTCGAACCGAAGGGGAACTATAATTGGAGAGAGTGCAATGTAAAGACGGGCCATAATTACATTCCTTGTGTTGACTTGGAAGCTTCAAAATTTCCGAGGTACAGGCATCACGAGAGGAGTTGCCCCCGGACAGTCCCACATTGCTTGGTGGCTCTTCCCACCGGTTACCAATCTCCGGTGCCTTGGCCCGAGAGTGAATGGAAGGTGGTTTGATTGGGTCTTTTGTTTGTTTGGGTTTGTGTTTTTTGGTTGTTTAGAATGGAGGGGTGTGGTTTTTGCAGATATGGTATGGGAATGTGGCCCACTCAAAGCTCTCTGCATTCATCAAGAGAAGGAGTTGGTTGAATTTGACGGGAGATCACCTCATTTTCAATGAGTCTGAAGGAAGGGCCGTTCACTACCTTAATTCGATTGAAGAAGTAAGGCCTACCCATACTGGTATTGTTATATTTACTGTTTGAATCCCGCGAGTTGGTGATGTATGGTTTGTCTTGATTTGATTCAATTCCTTGACTTGAGCCCAGTTTACTAGTACCATAACCTCTACTTCATTGTAGGATGGTTGTGTCAGCGAAATCTTCTTCTTCTTTTTTTTCATAGTTCATCCGTTAAGGCCATGATTAAAATGCTTCCCAGGTGGGAAGATGATCCATAGAAAGCCAGAATGAGTACAAAAAAGCATGTTTATCCAGATCCTTATATTTTGTGTTGTTATAATTGCAACATCTTAACAACACATCCTATGCATTCACCTTTCTTCTTGTGACGCATTGCATGTTTGTTACTGGAATTGTTATATAAAATAGGGTACATGCTAAAGAAGATGTCAAGATGCTTCATGGACTGTGGGTTTGTGGAAATGATTCTCATTTTTCAAAGTTTGTTTGGCTTTGATTAGATGGTACCTGACATCGAATGGGGGAAGAATATCCGTATCGTACTGGATATTGGATGCTCAGATGCGAGCTTCAGTGCTTCTCTCCTTGGGAAGGAGGTAACGACATTGTCATTGGGACTGATGGATGATCAAGTGGATCTAGCACAGGTTGCACTTGAGCGTGGATTTCCTGCAGTAGTTGGCACTCTTGGCAATAGGCGGCTTCCATTTCCCAGTGGGGTTTTTGATGCAATCCATTGTGGTGAATGCAACATCAATTGGCACTCGAATGGTTTGTATGAAGTTGTCAAGATTTTTTGGATGATATGACATATCTTGACTGTTCTGATGCACTTGGTCCATGACCTTTTTCATTTTTTTGTAGGTGGAAAGCTTCTTGTAGAGATGAATAGGATTTTGCGACCTGGTGGATACTTTGTTCTGGCTACAAAACATGGAGAAATTGAAAGAGATGAAGGTGTAGATTCTACTCATGTTCTAATACATGCAAGATTAGAAAATCTTGTCCACTGTATGCTACTCACTTGCAGCTGTGTCTATGAGAATGCTGGGGTGGATGAGCACACAATGATCTGTTTCTATTTTTTTTTTTCACTTCCAATTGTCGAAGTGATATTTGAATTATTTTTATTTTTTTTACCGATCAGTAGGTTCTTCACATAATATCATTATTTACCATCTCCAGATCCTTGAAAAGTAGGAATTTAAATAATTAGTCATCCTAAACACTTTGGAAATCATTTATCGTATTTCAAATTTTATGTTCAACATCTTGCATCCTTAATTTGAGTTTTGAAGAAAAAGTGTCTAAATTTTGTATTCAGTTATTTCTATCAATATTAATGTTGTTTTGGCCTACACTTTATAGAAATTTTCTTTTCATGGTTTTGAGTTTGTAATTGTTGCTAATCATGATTTTATCTTTGACAATAATCTGTCTCACTGATATGATGCTATTTTTTTTCAGCTATGTCAACATTGACTGCATCCATATGTTGGAACATTCTGGCTCATAGAACTGATGAAATCAGTGAAGTGGGGGTCAAGATATATCAGAAACCTGCATCTAATGATATATATGAGTTGAGAAGGAAAAAATACCCTCCTTTGTGCAAGGAAAATGAAGACCCAGATGTCGCCTGGTAAGTGAATGTAGGTTCAGTTGCTTGGGCACTCTACATCTCTGCTTCTAGCATCAAGAGTGGGAGCTGTATGATATGCATCCCAGCACATTTTTATTGAATCTTTCTGCAGCGTGTGTTTCTTTTCTCAGTTGTTGCAATTATGTATAGGTATACACCGATCAGAAGTTGCGTGTATACACTACCATCTTCCATTGAACAACGCGGTACAGATTGGCCTGAGGAATGGCCCCAGAGGCTCAACAACTTTCCTGAGTGGTTGAGTGATACTCGAGATCACTTAATTGCAGATTCGAAGCACTGGAAGACAATTGTTAACAAATCTTATCTCAATGGAATGGGCATTGATTGGTCAAAAGTCCGGAATGTGATGGATATGAAAGCCATCTATGGAGGGTAAAGAAAGATTTTCATCATTTTATATTTTATTTAAATTGATAATATGTGGATTGTATTATTGTTGCAAAAGTATTTATTTAAAACAAAAACATACAGATTCGCGGCTGCTTTAGCACCACAAAAGGTCTGGGTGATGAATGTGGTACCTGTCCATGCTCCAAGGACGCTTCCCATCATTTATGAACGTGGGCTTCTTGGCATTTACCATGATTGGTGTGAGTCCTTCAGCACTTACCCCAGATCCTATGACCTTTTGCACGTGGATCATTTGTTCACTCGGCTTAAAAAGAGGTAAAACCTTGAATATATTGTTTTTCACTGTTTAAATTATACAAACAATTTATGTTATATGTCCTTTTGACTCTAGTATTCTAAAATCTGGTGACATCCATTCTAGAAAATAATTTGCCAAAAACATTATGATAATGCAATCTTGACCACCACTGCTTTGAGCACAACTCTAATTTTAACTACTTCGGTACAAAAGAAATTCCTGCAGTCAAATGTAGGACTGCAATCTGCAGGAAGACAAATATCCCCATATTCATCATATAAAACTGATAAATAAAAAAGTTTGTTGCAATTTTTTAACTAAGAACCATAGATTTAAGTGCAGCCGCACATAATGATTTGAGGCTTGATGGCGCTTGAGGTACCATGTTCTGCACATGTGCTATCAATGTACCATAGATGTGGCCATGTGCGACATGTGCAGTTCATGTGGGCACACCCTTTTTAACCATTATGTTCCAAACTGTTCGAATGGGATGTTCCATTCAAATGGTCATGCTCATTCTAATGGACTCGGGGCCGGGTTGATGGGAGAAAAAAATAAACTGGCTGTTAGGCGTTCAAACGATCTGTTTGCACCAGGCATTGGCCACATGTTGGCCAATGTCTGTTGTACCACCTGTCAATACTGACACATGGTGAAACTGTTCTTTATTTAAAAACAAATGACTCTGGTCGAACTATGAATGTGCAACCGCATGTACCAAATATGCAGCTGCCCATGTACATGGTGACCGCACATTATATTGAAACATTGCTAAGAACTGAAATGTCAGTGTTCAAACTTATCTGTGGGTATCACTATTTATCTGTACTAATCATCTTCCACTCAGATCAACTAAATGTATTTTTTCTGTACCAAATATATTCATCCTTAAAATATTTACGTATCTTAACTTCGCTTGAAACAGTGATATCTATAAAGCCATCTTCTAGCTATTTAGTGTAAGAAAAGTGGTTTAACTTAGAAAATCAGGGCTTCTGTGTCTGGTGGCTTTGCTTTTGCAATGTATGAAAGATATATTCCTGAGTGTTATATCGCTTGCCATCAAATTCTAATATCTTTTTATTCAAGCAATAGATGTTTATTTATAGCGCAAATGTTACCACACATTTTTCCTGGCCATGAAAATTTAATTGATCATTAAAGTGTGTTTCTGTGAAGCATGTCAGTAAATTGCACTCAACTTCGTCATTTACATTTGCAGGTGTAACAAACCTGTTGGAATTGTGGTCGAGATGGATCGAATTTTGCGTCCAGGAGGCTGGGCCATTATTCGTGAAAAACAAGAGATATTAAATCCTTTAGAAGCGATCCTGAGATCGTTGCATTGGGAGATCAGAATGACATTCTCCAAGGATAAGGAAGGAATCATATGTGCACAGAAGACAACATGGCGACCATGAATTATCTCATTCAGGCGAAAATATTTTTTTAAAAAAATTCAAGAGTGTGTTTTTTATGTACATAGAGAGGTTAATTTTTTTTTTTTCTCCCTCTTTTATGGATTGAGAGCCATACACACGGGGGATACTGGTACATGGACGAGTCACGAGCTTCTCCTGGACTTGAAATTGATTTAATTTACATCAATTGGAGAGATCATTTCCATGTTGGCAGATTTTGTATATTTATATTTTTTTGGGCCATCAGTGTTTTAAGGCCCTTTGATAAAAATATGTTGTACAACTGATTCAGGTAACTGAAACTGTGTTTCTCAAAACAATTGATTCTTGTAGAAGTGTGCCTCTTTCTTTTCTTTTTCTTACTTATCTGAAAAACACAATTTTTATTTTTATTTGTAATATGAGATTTGTATTACTATATCTGAACAGAATGTCCAAGTGTACATTCAAGAGTTACAAAAAGGAATTCAGGAAATTGTCAAACTCGATTCACAAGATAGCCCAAGATGTTTTTGTTTAGGAGATCCCCTTGTAGATTGTCACTGCTATAATTTCCCCCTCTTATCCTATAAGCAATTGTCCCAAAGTCTTTCAAACGAAAAAGTTATTAATTATTCACCTTAAAGTGTGGCCGGCCGTAGCTTTGAGAAAAAAATCTCACAATATCCAGGTGGGGATTACGATTCTGTTTTTTTTGAGAGGCTGTCGACAGCTCAGAAATGACCCTCTAAGCTGTGATTTGATTTGTAGCAAAATGAATCAGACCCAAGTTCAGAAACCCCAAAAATCCACACGAACTAGGTGGTCCGAGATTTCTTCACTTGCAGTGCAAAGAGGACAGGTATGATGTGGCACAAGTGCTTTTCAAAGAAGACGTGACAATGTATGTGCTTTATTGAGAAAAAATTGCTAAGCTAGGAAAGATTGTCTTTGGACTCGAATGGGCCTCCAAATCCAGTTAGTCCAAACAAGGGAAGGAGGAGAAAGTATCTTTGAAAAAAAACTCATTGTAATTGGACTTGCAAACAACCCTGTTCTACTTGGGGTCCGGATCAAAATATCTGACCTCGAACCCCTACCTTAAGATCTACCATTTTCCAACCTCAAATGATTGGTTGTCCATTCATTATTATCTCGTTATGAGCATCTGATGTGAGTGCATTGGATTTGAAAATATAATTCTAACAATCTCTACTTGGTATGGTGAATCTGAACTTTCTCTACTTGGTATGGTGAATCTAGACTTTCTCAATCTAGAAGCTTTTTGTTCATGTCTTCACCTTACTTTACGAAACTCCAACTCATGTATTTGAGAAATTTTTTATTTGGACTTTTACCCCCACTTGATTTATCAGATCCAGTGGTCTATGTATAACACAATTTGAAAAATTGAAAAAATTAAAGAGGAAAATGTTCTCCTATCTTTCCCCTTGATCATGTATTATTATATAGATTATGAGGGCCAATGGCAGACCACCATATGACATATTCATGAGCCATGTGACACACATGAGGTCATACACAATCTCTCTATTTAGTCATGTTTCTTCAAATCAAATTGACCGGGTCACAATGCAGTTAACCTATCCAAGTCAACTCTCATATATCACACTCTTCATCCTAACGGATTTTAAAAAGACCCAAATATGTTTGGTCCCATCCCATTGCTAAAAATGAGTTCAACAAAATAATATGAATAATGTAACCCATTTTTCTGTCTTAATTCCAGTCTATATATGTTTTGAATTTTTTAAAAAATAGTATACATCATACGTTTTTATGAAAAATGAATCATATATTCAAATGAATTGTACAGATCAATTAATAAAAAATGTAAATTTTTTTTTATATAAATATATAATTTGTTAATATAAGCATTTTCTATCGACGCATACGTGAATAGAATTATAATTTTAAAAAAAAATTATATAACAATAATCAAACAATATACAATTTTTACAAAGCATATACACATTAAATAAGAATATTAATTTAAAAAAATCAAAATATATGATAGAGAAATGTCCCATATGACAATACTCCTGTAATAAAAACCTTCCCCTCCCCCAAAACCCTCTGTCTCTAATCTCTCTCTCTTCAAAAAACCAAAAACCTGAACACCACCATCACCACATCAACGATTCCCTTAAGGGAAGGGCACAAACAAACCCTAAAATGGCCCTTGTGTCCCCCTCCCGCCTCGCCCTCCTCGCCCTCGTCTCCATCTCCGCCTTCTGCCTCTACAAGTCCCGCCGCCTCCGCCGCCAAAAGAAGCTCCTCCTCCTCTCCTCCTCCTCCCCAAACCCTAGCCGGGGCAAGATCTTCTTCGCTTCCGAGACCGGGACCTCCAAAACCCTAGCCTCCCGACTCTCCGCCTTCCTCCGCTCCGAGGGCCTGGACCTCGACCTCGTCGACCCGGCGGACTACGAGCCGGACGACCTCCTCAGGGAAACCCTTGTCGTGTTCGTCGCCTCCACGTGGGAGGACGGGGGGCCGCCGAGGAACGCGGGGTTCCTCGCGCGGTGGCTTGAGGACGGGTCCGCCGATTTCAGGGTGGGGTCCGCCGCCCTCGCGGAGTGCCGGTTCGCGGTGTTCGGGGTCGGGAGCCGGGCGTACGGGCTGCGGCGGTTCAACGCCTTCGCGAGGGACTTGTCGGGGTGGATGAGGGGGCTCGGGGCGGTAGAGGTGGTGCGGAGTGGGGAGGGGGATGTGGATGGTGGTGGGGTTGAGGTGGAGTTTGAGCGGTGGAGCCAGAGGTTGGTCGGGGTACTGAAAGGTGGGGTTTTGGATTCTGGGTTGGGTGTTGTGAGTGAGGCTGAGGGCTTTGAAGGTGACGAGGAAGAGGGCACGATTCCGAGGAGGATGTGGAGGCTGAGGAATCGGGGGTTGTTGATTTGGAGGATATCGCGGGGAAGGGTCCGTCGAGGAGATCTTCTTCAAGCGTGTTGAAATCGATGGTGTTGAATGGCGAGGAGAATGGGTTGAAGGAGATGGTAACTCCGGTTATCCGTACGAGCTTAGAAAAGCAGGTAATTTGGAATTCCTTTCATGTAGAGCATTTATATTGGTTATGTTAAATGCAATGTATTAATGGAGTTAGGAGCTTGAGCTCCGGGTTTTGTGTAACTTTAACTTGAGTGTCATGTATTTGGGCAGGGATATAAAATTATAGGTTCACATAGTGGTGTTAAGCTTTGTAGGTGGACCAAGTCACAGCTTCGAGGGCGAGGGGGTTGCTACAAGCATTCTTTCTATGGCATAGAGAGCCACAGGTTATGCATCTGTACCTTATATAATTTTCTAAATCTCTCTGTGCCCTCAGTAACTTGTTTTTCTGCCCATTTATTTTTTACACAACAATAGTTCTATATTTTGAGGTGCAATTTTGAAATGGAGGTTTAATTAAGTGAGGAAATCATGGTTATTTGGTCACTTAGGTTATTGCATAATTTTAAGTTCTTCATTTAATGGGGTGTGATTTTCTCGTTGACATTAGTATGGGCTAGCAGCAAATCTCTGATTAATTGGCAGGCTATGGTTGGGGAGGAGACTTGAATCAAATCAAACTATTAATCAACTCAATAAGACGTCACTACTGATTTTCACTAACTAGTTCAGAAATGCAAAATTAAGAATATATATGTATTTTAATTGGGTAAAATAAGCATAAATCTATGAACATAGGGAAAGATATATGGCCAGGCCACCACCCTTTAAATAAGAAATATGTTAGCTGCCTGAATTCCTCCATTCCCCTTCAAGACTGAGGCTGAATCTGGAGGCAATGAGATGGTTGAAGTGAATTTCCCTCCTGGTCGAGGTCTAAGAATCCCAGCTTGATTTAGAGGATCCGATGAGGATATGGTGATCTGGAAATTGAGGGAGGTGTTGAACTTCTTTGTGTAGCCTTTCTGCTCGTTGCCTAATAAAGATCTTGACTGAAATCTTCCCATTGTTCAATGCTCAGCTATCCACGCAGATTTGAGGAGCAACATAAGGATTTCATGTTGCTTCTTTTTCTTGACAAGTTCCTTATTGGAGTAAATACGAATATATAGGCACATGATGAAACATGCTTTGTGAGTTTAGAGCTTTGTGAAGATTGTTTCATCATCACAAAGCTCTATGTGAAGATCAGTTAGGAAGTGAAAGCTCGCAATAGATGTGGGATTGTGGGAATCTTGTAAAACACACACTCACTCTGTGGGGGATTGATTTTGGAAGGAAGAATAAGATTGAGGAAAAAAGTAGGTAGGAATGTTCACTTGATTCATTCCTCACAGGGTTTGTTTTGGTTTACAAGGAATGATAAATTTTCAAGATGAAGATGTCTTATGCATAGAAAACTGACATTGATCTTTCATTAGGGACTTCAGTTATGCTTAGAAGGTGATGTTTATGCCCTCCTACTTTTGGAGTTGTACCATATTGATTAGCAAGATTCAGGTGGTGTGCCCACCCTTTTTTATGCAAACTTCTGAAATGGAATATATAGTCTATCAAAAAAATACTACAAAGTATAAAATAAGTCAAGGAAATATAATAAGAGGAGATAGAGATGTGAATCATGTGATAGGAGAGGCCTTGCTTCCTCTCTAAGTTTCTTCTTCTTCTTTTGTGCAAATCGATTTTCATTAAGTATTTGTATGATAATGTAATTTCTGTTTTTCTGTGGGGTATTTTTTGGATCCTTCAACCCCCCCTCCCCCCTCCAAGTGTTGTCAATGTCATTCATCTTGAACCAGTCCGCCCTTTTCTGTTTTGATGATGCACAAAATTCTTGAACTGGTCCATTAACATGAGCGCTGCCCCCCCCCCCCCCCCCCCCAAAAAAAAAAAAAGAAAAAAAAAGGAGGGGTGGGCACATTTACATTTTATTAACATTTGATTCTGATGCATGCTTTTATACTTTCTAATGAATCAGATGCATGGAAGCAACCCCTAGTTTGGCATGCGCCAATAAATGTGTTTTCTGTTGGAGGCACCACACAAATCCTGTAGGAAAAAGCTGGAAGTGGAAGATGGATGATCCTCTTGAGATTGTAAATGCTGCAATTGACCAGCATAGAAAAATGATAAAGCAAATGAAGGGTGTCCCTGGTAGGTTTAATTTTGTTGTAGTTTAGCTTGTATTGAACTATTGACTTTGACTGCAGTAACTGATAGTCTGATAATGTAACATTGTGCTGCTAGCATCCATATTTTTTCTTGCCTTCTGTGTACAAGTTGATGATGTAATGAATACTGGTTGTTATACCTTCATTCTGAACAAAAGGAATGCCAGATAGCGAAGCATATGACCAACCAGTGTCTATTTAGATTATGAGGCTTTCTATTCTGAGCAGTTATTTGTTCTATTATGCAATCTGGCGAAACAATGCATAGCATACATGGTAAAGTGGACTTATGGTTGTTTTATGACTTGCAGGAGTGAATAATGAGCGATTATCTGAAGGTCTCGCTCCCAGGCATTGTGCATTGTCCCTGGTTGGTGAGCCCATCATGTACCCGGAGATAAATACACTAATTGATGAGCTGCACCGTAGGCGAATTTCATCTTTTCTCGTTACCAATGCTCAATTCCCTGAAAAGATAAGAGCGTTGAAGCCTGTTACCCAGGTATTCTGACTGCACCTTGAGATTGCAGTTTGACCTTGGAAATGAATACTTTGAAGTTAGAAGTAATTAATTGATTTTAGATAATATAGACAAAATTGATCTGTATCAAACCCTGCAGCTGTATGTCAGTGTCGATGCTGCTACAAAAGATAGCTTAAAGGCGATTGACCGACCACTCTTTGGAGATTTTTGGGAGCGATTTGTTGTAAGTTTTCTTTTCCTGATATTCAGATTACTTCTGAGAAGACTCGTGTTAGGGTTTTTTGAGTGTGTGTGATATTGCGATAGGATTTATCTAAGTGCATCCTTTTCTTAAAGCTCTATATAACCAGATCTGCTGAGTTATCGGAACAAGTATCCTAAGTACATGAATAGTTTTACACTATATGCTGTGAACCACCGAACCTTAATAATAACAAGTAGTCAAGACCATATCGTAGATCGTCTCATTATGCAAACCAATTTTTCTTCTGCTGAAGCTTTAAAAAACAAGTATGGTGTTCATTTTCTGACAAGAGTAAAATGACTCCCTATGATTTGCAAGCCTTCTTCAAATTAGAGCTTGTGTTTTAGTAGGCCCCTCATCTACTTATTATGTTTGATGTGTTTTATGTTTTCTTTTGGAATTTTTGCCCAAATTTTAATAATAGTGCACTGGTACACATTGTCATTCATGTCATCATTCTTGCAGCCCTAATTAAGCATGCGATTTCTCTAATCGCATATATACTTGGTTAGGTGAGTATATATTTATTAGGGAAATGCAAAAAGGGTATGTATTCAATTCCTTTGAGTATATACTTCATTTTTTGTCAGTATTTACCTTTAAATAAAATTGAAAATGTGTTATGACTGTAAGAGGACTGTAGGAATGACTGTCCCCAACATATTCCTTAATGATACATTAGTGGTAGAATTCCCATCACTTTGTCAAAAATAGAAAAGCTTCTTCAAAGTATTTCATTTGCTTGTCTAAAGATCTTTTCTTTCATTTAGTTGTATGTCAAACTTTCTTAAAAACTGCCCCAGTGAGTGTATTAATTTTTTTACACTTGTAATATATAGACTGGCACTCGTAGAATAGGAGGATTAGCTGAGATTTTTTCCCGACAAGATACCACATAAGATATTTATTCTCTTTCTAGTGAGTTATATCATCTAAGAATCTTCCAGTTTGTACCTGGTATTTTGCGTTCGGCCATGAGATTATGCAGAGATACTTTTCCTACTTTTACAACTTTGACCCGAGTAATGTGTTGCGCAATAATAGTCCATACTTTTTGTAATACATCCTTGCCTACTTGACTTGGATTTTATAGAGTTTTCCCAACCATGTCATTGTCATCTTTCAGTTATTTATTTTGCTTTATCAACATTGCAAACGCCAAGGTTTTTGAGGTGTAGCTATTACAATGTTAAGGTCAAACCAGTAAAAACAACAAAGCTGATATGGGTTGCCTTGGTATCACTGCCTCACTAATGACCTTAATATTTAATCTTTACAATAATTACATACAGGGCTTCTGATTTTGTTTATATGCAAAATGAGAGAGTTGTACTTCAATTGAATCTTAGTTTATCATGAATAATTGGTGTTGAGTTTCCTTGTACCTTATATTCAACTCATGAGTCCCGCTATGTAATGTATTTATTGCATTACTTGACAGGATTCCCTGAAGGCTCTGTATGAGAAAGAACAGCGGACTGTTTATCGTTTGACATTAGTCAAAGGCTGGAATGCAGAAGATATAGATGCATATTCAAGCTTGCTTGGTGTGGGTAATCCTGATCTAGTCGAAATCAAGGGTGTCACCTACTGTGGATCGTAAGCTGCTTCTCCGCATTCATGTCAAGTTATTATAGTGTCTTGGTTCAGCTGCTTGATCCCAATGTATTAATAAAAAAAACAAAAAAACAATTCTGGGCAATTTTATTTCAGATCTGCCACTTCAAAGCTAACGATGGAGAATGTCCCATGGCATGCTGATGTCAGAGCATTCTCTGAGGCATTGGCCCTCAAAAGCAATGGAGAGTACGAAGTTGCTTGTGAGCATGTCCACTCATGTTGTGTACTTTTGGCAAAAGTCACCAAGTATAAAGTAAATGGTAGATGGCATACATGGATAGATTATGACAAATTCCATGACCTGGTAATTTCACTCCATCTCTTAGTCATATCACTCAGTTTTCACTTGGCAGCTTTCAAAATATTGTATTAGTTGATGGTAACTGATGTGCATCTTCATTGATCATATAGGTGGCATCTGGGAAGCCTTTTAGCAGTGAAGACTACATGGCTCCCACACCATTATGGGCCGTCTACGGTGCGGAGGAGGGTGGTTTTGACCCTGACCAGTCTCGTTATAAAAAGGAACGACGCCACGGAGCAGCTGCCCTTCAGACTTAGCATTGAAAGCCGTTTCCTTTCCTAACTGGAGGTTATACACAAAGAAATCTTGTGTGTAGTAAGTATCATCTTAACTTTTTACATGATATGGATTGTGCACCTGCTTCCAAACGTGAAATTGAGATGCTCTGTTTCATTTGGTGGGGAGGGTGGCTCTGTTACTTGGCCTAAAATTTTGCAATGAATGGATGCAGGGATCTGTACAAAGATTCTGAGTGGAAGGGCGGTCCCCAACCCTACCCAGGTTTAGTTTGAGGTAGGCTGTATTCGCTTTTTTTTTGGTTAGGTAATTGGGGAACTTTTGGGAGATACCAGTGGTCCATGCAAGATGAGAGTTCTGGTATTTTGTTTTATAATTGCAATTTTGACAAGGGGGCTCTTCCTAAGTCTTATGTGTTAAAATATCTCCTTTGTCTATGATTTTGAGACAATATTTCACCCTCACTGTGCACACACTGAATCTCTCTAAATGCTCCATGTGATGTGTGCCAGTACAGTGGCTTCAATAGAAAACAACCTAGAAAAGGGGGATAAAGGAAGCATAGGGAGAGATTATTTGTGTGATATTTCATCCCTATTAAATACTGTCATGTAGACAGTATAAAAGGGGCTTAATCTCCATATGGCCAATAGACTAATCTAACTCGAATGTGGTGTGCTTCTCTTTCTCTACAAAATTTTTCAATTTTCTCGTGCATGAAATCATTGTATATATTTTGACACCTTGTTTGAGAACCATCTCATCCTCAACTTTTTAGAGACAGCAATGCTTTTGAGGGGTCAAACTGATGCTGATCAGAGACCTTGGCCCACAGACTTAGGGAGGAGGATCTCTGTTGGTGAAGGCACAAGAGGGTCTGGGGAACTGAGCACCAACTGAAGAAAGTGCCATTGAAGGAGACAATGCATCTGAAGTTGGAGTTGGTTCTATAAGCTGCAGGTAGATTAACTGACATTTTATGCCACTCCAGATTTGCTCAAGTTTGTCACACTCAAATTTGGATGTACAAGGTCAACACATAGATGGTAATGCACATTACCATTTTGATGCCTCTTCCTCTCCAACCGGGGGGGGGGGGGGGGGGGGGGGGGCATTCTAACCTGGTTCAACAAGCAGCTTTTATGAAACTATGCAATGCTTTGGTCTTAAATACACATGTTATTGGAAGCATAAGATCAACTCCTTATGAAGCTGAAGGACTATTTGAGAAGTTTGGACTCTGTTACGACAAGATAGCCATCATGGGGGGGGGGGGGGGGGGGGGGGGGGCGCATTTCTAACCTGGTTCAACAAGTAGCTTTTATGAAACTATGCAATGCTTTGGTCTTAAATACGCATGTTATTGGAAGCATAAGATCAACTCCTTATGAAGCTGAAGGACTATTTGAGAAGTTTGGACTCTGTTACGACAAGATAGCCATCATGGTGTGTAAGAATGGCTGAAATTCTAGCCAGGACTGCCTAGAAGATGTGGCATCCATTATAGGCTAACAATGGGAGCCTTTGTTCAAGCTGGAAGGATGCCCATGTAGACAGACTGAAGAACAAAGCAACTACCTTTGCCAGGATATGGTATAAAAAGAATGATCAGGGGAACACAGACGCTCCTCGTTGGTAAATTAGAGTACCTATGGAGAAGAGAGACCAAGAACAAGAATTGTGCCTCCACAATTCTTAATTACCAAAGGGGAAAAAAGAAGAAAGAATTGCAACATCCAGAATAATTACGTTTGGAAACTTTTATTCATGTCTATTTTTGAACATTTTAAATAAAATTTCTCGTTCCATAAAATCTATCAGAACTGAAAAAAGAAACTCTCATTTGAATCTGAGTTATCATGCAATAATATCATAATCAATTCCATGTGAACAATTACATACCCTTCGTGTTTATGCGTACGAGTGCAGACTGTTATACTGAGTGTTCCATTCCCTAACCTATTATATATTAGGTTAAAAATATAAAAGATTTGCATTTGAATTCATCTTTTGTAAACATCTGCACTTTGGTAAATATATTTATTCAAAAAAATATATTTCAAAACGGACCACGAAAGTGATATAAGTAGGTTCATCTAATTCATCCAACTTAACCATATACAAGCACTATCAAATGGCTTGCTTTTTTACGTTGCTCTCTGCTCTGCACAGTTCAATTGTCTATCAAAAAAAAAAAAAAAAAGCTGTAAAATATTGTGCCGACCCCTTTGACTTTTCATGAACTCTGTCTTCATGGAACACTTTTTACTGCATCAATACATCTCTTTATAAAATATGCATGTATTTTAATAGAAGAATGTATGATTTTTTTTTAAAAAAAAGAAAAAATTGTTTTTCTTAGAAAACACAAGAACAATAAGAACAGATTCATTACAAGTGGTGTGAGGAATTGTTTGAGATTATTCTGGGCTGGACAACTCTTTTCTACCGTGTCTTAAAGTCTTAATGGTGCTCATTGGTTGAGTCTGTTTTTTCTATCCAACTTCTCTTTTATATCTTCTCTTCTTCTCATCACTAATTCATGGTGTATTTTAAAATTGAATAGATATCTCAAACGTTAGCAAATAAAAAATAAAAAAAAATCATCAGTCACGACACCCAAACAATGAAATATTTTAAAAAGAGTTGCGTTTCCGAGTGAATGAATACTGAAATACAATTCAAAATCTCCCTATTATAATTTTCAATTCGAAATCAATATAAAGGAACAGCCAAACCCAAACAAGCATCAACTGCTCTTGCAAGGCCTTCCTTTTCGCCTTCCCCCGCTTTTGGGATTCTTCTCAGCAGCAGCCGAGGAATTCGTCTCCTTCTCCTCTTCCGATCCTTCGGTCCTCGGCTTCTTCGTCTCCACCACCTCCTCCTCCTCTTCCTCCGTCGTCTTCGGCTCCACCACCACCTTGCGCGGCCTCCCGCGCTTCCTCCCCTGCTTCGGCTGTGGCTTCTCCTCCTCGGACGCCGACGACGATGACGACCCTCTCTTCGTCTTCTTCTTGGGTTTCTTCTTCTTCTTCGTATTGCCCATATCGAATCCTATCGATTTTGGCTTTTGGGGTACTGTTTTTGTATTTATTAATTTATATATATATTTATATGGGTCACCGAAGAATCGATTGTCTCTGTCGATTCAAAAAGTAAAGGCAGAGTTTTATTTAAAATATAAAAAATAAAATTTCAATACAAGGGGCCAGAACCAGATGCCATCTTAACTTTTTATTTATTACTGCGTGCTATGGGAACATGTATACTCACACCAAGAAATTATAACCCCACCCTAAATAAAATATTAAAAATTCTGTTGTTGTTTTTTTTTTTTTTTTTTTCTTTTTTGAATAAAGAAACATTGTCAATCCGGCTATCCCACCCCACAACCTCCTCTTCGTCGCCCTCCTCCCTAGCAACCTTCACATCACCCTTCTCGTTGCGGCAATCCTCCTCACTTCGCCATCCCCGACCCACTCCTCTTTCGGTAGATCCATGTCGGGTGTTTGATCGACCCTCCTCGACCGCCCCCCATTCAAAACCCTAACCGACTCTTTCATCAACTCCATCCTCCCCCCTCCCATCCACCACTACCCCTTCTTCGATGCTGACGACGCCTCCGACGAATTCTCCAACACCAGCTTCGGCAGTGACATCTCCGACAAGCTCCAGCACCTCGCTTCCCATCCCCCTTTCCTCCCCCCCACCAGGTCTTCCCTTCGCCTGATGGCATTGTTGAGCAGGTCACAGTCACATTCCTGGCCGAGCTCAGTTCGACGATCACCATGTGCGTAAACAAGTTCACGTCGCCGCCGTTGGAGTCCAAGCGTCTTGCAGCAGCGATGCTCTGCCCCTCGCAAGGTTGGGAAGAAAACAAGCGCGGGGAGAAGGAGAAAAACAAAGAGAGAAGTGTAAAATGGATGGAGCGGGTTTCACTGTGAGGTTTCATATATATATATATATATATATATATATGAGACTTGATACGCTGCGGACCCTGGACTTCTATTGAGATCATCAGTTCACCCACTTCTATTTTTGAATGACAATTGTTTTTTTCTTTCTACGAAACCTATATGGTGGTTCCACGTATACTGTCTAATCATATCTGTATTGTGAATGATGTCCATTGAAATCATAATCTCTTTACTACAATAATATCAAAATTTGCTTTTATCACTAGGAATACTATTCTAAAATTAAACATATAAATAAAATGTAGTAAATACTGGGGGAGGTTGTCAATTTTCACCCATTTTCCATTGAGTGAGTGGCTTTCTATTTTGAACAAAGAACTTCGTAATGCTATTTGCATACAGTTTTTTGTGTGTGCTTGACTACATGTTGCTTCTATATGCTGTCGTATGAGGTAAAGATGATTTTAAGTGCATGACAAGCTGCTTCTGTTTTTTTTTTTTTTTTTGTCAAATTTAAGTTCATATTTGATGGAGTTGTGAATTTATTTTATCTATTATATACTTAAAAGAAATTCGACAATATGAGGGAAGTATTATCCGCAAAATGCATCACTTTCTGCAAATTTCGATGTGGATGTCCCATCCAATCATTCATTCTTTATCAACTCCTTTGTTATGTAAATTAGATTGTGTGACTTGACTGTGCCTTGTAACTATACTTGCAGCTAAGCTTAGGAATGTAAAACAAAAACTGGACTCTGGTATACTTGGCTCCTTTTTCGTGCCACTCAAGTGCAAGGAGATCCAAAATTCAAAGCTGAAAGCTCAGTGGGAAGTTGACTTTGGTAAGAGCTGTGTCAATCCATTACCTTTCTCCAAAGAAGTTTCTTATACTAGAGTCCTCTGGAGATCTGCATCTCTTGAGTTTGCGTGATACTGGCACCGTCTCATAAGCTAGTTACCAGTTATGCACATCATTCATCAATGCTTTTATGAGGCAATAGGAATACACAACAAAAGTGTAGATGCTAGTTGCCCTTCCTGATATCCCTACAAGTATTGATAATTAATGATTTTATTATGTGGAATTACTCTTCTGGTTTTAGTTTTACATTCAGTTTACTGTAATTTTGCAGGACACAAATTATTTGGATCTCTGATGTATCTCATTCAGTACATATTGCATCACTGGTGGATGATCTTCCTGATGATGATGAAAATGAAAAAGTCATTCAAATATCAGGTATTGACAAACCCTAGTCATGATACATCAATAGTATGACATTATTTCTCTTCTTTTTTTATTGCACACGTATAGCTATCCACAAAAATTATGGAACCAACACTCAAGAGTCAAGAATATATGGAGAAATAAGTGAGAACTACTGAACTAGAGAGTAAACAAAATTCCAAAGGCTGGATATGAAGTTTGTGTTGAAAAATTCATGTTTACTACATCAAGACCCACATACTCCAAAAAAAAAAAAACACACACACACAAACTAAAAGTCTGATCACAAGCTCCTGTGTGACTCTAACGAGTGAGAGAGATCGGACAAGACTCTGACAACATGTAAAAGTACTGCATACCCTATAAACAAAATAATAAAAATAATAACAGTGAATTTTAATGGACTCCCACACCTGAGAGAACCCATCCTGTCCTCAATCACCGTCACTGATGTCAGTATCCAGAACACGACACCCAAGACGAATCCGATTTCAGAGATTAGGATATGAAATTTTAAAAATCTGGTGCTGAAGGAGTCAGATTTTTCAACTGATACTGTAATCAAGCTAGAAAATATGATGAAGGTGGATGATAAGAACATATAGAGGAGGAGATAACTCGGGATATAGGGCGCCGCTTGACATTCAGGCACCAAGCTGCGTGTGATAGCTATAGTGAGTGCAAATGCTACAAATGAGATTGTCCCAAATATCGCATTTGCCTTTTGGATACTCCTAATTGTAGGAAGATAGGGGGTGCTAACGGACCTAGAAAGAAATAACAAAACCATTAGTAAAGCCATTGTTATTATCATAAAAAAAAAATTCACAGGTGGGAGACTTACGTTTGAATTCCTGCCATGGATGGGTTCTTTGAGGCACTGTAACGAGCAAAATACAGAATTAGAATAAAAAATATATCTGCCTATATGAATCAACAGCAGCAATGACACGAGGAGAAGTAATTTCATCCAGACAAGTAATTTTGTTATCATCCACCATGTAGAACTTTGTAAAAAATTGCATATAACCCTCTGGAAGTTCTTTGACATCTAGATTAACTTCTCATTCTTAGAAAATTCATATAACCCCTAATTGTTTTTAACCATTTGAGTTAATTAGTTGTTTATTTTTTAAGAAATACCAAGAATATTCCATAACTTAATGGAGACGTGAAAATATATATCGCATAACCCCCTGTTCTTTTGAAAGCGGAACTCGATGTGGCGTGCGTGTGCAAGCGACCAAGGCTTGGATGATGAGGAGGGGCTCCCGGAAGAGGTTGTTGTATGAGGTGTGGTTTGGGGGTAGTGTAGATGGTGGTAATGGATGAGGCAGTCAAGGAAACCTTCATGGGTTGTGGGTTGTGTTTTGAGAAGCAAAAAAATGATGGTATGAAAGGAGGGAATGGATGAAAGAGATGAGGTAATACAGAAATTTATTTATGTAGGGTTAACTAATTAGACTTAGGTTTGAGGGCGTTAACTGCAGGGGATGAATCGATTAAAGCCATAAAATTAGTGGGTTATTTGGATTTTCTAAAAAATAAAGGGTCGAACTGAATATAGACAAACTTTGAGGGGGCTATATCTATGTTTCCCTAAAATTTTAGGTTTGTCCAGTATTCCGGAGAACCCAGTCTCTCCCTCCCTAACTATGTATTTTTTTTACATAGTCTTAATTAAAATTAATCTATTTAATTTAGAACCAATTTTATTAACGACATTGGTTTATATATATATATATATATATATATATATATATATATATATATATATATATATATATTAAAAAACTAATATATGCAATATTAAATATAAATTATTTTTTCTATATAATATATTTTTCATATAGATAATTTTATTATATTTATTTACATAATATAAATTAGAAATCCATATTTCTAATTATAAATTATTTTCTCTCTCTGAATGATGTGAATAACATACTACAAAATCCATATTTCAAGTTTAATTAATTAAACAATGATCATATTACAAGAAATAAACATGCAGAAAACAACAGGCATCTGTATTCCCTAAAAATAAGAAAAGCATAATCCACAACTCAACACGAATAAACTTAATTAATACGATTATTTTGTTGTGCACTTTGTCATGCATGTACGGACATAAAGATTTAGGTAGTATATATAAACAGGTTTTATGTATGCATGCATACTATTGAAAAACATATTATTTATTATTTTATTATTACAAATAATCTATTTATTTATATACTATCAAAATGTTAATTAATGAACAAATTGTCATTCTGCTAATTTTAAAAATCAAAATAAATTTATCCAGAGTGGATTTTCTAACCAATAATTAAGAATGATAAAAGTAACCTTATATATAGTATCTTCTATAATGTAAAAAATAAAGCATAATAATATAATTGATTTATTATTCTTTTCAAATTGTATATGTGCCTCTCTCCTCCTCCCCCTCCCCCCTTTTATTTTCATGAATTAAGAGTGAGGGGGTTTTACAATAATGGTAGGCTTTAGCCATCGATTTAATAAAACGGAGAAGAATTTACATGCATTAACCAAATAAATGGGTTTTTAATTAAAAAAGAATCACCAATATATATAGATCATAAAATAAAAGAAGACTAGTAAATGGAATACCAGATGGAGTAACTACATCTCCGGTAGATCTCAAACCATTCAAGAATTTACATGCATTAACCAAATAAATGGGTTTTTAATTAAAAAAGAATCACCAATATATATAGATCATAAAATAAAAGAAGACTAGTAAATGGAATAGCAGATGGAGGTACCAGATGGAGGGGGAGGGAGAAGCCACAGGAGGGAGAGAGAGAGAGAGGCTGTGGAGTTTGGTAGCTAGAGGTGACGATGGAGGAGCTTCTTGCTGTATATATATATATGCGCATAGCATCATGTTAATTGGTTGACAATTTTCATAAACATAGAGGGTATAAATGGAAGAGACTTGTTTGGACCAATTAAATTAAGTCATTTCCATGTTTAACTTATCGGCTTGTAGAAAAAGTGTTGGAGTTGCAAAACTGATTTGATCCTTGAAGAAGATTCAGACTTTCTTATAGCCCTTCCCAAGCTTCCACCGAGGCACTGAATGGGAAATATCCAAATAATCCCCTGCAAACTCCTTAAAATCCATATAACCCCCTGGCTTTTCCTCAAGTTCATATAACCCCTAAAAACACCTATGTAAATCTAAATAACCCCTTGAATTAAACTCCCGTTGACAAATGAAAAATATTCTGCAAATATTTTGTTTGGTTATATCCTAGACAAAAACATGGTATATCAGAAACCCTTTGCATGTAATTTGTTAAAAATGCAAATTTTTTTTGGAAATATCGATTTTACCATTCTGAATAGATTATAAAACCCTATATGGATGAATAAAACCATCATTTACAAAGTATTTTTTGCATTTTGAAGCCATTGTAGAAGTTTTTTTTTATATATAATGGGTTTTTAGAATCTATCAACTGAAACTTAACACGGGGGGTTATTTGGATTTACATTGATGTTTGTAGGGAATTTTATGGACTTCAAGAAAATTCAGAGGGTTATATGGATTTCGCATAATATACAAGGGTTATATGGATTTTTTTTCCTTCTTTTTAAGGTTTGTATATAAATGGAGTTAACCCAAAAAAAAAAATACATGGTAAAAGTTTTTAAATAAAGCACAATTTATTTTAAAAGTAATTAATATAGATGTATATATTCATTTAACACAGTAAAAGAATAATAAAGAGATTCGATATGCATTAAGATGTCATGAGTACTCTCCATTACGTGAAGAAACAAATAAGCACTCGATGCATAAACAAACGCATTACAGAAAAAGAAATGTTCTAGAAGAGAAAATTGAATGGTGTAACAGAAAACAGAAAATAGAAAGCCTCTATATGTGGAGAAGCTTTGTGACCAAGGTCTTCCTTTAAAGATATACTGAGTCGAATTCAAATATAAGCCTTCTTTTAAAAATCAAAACTTGTGTAACAA
Organism: Acorus gramineus; assembly: GCA_030737835.1. Lineage (NCBI taxonomy): Eukaryota > Viridiplantae > Streptophyta > Magnoliopsida > Acorales > Acoraceae > Acorus > Acorus gramineus. Next base: position 23,680,654 of record CM060849.1, read on the forward strand.
TTCTGTTGTCACTCAAAAAAAAAACAAACATACAAAACACGCTTCACGATGTTTTACTTCATCAAATAATTTTTTCCTAATACAAAGTATAATATTCATGTTGTTGTTTTTCTAAAAATATTCATGTGTGTCATATATACTGATTTTAAAATCAGTTGCAAATGAATAAAAACACATTTCCTCCTCTATGAATATTGTAATTGGGCATTTGGAATATGTCATGATGAGTATGAAATACGTACTGTTTATTACAATTTAGAGGCATAATGGTTCTAAATATAACAATGAAAAAAATAGTTATTGCAACTTAAATAACCCCCTAATAAATTTTTTTGGTTTAGATAATCAAATTGATACATTATTAATGCTAATCAACTTGATAACCCGTGAAAATTGTGTTCAAGGATATTCATGTGAAAACACGTTAGTGCATTTAAAGGGAAAATATACAGTTACATAAAAATTAAATGCACATATAAATAGTTTGTTTGATAGGATTTCAAAATATGTTTTTATAATGAAAATACACAATTTTCTAATTTTAAGGGGATTTACTGATTTTACATGGAGCACCTTTCTGATTTTCATAAATTTTCGGGGAGTTACATCGAATTTTTTTTTTTTTTTTTTAATGTTGGTGAGTATTGGATAACAGAATAATTTTAAGGAAAAAAAGGCATTTTTTTGTCATCGAAAACACTAAATCGAATTTTTTATATTTTGTAAGGACTTATTTGAATGCCATTTATTAGAACTCTATTTAATAAAGGAATATTCCATGTAAATTGATGATAATTTGATTGAGGGACTAAATTCGTTAACCATACATATTTTTTGAGGACCTATGATAATTTTTCAATTTTACAGGGATTAAAACCAATTTAACTAACGTTTCAGGGAGTTATATTGATTTTTTAAAAAATATAATACAATAATAGGTTAAAAATTTTGAATTATGATTCATTATACAAGATAATAGAGTCGGAAACCTATATTATATAAAAATATATAATTTTATGATATATATTAGATTCAAATATTTTCATTGAATACGTGGTTATCTGTATCTGCATTTCAGACAAAGCATAAATCTAATGATAAAAAATATAATAATCTAAAATGTGTTCAAACTTTTTATTATATTTTTATGATGATAAATCTTTCATCCCATTTTGGTAGTGACATAAGCTGTTATTCTCTAGACAATTATTCCAGTAATGAAAAATAATTAGTCAGTTTCTGTTTGGTTGTGTTTTTATTTATTTTCACCGAGAAATGTAATAATAATTTTTTTTTGTTTGGTTGATAATGAATAAGTTGTTGATAAAAAAATAATTAAGATTTGAACAAAAAATTATAAAAGGATCTTTTGTGGATCACCCTCATCCCGTCCATCAATGCTCGAGGTCTCAATAGGCCAACGATCTACACCAACCAGTTAGACAAATAGCGAAGCAGACCGATCGGATAACCCAAAACCAGTTAACCATATTTTTCCCCTCCAGTTATGTTTTGTAAAAATACAAAGTCAACGTATTCAACGTTGTGATAGTCATCTTATTAACAAGTATACACATTATTATATAATGATTCCCCACACAATTTAGTGTAGTAGATATTTTCACTTTTTTAAAAAATTGTTATTTCATTTTAAAAAGAATAGAAAAAAAGTGTGGAATGTATTTTTGGGATATTTTGAGTTACGTAGTATACACATTATTATATAATGATTCCCCACACAATTTAGTGTAGTAAATATTTTCACTTTTTTACAAAATTGTTATTTCATTTTAAAAAAAAATAGAAAAAAAAGTGTGGACTGTATTTTTGGACTTTTTTGAGTCTTACATTTTGCATTTGAAAGGAATATGGACCGTATTTTAAGCTATGGTAAGATGGAAGATGTCCAAAACCCAAAACTTTAAGCCCTGTTTTGGTTGGTGGTATATTGGGGGATCTGATTCTATCCTAGAATTAGCATGAAATTATGAGATTAAACATATTCGGTTGGTGGTAATTTTACATAAACTGTGGGTTCTAGTAGATCAAATCAAGTGAAATAATTTGGTAGAATCAAAATACCTTCAAATTGATGGGATTCTGAGAATCCTAATGAATTCTACCTGTATTAATAACATGATTTAAAATTATATATGATTTATATCCTTGATTGAACATTTTATTCTCCTCCTTTTATTTTCTCTAATCGGATCACATTACTAATAAACAAATTTATATTGAGTGGGTTAAAAAAGGACGATTTATTTTTAAAAAATGATCAATGTTCACCAAACTGTTCATGAGATAAAAATAAATTATCGAATTATTTGTACTTATCAACCTATTTCATGAGGTTTTTTTTATTGTTTAAAATTTGGCTTTGAATTCTGTTTCGACCTTCGATTTTAGTTTCACTTTCAATTTTAAAATTAGTTGTCGTTTTAGTTTTGGCTTTGATTTCAATGAATATATCTGTATGAATTCTGTATTTGGATTCAGATTCGAATTCAAGTTTCATATTCAGTTTTGACTTTGATTTAGATTCCAGTTTTAGTTTTGTTAAAATAATAATAAACAAATTTATCTATATTTTGTTTTCGTCTTCATGTTAGGATCCCGATTCTATTTATAAAAATAATAAATTACTAACTAGTTATTAATGTTGGGATTATATTTTGATATAGTGAATTGTTGTCCCTTGAATGTAAGCTTAAGCCAAACCGCATTAAATTTGATGTTTCTTTGTAGTTGCTTACTTTTATATTGTTTCTGATTGTATAGGTGATTGATTAGGGCAATGCATAATATTATTCTATGTTTGTATTATTTATTTCACACAAATAAATTTATTCAGGAAACCAATGGAGGGGTTCAATTTTCGGTCCGGGTCGCACCACCAGCAAAAGGGGGGTATCCAATCTGCATCGTGAGGAGGGACCTGCAAAAAAGAGAGGGGAGACTCCCCGACACTCAAATTAATGTAAAATCCCTACTTCAATTCACATATGCATTGAATTAACAAACCCACCCTCTAAAGCCATAGTTCGGTTTTGCTGCCGGTTATCAGAAATAAGATTGATTTTTCTGACATCTAGTTCTGTCAACCAGCGGCTTTCTATGGCCGTCACCTATTGCCGATCATTGACCTTTAATCTGGGTTGTTATTTTGAACATTCTTGTAGGTGCCTTTTTTTTTTGGGCCCGATGATACCATGTCATGTGTCTGATCTTTTCAATGTCTCATGAATCCACGATCCGCACTTACTTTCAATGTACTGAACATGTTGATGTATTAAACAAGTTGAGGTTGAAGTGGTCACAAACAAGTTTATACTTCTCTATGTTTATGTATATGTAATATGAGAATTAATTTGATCTTTCATTAAAGTTCTGTGTATACTTGGAATCTTAAAGGGAATAAAAGAGGCATGAATGAAAGATGTTTATGTTTTTTCATAGTTTTTAAAGGGCAACATGATCCTTTATTTGATTTCTTTAAAAAGGACAAAATGAAATGTAAGTTATCAATCACATTGAATGATTGAATTATTTTTGAACAAAACACAATCTGCGAAGTGAAGCGTGATCAATTTAGAATTCGAGTATCACTGTTACACAACAATATATATTACAAACTGTTCTCATCTTTGTTTTAAAAACAAGTACCCATGATCAGGCAATACATGAAAGACTACTTAAAATGTAGATCTAAAATAGCAAAGTTGACATCCAATGACTCTCAAGTCTTTCCATTCTAAATTCTATAGCCGCCGTTCGAATCATCTTGTACATTAGCCTCCTTGGCATCCCGTACCTTCTTCGTGGAACAAATTGGCTCTGTAATTTGATAAGTTATCAACATAAATAAAATGCAAACCGACACTGTAATAAACTACTTATGCCACACGAGTAATAGGAAGATATCACACATATTCCAGTTTTTTACCAATTGAGCTATTAGAACTAAGGGTGGTAAACGAGCCGAACGAGTCGAGCCTTGACCTGCTCAGGCTCGGCTTGTTTAGTATCAGGTTCCGCTTGGGCTCGGCTCGACTCGGAAACGAGCTTCATTTTGTGTTTAAGCTCGGCTCGTTGGGCTCGTGAAAAGCTCGGTTAAAACTCGACTTGGCTCGTTTGTTAAACAAGCCAAGCTGAAGCTCGAATCAAGGCTCGGCTCGGGCTCGTTTAGTTAAAAAAAATCTTGTTTAGCATTTGAGAAGTCACATTTCATAAATCTCAACACCTTATACATGTGAAAGTAACATAAGTTCAGGTTCGGGCTAGGCTCGTTAACCTTTTTTTAGTTAAGTAAACGAGCTCGGGCTCGGCTCGTTTACAAACCGAGCTTTAAAAATTGTTCAAGCTCAACTCGTTTATCTAATCGAACGAGCCTGAACGAGCTTTAACCAAATCGAGCCCGAGCTGCTCGGCTCGTTTACTAGCCCTAATTAGAACCAATATATATATATATATATATATATATATATATATATATATATATATATATATAAAATATGTCAGATACAAATATTTTTTTCTTTTCATATCAGATACATTGATACCCATCCCCACTCATTTTGGATCTTCAAATATCAGATATTTCTGACTTTTCATATATGAATTCGAATAGGATTTGAATTTTTTTAAAGATAATTGGCATGCTTATTCGAAATGAGAGGATACAATCCTTGATCCCACACTCTTGGGATTTGACATACATACCCCCGCAAAATATACATATTATCTGATCTCCCTCGCAATAATATTTTTCCTATTTAACGGTAGAGAAGCATTAAATAGTAATTTAAATGTTTTTCAATATTACTTTTCTGAAAGGGTCCCATTGTTTTATCATGCAAGGACTTCAACACACTTTTTACTCTTTTTTTTCAAGGCGTCATTGGTGTTCCGTTTGTGTGCGTACGTGGTGATATATTATTGGCTGGGTTCCTATTTCCTGTTTCCATTAGATACAGGTGATCCGAGCTCACCTATCTACAACAATCGCAGCGTTGTGTACCGTCCGATTCGGTTTTTTTTGGTGGTCCCCGCACACGTCATCCACCGTTCTGAATCCTGGAGAGATCCCCTTCGGTGCCGACAGAGGCAACTCCCACGTGATCATGCGGGTTCGGGTCCAGAGAATATGAACCGTTGATATTTTACGTCCATCCAACCCTCACCGTTGGCTCCAGAGTAGGCCTGTCAACGGGTCGGATCTGGATCGGGTTGGGGTGGATCTGGACCCGACCCGTTTGATTGTCGGATCCTTTAGGTCGGGTGGATCCATTAACAGGTTCAAGTCAGACAAAAGAGAAGTTCAGAAACTTTTCAAGGGCTTAGAATAACTTCATTTAGAGTATAATGTATTATAAATAACTTCATTTTTAAATGTTTTATGAGAGAACATTTTGAATACGGTTTGGATTATTATGCTTTTACTTGAAGTCAAAAGGTTGTAAAAATATTTCAAATGTTTAAAATTTTAAATAATTATTTAATATTTAGTTATAAATGTTTGGTTGAATCATGAGTGTTAGGTTGGATCATAAATAAAAAAATTACATAATATTTGGGTTGGGTCAATCGGGTCCAACGGGTCCATAGGATCGGGTCGGGGTGGACCCAGACCCGACCCATTTTGATTGTCGGGTCCTTCGGATCGGGTATTTACACCTTTTATCGGGTCAAATTCAGGTCAGGTCCGGGTCGACCCACGACCCATTGACAGGCCTATTCTAGAAGAGGGCATTGGTGGTGCCGTGGATTGGGCGGAGGAGGCCAGGGCGGTGATCAAACTCTAACCCCTCTCTCTTTCTCTCTCTCTCTCTCCCATCCTCTTTACTTTTCTCATTGAAGTACACATCGCTATAATGAAACATATACGGAAGTACAATAATATATTTTAAAAAAAATGAAAAATTTTCATTCCATACATTATGATAAAAACTCATATACTTTGATAACTAGGGTTACAAAACGAACTGAGTGTATCAGCACTCAAAATAATTTTTTTTTATTTTTAATTTTAAACTTAATGGGGATAGTCAATTAGAATTTTCATGGACAAAATGTTCATGTTCATGGATTTGTAAATCACTAAATCATGTGTTGTTTAATCAGGACATTAGTTTGTGGACAAAAAATCACGCGTTATTTGATTGAGGCATCAATTCAGGGACAAAAAGTCATGTGTTATATTTTTTTTTTTGGGATTTTTAGTTTTAAGTCCCCACAAACCATCATATTTAGTGATCGATCCCTCCCTTCTTCGTATTTAGGTTTTAGTCCCTCGATTTAAAGGATAATTCATGGATAGGTCCCTCACAGGGAAAGTAAATTAAATAATTTATGGATAAGTCCCTCTTAGGGACTAAAAAGGAACTATCATTTAAATCTGGGGGCTAAAACCTAAATACGAAGAAGGGAGGGATCGATCACTAAATATGATGGTTTGTGGGGACTTAAAACTAAAAATCCCTTTTAATATATTGGAGGGACCTCCCGTGACTAACCTTACGGTTGAGCTGGGAAAGCTACATCCGTCTATTTGCTCCGGTCCCATGGAAAATTCTTTCGATGAGGCGTGATCCTTATATGTACTTATATTTATGTGAATCAGATGAGGCGTGATCCACTATATATGGGCAGCTCTATCCCCACCATGCAATTTACTGTCCCCCCCCCATTGACTGATCCCACAAGCCAAACCTACCATAATGCCTGATCCCACTCCCTTTTATATACCAATCAATCAAACTTCTTGGCCCACCACCCACCAACCTTTCCTAGGTTCTTCTCCTTTTCTCCCTCCCTCCTCTCCTCTCCTCTCCTCCCCCACCAACATCCTGTGGAGGCTGCCGCCGTGCACGACGACTAGCACTCAATGAAGGTGCAGCTTGAGCAATTTCTACACTGTTGGTCAGTGTCGTCATGCGAGCACGGCGAGGACTCGTACATCTCGTCATGGCACGATTAACAAGAGTTGGTGCTGTAGCTCTTCCCGATGATCGAAAATACCATGCCTCGGGTACCTGGCCCAGAGAGAGAGAGAGAGAGAGAGAGAGAGAGGATTTTAGAGTGAAAAAAATGGGTTTTTTTTGGGTACCCATGAAGAGAAATGAAGCGATCTTGATTGGATTTATGGAAGGGTTTACGGAATTTGAGTTTGCATTTTAAAAGGAGATTGCGCAGAAGAAATAAAGAGAGATTGATTACTTGTTTAATTGGTTTTGTGTTTTCTTTCTAAAAGAAAAAAATGAAGGGACTGGAAGAGCTCAAAGGATGGATTTTGGATACTCTTTGTTCATCTACACAATTAATTAATTGTTTTAACTTATTCCTCCACATGGTGTTGTATTGAAAGATAGGAGGAGAAAGAGAAACAAATATAATATATTTCATTTTTCATATTTCCGTTTGACAAATTCAGTCTTAACGTACACATCCCAAGTCAACAGACCCACTGTCAAATGTTTTAATATCTGTCGACAGAACGACTGTCAAAATTTTTAAACATGGGTTGATGGGGACATTGTCGATGTTTTCTATAACGCTCGACAGGGCGACTGTCGAATGGATTGGTGGGGTTAATGTTATAAACATGGATTGGTGGAGCTTTTAATTTTTTTATTGGTGGGTTCAACAATTTGCATGGTGGGGATATCGTATTGTTTGGTAGAATGTGTATCGATATGCTTAGATTATTCCTGTGAACAATTTTTTTTAGTTATTTTTAATTGTTTCATGTTATACATATTTGAAAGCATCTATGAAATAGCCTAGCATTTTAAGAATTTTATTATTGCTATTGCCATAATTTTACGTTGAATTTGTTAAGTTCTCTATTTCTTGTGTTTTATTATTATTATATTTTGAGCTGATTAATTTAAAAAATGGATATGAGTAGAGAGTCTCAAGCATCACGAATGGAAAAAGATAAAAATAAAAGGCAAAAGGAAAGGCAATACCAGCACCGCTGGAATGTAAGCCACGCATGGCATGATGCAAGTGGATTTTTGCAAAACAAATTAGTTGAGACGAGAATTCTTCCTCACCTTAATTCCAAACTTGGGTGTAAGAAGACATTTTTTCAATATCAAAGTCAATTGTATCAAATACTTGAGGAGGAGTTTTGCCCAATTCGAAGATCCAATGTGACATAGCTCTCATTTTTGGGTGAGATCCCAATATAGAAAAATTCATGGCCGAGCCTGAAGTTTGGGAGAACCTTTTTAAGTAATATTTTGAATCAGAACATATTTTTATATAACATTATTGTGTTTATTAAATATTAACATTAATGAATATATTTATTGCTAGAATCACCCTAAAGCAAGGCACCTCCAAACTGAGACTGTTGCGGGTGTTTGATGGTTGTGTTTGAGAGTAGTAGTGCTAGTGGGCATACAATTGATTTATGTGATATAGGCAATGATGCAACACCTTGTGCTCTAGAACAGAATGATGATCCAACAACTTATAGTGGTGAAGATCACTATGCAATATTTGAGGTTGGAATCGATGGCTTGAGTTATGATTTTGAAAGTCAGTTATTTCTACCAAATAAGGAGACCGCTACACCTCCACCACAAAACATTTCTTCAACAAAAAATCGAAAAAGCTGAAATCAATAATTCTAATAGGAGCGCTTATGTGGAGATTAGGTTGGATACCTTGAACCATGGGCTTGATCGAACTGCAACAAGCTTCAAACATGTGCAGTTTCTCATGGAGAAAAGAGATAAATCCTTTGATTGTTGGGACATAATCAAAGAAACACCAGATCTGGATAAAATCACTCTTTTTAGAGCAGTTGATCTTCTCAAAAATCAAGGCGTAAAGGAAATGTTCATCAAAATGACACCCTTGGAATTTTTTTCAAGTTAGAACTAGTGAGTTTGAAATATTATTATGTATTAGAGTTGTCTAAAGTTGAATTTTATGATGGTTAAACTTATGTTGGTTATTATGCATTATGGTTAAATAAAAATTTATGGTTAATGAGCTTATATTATATTATTTTATTAATTGTTTATGATGTGTTTGATGTTTTATTTATCATATCTTTTATATATTAAATCTTTATTATTTAATATATTATGTAAATTATTGTTAAGTTGTACCCTCATTGAAGATGTATCAAGACAAGGAAGAAGATGTATATGAAGAAGATGAAAGGCTGGAAGAGGATGAAATTGATAATGATGATGAATTTTATGTGAGAGTTAAACAAGCATAATGAGACTTGTTACTTAATTAAAAAGTATAATTTCTCAGGGTTGTATTGAACGTCCACTAGCTCGACGCCCCATTTCTTGCATTGGATTCACATACATACACAATGAATTAACAAGTGATGACCCTGAAGGATTCCGTATGTTGTACATGATGTATTTAAATGCCTTTAAAAAATTATGTAGCATCATAAGAGAAAAAATAGCCTTACGAGATACTAGATTCATTTGTGTCGAAGAGATGCATATGCTTGCTACTTTTTTAATGATAATCAACAAAGTTCTCAATATTTTCAAACTCGTAAGACTTTTGATTGGTCTAAATAGACTATTAGTAAGAATTTTAATAACATTTGTAAGAATACAATAGCACTGAAGTTCATGGCTAAACCAGGATGTTTAGTTTCACAAAAATTAGGGAGAGGACACGATTTTATCCTTATTTTAAGGTAAGGATGAACCATTTATTTGTTTATATTGAAATTTATATTATAGTAACTGACTAACATAGATTAATGGATAATTTTATAAGGATTGTATAGCAGCCATTGATGACACGCATATACTTGCAATGGTAACCGGACTTACAATGAGTAGCTAACATAATCAGAATGGATATGTATCACAAAATGTGTTAGTTGCATGTAACTTTGACTTGGAATTCATCTATGTGCTTAGCGGATGGGAGGGGTCGGCTCACGATTCGAAAGTGTTAAATGATACTTTGTCAAGGAGAAATTGTTTAAAAGTCCCTCAAGGTACTTATATGTTACTAGTGCCATATATTTCTTTTATAAAATACTAATTAAAATATTTTATTATTAAGTTTTTTTTTTTTGGTTGAGCTGATTATCCAAACCGACACCAATTTCTAGCCTCATTTCGTGGTGAGATGTACCATATTCAAGAGTTTAGTCTAGGGTGTGACCCAGAACGTGTAGATGAGTTGTTTAATCTCAGTCATGCTTCCTCAAGGAATGTGATAGAGAGATTATTTGGCATATTTAAATCTCGATTCGTCATTTTTAAATTGACGGCTCCATTTCCTTATAAGACTCAAGCAGAGATAGTGTTGACTTGTGTAACTTTACAAAAAAATTTTTGTGAAGAGTATCGTCAGTGGTGGAGCCACCTTGGGACCACAGGGCCCATGCTCCCCTTGAAATTTTTTTTAAAATCTTTTTATTAGGGCCCATAACCTATGGGACATAGGTCCTACAAGGATAATGTTACACACATAAAATGTTTTAAAAATCCCACTTGAGCCCTGATTAATCCCCCAGCTAAGCTAAGTCGATCCAGCCCGCAACGCTTTCCACCTAGCCACTTTTTCGATTAATCTCTAGTTGACTAATAAACTATTAAGTTATCTTTTATATTATATATCTATTAATTAATTTTTTTATGTTATTCCTGTTATGCTTATATTATTAATTTTGTTTTGATGTTACTTTGTTGTTATTTTGTAGTCTAAAATTATTATTATATATAATATGTAAATGTATATGTATTATATTATTATTTTAAAAAGTGATTGATTAATTCTTGATTAACTCTACCGCCTAGGCCATTTAGCCCTAGTCCCTTCTCAACCGTCCGACAAGTGCCTATCGCATTTTACAACATTGCGTACAGTCCATTTTTTAGCCTCAATTACAGTCTACACATGTTTTGAATTATTTAAAAATAGTATACCTCATCTAATGATGTATATTCTTTTATAAAAATGAAGCATATACTCTAATGAATTGCATATATGCATTTATACAAAATGTTAAAATTTTTTATATCTAATTAATGTGAATATATATTCCAGTGATTTTCTATCGATGCATATGGCAGTGGAATTGGGGTGAAAAAAAAAACTGTGTAACAACACTCTTTTTGCAATGCATATTGCGAAGACTAAGTTGCGCAATCGAATGGGAGACGAGTGAGTGAATAATTGCTTATATATTAAGAATGATCTTTTTGATAGCATTGATCATAATAAAATCATTCAACATTTTTAGAATATGAAACCTGATCGAGGTTAAATTTAAATATATGTATTGTTTATTAAATTTATGTTTTGACATTTTTTTTGTGAATCATCGATATTAAATTTGACATATTGTTTTAAAATATGACAATTATCTTTTATAATTATTCAATGATATGTTTTTATGTGAATGTCTTTATTTCATTATATACATATTCATTTTTTAATCTATGCTATTGAAATTAAAATATATATATTGATATAACTTTAAAAAATATTTACATAAGTCACATTAGGCCCCTCCCTTACAAAAATCCTAACTCCGCCATTGAGTATCGTTCAAATGAATTTTCAAAAGATCTAGAAGATGATGATGAAAATATTCCAACTAAGGAGCAACAAATAAAGGATGATGAAGACCCTCTGGAAGTTCAAACTCAAGAGCAACAATGTGAAGATTCTAATAATTGGTGGTTAAGTATAACTAAGCGTATGTGAGATGGCTGTTAAAATGATGTTTTTAATGATGACATTATAGCGATATGCATTTTAGATATGTGAAAATCAATATTATTATATAAATTACATTTTATGTTGGGTATGGATAATTTGTGTTGAATTTGAATATTTGAGTTCTTTATTTGTTATTTATTTAACTAACATATTTTCATATAATGATTCTTACGTTGGTTATGTTGGATAAACTTGTGTTTGCATTTGTTATTTTAAAAATATAAAAACAATTCTATGAAAGTTTATGAGAATCAATAAAAATTCATCTGTGAAAGTCTACAAAAGTCCATAGGCAATATGTGAAAGTCTATGAAAGTCTACAAAAATCCATCAATTAAATAAGAAAAATGATACGTCCAGCCTCTATTGCAATCCCAATTGCAGTCCACACAGATTTTCTTTTATTTTTATTTTTAAAAATCAGACTCTCTCCTAATGAAGTGCATGCTATTATATAAAATAAAGTATATACTAAGATATATTAGTGTATTTTTTTTCAAGTTAAAAAAATGATAAATATTTTTGCACCATATACTATAATAGAATCTCATGCACTATAATAGCGCAGCGAAGAGGATTTTTTCCCTTTAATTAAACAATCGACCTTCAGAGCCTTTTTTTTCAAACCCGGATCCGCTTAGAAATGGACCATGCACTCAAAAAGAGAATCAGGGGGACACTGGTGTGATGCCAGCCAAAGGGCCTTCGAAGAGATGTATTAGTAAGGGAATTTAAGACAAATCTCACTAATTTGGTGGCTTGAGTGTAGAAAAGTTAGATACCTCTCAACTTCTTGATCACTTCCCTTTTTATGGGGTCTGTTGGCGTAGATTGCTGCTGCCACTATCTTCCTAGCTATTGTAACGACTTTCCCAATTAAGGCTTAATGGGCGATTTTTGTAGAAACCGCCTTGCTTTTAATATAGCTCGTTGTGCCCTTAATTGCTCACGTTTCGCAAATAGTGGGCATCTTGACAGTTACAGGCGTTATGGTTGTTTGACCGTTTTTTTGGTCCTCCTCGTGGTCTTTGGCTTGGTCGTTCACTTGTCGTGTTCGTAAGCATATACTTGCTAGATGCAAGATCATCTGGCTAGGCCTTTAAACTGGTCATGTCTTATTTATTAGTCTACGAGGTGTAAGGTTGCCCGACCAGACCTCTAATCTGATTGTGCCTTATCTACTCAAAGTGACATTCGCCCACGAGGTGTAAGACCGTATGACTAAACCCTTGATCTAATCGTGTCATACCTACTTAGGAGTGTCCTTGTGATATCTTGAATTCAGATTCGGGTTTTAGAATATCAGAAGTGATGGTCCATCCTCGTATTGGCTTTGACACGTGTCGTTATTTAACACGGTGTAGATTTTTACCTCCACACGCAATATATACTATGTTATCATAGAGTATGACACTGTAAAATGGACTGCAAAACGAACTAAGTGTATCAACACTCTTTAAATAAATATCTACATAAATCCATCAAAGTCCAAATCGACTATCCCCTAACTTTTCTTAATATTCATTACACAAAAAAATATATAAACGTATTACATGTACATTACATATAAAAAAACATTATATATATTTGATATAACAATGGGATAAGACAATTAATGTATTATATGCCATGTTTATTGTGAATTGTAATACCGTGCCATGTTAAAAGAGCTCAACATGTCACAAAGTTGATCTAGCACAACCCATATACTTTTAACATACTAATGATGTGTCTTGTCATATTAATTTTTTAACATGTCATATCTCGTGCTATGCCATATTGTTGACCCGTTTTATGCCTCAACTCCCCGACCTCTCTTTCTTTCTCTTTGCATTGCTATTTTTTAATTTTTTTTTATCTTCACCACTTTCGACGTTCATTTACCTCCTTACCCCCGACCCTAAATTTTGTTTTAGGGGTGGGATAAATGATATCGGATCCACCCTGATGGGGGTGGGAGTAAACGCCTCAAACTTCACCAGTGACGTCGGATTCCGAATGCCTAAAAACTCGAGCTTGGCCAAACGCACTCTCCCTTTCCATAGATTCACTGCTCAAATATGAGCAATTGAAGCAGAAACCGAGAGAGAGAGAGAGAGAGAGATGACGCTGGGTCTGATAAACGCGAACCCGATCGTCCACGCGAAGAGGGAGAGGGTCGCCCGTGCCACCGTCGAAGACTTCAACGCCGAAGACGCGGTTGATGCCCTTGATGTCTTCGATATCCTCTTTGATTCTCAATTATCATTGTTTCATCAGTTGAGATTTTAATGCATTCATTGCTTTCATGTTGCTGATTGAAGTTTCTTGAATTAGTTATGTGTGTGTGTTTTTGCTTGTATTTGAAATGGGAAAAGATGGGGCTTTGCTTCTTTTAAGGGGAGTTCAGTTTGATTGGGGGTTGAATTTGATGGTTTGATGAAAATTGTTTAACTTGACCCAATTCAGCACATTTTGTGAGGGATATAAGAGACCCGGAGCATCCGTACTCGTTGGAGCAGCTCAGTGTTCTGTCCGAGGAATCGATCACCGTTGACGAGAAGCTTGGGCGTATATTGTAAGCATTCTATTCATCTTGGAAAATTTTACCTTGTCGTTTAAATTGCGGTCATTAACACAGCAAACATGACATGAAAAGCAAACTCATCCTTAACATAACATAAGGTCAATTATAGATGCTTGTCCTATACAATTGCCTTTAATGATGCATTAAAGGAAAGAGAAAAAAAAGACTGATCACTGGGTCCTCTTCTTTCTTGAATAAACCTTCAAATATGCTGCTCTTGCATTAATTTAGGAGCACAAAATCTTCTTGGATAGTGCAGATGTGGAACACCAAAGATTCTAATCAAGGTTCGAAGAAACCCAGATTTTGTTCTGGAAAAATCCCCTCGTTGTTTATACTTTCCTCTAGCTTTTGTTGAACAAAATGCGTTTATGTCTCTCACACATAATAGATAAATGGGCCAACATTATACATGGACCTGGACACCCATTTATAAAGTAGTTGGCCAACACAAATTCAGCTGGTTGGTTGGATCTGGTTGAAGATCGTGTGAGCTCGTGAAAGTCTACCCCTTGACATGAGCTGTCTCAAAGTTGCATACCGGCTTCCTTTAACTTTGTCCCAGCATAACTTGAGCTCAATTGGGTTAGGTTGATGTCTTCCCGACATATGATTGGGACATTTCATCCTTTTTGGCATTCTTGTTGAATATGGGTATATCTAGATCAATTGAACTCAGGTCATCCCAACCACGTGGAATCTAATCCCAAGCCTACTCACCCTTAAATGCTGAGGATATTTTGACACAACTCAGCTCTGGTCTTGATAATCCTAGTCTCGCCACATGAATGCTCAAATTGTGCTGGTCAAGTTTTTTTATTGTTTTTTTATAAATTTTTTGAGGTTGCCTTGATAATGGGGACAATCTGATGCATGATAGAAGAGGAGAAGAAAAGAGGAGAAGGAGAAAATAAATTGATCAAAATTCTTCAATAATGTTGATTGATCCCCTAAAGGTAAACAACTGTTTTAATAATAAAACAAATCACATCCTAACCAACTAAATTAAATTACATTCTAAGTTTCTAACTAACTAAATTAAATTATATCCTAACAACGGTTCAGGGCTTATCTGTGTTAAGGGTAGGTCTTGGGTTCGAGTCGCGCTAATTTCCTCACCTGTTTATTGGCAAAAATTCGAAAGAATTTTTTGTGGACCGGGACAAACAAGCAGATGTAGCTTTCCTAGCTTGGCAGGTTCTCCGTGGGAGGTCCTTCCAATATCAAAAAAATAAAAATAAATCAAATCTATATAAATCCCCAAATCAAATCAATTATTATCCTGAGTCATCCACATCACAATCATCTTTGGAAGTCTTTATACAATTTAGAATGAAATAATTTGGTATTATTTGAATGCTATAAGCCAAGCTATCTGTAGTATATGAAGTCATCGCCCTGTTTTGCCTTGCAGCCACAAGATTGTTCAGGTTGTCATGCTTGGCACACATGCCAGAGCAGAACCTTACAAATGCCCATGCTGATATGCAAAATCTTGTCCTAGATTCTTTCCCTGCCATATTACTGATCCAATCCATTAATACTGCTTTTAAAGTCAGCCACCCATGTTCCTGCATGGCCCTGAATATAAATGCTGACAAGTTCCTGCATTGAGTTTGAATACAATCTCACCTTAAAATTTTATTTGTGCACAAGCATATCTATGCATTTGCCAATTTTAGTATAACAGAATACTACAAGAATTAAAGTTGCACATAAAAGTTATATTTGATCTCTGATCTCTTACCAGAAATATATCAAAGTATAACAAGGGTGTAGGATTTTCTGTTCTTAGAAAATTTACTGCTTCTTATCCTAGTTTGGTTATGTGAAAGCAGGCTCATGATACACAGGATGGTGCAGGCCAGTAGTGCAAATGAGGTTTCTATGTCACTCCCAGTTTTCCCAGCATCCCACCTGTCCATTACTGAAATAGTTATTAATCATAAAAATTTAAAATAGGTTCTATAAATTCAGTAAGCTTGTTTTCTTTTTTATCATCTATCTTATTATGGTTGTTTATATCACATTTTATATATATCAATTTCTCATATGAAATATATTGATTGTAGAATTACATTATTGTGGATTTAGGCTCTAGAATTTCTATTTTACTCAAGTACTGATAATTTATATTATTGTAGAATTACATTCACTCCGACTGTCCAGCATTGCAGCATGGCGACTGTCATTGGGTTGTGCCTGCGGGTTAAGTTGATTCAATGTTTCCCTCCACATTATAAGGCAAGTTGACAAACCTAATGATACATTTATATTGTCGAATTTCCATAAATCATCCTGAGCACTTTTCTCAATTTAAATGCAAGTTTTATTTAATAAAAAAAAAAAACTTACACACACCCCTTTCTATTTGAATTGCTAGGATGTTGAGTTTTAATTGATAGTGTGGTTAAAGCGTTGATTTTTTACCTGTGCCATCTTATGAAAATCTCGTCTATGAGTTTTCTTATTGATTTTGGAAATTCTGTAGAGTTGCTACCCTTTTGGCCGGGTTTAAGGAGAAGATCCTCCAATACCTTGTTGGGCTGGTTTAAAGAAATGCTCCTCAAACAAAAGGAGATGAGAGATCTCTCAAAAAAAAATGCCAAAAAATAAACAATCAAAAGATAAAGACACCCAATTTTTTGGCAAAAAAAATAAAATAAACTTAACTTAACTTTCTCTTTTTCTACCACTCTCCCTGAATTTGAAGTATTTTGTTTTCTTTTATCTACTTAACTTGCACGAGCAGGAGATGGCTCTTTTCTAATTGAAAGGAAAAAAAAAAACGAAACTGACCACGAGGAAGCAATGTAAGTAAGAACACCAGGAGACCATGAGGTCTATGCCATAAGTAATAATCTAAATTTCCATTGGTTGGTAAGTTATCTTAGCTTGAGAGAAGCCATGCTTCTGGTAAATAACACACACATGAAAGTTGAAATGAATGATGAAGTCAAATCGTGCGCACAACTGTCTGCATGATGAAATTGACACCTTGAGGAAATCGTGAATGATGTCTGTGGTTATGTTCAGCCGTCTTGACATGTTATAGCATGCTGTTGAGTTGAATTCTCTTTTTCAAGAGCTGCATAATGGGTGGCTTTTTGGACAGAGGCGTGGGTTTGCTTCCCACAGCTTGAATCCTCCTGGCTTACCTCTTGCACAGGGCCTGTGGGATATTCTATGCACCAGGTTTTTCACTTGTTGGAGTTCCTTTTCAGAAAGAAAGGAAGAAAGAAAGAAAACTGTCTTGTAGCGATTTTTTTCGCATGTGCTCTCATTATATCCTATATGCTGCCTGGACTGTAAAAGTTTTCATGTATCTATATATGATGAATCAACCTTTCGAAGGATTTGGTATGCACAATTTCAGTTTCTGTTCTATCCTCTGCAGAGTGTCATTCGGTTAATGGCTCACAAATTATCATTGTAAGCAAAGCGGAAAATTTTCTTTTCTTTCTCCCATAGTGAAGTCAACTGGTACAGTGCATTTGGCTTGATTCAGTAGTTTCATTTTTTGGTCGATGAACAGTACTTCAGAAGTATACATATACTGCATATACACATCTATTTCACACTTTTTCTTTAAAGAAAAGTTTACATTTCTTTTGATGAGTTTGTTTATTCAATTGTTTTTATGTTACATGCAGGTGGACATCAATGTGTCTCCTGGATCTCATGCAAATGAAGAATCAGGTGGGGGTCATGAATTTTGATAGGCATGATTAGCATAACATTTATTGCACTTGATTATAATATAGCTTAATCCTTGAATTTACAACTATGCCCTTCAACCTCCCTCCTTTCTTAATATTTAATGTTCCATGAATTAACTTGTTGCTTTTGGATATACCATTAGGGTGCTCCTTATGGCCGTCATCTTAGTTTACTTTTAGAATAAGAAATTACTGATGGTTAAGAATGTGTGGTCAGTTAAACTCTCAAAGGTAATGAAAATTCATTGGTGTAACTCGACATTTTTATTTTGTGCTTTGTCCATTAAATTCTTTACATGTTAGAGAAACAAGATTTCACCTGACCTCGGTGACCGTTAGCATGACCAAAACGATAGCTCATCCGAAATAGATTAGAATTTGTGTTTGATTCTGTTGGGTGCTCACATGGCTAACCGTGATATGTAAAAAGGAAACTTTAGACAAATAAATGTTCATTATGCTATTCATGTCAAACTGGGATTTTCCCCCAAGCCGAAGGGAGCAACTACTCTCATAGTCTCACCAGCCAACTTGCCAATCCCACTACCCAAAAACCGGGAAGGGGGTGTGTTTCCCAAAAAAAAAAAACTGCTAAGGGGGAGGGGAAAAGAAGATAAGAGAGAGGGGGGGGGGGGGTGTGGAAGAGGATGGTGGCCGTAGGAGATGGCAAGGCAGAGACGGCGGCAGTCCTTCCCAATTTGCCAATCCCACAACCCAAAAAAGATTGGGTGGTGGGATTGGCAAGTTGGGTGGTGGGAGTAGTTGCTCCCGAGCCGCAAGCATATCAAACATCAATTCACATGTGGTTTGCCACTGTAGATCGCCAACCCCAGTGAAGCATTTGATGTTGAATCATTTTTCAATATTTATGCATTCTTTTTTTTTTCGTTTGTCTTCAGAATAAGCAAAACTTCAAGAGCGCTGATACATTCAATCAACTTTACAGTCTATAGTCTCATACACTATGATAGCACAATATGTATATACTGCACTATCATAGTTTATGAGGTTCTATCATAGTGTGTGACATAATTTTTTTTTTAAAACGAAAAAAGTATAACATTGTATTTCAGTATATACATCCTTTCATATAACATGTACTTCAATGGGAGAATGGTTTAAAAAAGAAAAAGAAAAACGGTGTGGGATGTGGATGAGGCTGTAATTGGTGCTGGACATATCATTTTCCAAACTTTTGTCTTTCAACACTAGAGAAGCGGTACCTGAATATTTTGTAGCCAAGTATTAATATCTTTGTTTGCAGTGAACAAGCAATTGAATGATAAAGAAAGAGTAGCTGCTGCCCTGGAGAATCCGAACCTCCGTCAACTAGTGGACGAGTGCCTCTACTCGAACGAGCTGTAGGTTTTTATGTTGTATATGTTTGTAAAATCTGAGGAGGGCCAGTATAATATGTCAGTTACAATAAGCAGAGCAATCAGAGTTTGTATCTGGAAACTCCTGAGAGAGTATGTATGTTGCTGTTCTCTTCTACTGACTTAAATATAAGGCGGTTATGACTTGTTACCCTTTGCAGTCATTATTCTGATTGGTGTAAGTTGTCTTGATAAAGGTGGAATTTTGTATAGACGGATCATTCAATTCAATCTGACTACCATCCAACTATTCCATGAAACAAACAGTTGATCCATATCATAATGACTATTGTGATTTGAAAAATGTGACGTTTTTCCCCGTTGCAGCTGTATATTTTTTTTAAAAAAGTGAATGCATATACTTTTATATTTTTATAATAGAATATTTATTAAGATGATAAAATATATGTTATAGTGGATGATTTATATATCACATTAGTAACATGACACCTACATATATAAGGTTATAAAATGCAGCGCTCGTGTGGAAAACCATGAAGGACTGGTTTTGTGGATGAGTGTTATAATTATTTTTTTTTTAGCTTCAATTTCAGTCTTATACGTAGATACCAAATTATCAGAGCATATATTCATCTTAATGAGATACAAGTATCGATATATTTACATTGATATATATTATTTATAAAAATTTTAAAACACGTGTAGATTGAAATTTAAATATATAAATATATATATATACACACACACGTAATAGTGTTCCTACAGTTTTTTTTTTTTTTTTTTTGAATTCGTGATTGTCCAAGTCCTTGTACCAATAAAATAAATAAAATAAAAAACAAATGGTGAATAAAATAAAAATCAAATGGTGATTGATCTCACCGTCCAACCAATATCTTATGATGGATTTTGTACGTCTCAGATCGATCATCCACGACTCGTTTTAATTTCTCAAACCGAACCGAGTCTCACAACTACATCGCTCATTCCTCTCGTCCGAATTGAGAGGCTTTTGTAGGGTTTTGCGGTGGCAGCCAAAAAACAGAAAACAAATACGGTCGACCCTCTCTCGGCAACAATGGCGTCGCTTTGCAGGTCAGCTTCCATGGCCCGTGTGAGGTTCGCAGCCATCCGATCCAAATCCCTCCTCCCGAAACCCTCCCCTTCCGGACGGAACCGTCTCTTCTCCCTCTCCAGGTGAACGACTGAACCACACACTCTCTCTCTCTCTCTCTCTATCTCACTATCTCTCATGATTAGTGGTTTATCGGTTGTTTGATTTCAGATCGGTTTCGGCGATGGGGGACACGGAGTCTCTGATGCCCCTTCACAGCGCCATCGCCTCGGCTCGTCTCCGGTCAAATCTTGCCATCGGATCCTCCTGCTGGAGCTGGCTCTCCCAAGGTTCTCTCTCTCTCTCTCTCTCTCTCGTACGCACATTCAATTGGTGAGTGCACTTGTTAAAATGTGAACCTTTTAGGTTAATCTAGGGCTTTCATGGATGTAATTTGTTTATGTTCATGGAAGTTATATTATATTTGTGTGTGCGCGAATGTTTACTTGTGATTTGAGCGTAAGAAGACTTTCTTTTTGGTTCTTTACAGTTAGTGAACTTGATGTATAAGTAGATAAATTATTTGAGAATGCTCTATTTTATGTAAATTTATCTTTCATGTACACTACCTTTAATGCTTGTAGAACATGAGTTATAAAGATAATGCTTTTTTTTTTATGCGAAACAGTAGGCAATCGGGGCAATCGGCTTTGTATTAAATAGAAAGAATGA
This sequence comes from Acorus gramineus, assembly GCA_030737835.1. Lineage (NCBI taxonomy): Eukaryota > Viridiplantae > Streptophyta > Magnoliopsida > Acorales > Acoraceae > Acorus > Acorus gramineus. Next base: position 23,701,789 of record CM060849.1, read on the forward strand.
TGCCCAATTACATAATCAGAGAAAAGGATAAAATAAAGTAGAAAAACTGGAATTAAACCAGTAGACAAGATCTCTTCGAGATGAATTCCTGACCCAAAAAACTAGATCTGCACCACGAAACAGGAGCCTGAATGTAATGGCTGACGCACCCACGCCGTGCTTTCCCCACTCCTGAAATGCTACAAATCATGTCCTCCCAAACATTCTCCGCATACGGATAGCCACCCCAAAAAACCACTTGATTTCTAGTGCACCAGATGGCCCAAAGCACAACAGGAATAAATAGTTGTGTCACCTTCACTCTCAAACTTGATCCTTGTTCCGTCTTATCTTCTTCCCAGCCCTCCATAAGACCTCCATTCAATAAAAATTTAAAATTGTGATCAAAACCCGTTGCCAAGTGAATCCAGCTCCATATCCGGCACGCTAAAGGACAGGAAATGAAGAGATGTACCCCTGACTCCTCCATATCACATAGGTCCAATCGATCTCAGGGAACCAATGAGCAATGTAGGACTTTGTAAGGACTTTCTTCAAATACACCAGCCACATAAATCTCTTAACTTTGAGCGGAGTATGACAACCCCAAATTTCCAAATGTTTCTGGGCAGTCTCAGGGATGGTCGACACCGACCTCTGAGGCCAAGGGTAACAGTTCTGGACTGTGAAACCGGCCAATGGAAGGGGCCTCCAGCACACCTCATCTTTGCACAGCCTATCCACCTTCACCCCGTGCAACAATTCTAACAGAGATAAGAACCCATCCACCTTGTCGCCGTTTAAGTTATGCCTAACCTGAACCTCCCAAAACCGGGTGTCACCTCTACACGTTCAAAATTGGTCTACCGACCCTGTTTGAGACGAAGCAAGGCTGAATATCCGCGGAAAACACTCCTTAAGGGTTGTATTACCGATCCAAACATCGGTCCAGAAGTTTATCGGAGTTCCATCCCCCAACTTCCACCCAATAGCCTCGGCCAAGGACTCCGCGCCCACCACCAAATCCTTCCAAAGCTTGGACATACTCCTGGACACCCGAGGGAATCTGCATTCCAACGTGCTACTGTCAACCATCTCCATAGCTTTAACGAAACGAGGAGAGCCAAATTCATGGTCTCCAAATCTAAAATACCCCCCCCCCCCAACAAACCTTGCTACGACAAACAACCTCCCATTTGACAAGATGGACTTTGTTCAAAGCCTCTTTTGCTCCATTCCAAAGAAATTGTCGTCTATGCCATCCAAATGCTTGAGGATCCCTTAGCCCCCATTTGGAACGGGAATAAGATTTATTCTTGGGTATACATTTATTCCGGTATAAGTGAGTATAAATAAGGATAAATTGATTTTGTGTTTGGTTGTGTTTTGAATTATTCTCGTTGGTGAACGTAAGAATAAATGTTTTGTTGTTTGGATAAAATGTGAATAGAGTATGGATAAAGATTTATAAAAGGTGAAAAAATAATGATAGTTGATTTGATAGGTGATTTATAAGAGGTGATGACAGTTAATTTGACAATAGGCCCACATATTCTTTGGGTGGAATAACCTAGGATAACTTTAATTTTAGGGGTTGGATGGAATCCATATACCAGTTTATTCTGCATAAGATATTCCAGGATATACCAGGCAAACAAACGGGTTAAAACCCCTATTCCAGTCAATACCAGGTTATCCGGGGGCTTATTCCCGTTCCAAACGGGGGCTTAAGGAATTTGCAACAGTGAGAGATAATGGATTGGGATATTAGAGAGGACCGTCTGAATCAAGGTGATGCAACACCCGAAACTGAGGACCTAATTGACCAATCCTCCAGGCACCACTCGAAACGGCCAATCAGGGAAGCTTACTCAGCCATAGTCACCCTATCTAACTGTAACGGGAGACCCAAAAGCCGCGTAGGGAACTGCTGCACCATGCAATGGAAAATATTGGCAAATCGATCAAGATCCCTACTGTCAACTTTAATATTCAGTGTAACACTCTTGTGAAACTTGATGCAAAGGCTGGGTAATAGCTCAAAAATTCAGCAAACAAACTCAACCCCCTAATGGAGAGTTCAGACGCCTCACAAAAAATAACAATGACATCAGCATACTGCACATGAGAGAGATTGAGACTGCCCACAGAGCACGACAAAACAGAGACCCACCCGTCTGCAACCGCCATCTTCAACATTCTACTGAGAGCGTTTGCCACAGTAATAAAAAGAAGGGGAGAGAGGGGATCCCCTTGATGAAGGCCTTTATTGATGTGAAAGAATCCACGCGGTTCTCCATTAACCAAAACTGACGTCTTCGCAATCAAAATGCAAGCTTTAATCATCCATATCCAGTTTGGTTCAAAACCATGACAGCTAAGGAGATGGAAGAGGAAGTCCTAATAGACGTTGTCAAGAGCCTTGGAAAAATCAAGCTTGATAACCAAGCCCTCCCTGCTGTCCTGGTGAACCGCAGATATACACTCCTGCGCTAACATGAATCCGTCTTGGAGGGCCCTCCCAGGAATGAAAGCGGACGGCGTCTCGTCCACGAGGAAACCGATGACCAACTTCCTGTTCACAAGGACTTTGGATAACATTTCGTAACAACCATTAACTAAGGAATTGGCCTGTAGTCCCCAATTTGAATACCCCCCTCCTTCTTTGGGATCAATGCAAAATAGGTCAAATTTAATTGGCCAATTCCCGTCGAAGAATGGAAAAATTCACCAAACATCTCCATCACATCCGCCTTAAGAAGCCCCCAAATTCCTGGTAAAAACGAAGATCGAACCCTTCGGGCCAGGCACTTTATCCGCTTCAGCCCCGAAGATCGCCGCCTTCACCTCCTCCGAAAAGGGTGCCTCATGGTTATGGAGTAATGGTCCAGAATGTGACCTAACTCCTTGTCAAGCTAAAGGGGCCTCTAGCCTCTCTGCCTTTGAAAAGCCCTAGAGAATTGATCAACAATAGCAGACTGGATGTCCCTAGTGTGAACCAACTGGGTATCCCCAACCTGCAATATGACAATAGAGTTGGTCCTTCTCCTTTAACTAGCCACCTTTTGAAATGTTTTTGAATTATTACCCCCCTCCTTCAACCAAATGGCCCGAGAGGTTGCCTCCACACACTCCTCCATTTGAAGCACAAGCTGCCATTCAGCTTTAAGTGTGCCCCGGATCTCCCTGTCCTACTCGGAAAGCAAGCCCCATCTCCTCCCATCTATCAAAAACCTCCAGCTGCACAAACAAATCCCGCTTCCGCCTATTCCGGATCAGAGATTCAGCTTTGTTCCAGCATTTCAAGACCATCTTCAACCGTTTGAGTTTGAAATACAATTTCCTCGCACCCAGAAGACCAGGCACCTCCACCTGCCACGAGGAAGCCACCACATCCCGGAAGCAAGGATGGAGAAGCCACCAATTTTCGAATCGGAACTTAACAGGGGACCGCTGTTTCTCACCACCCGAGAAAACAAGACGAGAAAGGTCAGAACAAATTCGAGGAAGTCCTTGAAGATATTGTTTTCAGTTTGAAAGTTTTCTTATACAATGCTATTTAGAATATCAATTCATTTAAATTATTTAATTTAATTTAGTGTTAAAGATTTCAATATAATAGTGAGAAATTGGAAGAAATTGAATGCATTGGATTTGATTTTCTAAGGTTTCTGTTCTGATTTAGATCTGGTGAAGGGATTACACTAGGGTTTTGATTATGTTGTTCTTGTACCGGAGTAAGAAAATGAGTGTTCTTTTTTTTAGTATTAGAATTCTTTAGTGAAACTCTAGGTTCTATATGTTCATTTAATCATTGATGGTACAGAAAAGTGGAGGGGAGGAGTAAATTATCAATCAGAAATCTCATTTCAGTGATTGTTCAAATTTAATGGAATTTATGCATGTTTGTAATTATATTTAAAGGGGTCATCAATAAATGATCTATATTGATTTTTATTGTCGCTTAATTTACAATTAATTATTTTGTGAAAGATAACCATAAATCCAATCTCATTTTTAGCCTTTGATAGGATAAAAGTTTTATGGTTTTGTTTTACATGCCTTGGATGCCATGAATCTTTTGTCAATTTTGATTACAAAGTTTGGTTAGTGACATATTTGATAGATATGACTCTTTTGATCTTGAGTTTGTATTTTGACTTTTTTTTTTCTTGTTCTACTCCGTGAATAGGATTTGCAACGCCGTTGTGACCCATGTGGCTCCTTGTTGGAAATAAATCTTGTAGGCTTCTACTAAGGATCATCAAGAGAGGCAAATTTAAGCCTGGAAATTCCAAAATGTAATAGATTATATGTTTTGGGTTCCTCTGTCAATTAACATTCTCTGGCATGTAGTTTTGTATTCATGAGACGGCATTTTTTCCCCTTCTGGTGGAAACTCCCTTTTTTATATCTATTTGATGTTTGGCTCTTTGACTGTTGGATTTTACCATTTCATCAGTAGCACATATGTAATTGACTATATGTTACTGGAGCATTGAATGAGAATAGTTCCGAGGCAAAAATACTTGTGTATATGCATGTTAATAAACTGGAACAAATACAAATTTCTACAAAGGGTTCAACCAGAAAAGGTTGCTCTACTTATTATTCTGGCATTCATGTTAAGTGCCACAGGTTGGCCTCCTATTGCAGGAAAAAAGGCAAATGTTTATGCATAGTTTTCATTGGCTGTCTCAAGTGAAGTACACTTTATACTGGGAGTGGGTTGGGATATGGTGCTATGTCTTAATATTCTTTCAGATGTCTAAGGAACTTGTGTAATTCGTTGAAGTTTGATTGTGGAATAGTCTCGTTCATAATTTGAACCTATTAGGATATCCTTGTATTGTAGTTTGCCAAAATTATACTCTGGGTCACATGGAGGAAAAGAATAGCCCTATCTGATCTGATGATAAAATGCCGACATTGTGGAAAGTGGAAATGTCTGAATAATCATGTTTGGGTAATTCCTTGTTCATGCCACAAGGCTTATTTTTAATGTAGAAATACAATTGGAGTGTATGAACTGCCTAGAATGTCTAGGTATATTTTGTACCTTCACTGTTAGCGAGACTATACGAACTGATGACCTGATGCGCATCTTGATCCATCTTCGTCTTGGATTATATCTTGGAGACGAGTCATATCAGATACCTCATACTGTGGTCACCTTGAGTGCCATAATTTGCTTTTTTTTAGGAATTATCTTTTTAGGTGTTCTCGTGTTGTTCACATGCAATATTTCCTTATTGCACTTTGAATTTATTTCTTTCTTTATGTTATATACCACTCATCTGTTGTTGGATACCACCTTTACTGATTATCTTTCCATGCTTCTGTTTCCTTCTGTAAATAGAGTTTGGAGTCCCTCGGTGATGAAGCTTGAAGCCACATTAAAAAGTTCGGGCCCTTTGTATGTTTTAATCATGTATTGCTTTGCTGAGAATTAAAACGACATTCAAACATGAGCAAGCCCATTCTTAAGGATTAGTGGAGTGAGAAAATCCCTCTTATCTTATTTTTTCATCTTTGGTAGTTTACATCTCCCAGGTACCACTATATTGTATCTCACCTTGTTATTAACTTCTTATGCTAACTTTCAATAAAAATTCATTCAGTTCTAGGGCTGGTAAACGAGCCGAGCAGCTTAGGCTTGGCTTGGTTAAAGCTCATTAGATTAGATTAATGAGTCGATGTTGAACATTTTTTAAAGCTCGGTTTGTAAACGAATGGAGCCTGGGCCGAGCCGAGCCCGAGCCTAGACGAGCTCGTTTACTTAACAAAAAGAAGGTGAATGAGCCGAGCCTGAGCTTATGTTACTTTCACATGTATAAGGTGTTATGATTTGTGAAATGTGATTTCTCAAATACTAAACAAGATTTTTTTTTTAGCTAAACGAGTCCGAGCTGAGCCTTGATTCGAACTTCGGCTTGGCTTGTTTAACAAACGAGCCGAGCCGAGCTTCAACCGAGCTTTTCACGAGCCCAACGAGTCGAGCTTGAACACAAAATGAAGTTCGTTTCTGAGCCGAGCCGAGCTCGAGTCAAGCCTGATACTAAACGAGTCGAGCCTGAGCAGGTCAAAACTTTACTCGTTCGGCTCGTTTACCACCCCTAGTATTGACCTGTCCACTGCTAAAATTTTATAACTTTATTTATGATACCTGTTGCTTGTTGCATGACCTTTCTCAACTTCAAGTTTTCAACTTATAATTCATTAATCTTTTTGATGGTCGAGAATAATTGATCGTCTTTCACATCCTTCCCTTGCGTGATATATTTAGCAATAATTAATAATAATATCACTGTAAGACTGCAATGTGAAATGTACTTGTGCCATCTTTTTATCTGTTAGAACATCCAGAGAGGATGTCTCCATCTCTAACAGTTCTACATCAATATCGAACTTGGAGCATGTAAATTTCGTTCAATAAATTAGGCACCCAAAAATCTCACTTCACTCCAATTTGCGGATTGAGTTAGGGCAATATATTACTATTAGATATTCTTCCAGCTTTGATGTTGATGATGGTCCACCAATATCAGATCACCCTTCATATTCAGCCTAGATTCTTAGATCCTGCATGGAGTACATGTAGAGAAAGCATTACAGTCAGTGCTCATGGCTTTTGGGTATTTGAGTTCTGTGTCATGTATTGAGTTCTTGAAGAGATAATATGCCTTCTCTGGTCTATTTCATGGTCCTGAATCATCTTAGGAGATCTATATGGGGTTCAATAGTGTAATCATGGACTCCACTTATTCTTCTTGAACTGAAGTAGTTCTATCAGGATTCAGGAGAAGTGCTTTATCCCATTAAGGTGACTTCATAGAGAATCATCCAACCAAATAGGTTAATGTAGACGTTCGTCTCTCCGCAGTGCCCCCAATTTGAATGTTGGATTGACCGGACTATTACACCCCCCCCCCCCCTCCCTTTTACCTTTTTTTCAAAATAAAATTTGAAGGACATCACAGCCTTTGATATAAATGAGAGAGGGTTAGTGAAAACATGCGCCAGTTCCTTTAATCCTTTTGTCTTTATTTGGATTTGATTTTTTCTCCTTTTGATGATGCAGTTGAGAAACTGAGGTTGGGTATCTCTTGCAACTCATACACTACCTGTTGTATTCATATAGTATCATTTCAAGATGTAGTGTCAACATTATATATATGCAGCTGACTGTTCATAGTTTCTGAAGAACATAGGCATTAGAATTGTTTGTAAGTCGCTGGCTACTAGATAATTCATCTGGGATTATTAAACTGATCAAGTAGGCTGATTATGGGAAAGTATTCCTCCGGTCCTGAGATAAGTCATTCTCAAATCAGTGAGTTGTTCGCATCATGGTTTTGATTAGTGGGCATGTTAATGATAGAACAGTTTCGTTATTACCCGTTAAGCTACCCATTGGTTTGGAAACCCTTCAGATTTTGTTCTCAGTGGTTTTGGGGATTACCCGTTAAGCTACCCATTGGTTTGGAAACCCTTCAGATTTTGTTCTCAGTGGTTTTGGGGGTTTAACTGCTCATTGATTTGTAAACAATGAGACCCTGTTTTGAGGCAGTTTTAATATGAAGCAGCCAATCCTATATCCTAATATGCGGGCTAAGATTTCCCAATCCTATATCCCGGCAGTATTGTGGGCGGTGTGGTTGACTCGGAATGCGTCTGCCTTTAGAGATTAAACCGCTTATGTCAAAAATATTTGGGAGATTTTAGTTTCATTAAGGAATGTGGTAGATTTTGTGGGGGGGCTCCGTCGATGTGATTGGTGGGAGAGGTGCTGATCATGTGACCTCTCTTTTGAAAGGGGGAGGAGTAGATGACTTGTCTTAGTGTTTTATGTGTATAGTTCTCTTCTATCATTGTTATTCTAGATGTGGCTCTCATTTTCTGCGTTCCCCTTTATATTGGGGTTTCTGTTTTTCTTATCTTCGCTTGTATCTACTCTTTGAACTTTGGCCTTTTTAAAGTAATTGCCTACCGTTTTCATCATAAAAAAAAAAGAAGCAGCAGCAACCGAGTGGTGATTTTGATGTTGAACCAGCCTGATTGATTGGCTTTTGAAAGGGTTTCAATTTGCTCTGCATTATTCTTTCAATTTGATTTCAGTTTTTAGAGCTTTGTCTACTTTGCTCTCACTTTATGTTGGATGATTCTTGTATTATTTTCTTTAGGATTGATTGAATAAGTTATGATAAAGCACAAGAATAATGAGTTTGTTTTAATTCATGCACTCCAATAATTAGGGGTATCATCAATTAGTGTAAACACATACATGGGACAAGAGAAGACGTATTGTTCCCATGATATTTTTGTGGAAGAATATTAAATCTTTGCACTTAACTTTGACCTTATCTAATCATTTCTACATATATCTATATTTCCTTTTATTGACTTGTATGTTATGATGTATTCCATGTTAGGGGAGTTGTTATTCCATATTCTAGTTTAATCATTATATTATTTTCAATTATACCCCATTGCATGGAAGCCATGTTTTTTAACATATTCAAAGACCTCTGGTTTGATTGAAGAGTTAAAAAAATATATTCACTGCATTGGTTTTATGAAGTCGTATAAGATGACATCAAATCACTGTATGTAATTGTCATAAAAGTCTCTCTATGGTTAGGTTAATCTAGTTGGAGATCAGGACAACATCACTGTCGTTTTTTAACGTTTTCAAATCAAGCCTTCAACTTCAAGCATAGGTCCTTCAATTTCAAGCATAGTTCAAGGATAGGTTATCTAGCTAGAATAATCCAAAAGCCTTGCATCACATGAGTATAATTATTCTAGTATAGATAACTATATTAGTGGATTAAATCAATTTCTATTTGGTTGCTTTTTTAATTATTCTTAAGGAGAAAAAGTTTTTGTTGTTTGATTTGTCATATATAAATTGTTAATAAAAGATTAAATTAACAAGAAGGGAAAAAAAATGATTTGATACGTGAACATTTAATTTATAAAAGGTAAGAGGTAATGACGAGTGATTAAACATTGAATTTTTTATATATGCGAAATAGATTGAAATAGATTGAGTGAAATAATACAATTTCAGTGTATCAAGAATAAATAATATCAGTTTATTTCACTTATTCTAACATAAGTGTATGCCCACCTTTTTTTTTCAAACAAACTTTTTTTTAGAGCTTATTTAATGGGATAATAAATCATGAAAAGGAGTGATTCATGTAACAAAAATCTGTCCATTGTTTAAGCATCCGCAGATGGTATTTCTGGCACATATATTTTTGGTCCCCCCTGATATACTGTGGGTGCGCAGAGCGTGACCACATGTTTGTAGTTCATGTGGGCTCGATGACTGGTACGGATGCAATCCTCATACACCATATGTTATTAATTGATGGTGTCATTTTGTCACGCGATATGACTTTTAAGATCTCTGGATAAGACCATATCGTGAAATAGATTCTTGAGGTTTTGTAGCTGACCAATACCACTGCTTTGTTTAGAATTATGACTCATGAGGACCCACTTGCAAAAATATATATGTATTTGAATCTTTTGTTTTTGTGTTTATTCATGGATATATTATGCAAAAATTATCATTCGCATAATTGAGGACATCTCTTTTTGAATCAGAATCAATAAAACTAACCTTTAGTTTGACTGTTCATAATTTTTGTATTTTCTATGGCCCCTTTTGATAGCTAATTATACCAATTTTATTTTTAGAAATTAATAAGTCTCTCTGGTCCTATAGACCACTTAAATCTTTGATTTGTCTTCATATATATTTTTATATAAATAAATACTAGTTTTACTCCCAAGTAAATGAATGTAATAGAAAAGAGAAGAGAGGTGATCGGTGTTATTGGTGCATCTATTTTTTTATTATCTTTTTATTCATTAATTTATAAATCTTAAGTTAGTGTCTGGAAACACGTTTGAAAAATAAAATTTTGAATAAAGTGATTTAAATAGACTCTGATATCTAAAAAGCGCATTTTCTATATTTTCTAAAAAGCAATCATTTTACATTAAAAATTAAAAATAATTTTTTAATTAAGTGTTCCTTAAATGCATTTGATATTAAATTTTCTGTTTAATTAAAAATGAGAATCACTGATTTGATAATGCGGTTGAATACATGTCATGTAAAACCATTGTTTTGGTATAAAAAAATGATAGTCCATATTCCTCAATCCTCAACACCTTTTGTTGTCAAATTTATCAACCATGATTATATCTGGCATTGTGTCACTATCAAAGGGTTTTTTAAAGATTTTGGATAATGTTATGCATAGTGTGTTTTATAATATATAGTATGCACATATTTTGATTTTTTTAAAATAATATAACTTATTTAATGAGATACATATATTTCTATAAAAAATTGTGTATATACTTCAATTAATTGTATAGATCCTCATTTATAAAATAAGAAAAAGAAAAATCTATATAACCCCCGTAAACTGTTCGAAATCCATATAACCCTTTGATTTTTTTGAAGTCCATGTAACTCCTCAAAAATATCAATGTAAATCTAAATAACCTTTCGAGTAAAATTTTTGTTGACAGATGAGGAATATATTGTGAATTTTCTGTTTGGTTAACCTTTACTAAAAACACAGAATGCCAAAAATCATTTACAATGTGTTAAAAATATAAAAAATCATTTGTAAATGACGATTTTACATCTCTATATAAGATTTTATAATCTATTTAGAATGGTAAAATCATCATTTATATAAAGTTTTTCACATTTTTAACACACGGTATGAGTTTTTTTAATATATTGTATTTTTAGTCAAAGTAAACCAAACAGAATATTCGCAGAATATTCATTATCTATCAACGAAAATTTAACCCAGGGCCAGGGGGTTATTTGGGTACATAGGTATTTTCACGGGTTATATAAACTTTAACTTTAGATAAAGCTAGGAGTTATATGAATTTCAAATAGTTTATAAAGGGTTATTTGGATTTTTCTAAAAAATAATATAAAAAAAACCGAACGAGCTATGTAACTGGATAATGTGAGTGCAAGTGAGTGACTAGATATGTTATTGTTGGGTCTAAGAATGTAAAGTGAAGAGTTCTTTCCATACTTTATCTATTTATTTTTAGAATGCTATATTTGAAATGAACATTTTTTTAGGTATTTGTCCCCAGTGATCATAGCATAACGGTTCAGGGTTTAGTGATGTTACCAATAGGTCTTGGATTCGAGTCTTGGCGTTAACTTACCCACCTGTTTGTTGGCGATTATTTGAAAGAATTTTCTGTGGGACTAAGACAAACAAGCGGAGGTAGCCTTCCCAACTCGACCTGAAGGTCATCCATGGGGGGTCCCTCCGATATATAAAAAAAAAATAAATAAATAAATCCTTTTTTTAGGTATGGGAACATTACTGAAACTTTCCAGGATTTCAAGAGGATACCTTTTTTTGCTGGGTGGATAAGATTGCCCTTGAATTGTCAAAGAAACAACATTGACCACGCAATTCATATAAGAATGAATATGATCCAAATCTCTACTTGACATGAGGAGACAAAATATTAATTCATTGGATGAGAAAAACATTCCTTTATGTAGACTTTGATGGATTTTTTATGGTAGGAATCAAATGGAAATTGAGGTTGACCATGCGGTTTAGCCATGCAGGTTGGGCTTTACTTTTGATGGTAAACTCTTGAAATCAGAAAACACAAAATGAACTTTCATATAATAAAAAGTAGGGGGCAGATAGGCATTGTTGCAGTTGTGACCATGGTTTGGTAAGTACATAAAAAATTATATTTATCTAATGTACTTCTCTTTATTTTTATAAGAAAATGTATTTCGTATGATAAATATATGTATATTAATTGAGTGAATATATATATATATAGAGGGAGCTGATGGGGTGCGGTCGTGCGACCGTGCACCCCATCGTGCGCCCAGGTCGTGGACCGTCCGATCGCTGCTCTCGCGATCGGACGGTCCACGTTTTAAAAAAAAAAAAAAAACAAAAAACAAAACGCCTGGCGACGCAGACCACCTTCCGACCCCCTGCCGACGACGCCGACCCCCTTCCGACCCCCTCGACCCCCTTCCGACCCCCTGCCGACGACGCCGACCCCCTTCCGATCGCCTCGACCCCCTTCCGACCCCCTCGACCCCCTGCCAACGACGCCGACCACCTTCCGACCCCCTTCCGACCCCCTCGACCCCCTTCTGACCCCCTTCCGACCCCCTGCCGACGACGCCGACCCCCTTCCGACCCCCTGCCGACGACGCCGACCCCCTTCCGATTTGTCGAGAGATCGAGAGAGAGAGGCGTGCGAGAGAGAGATCGAGAGATGGAGAGAGAGAGGGACGATGGTTTTGTTTTTTGTTTTTTTTTTTTTTAAAACGTGGACCGTCCGATCGCGAGAGCAGCGATCGGACGGTCACGATCTGGGCGCACGATGGGGGGCACGGTCGCACCCCATCGCTTGCCTATATATATATATATATATATATATATATATATGAGAAACTCCTTGTGGTTGACCTTACAATCGAGCTGGAAAGGTTACCTCTGCCTATTTGCTCCAGCTCCACGAAATTTTTTTTCGAATAATCGTCAATAAACAGGTGAATAAGTTAGTGTCAAGACTCAAACCCAAGACTTACCCTTCACACAGATAAATCATGAACCGTTGTGCTATGATCACTAAAGATTAATGAATGAAAATATATTGACAGTGGAGATATGGATTTTAACAATAGAAAAAATAGACCTTAATTATTTTAACCATTCTTATCAAAATAAACAAATGGCCTTCACTATTTGCATTTCAAATTCATTGGCAAGCAAGGACCATTTTGAAAAAAAAAAAAAAACTATACTGTATGATAACGAAAAGTGTGTTAACAGCTCTTCAAAATTGCCTATCATTTCTTAAAAAAAAAAACAGCTTTTCAAAATATTTTATCCATATAATTTATGTTAAAAAGTACTTACTTTTAGCTTTTAGCTGAATAAGCACTGAAAGCTGATTGAACCAAACGGTGAAAGTTGATGGATTCTACAGGCAAATTGAATCCATTTTTAAACTCTACATATTACATCAAAAACGATGATACCCATATCACCATATGAGTTGGAATATGTGTATGAAAATTTATACTTATCCGGATATACCTATAGTTTTTAGCATCTAATCTAAAATCACGTGTGCCAAACATGAATAAAAGAAAGGAAAATGTTACTTTCAATATTTGTTGAAGTCTCATTTGCAATTTCTTTTTATTTTTTTGAGACACATATTGAATGAAATAATTAAATATATATAATGTTAGACAATTTCATACATTATGATGTGGTGTCTATAAATTAAACAGGGAATCAAAAAGTGATATTTAGTGTATTACACCATAGAAGAAATTTTTGGTTTCATCAAAGCCTCTGGAGTAGCATCTTTTGCTACAATGGACACCTAAAGACAAACATATCATTCTAAGCGAAGATAATGTATATAATAATATACACATAAAAGACAAAAAAACAATGCGCAGGCTGGTTGTCTAATCTGGATGATGTTGATTAGCACGAGATTCAGGTCCGCCCAAGTTACATCAGAAAACTAGTTGTTCATTTTTTTTCATGAACATTAGTCTCTTCATTGTGTTCCAATATTTTGATAAGCTGTTCTGATGATTGTGACTTCAACATGTCACTACAAGTGAGTTCGGTTGGGTTGGCATAAACAGTGAACAATGTGAGGATCACCTCGCTTGCAATTCAATCATGCTTTGATTTATTTTTTAAAATATATGTTTTATCTGATGAATCCTATGCTTTTACATAAACAAAATATTGCTTTATTGATTTGGTATATATCTCCATTTATGTAGATATTAAAAAATTTATACATTTCATCTAACAAAACAAGTTTGTGGTTTGTGAAAAGGTATGTATAAAAAATTCTATATCATTAAGTTGAATCCGGATCCAGTTAGGTTTGAGTATCATCAATACCATCAATATTGAAATACACATCATATAAATTGAACTACGGATAGCAATGAGATGGGTTGGGACGGGTTTGAGCAATCACAATCTCAAACCCGCTAATAAAATCATCCCAAACCCGTATTGGGGGGTTTGCTTATTTCGTTTCAAATTCATCCCAACGGATTTTTAAGAATTCTAAATCCGTCTTGTCACATCCCATTTAAAATGGATTTTTTTTTAAAATCCCAAATTTTTAAACATTTTTAATAGTTTTTAATTCTTTTTAGCTTATAATTAAATAATTATATTTATTCGTTATGTTATATAATATTATTTGATACATGTTTATTAATTTTAAGTTTTTAACAATAATAACATATGATAGGCTGATTTTATTTATGTATTATATTAATGTTGAAAGATATAAGTAATATACAAGGACGTGTTTTTGTATTTGAATCTCAAACCAGTCTCATATTTTCATCGAGTTGGGGCAGATCAAGATCGGGTTTGAAATTGAGGGAAGCAAACCTGTCCCAATAGAGCTTGGGTCAAGGCGGGTTTTCCATTTATCTCATTCCACTATCATATTTAAATCGAACTACACAGTCTATGAATTAAAATACATAGAGTGACATATCCAACAATTAATTGTGCAGTTCGACTCAAAGGCTGTATAGTTTGGTTAATATATTGTGCCGTTTGTGAACCCAGCTTTGACAAAGCCAGTTAGCATCCCCATCTCTATAAAAGATGACTAAAGATTAAATATTAAAGGCGTCAATTTTTCAAAAAGAAAAAGTGTATAGTTTAAAACTCATGGTTCTGATGATATTCAGATCTGACTGAATCCGGACTCTATTAAATCCCTACTGGGTTCGACCTCTTATTTCTTCTGCTAACTGAACTTTAAAAAATACAGGGTGATTTGATGTTACCATTACTGAACATAGAATCACATCAGTATTATTGATGAGCACTCATAATCTTCACTTACCGCAGTTTCTTTATGCAACAATAATTATCTATAAAAAAAAATATTTACCCATGATTTGGTACTAAATTTGATGGTTCAGTTTCATAATAGCCAATAAGATTTTTTCTGTTTTATTTTCTTTCACATTTGTGACCATGGTCCACTTCCATTATTTAGGGCATTACTTACCCCCAGTTATTATTCAGAATCCTGCGTGTATTCCTGCATATGCATGACCTACATTCTTTGTAAGTTTTTTATTTTTTGATGTAAGTCATTAGTCCATATATGCAATTTATAATAATAATAATGTCTAAATAAATTAATATAAATTTTGATAATAATTCTGGAGGAGATGGGAATAGCTCATTCATGATTTATAAACCCTAAATAAAAAATACTACTAAATATATAAATGTAAGAAAATACCATGAGTGATATCAGTCTAAGTTATCCAAACCAATGTTTAATGTGTCTGATTTAGTGGCCTCAATTAGGATTTAAGTAGAGATACAATTTGGACGGGTTAAACCCAATTTGACCAACTTTTGGATGGAGTTAGATTCATATTATAATGTTTAGGTTGAATTTGAAGCTAATCCAAATAACTTGAATATAATTTAGATTGAGTTTAGTGAGTGATATATTTAAATATTCAAAGTTAAATTTTAAAAATGGTTTAATTTGTGACATAATTTGAATTATCCAATTATTTTTATTTAAAATCTATCTTATTTATAGTTTCATTTTACTATTCTCTCACTAATATTGTTCTTCATCTTTAAATTTTAATAATTCTATGTTAAACATTGATTACCGTACAATTTTAATTACTTAAAATAAAACATTTTTGAAAAAAAAACTCAAACTCAATCCAAAGTCAAATCACCCCGAATTAAACTTGAACCCGAACTAAATCTGACCGTTGGATTTGGCTGAAGCTTTTTGAGATGCGAGATTGTGATGGGTTTGGATTGATTTTCTTGACTAACTATGGAGTTGCACTTAAGATATTTTTAGGACTATATGTAACCCACTTACACGTGGCACGCCTAGATTTTTAGTTGATCGGCATCCGAGATCCACAGAATTTAGATACCTCATATCATATATTTGTGGTCTCCCTCTCTCTCTTTTAATGTGGGGTGTAAAAAAATTCTTGAAAAATTAATTAGGGGTCATGTGATAATCCTTAAATTATTTTTAAGTGCCTGAAAGTTTTTAAAATTTTTTAGGTATTTAAAATGATGAAAAATTATCATTAGATTCTTGAAAATAGATATCGTTAGTCTGTTCGTTAAAAATATATAAAATATTCTCATTGGCTATTAATATTTTACGAAGGTTAATGATATACTCGTAAGAATTAACAGTGTATTAAAGATACTTAATAATGTACTGGAGAATGTTAATATTGTACTGAAAAAATTGATCGGGAGGTATTTCTGGTATTTTTTACAGACACAGTAACGATATCCGGTTTCAAAGACTTAAAAATAATTTTTCAACGTCCCAGAGACAAAAAAAAAATAAAAATTGAAAGGACCTAAAAGTAATTCATGAGTGATCACATGGACCTCTAATGAATTTTCCCAAAATTCTTTCTTTGTTTATTGATGAAAATATAAATAGTTAATATATATATATATATATACATTTGTTGCAATTCAAACGAAAGAGAGAAAAAGAGAAAATTTTGGAGGATTGTGTCGTGTCTGACGCGCGGGTGGCGGTCACTTTCTTGCAGTCTTTTTGTTTTTGTTCTCTCTTTCTCCTCATTTTGTTTTATTTCTTGCTTTATATTTTTTTGGAGTGAAGTTTGGGGGATTTGGCTTGGTGGGTCTTCTATATCTTCTCTTTCCCCAGGTGGGTTTTCGTTTACTCATCGAATTTTTTTTAATTTGATTCAGATTTTTTGTTTTTGTGATTGCCCGTGTGAAAAGTTCCTTCTAGGTGTTTTAGATTTCTTTTTTTATTTTTTTATGAAAAGGTTGAAGTGCGTTTCATATGATCTTTCAGTGATACAACTGTTTTTTTTTTTTTAATGTGAATTTCATGACCCGATTTGAGTGTTTTGATCTCCCCTTCATTTGCAAAATCAAGTTGCAAGCAAATTTGGAAAACATTTTTTTTCTTGTTATTAATTTTTTTCCTATATTGATGACATTCAGTTAACAAATTTTCTTGATATATATTTTTGAACCATCCGTGTTGTTTTGACTGGAATGGTTTTCCTCTATTTTCCTTCCTGCCTATTTGATTTTCTATTATGCTTTGATTTTATGGTGAAGTTTCACTATATTCAATTTTGGCTTCTTTTAAGTGGTGTTTCAATTGTTCATTTGTTGTTTTAATCAAGATTCTATAATCATCTATGTTGGCCCAAACAGATATCTGATCAGTGATCACTTGGTGTTCTCCTCCTCTTCAGTTGCCACCCATTCTCAATGTCTACATTGATGTGAAGTGTCTTTTGGGGAGGGAGAGGTTCATACACTAAAAAATGGATTATTGTTACGATCCTAAATCCGATGATCAATCGGTCGACACTGACAGAAAGATCATCCTCCATTCTATTTACCAACCCAAACTCTCCCCTTGGTTGGATCTGAGGGTCTTCTATGTCAGAGTCACCAATTGCGAGGTCGACGGGTCAACCCCCGAATACCTGACCCTCAATCACATCCCTCTTAGCCCTGACACTCTGATGGAAGTGAATGGTACGAGGAGTAACATATACTCTGAATGTGTTTCTTCTGTGCTTAGAAGAGACCGGGTCGATAAGAAGTCTGAAGAAGCCACATTTGTCAGCACGGATAGTATCAGAGTGATGGGCAGTGTGAGATTGGAGGTCTATGATGGGGATGAGCTTTTGCTATCTGGAGTCCTTGAGATGTCTAATGGAAATGGATTCATTGGAGAATCAAAGAAGCGACGGAAGAAATGGAGATTGAATTGCGAGTCGATGATATCTCCCGGCGCGAGCTTCTTGAGGGGAAAGAAATTTGGTGGACCAGATGTAGCACCGCCGATGATTGAGGTCTATGTTGCGGGTTGTTTTGCTGGGAATCCCATCATCTTGACGAAGACTATTGTGGTCAGTTGTCGAAAGCAACAGAATTGGAAGGGAATGTTGGATTCCATCCCAGAACATGAGATGACTGGATACAAGAAAGATGTGCCACCGGAGTCTGCTCTGCAGGTAACCAGTGACCTTCATCTTTTTTTTTCAGTGTTGTTTAAGGGCGTTGATACTCTCAGTCCTTTTCGCAGGTGCCACATCATTAATGCAGTATACGAATTGCCTAGTAGATACTCCACTATGTTAGTATATACTCTATCATGAAAAACGTAAAAATATATGCATTCAATTCATCCAAATATGTACTTCATTTTTTAAAGAATTTACTTCATCAGTCATGTATATACTACTAAAATAAAAATCAAAATCAAAACATGTGTGGGTTGCAAAGTGACTGCAAAAAGGATTAAGCATAACAATTTTCAATTGTTTAATATCGTTCATTTTCCAAGTACCTGCAAGCATCTATCTTTTTACATTGGATATTTATTCCCTGTTAGGTAGCTGCAGATTATTTGGACTGGCATTGATATTTTGTTCTGTATGGATGAAATTATGGGTGTTTGCATGCATTTCGGGGCAAAAAATTAAGGATTGAAATACCATATCTTTCATAGATAATTGTAATTTTTGTTGTGGCAAGAACCTGACATGTCAGTTTTTTTGGTCACGGATCTTCTTTTTTGGTTAAAATCTTCCATGTTTAATGTGTTAATCTGAGTGGTAAATGTAAAATTGCAACTGGTTCTATAAGATCCTGAAAGGAATAATGGAAAAGGATAAAGTTTCTTTTATTTTGAGATTTTATTTTGGAGATTGCTTCATGTTTCATGATTCCTACAGATATAATTAATAATTATAATTAAAAATCCACTTGGAAGCAGTATGCCTTTGTCATGTTTGTGAGCTGAGTTTGATTTAAATTTCATCACATTTC
Source organism: Acorus gramineus (assembly GCA_030737835.1). NCBI lineage: Eukaryota > Viridiplantae > Streptophyta > Magnoliopsida > Acorales > Acoraceae > Acorus > Acorus gramineus. Next base: position 23,720,724 of record CM060849.1, read on the forward strand.
TAATAACCTGAGCTTTGAAGTCGAATTTACTTGACAAAGATGTTTATATTTGATGATGCATGTAGAACTGTGATTTTCACTTTTTTTTTTAACAGTTCTAAAATTTTGCGTCACTATGCAATGGAAGTGTTGCCATCAAAATAGATCATAATAACACAATCAATTTTTATGCCTGGACAAACATCTTATATTTAGCTTCCATAGATAATATGAGATATTAGCATTGAAAATTACCTGACATGTGCACAAATTTATCTTCTACGTCAAGGATTTATCATTTAAGGGTATTTAAGATGGATTTTTAACAAGGATAGCATATGGTAGCAGGACCAGAGGCTGCAGTAGAAATGCTAAACATGCTATTGAAGACTTTATTTATACACAAACTATATGTTCGTAAAGGAAGATAAGATGAAAAATTAAAAACATTTAGAGATGATTCTCATTCTGGGGTTATACTTAAAGAGTTTGCTATATTTCACATGGAAAAAGGATTCCATCTCACATGGATATTTTATTTTGTGATTGCATTTAATGTTTAATGTAAAAAAGTATATATTGCCTATTGAATCTCCTGAAGCATGATTCATTGGGCATTTGAACACAAAACGGAGAGTCTTCTATAGATGGACTAGAGATTTGAAGTCCCATTCATATTGCCATCGTTTGAGATTTTCTTTTCCTTTTATTCTTCATTTATCTGTGATCCAGTTGTTAAGACTCTCCTATTGTTCAAAGCTTCAACTTTTGGTTTGCAATCAATCTCAGATTGACCATCATGTCAATAAAACAATGCTTGTTGAAAACCTGAGCCACTGTGAGAATGATACTCTTGTCTGATTTGGTTTCCATAATTAATTTTTTAGAAAACTAGTCTTCTTCCTCTGAAGAATGTTGCGTATGTTAATTTTCTGATTATTATTTCCATTATAAATTTAAGCTGCGTCCACAAAAAAATGTTAGTGTGCCATGCCAGGTCTGAGACCTTTTGTTATCTTGAATTGAAATTGTAGAGAGCAGCCGAAGTGGACTATATTCTCTTTCTCCCCTCCCAACTCCTGCTATATGTGGGACCTCTTTGGGTGACAAGTTTATTTATTTTCTCCTCTTCCTCATTTTCTTTTTTTTCCTGACTGATTGGTAATGTTTCCTGCTTAAATGACCTAATAATTATATTGAATTCTTACTTGAAGAGAAGGATCAAGTGTCAATTATGTGAAACAACAAGAGAGTCTTGGGTTGGGGATTTTTCCATCTCTTTCAAAAATAACTATGGTCAAAACCTGGAGTTATGGGTTATGAGTATCTAACTGCAAATGTAGTGGACTATCTGAATACCTGTGGATAAATGGATATGTATTGTACAAAACCACTTTTTATGGTTTTGGAGGGTTATCCAATGGTAGCAATGGTGCATACTTCATCGGGTCAGTTGAATTATATGAACAAATTGCTATGCAGTTGTTTATAATAGTTTGTATTGTCACTTTTTTGGTATTCTTCATCTTCGAACTTTTATATTTTCTTTTTTATTATTCTTACTATTTGAACTCTACATGGGAAGATTTGATGTAATATATGTATGTAATTTGTTTGTTCTCAGTCAACTCCATGATGGTTAATCCATTTTTATGTTTATATTTTCTTTTATGAACTTCAAAAAATGGATATGTTCTATTATGAACAAAAAGAGCAAGTACATATCCAATCCTCTTATGTTTCAATCATCCATTCCTTTGTGGAGTTTTATCAATTCAATGGTGATGCAATCCAATTGAGATATTTGAGAACTGAGATTTAGATCTCACATGGCTTAAATGTTAGAGATGCTACCATTGAAATCAATGCTAATTGTGCCTGTTTTATGAATTGTGAAATCAAAGGCACATATAGCATATAGTTCATTTTGTTCTTCTTTTACAAATGCCCTTCATATTGCAAATGCATTTTCTGGATTCAAAAGACCATATACCATGAGAATCACTTTCATTTCATCATACAAGAGCCTGGTTTTTTTTCCCCTAGCTGCTTTGAAAGATTGCTGAGAATTGAAACTGTTCTCTATTAATCTTTGTACTCTATCCTCTCTTGTTTATGTGCAGATATCAGAGTTTCAAAAATACAAACCAGAGAATGAGGAATCCGATGTTGAGTATGCTAACAGACTCTACTCAAGGGCAGCGTACATGGAAGAAGAGGATGGGGAACTTTCATGGTTTAACGCTGGCGTGAGGGTAGGCGTTGGCATCAGCCTTGGTATTTGCCTTGGTGTTGGTATAGGAGTTGGTGTTCTCGTGCGTACATACCAAGCAACCACACGGAACTTCAAGAGGCGACTCAGTTGATCCCCCTCGTGAGCTGTCATGGTTGTCTTTTCCATCATAAAATTGCACCCATTGCACACTCTGTTTTGTGTTCGACGTCCATAAGGGGGTTTTCTTTGCACATGGGATTTGTGTCTTCTTTTCTTCATGTTTGTGAAGGTTTTTGTTTTTAATTTTAGTGAAGCTTGGGGAGAAGAAATCAAAGTTTGTGAATGGAAAAATGTGTCTTATCCCCATTGTGGGTAGAAAGTGTTTCTTTTCCCCCTTTGATGTGTTTATATTTGTTTGTTAAAGACAAACATAATGGGTTGGCTGCCTATTTTTGATATGGAGTGGTTATAACATAACATATAGTTTGTTTTGGGGTGATACCACATGTTTTGGATCCAATCCAAGCTCACAGTTGTTTTAGCACTGTTGGATGCTTGGTCCATTTTAAAGTTTCATTCATAATCTCATATAGCTGGTTAGTTATATGCACTCACTATAACAAGATATACACTTTGTTATAATTTTTTATAAAACGGGGGTATTGCATTTGGTGTTGGAAAAGAAAACGTGTCTTAACATTTTCCACCGCGATTTAACTCAATTAGCCAAGAAAGACAGAAGAAAAATAAAAATACTAAAACATTTTTGTAATATTTTCCTCTTGCTCACCAATTTTTTCCCGTCTAATTTTATCCTTTCCCATGAAGAGTAAATGTGAGTAAAAGTAATAAAAGTATTTTTTATCATTTTTCAAATAGCAAATTATAGAATGGATAAAAAATAATTTTATTACCATCATTTTTCCTTTTGACTAATGTCTCCAAACTATTCTTTTCCATCCAAGCTTAGGCACAAACACATGCTGGATCAAGAAAAAAAATACCACGAGTTTCTTTATTTAAAAAAAAAAAAAAAAACTTACGATTTTAGCAGTATGTATCCAAATCTCCCCTTGAGAAATTTTAAATTCAGATGGTTTGATTCCGGATCTTCCATGAAGCCATCAGAAGAGCTACTACAACCAAGAAAATATTGGGATACTAAAAAAAGATAACATATATAAATTGTAGATTCCTTTGAATTTTGTCCCCATGTGAAATGCCAATGCCTCCATCTGAAAGAGATCCAACAGTATCAGAAATTTCACATATGATATGTCTTTTGTCAGATGGATCATAACTCACAAAAGAAGAGTTAACTGTCTAAAGTAAAAATTCACTTTTTTTCCTCATAATCCAAACTGCCTCATGGTACTCCATCTACCATTTGGCAAAGTAACAATATTGGATAAATGCTAGTTCATGTAGCCTTGAAAAATAGTCCAAAAGATTTGAAGATCAATTAAAACAGACAATTATCTAGTCATGGCAGCAAATGAACTAAAGATCACCCCAAGTACAAGACCATGGTGGTTTTGGAGTTCTGCCTCTGCTGAGTATCTATGAATTAGGCTCAGGCTCCGATGCCACCACAGTCAGATGAACACTTGCGCTGCGAGTGTCATCAAATCCCCAGAGTTTGGCAGATTTTATGTCATCCGTCGCCCTGAGTCTTGAGAACTCCTCATGGTCATATGATGAGTTATCTCTTCCCCCGAACCCTGTTGGGAGGATATCAATGTCAAACAAACGCTGCATGAGCTCCATGCTCTCCGCGTTCTTCAGGTAAACAAATTTCACTTTCTGGAATGTTTTGGGATCCAAGAAATATTTGACAATCTGCAATGCTTAAGTAAAGAATGTCAAATACTGAAGTAAACCATCGGAAAAGAGAAATACAGGGAACCATAAATGTTTACTGTGGGTAAGTATGGAAAATTCATTGATTGGGAGTTGGTAACTAATATTAAAGCAAGACATATTTGGAATGTTCCAAGGTTTTGTGAAGAACATCATATTATAGCATGCATGTGTCAAGTTTATGATTCGACGTAAATCATCAATATCACAATATGTAAACGTTCCATTATCCAAATTTGTTATCCAGTGGTCCTTTTTGAAATGGCAAACCAATATTCCAGAGACAAACTAAATTGAGTTATAATCTCAAATCATGTGACAAGGACAACTTCATAATGGGTTTAATGGCAGAGAAAACATTCCATGTCTGATCTTCCAGTGCAACACATGCCTACTTCTCTTAAATCTTGGTAATAAACCTTCTAAATACTTTGGTCCACGTGATGGGATCCTCTGTGTTAAGAGAGATGGAGAATCCCTATGTAGACCAATCAAAAAACGCCAAGCAGATGATACAAAATTCCTATATGCACATATTCTCCCCTGTTAGATAATTGTAAAAAGAAGGGACAGACCTTCCAAAATGTCTCAAAGATCTTCGGTGGGTTGTAAAGGAAAGCTGCTGACAGCCTCTCGGGATAGTGATTTTGCAACATTTTTGCAGCTTCTCGAGCAGTCTTGATTGGCACTGAATTTGACAAAGACCACCCAGTGAAGTCTATCAACCACACCATCTGCTCTTGCCCCTCTGGTAAGTTGAAGATGGTATTCTCCAGAAGGTACACAACATGACGGAGTTGATTATCATGTGACGAGGTATTCTGAATCGGAAACTTGTATTTGTTAAGAATTTTTTTCCTTCCCATCCACAGGAAGTTCGAGAATGACTTATGATAATAATTTGCTGCTTTCCTGGTCTAAGCACAAGAACCAACCTCCCTTCTCGATCATGAAAATTTGCTCTGTATAACTTTCCAGTTTCTCCTTCATGAGCTACTTCATGCTGAACATGAAAAGGGATTACATGATCTTGAAAAAAAACAAACACTTACTGACTGAGCTGGGTAGAAAAGACAGTAGTGAAGCTTACCCAGCGGATCTCTTCTGGCTTATAGGTTGACCTCCACTTTAATGTTTCTTGCAGCATATCCTTTGATTTGTCAACATTCCAGTTCCTGGCCTCCAAATATCTCCTCAGGCATGCATCAGTGCAGAACTACAAACTACGTACAGATGGTTGTCCCATGGCCGCTCTAAGCTCATTTATCTGTTCCTAGGAGAATTTTGTTTAGAGTTAAATAGAGTGGTATAGAAGCATTGATATTTTTTTTCTTCATTATCTTATCTGACATTTAAAACAGTAATCCAGATTGGTAATCCTTGCTTCTGTCAAGAAATTCTTCAAACCAAGGATTAGTATAACGACTATAATAGTTTCCAAACTAAGATAGAGTCAATCCTAAGATATGCTTGAATTTTGAAAGAATGAACTTGTTTGAATTGTGTGTGGTTTTGGATCATGAGATGGTTAATTATGCAAGATCACGTTATTAAAAAGATCATGTTTCATGTACTTGGTTTGCTTTGCCACTGACAATAAGTTTTTTTTTCCCCATGATATCTTGAGTGGAAATCCAGTTTTAGAAGATTTTGAATGATGGGTTTTGCCATTTTGTTGAGAATTTCCAATGGGTCTACTATTTCTTATTTTGAAAGCATGAATTTGATTGAATTGTATCTGGTTCTTCGGTTCATGAAACATGATCCCAATGTGTTTTTTTCTTTTTTTTTAACAAAAAATGCGGACCGTGCGATTGCGAGAGCAGCGATCGCACGGTCCACGACCTTGGGCGCACGATGGGGTGCACGGTCGCACGACCACCGCACCCCATCAGCTATTTTATATATATGTATATATATATAGTGAAATGATAAGATGCGGTCACTATACCCTCTTCCTTAGGTGTGGTTACCATGTCATTACCATCCGATTAAATGGATTTTAATCATACGGTTAAAATAATTACCCCATAAAATCACATATATCCCTATAAATTGTGATCCCTCTTTTTTCTCCACACAATCTCCCTATTTTTCTCTTGTGATTTTTTTATGGAATATCTTCTCACCATTCGATTAAATGCACCCCAATTGTACGGTGATTATAAGGTGACTGTATATTAAAATGAGGTATGATGTCCACACAATATCGCCTCTCTCTCTCTATATATATATATATTATGTGTTAAAGAAGAAGAGCATGAGTAAAATTATCTTTTTTTCAATCCACCTAGATTGGGATTGGGGGAATACTACCTCTTGAGAGGGATTCTCAATCCCCTTAATCAAGGATTCTCAATCCCACTCTCTCAATTCCAATCCCCATTTTAAAATTTATCCAAACAACTTATTGACCTGGATTGGGATTTCCAATCCCAATCCAAACACCCAATACTCCTATCCAAACAGGCCCTAAGTGCTAGAATTTTTTTTTATGAAAATGGTAGATTTAATTATCATTATGTATCTCAAAATATACTCTCAAACTAGCTGCACATAATATCTAATCAATAAAAAGAATAGCAACAATTATTGCAGATACCACATTTTGTACGTTGTCATGATAAGAAAATTTGAAGGGTAACAAATATAAGCTTTTCGAGGTGCTTTAAATTAATATAATGTCCAAAAGTGTTATAAAAATATATATAAGTTGAGGACAACCATGCCAAAAATCATTAATAAAATTATAAATAATATGACATTCTTCACTTAAAAGTAATTAGAATTCTTGGAATAACAACCATCAATTTTTTTTTTTTATTTACCCAGACACATGCGAATCACGTGGTCGAGTCCCCGCATCAACCAAGTTTAATTTTTTAAGTGAACCATTGGACTTCAACAACCGATAAAGCACTGCAATTATGAATTAATTAACAAATGAACTACATCAAAAACAAGGTAAAAAATTTAAGGAAAACCAAAACCTATAGATCTGCATAGCAATGGTTTTACTGTAGTAAAATATTGCCACCAACCTAAAAATTGTTGCGGTAAAAAACCTCAACAGGTGGTGAGTTTTCCAGAAAACTTGTTTACCATAATTTCGAGATCTACAGCAGAGGATTTTATTATATGCTTAAGATAGTTTGAACAAAGACTGAGTGGAGGAAAACTGGCATCATTGGTTCAGGAACTCTTTAAATGATGAATATCTTGACCAGTGTAGTGCCATCAACATGTCACATGTGAAATTTTGATAATGTGCAGAGTGTCATGCATAGTCACAAAGTTCGTGTACAGCAAATATTCAGCAAGATTATGTTTGGTACAACACGTGTATGTTTATATATCATACTGGATAAGTATAAAAAAAGTACGAAGATAATTAGCTATTTTTTCTATGTTGGGTGTAAAAGTGACGAAACACTTAAATTTAGCTTTTACATTAGGAAGAATGGGGTACATCATACAAATTATATGTAAGTTTAGTCAAAAGTCATAAGAGCAGCAGAAGTGGTTTAATAAAGACATGCCTGATTGCTGATGATATGAGTATGATGTATGAAAGTTATTCAAAGTATTGATAGAGGAAGAAACCTTTGGGGGGGGTTATGAAGGGAAAAAAACCCATTGGTTGAATAATACAGGGATAACCAGTCCACACATTTCCAGGTTTCAGAAGGTTCGCATTTGCATGCGGGAGGAAAACCGAGGGAAAAGTCAAGCAGACATGGAGAATAATCGATAACAGTGGCGACTCTCTGCAGCAGAGATCCGAGGAATTTTTTAAGAAAAAAAAAGAGAATCAAATGGAGGAGTCCTTAAATACCATCAAGTTTCAGTCGTGGGACATCAATAACTCAGGTAGATCAAAGAGCTCTAGACTTCTGATGGAGTCCCTCTCATCGGAATGCATCGGCCTCACGGGCTACCAGAAGGTCCCAGAAGAAGAGGAACCTAAAGAGAAAAAGAGGAACAAGGCTTGGAAACTCCTGCGATGCGTGTTTGTGAAGAAAGAGGGTGGTGGTGATGCGAAGGCGATCAAGGAAGACGTGGAGTTGGAATCCTTAGAGTCCAAGGAGAAGGACGAGAAGAAGAAGATGTCCGAGGAATCTCCAGAGGAGAAGCACAAGGAGAGCAAGGACAAGAAGAAGATGCCGTGGCATCTTGATCCTAATAGGAGATGGCCTCAAGGATGGTAAGCTGAAGCTTTTTATGTTGCGACATGGATCTCCGGTTGTCAAATTGGAATTCTCAAATTTTGATGTGTAAACTTGTCTCTGCTGTTAAGAACTGGAAAAAAATGGAACAAGAGTGAAGAATAAAACCTCAGCCATGAATTTGAAGATGAAATTGGTCTTACCAAGATTCTTCATGTATATCTTCATGGCTTTGTCCCTGTAATGAAAACAAAGTTTATTAACAGAACGGGAAAGGAAAGGAAAATGTTTAGTTACGTTTATGAACTCATTCTAATAAGGAATAAACTTCATAGATGAATGTAATGCATCATAACACCAACACAAGCCCTTCTAAATTTTCTAGTTTATGCCACTCAAAAATAGACTGCATATCTTTTCCAGTCAGATTACCTTGTCCACCTTCAAGCATGGATTGAAAGAAGAACATGATTCAAGAAAAACATAATCCATGTCAAATAAAAAAAGTTGATGCCTTTTTTTTTATAGTCAGGTTACCTCAAGTCCACCATAAAGCATGGCATGATAGAAGAGCATGATCCAGGCAACTCTACCACTCTACGAAATCAACATACAAACTTCCGAATCTGAGCACAGAGAAAGAGACACAATTTGTATCCGTAATTTCAAACAACAGCAAATAAAACAAAAAGTGTTCAAACAACTCCAAATAAGGCGGCACAACTATTATATGTACTTTCAAATAACTCCAAATAAAACAAAAAGTGGTGCAACATAAAACAGCATCTAGTACCTCAAAATATTTGGTCTACACGCCTATAGCTTTTTTAATAATAATAAAAAAAAGATATGGGAGCTCACCAACTGAAATGTGTCAAAATCAGATGTAAATCCCAGATGGCAAATAGGCCGATCAGGAATACATAACAATAGAAACACAAACAGAAACACAATAGAAACAAAGAGAAAAGAAAATGCATCACCCATTGCTCACCCTACATTAGTTTTTCCTCCTCAGAAATGCATAACAAAATCGCCCACAGTGCAGTTGATACTCCAATCTTTTAGCCATCTAATAATATATCCACAAGCATTCTAATATTTAATCTACTCCCATTGAGGATTACTGATTACATCATTCCTGGAAGTCCAAAGGTCCCTACAAAAGATGCCAAAGAGAACACCCATCCCAGGAGCCCAATTTTAAAAGGAACTGTAAGTGGCAAGTAAGACACCCACCACCACCAGCAACAACAGCAGCAGAAAGTGATAATTTTTTGTACAAAGATTCAGAACAAATTTTAATAATAACACAGAGGTACAAGTTTAAGACATGCCATCTTAAAAGACGTCAGACTTGAACAGATCTGCTACAGCAGCTCAGATTAAAGCCAGTAGAATATTTACAAAAAAGGACAATTTAGTAGTATGGATTTAATGATAGCCCTCCACATGAACTTGTTATATTCTCTTCAACCATGTTAAATAGTATCACTGCTTAGCTCAAGATAAAATTACTCCTTCAAGCAGAATCTACATTATTTGTTGACCCATTTGCTCGTCGGAACCAGGTATTGAAAGCCAAGACTAGGTGTGGGCAGTCCTCAACATTGCGGGTAGAGAAGGTGAGGCACTCCTGTAACAGTTTCTGGGCATCTGACATGGGAAGAGTTGAGATGATCCTTAGGAATGTTTCTTCAAGCTCTTGGTAAAGCAGTTTCTGACCAGAAGGTATAGGTGAAACATTGTCTCTGCAAACCTTCAGCACTGGTAGCCAGTCCTTGACGAGTTTCAACCTAACCTGGTAAAATGAATACAAGATGTAAGGTCCACCTGATTTATCTTAATGGAGTGAGGTTATTTAAAAAAAAATCACTGATTGATCGATTCTGGAAAATAATTGTTGAAAATCCCATAGGCATGCTGCTAGCAGGGAACTTTAGGGAGCAGCCTTTACTCGTTTCAAGAAGGATAAATAATCAGAAAAAAGGACATCAGGAACAGAAATAGACATTCGTATGCTCTCATAAACAAGATGTTGATTTGAAGTTTATTGCAACAGAATGAGAAACATTCATGTGAACCATCCATTTCAGTTCCTTGTATGGGTTTCTTGCTAGGCCCGTATCTAAAATTGACAGTTAGCTGCATTTGATCCTATGACAATACTCAGCTTGTATAGCTTCCACCAGAAAGGAACTCATCAAATATAAGATCTAACCACAGCATTGGAAATTAATAATTTTTAAACAACAGAACATAAAATTCTTTATCCGATATCAGAACCATCGTTGTTGACCTAAACACTATTTTTTCCCAATCTTCAGCAATATTTGAACCTTTCTTCTCAATTGTGTAAGCTAATGCAGTAGACAAAACATTATGCAATAGTTCCTCTTCTGAGCAATTAAAAAAATCATGCATCGAAAAGGCCATCTGACAATCATAGAAAGGACTAGTATGTCGTATATTAGATTCGTGAATGAACACTGCAGAAGAGAGCGATGGGCATTTCAACAAAGCATCTTCATAAAAATGTTTATTTGACAGCAAGCAATAGTAGATATAGGTGCCATTCATTTTTCACCTTTCAATGTAACTAGGAAAGATACCAAGGCAAACAGTACTTCGGCTATCAAAGCTTATGGCAAACACGTATTTTTTGTACAAGAGTTGTGTTTTGTGTTTACATGCTTACACAGGATACCCTCCCCCATTATGTGACATGCACTGGCCTCAACTCACCCCACCTAGGCCAACAGAACTAGATCACCCCAACCACCGTGAAGCAGCTCTACCATCAATATCACAATATATTATCCTATTTATTCATCAGGTTCAAGACTTTAAACATGTATTTGTGTAAGAATTGTTCTAACCTATTACCAAGATTTTTTCTCTAATAATAACTATAAGAATATATTGCCTTCCTCTGCTGGACAATATGGGACTAAATCATGAGACTAGCCTCATCTCACCTCTACCGAGGCCAAGAAACATTCCTCTACTAGGTGATGTGGGACTAAACTGTAAGACTGGCCTCACCTCACGTCTACCCGGATCAATAGGCTCCGGTCAACCCCACCAAAGTGAAGTGGTTCAACTCTGATACCAAATGTAATACCTAAAACTCAGAAGAAAGATTGGAGCAAAATTATTAAGATATTGCTCTTTAAACAAAGGAGACGAGGGATCTCCAAATTCAATACCCCAAGAAAAAAGGAAGAAAAGAAATAGCCCTTGCGGGAGAAAATCCCCTTTGCTACATGAAATAATTACCACCTGCTCCAATTTGCTCCCATAATAGAGTATTTCAACTCTTTGCCAAGCAGCACCATAATCCAAGCCCATAGTGAAGTCGTTATAGTTGCACAATTTTTCTCAACAGATATGAAATTCCTTTGGAAAATGAGCTCATTGTGAGCAAGCCAAATACTCCAACTCAATGCATAGGGGATGAGACCTTCGATTTTTTCTTGTTAATCAATCACATATTTTCCTTCCTTTATGAAACCAATCCACATACCTTCGAGGTTGGTAAGTTTCATTCTGATCCGAGAGCCCCTGCACAAATGCAAGAGCTTATAGGGAATCCATAAAACAAGTGATCTCTAGTTTCTTCATCCGCTCTGCAAAGGTCACAGCTCGTGCTTCCATCATTAGCCTACTTCTAACAATTCACTTCTTTTAAGAATTTTATCTTCAGAGGGAAACCACATAAAGCACCTTATCTTCAAAGAGAAATGACTCATCACAAGCATTAAATCTCCAAAATCTATAACCAAGTTTCATCAGCGGGGAACACTGAATCCACTAGATCTAGAGTTATTAGAGACTGGGTGTTCATTGTATCGGGACAGAGTCAGTTTTATTTACAGGGAGGATAAATTGATTGTGGGATGAGGTGCCACCTTGTTAAAAAGCCTTCCCTTTTTTTTGAGGTCTTCTTTAATGTTGTCTACTACTATAAATCTGCAGCCCCAGAGTTTTACTTTAATTAATAAATCAGTGGTCGAAACTCCCACCTCCTTTCAAAAGAATCAGAGGAGAACATTCCACAAAGCTAAGCAACATGAAAGGAACCACATAACTCATAGCCCACAACAAGCATGAACAATTCCAAAAAAAAAAAAATGCATAAAACATAACCAAATAGATTCACATTCACTTCATCAACAATTCCACAAAAGCATCAATTCAGATATCACTAATTAGCAATCACACGATATACCTGCCGTGCAGCCAAGACCTCGCCGGCTGTGACCGCGTTTGCCAGCCTGCAGGTACACCGCATCATGATCGTAGGCAGCCCAGGCGCGATATTCCTGAATGCGTCATCCCTGAACCCCTTCTCCAGATCCCCCGCAAACGCCCCCTGCTCGCTCCACTCCTCCACTGCCTCCTCCGCCACCCCCAACTCCACCATCCTCTCCACCACCCACAGCAGGTGCCTACCCTTCGCTACCGCCGAGTGCAGGTTCAGCCTCTGCTTCGCCTCCAACTCATCCCGGTCCCCCCTCACGTCCGGCCTCCAATACGCCTCAAGCAGCTCCTTCACCTTCGCGAGGCTCGAAACAAACACCCGAACGAGCACCCTCCGAACTGTATCACGAGGCGAGAAGTCCCTCAAAACCCTGGCGACGAACGCCTTGACGGTCGCGACTTTGGGCTCCGTCCCGCCGATCGCCGCGTGTACGAGCCCCTGGAGCATCTCCTCCGCCGCGTCGTCGGCTCCATCGGGGGTGAGCCTCGCGAGGAGCACGGCGGACTCGTCGGGGCTGAGGAAGGGGACCGCCGAGAGGACGGCCCTCTCCTCCTCCTCGGTCCAGGGGACGGCCTCGAGGTACCGAACGCACGCGCCGATGAGGTCGTCGAAGAGGAGCTCGAGAGCGACGGAGAGGAGGGAGAGGGCATCGGAGGGGCTCGCGATCGCGCCGGAGAAGTCGGGGGAGTAGAGGAGCCTCAGCACGGACACGTGCGCGTCGAAGGCCGGGACATTGAGGTTCAGGAGGAGGGAGTCACCGCCGCCGGAGGAGAAGGTGCCCTTGCTCCAACGGTCGGAGAGGAGGGCGGAGAAGTACCTAGAGCGGCGGAGGGGGGGGGAGTGGAGGTAGAGGTCGATGGGGGGGGGGGGGGAGAGGGAGGGGTGGAGTTGGAGGCGGAGGAGGACGTCGGAGGAGGAAAAGTCGTTGAATCCGCCGGGGCGGAGGAGGGCGGAGGAGAGGGGAGGATCGTCGGACGGGGGAGAGGAGGGGAGGGAGAGATTGGAGGAGGAGATTCGGGTAAGGTTGGTGGAGCTTCCAAGTCGTTGGCGTTTCTTGAGAGCTCCAGATTGCATTTCGGTTTCGGAGATGTGAAGAATGTGACAGAATTGGTCCTGACGAGGAAGATTAGCGTCTGTTACGGACAATCCGGGTTAGTTAGGGATGGCCATGATGGGCCGAGCTTTACCGGGCCTGAGTGAAGTCGAAAATCAGGCAAGGGCTTTTTTTAAATGAAAAGGTTGAATAACAAACTTTAAATAATAAAACTATTTAAATTGCATATTGATGTAACTTCACAATAATTATACTATACAATTTAGAATAAGAAATGTTTAAACATTAATTGAATAGCTATGATAAATTCATAGTAAAAATATTTGAATGGAACATTACAAAAATTGAATATTTGCTTATGAGTGGTGACTATATCATAATAAAATAAATACATCCCGACTAGATTGACACCTACCTATTTTATCTATCATTTGTACAACTCTACCCAAAGCCATCCTTCAAGACAAATACAAGTAAATTTAAACTAAATTTCAATATAAATTTACAGCATCATCAAACTGGTCTTCAAGATCATCCTCAGCCTATAAGATACTTTAAGTTCTTTGTTGTGCTTTGTACCAATCTCGTAGGCATACGCAACGCTCGACTATTTATGGATATAAACGACTTTTATGATCACCCAGTACTTGTTTTTCAGTGCTAAATGATGATTCCGAATCAACTTGTTGTCGGTGTTGGATTTTTGACGCAGGCGTTGGTCGTGAATCCGGGTTCCGTCAAGTTTGGTTCCGTTACGCGCACGGCGCTCCGAATCGCCACTTGAGGGATCGTCCAAGGTTGCCCGACCGCTTCCAGGGACGTTGGTGTGATCGCCACTTGCTTTTCCTCGAAAAGCAAGAAAAAAGGATGTTCTATTACTCGCCTTCAACGGGGGATACGGGTTCTCCTCTCGAGGATCACGGCCGGCCGTGCCTTGAGGTGTTCAAGCTCAGATTGATCCTGCAAAACCCAAAGAGAGAGAGAGATACTTTTTCCTTTTTTTTTTTTGTGCAGGATTGGCAAACGAACCAGGAGGGCTTGTCGGGTTTGACGATCTGTGGGTGGATTGTCGAGTTCGACGAGTTAAATGGGGATTGTCGGGTTTGACGAGTTAACAGGGGGTTGTCGGGTTTGACGATCTGTGGGTGGATTGTCGAGTTCGACGAGTTAAAGGGGGATTGTCGGGTTTGACGATCTATGGGTGGATTGTCGAGTTCGACGAGTTGAAGGGGGATTGTCGAGTTCGACGAGCCAGGGGGGATTGTCGAGGGTAAACTCCAAGAAAAATTTAACAAAATTAGTGGGAAGCTTTATGTTAACAAGAAGCTGAGAAAAACAAAAAAAAACAGCATATAAACAGTATATAAAAGGGTAATAACAAACATATAAAGCAGTAAATGACAAATAAAGTAAACAGAGTAAAACAAAAGGGGTTAGTAGTCCTTGGGAGGTACCCAAACTTGCAAAGGGGGGTGTTCAAATGGTCCCTAGACCAACCGACCAACGATCCAAGTTAGGGTCGTCCGCCAGCTGCGTATAGTTTCCAAAAGAACTGATAATAGTCCAATGATGTACTCCAATACTCTCAACTTTGATTAAACTTATGTTATTTAATTTAGTAAGCTTATTACAACTTGTTTAAGAGTTTTAAGAGGAAATGATACGTTATACAAGTTCTTTTTAAGTAAAAAAAAGAAAGAAAGAAAAAAAGAAAGGAAAGGGAAGGGAGATGAGGGTGGTGGGTGGTTGTTTGGAGGGGCTGCTGGTGTAGGGGGTGGTGGTGCTTGGAAATGGAGGGTGGAGGGTAGTGAGGGGCTGTTGGTGATGAAGGAGGATGGATGGGTTCGGATGGGTGGTGTTGGGAGAGAAGATGTAGGTTTTGAGTGGTGAATGAGGGAGGTGGGTGAGTGTTGGTGTGGCTGCTGGTGTAGGAGGTGGTGGTGCTCGAAAATGGAGGGTGGAGGGTGGTGAGGTGCTGCTGCTGGTGTGGGAGGTGGTTAGGGGAGGTTGGGATGGCTTTGGAGGGCAAAAGGTGGGGTAAAGATGAGTTAGAGAGTGCTCTCCTCCTCCAAACGCCTCCCTTTTATAGCCCCAAACGACCACCACCTTCTTGACACCTGTTTGGGGAAGTCATGAGTGCCCCACGACGCTCCCACGTTCACCCGAAGTGGCTGACGTCGGTGGAGAGGCGGAAAAAATCGAGCCATGCCGTCCTTTCCGAGCTGAACTTATCCCAGTATTTTTGACGATCCGTCATCCCATTGTCGAGGTCGACAATCCCACCAAAGATCGTCGAAGTCGACGATCCTCCGAAAGATCGTCCAGTTCGACAATCCCACCAAAGATCGTCGAAGTCGACGATCCTCCGAAAGATCGTCCAGTTCGACAATCCCACCAAAGATCGTCGAAGTCGACGATCCTCCGAAAGATCGTCCAGTTCGACAATCCTTTCAAAGATCGTCGAAGTCGACGATCCTCCGAAAGATCGTCCAGTTCGACAATCCTTTCAGAGATCGTCGAAGTCGACAATCTCAGAAAGATCGTCCAGTTCGACAATCCTTTCAGAGATCGTCGAAGTTGACAGTCCTCAAAAGGGTCGTCCAGTACGACGAGTGGGTGGTTGCTTGTCTTAATCACCAAACAGATTTTAGATGTCTTGTATAACAACCCCAGGCTTAACCGTTCTGAGCGATAGTACTGCTTCTCTTGAGCTTTTCTTTAGACTTATCACTTGTTGCGCTCATGCTTTCTTTTCTTCCCTTTCCCTACTCAAGTGATTATTCTGGCTTCGGGAAGATCATCCGGGCTTAGACCTGCAAACTAAGATATCACAAATAATAAGTGTTTCACAGTTCTGACCGATCAAAATGGGGTATCTACAATTGCCCCTCCTCGGATGGTGTTTTAAGTGAAGCTTGAAGCGCCATTCGAGGATAAGAAGAGAGACCTCATTTTGATCGGTTTACCCATCAGGCATTGTTTTCTGGTAAATACAAGTCAGGAGATAAACATGGAAGCAATTTTCTTATGATCCATTAATGAAATGATCATTGAAGGGAGAAGGAAATATTTGATCTAAATGTCAATGAGTGATCCAACCCTTGGTTGGGGTTCCTAGCCTTCGTGTACTGCAGCCCGGCGTTGGATTCCCTGTGCCTACCGTGCGTTGCAACTCAGCAAACAGGGGGATATCATGACAAAAATAAAAAAAGGGGACACTTTCGAATAATTGGAGAAGGATCATTTTATTAATAACTCAAAGAAAATTGGACTATGGGGAAATCAATCCTGACTTGCATGTACTGAGAGACAAAATGCCCGGGTTTAAATGCCGTAGCCCTAATGAAAAGCCTGAAAATGTACCGAAATGCAACTGACATATACAATAAAAATGCTTATAGATGCTCAAAAGATGGGCCAAAAATTTGCTTTGAAAATAGAATGTCAAAATGGTGCTCAAAACATAAAGAGAGTGTAGAAAATCAGAATACTCATTGAAATAGGCCATATAACACTTGACAATATCCGAAATCTGAAACAAAATAAATGTCTAAAATTTGAAAATAAATGTCCAAAAAATCTGAAAAATACGTCCGAAATCCGTTGGAGATACGTGAAATAAAGTGTTCAAAGATGCTTCCAAGGCAGAACTATATAAATCCAAACCATGTATATGCTTATTTAGATATATATATATATGTACATATATGTGAGGGATTGGACATACCTACGCGGGCTTTAAATGTGGCTTGACTACTGATCGTATCGTAAGTAGATTGCCCAACCTGACGGTCTGCTTAAGGATTGTTCCAGTCGACGTTCACTACCAGGATTGTCCAAATCGACGTTCACTGTCAAGATTGTCATAGTTGACGCTCATCGCCAGGATTGTCTAAGTCGACGTTCCTGCCAAGGTTCGTCCAGAGGCAGTGTGTCCAGCCTTGTTTAGTTTTGCTCACTTGTGCTCTCGTTCTGCTCTTCTTTCCTCTGGACCCTGTATAACAACATCAAACACAAAGCTAAGTAGATATACCCACTCAATTAAGCATATGTTCATACTTCAATACTCCCCTTTTAAGATTACAAGATGGCCTTCATTTTGATTATCGACAATCCATACGGAAACTGTTTGAATCGATATCCATCTAGGGGGACCACGCAAGTTCTGTCTACTTGTTTAATGATCATTCATTCGTCCGTTCCCTTCTTGCTTCTCCTAGGCCCTACAAAACAACTTAGACCAAATGATCATATCTGTTCCGTTTGGGCCCCTGCTCATTTTTTTTTATTTCTCCTTGTTAATTTGTCAAGGGCCCAAATAATGATAAAATTGGGGGTAATGGGTTATGGAGAAACAAACCTGATGATGCATGGTGCTATCTTGACCTTGATGCCAGCAACGAGAGATTATTCACATGCTTACCAGTTATTAAAAGGACTCATGGTGATTAACCGTTTGCCATATCAAGGATACCTTGCGTGGTTTTGTCGATGGGGATAGTTCCCAAGTCTGGAAGTTCTTGTATGCTTGATCATGTTACCAAAATGTACTGAGAACTCCATAAATGTGCCAGGATAACATTCAAAGACCGACTTTTAGATGAACAAGGTTTTAAGTAGACTCATGTGCAGTGTGTGGTAGCAGTTTAAGAAGTGGCTCACCTCTAGACTGAAAATTTCACTTGACCCAAAAGAACTGGTTTAATTCATATCTTGTCACAAAAAGGGGAGAAGTGAATGAATGTGGGTGAGAGTAGTGTCCTCCTTGAACCAACTAAAAATTGCCCCAGTCCTAGCACATGTCCTAAGTCACTCGGTCCCCCCAGCTTTCTTCTTTACTGCTTTTTTTTTTTTTTTTTTTTTTTTATATATATTAAAAGGGTGGAGGACGCAGGCCCGCATTGGATACCCACTTTATCCTCTCTTTTTTTTTTTTTTTTTTTTTTTTTTTTTACTATTATTTTTATAATGGCCAACTTGCCTTATTTTGGAGGGTATTTCTGTTTTTACCTTCTCCTTGGAAGCATCGACAGTGCCAGAGCCAGCTCTTTTGGGACATGTGCCAAGACTAAGGTATTTTCATGGATCATAGGCAACACGAGTTAAAATACAAATAAAAGAATGACAATTACAAATTGCCCCAGTCTAATGTTGTGGGCGATCTTTTTATCCATCAGTGAACCAGGTCTTAAACTGTATAAGTGTGATGACAGTGGTAAGAGCGGTGAGTATGAGTCTATATAAAACACATGCTATCCTTAAGGCTATCAAATCATATCATCAGGCATAGATACTAGGATTCACAGTAAGTAATGGTAAAATTTCTCAAACATCAAGTATTAAGCATAGAATTTTTTCAAATACAGTGCATTCCATGTACCTGAGACCTCGTCCCCTTCGGCGTTCACCAAGCGATAAGCATTCCCGGAATAGGCATGGGTGATTACATAAGGTCCTTCCCAAATTGGTTGCAGTTTTCCTCTCGGGTGTGGTTGTCGAGAAGGCATGAGCTGCTTGAGCACCATTTCCCCAACTTGGAACTTTCTTTCAATTACCTTTTTCTGGAAGGCTCTGGACATTCTCCTTTGGTAAATTTGGGCGTGTTCGGCTGCTCGCAACCTTTTCTCATCTAATAGTTCAAGTTGTAGAAGGAGCGCTTCCCTCCTATCCTCGGGTTGTAAATCCTTGTCCAACTCCACTCTCAAAGACGGGATAAGCACTTCATAGGGAACCGCCTCCATCCCAAAAGTAAGGGAGTAAGGAGTCTGACCTGTGGGGGTCCTGATGGAGGTGCGATAAGCCCAAAGTGCATCAACTAGCTTGTCCGGCCAATCGGTAGCCTTATGCGTCTCCACGGTCTTTTTGATGATCTTCAGGAGAGTCTTGTTTGTAGCCTCCGCTTGTCCATTCCCTTGGGGATAATATGGGGTGGAGTGATGCAGCTCAATGTGGTGCTTGTTGCAGAGGTCTTGAAATTCCTGAGAAATGAACTGAGGACCATTGTCAGTAATGATTACCTTCGGAGCGCCAAATCGTGCGAGGATATGAGTACGAACGAAGCGAACAAGAGTAGAACTCTTGATCACTATGTACGACTCAGCCTCGGCCCATTTGGTGAAGTATTCTGTGGCAGTGAGGATGAAGGCTTTCTGACTGGTGTTTTCAACTGTATCCCTAAAGGGGCCGATGATGTCAAGAGCCCACATGGAGAAAGGCCAAGGAGAGGTCATGGAATGCAATGCGGAGGCAGGTGCATGGATCTTATTGGCATGGGTCTGGCACTGAACACACGTTGACGAATTTGTGGCAATCCCCCTCCATTGTGGGCCAATAGTAACCCATCCTTAGAACTTTCTTTGCGAGCATCTGTGAATTCACATGGCCTCCACAAACTCCGGAATGTGCCTCTTTCACAATAGTGAATGCCTCTTCATCTTCCAAGCATCTCAACAACTCTCCATTGAAGGACATGCGAAAGAGAATGCCTCCTCGAAGACAATATTTGGTCGCCATTCTTTTAACAGCTTTTCGATCATCACTGGTGGCATACTCCGGAAAGGAGCCATCTTCAAGGTAGTTCTTGATGTCGAAGAACCAAGGATTTCCATCATCAGGTTCCTCCAAATCTATTGCGGAAATCCCAACAGACTTAAGAATCTCATCTTTCTTCTCTTGCTGCTCCATTAGGTCTTGAATCTTGCAGTCTCGAAGGTCAGTGGCCGGAGTTTCTAGTCTTTGGACGATGACAGTCTCTGCCTTTTTGGATATCGGGAGGGTGAGTGAGGAGGCCAACGAGGCCAAGGCATCGGCGAGGATGTTGCCGGCTCGAGGTGTGAAAATGTGGATCACTTCTTGAAACTGGCGCAACAGGATAATAGTTAGTTCTCTATAGGGCTTGAGTTTCGGGTCCCTTGTCTGGCACTTCTTCAAAGTTTGGCGAATCACTAAGAGTGAATCTCCAACAATCTTTAGATGGCGAACTCCAAGAGCTAGTGCTGACTTTAAACCTGCAATCAATGCTTCATACTCCGCAATATTGTTAGTAGCATTAAAAGTAAGTTGAAAAGCGCGCGGGATGATGACACCTTCAGGGGAGAGCAAGGCAATTCCAATTCCTCTTCCTTTTGATTGACCGCTCCATCAAAATACAATGTCCATGTCTTGCGGTCATCTTCCTCAACTAATGCAAACAACTCTTCGTCAGGGAAATCCGTCCTGACAGGCTCATAATCCGGCAGTGGGAGGTGAGCAAGGTGGTCGGCGATGGCTTGTCCCTTGATGGATTTTTGAGTGACATACGTGATGTCAAACTCATTTAGTTGGACCTGCCATCGAGCTAGCCGACCAGTCACTGATGCTTTCTCAAACAGATACCTTACCGGATCCATCTTTGCCAGATACTTTACTTGGTGCGCAAGGAAATAGTGGCGTAATTTCTGAGAGGCCCATACCAGCGCTAAACATGTCCTTTCCATGAGTGGGTAGGCCTGCTCATATTCAATCAGAGTTTTGCTCAAATAATAGATAGCCTTTTCCTTCCTTCCTTCTTCATCGTGTTGTGCGAGCACCGCGCCAACAGCTTCTTCAGTGGCCGCCAGGTAGAGAAGTAGCGGACGCCCAGGGACAGGGGCTGAGAGAACAGGGGGGCTGAGTAAGTATTTCTTAAGTTCATCAAATGCTTGTTGACACTTGTCATCCCAAATGAATTCAGTCCCTCCTTTTAACAGCTTGTAGAAGGGTTTACACCGTTCGGCATGCTGTGAAATGAATCGACGAATAAACTGCAGCCGACCGATGAGTCCCCTAAGCTCCTTCAAATTTTTTGGAGGGGGCATTTGAGCGATCGCTCTTGCTTTAGATGGATCGACTTCAATCCCCCTCTTACTTATCATGAATCCCAATAGCTTTCCAGATGACACTCCAAACCTACACTTCTTAGGGTTCATTTTCAAACTGAATTTTCACACCTCTGTAGAACCCTTTCAAGTGTCTCTGCATGACCTTCCCGCGTCTTAGATTTGACCAAGATGTCATCCACGTAAACTTCCATTAATTTGTGCATCATGTCGTGGAAAATCGAGGTCATGGCGCGCTGGTACGTTGCCCCGGCATTTTTAAGGCCGAAGGGCATTACAACGTAGCAGTAGGTCCCCCAAGGAGTGATGAATGATGTCTTCTCTGATCTTCTTCTGCTAGACGGATCTGATTATAGCCCGAGAAACCATCCATAAAGGACAGCATCTCGTGTCCCGCAGTATTGTCAACAAGAATGTCAATGTGTGGAAGAGGGAAATCGTCTTTCGGGCAAACCCGATTGAGATCTCGAAGTCTACACACACACGGACTTTGCCATCTTTCTTGCTTACCGGGACAATGTTGGCTATCCACTTTGGGTACAGCACCACCCTGATAAACTTTGCCTGGTGTAGCTTATCTACTTCCTCCTTCACCTTCATGGCCAACTTCGGATGGAGCCGCCTTAGCTTCTGCTTTATTGGTTTGGCGTCTGGTTCCAGAACTAGCCTATGCTCAACCAATGAAGGGTCAAGACCAGGCATGTCTTCGTAAGACCAGGCGAACACATCCGAATAGCTCCTCAACACCTTCTCCAAACTTTCTCGCTCGCTCGGATTTAGTTCCGCACTGATCAAGATGATCTTAGGATCAGTGGCGGTCCCGAGATTCAACTCCTCCATCCTTTCCTCCTCACTTGCCGTCTGCTCATCAAAGTGTTGAAGGCTTTCTGCGAACCCCTTTGACATCTCCTCTTCTTGCTCTGCTTCTTCATCATCGTCACAAATCTCAAATACCCCCAAGCCGTCATCGAAATCTCCAAGGTCCTCCAAATCAGGTTCTTCGATGACAGCTATTGACTCGGATCGTTCTATTCCATGGATTACGTGAATACGTTCCCCGATGTCATCGATAATCCGAGTAGGGATTTGAAATCGTGAAGCCTTGCCAGGTCCTTGAGACACATGGGGCATTGACGCCTTAGGAGGGTCGACCAAACTCCGCAGCTTGTCCAGAAGATCAGAATTACAAAACGAGGGGTGCCAAACCACCAAAGCGTCATCCTTTATCTCAAACAGGGAACCTAATGTCTTAGGTTGTTCTACATTGTCCATTTTTAGATCCCACCCCTCCCTTAAAATTGAGTTTTTTTTTTTTTTTTTTTTAGCAAAGCAAGAAGTAAAGCAAAGAAATTTTATGCAACAGCAGAAATTGATTTTTTTTTTTTTTTTTTTTTTTTTTTTTTTTTTTTTTTTTTTAGCAAGCAAAGCAAGAAATAAAGCAAGGAAATTTTATGAACAAGCAGAAATTGATTTTTTTTTTTTTTTTTTTTTTTTTTTTTTAGCAAGCAAAGCAAGAAGTAAAGCAAAGAAATTTTATGCAACAGCAGAAATTGATTTTTTTTTTTTTTTTTTTTTTTTTTAGCAAGCAAAGCAAGAAATAAAGCAAGGAAATTTTATGTACAAGCAGAAATTGACATTTTTTTTTTTTTTTTTAATATGCAAGATTAGAGTGCGCAGGATCGAAAGACAGGAAAGAAATGAACCTTAGATATGGGAAGAGAGTACTTACCTGAATGGCGCCCTCAAGAATAGAGAAAATAGGATCATCCTTTCGCAAGGTTGGGGGCTGAGTTTACTCCAATCACCCTAGAGAGTCTTGCTCCCCAATGCTCCCGAACTGCATGAATGAGGCATCTCATCAGCAGAATCCGGGTCTTCAACATAGTATTCTGGCAATTCATGAGAATCGCCGGGCAATTGTTCATGTGATTCAGAAAATAACTGGTCAAGAGTCTCAATCAGAGAATCAATGTCTTCCTCTGGTGGAACTGAAGAGGAGGATTCTGATTGGCTCTCAATGGGAGTCAGTTGACTGGATGTGGGCGGCTCTGATCCAGTGCTACGGATAAAATGTTCTTCCAAGCTCCAATCTGTAATGCCATAGAATGGACCCCAATCATAGACATCATAAACTGTGAGTGATCCGATGCCCATGTGGTCCGGCCATATGAAGTTGTGAATGATGTCTGTGGTGCCTTGATTGTACCGTCCCAGACCTTGGCCTCGATGATAACCCATTTGTTCCATGAGCCGCCATCCTGGATTGCTGTCAGTTGATGCGCGTGCTTTACCTTTGCCCAAAGTGCTTACCTGTAGTGCCCCATCACGCGCCCAATCGGGTGGAAACTCTGATATGTGCACGACTGGCTGCTTGCCTTCTCTCCTGGAAGGGCTTTTCACTGTTGTGATAGCCTCCGCTTCTTCGGCTTCATACCGGATGCCTCTGACAGCGTCCCCACCTATTGTGATGATCTGTTCTCCGACAGGAAATTTGAGGCATTGGTGGAGCGGGGAGGAAACACCTCGGATTGTCGCCAACCATTTTCTTCCCAAGATCATGTTGTAATCAGAGTCCATCTCCAGAACATAGGCTTCAAACGTGGTCTTGAGGGGACCGATCTCCAAGCTAAATGAACGGAAGCCCACCACTTGTCGAGCACTCCTGTCATAGGCAAAAATTCGCGTATCGGACACCGCCAGTGAAGTGATATCACCATTGACGTGCTGGAACGTCTGG